>JAUNZM010000117.1:0-1200000 GCA_033459285.1 Clamator glandarius | reverse complement strand
GTGATCCAGTTGCAAAACTACTGGCCCTATTAATGCCTTAAAAAAAAATAAAAGGATGATTGATCATTCATGTCTTCGATCTAAGCACCTGGAAATATTCAAGTAATGTTAACTTTAATGTCATTCATTACTAATAACAAAAGAAAGAAACAAACAAAAACTAACACCTCCCCTTTCAATCTAGTTTTGCAGTTAACTACTAGAGGCAAAAGTTAATGTTCTATAAACTAGGTGTTATCCCATGTAATGGCTGGCTTCATGCAGCTTATTGCTATTATAAACCATACTCAATTGTTTAGAAAATCAATAACATATTAAACAAAACAAAGCAACTGTGGTATGTCTGGAACAGCCCTATTGGCAAATTGAGTGTCTGCTGACACTTAATGACTGATTTTCCCATACATAGAAGGTGAGACTTGCTCTGCTTTATTTGTAGTTGAAAGTTGAGTACTTGTATTTTGAAGTTTTATGTTTTCCTACTGTCAAAGTACCATTAGGTACACTTTGAGGTCACATTTTTTCAGGTAGCAAAATCAGGTTGGAGTCACTCCGTTTAGGATAATTACAGAAAATTACTGATATATGATATGCAAAACATTTTTTTCCATGGCAGAATTCTGTCCAAAGCCAATACAAATGGAGAAAAATGTTGGCAGCAATCTAACAGTTAATTAGAATTCCATGTACATATCTAATACAACATTTAGAAAGAGCGCAGGGCTGGGTGAGTTACTAATTATCCAGAGGTCTGGGGGATTTGCATTTTCTTTCCTCATACAGCTTCAGTAATGTGCTATTCATTTTACTTCTAAGTTAGGTTAAAGCGCAGTCTAAAAGCTATCGCATCCCTGCCTTCTGTGTTAAAAAAATTATGAGAACTATATTTCACCATATATCAGTGTGCCTTTATATCTAGCCAGATGATGGGAAGCCCCGTGCTTGGGAGCTTGTTTCCACTTTTTCCTTCTGTCCTTTTAACCATTTGGAAAACACAGCATAGGTTTTAGGGAAGTGTGAAGCATGTGCAGCTGGCTTTCGTGGACACAGTGAAATCTTGGCATCTCTGAAAAATATTAGGACTTCAGTCAACAGGTAACAGTATTTTATTGTACTGGTTGGCAAAAGTGTAATGGTGATAACGCAGTTTATATACCTTTACTGCAGCTATTGTTTATGACTGCTCTTTACTTGGGTTGTCTCAGAGGTGTCAGTTATAGAAATGTAGACTGGAAAAATTATATGGCAACGATGGTTTCAGTGTGACTGTACTAGCCATGTTTTGACAGAGTTTATTGAATTCCTCATCTTTAAAAGAAAATAATGCAATCCTTTTCCTGCCACTAAATGAGTTACCAGAGGTACTCATGATTAGATGAAATTAAAACATTTTTCTTTTATAGTTAACCTGTGAAAGAGGTGATGAATGTCTAACTGTCTTTAAATCATAAATAGAACTAGCTCGTTAAAAAAGAAACACATTTCTTGTCTACATCTTATGATAAGCTGTTCTACAGGTATATTTCTGCATTTCTACATGTAGTAAATGAGTGTATGTATAGAAAAAAAGTGGTTTCAGCATGGAAACACAGGCTTACCTGTGTTTCCTGAACAAGTTTTGATTTCTGCTTTTAGTAAAATCTGACAGTAAAACTGGTCTGATTCAGTTGGAATTGCAACCTTCTCCTGAACACAGCAGTCTCTGGGAGATGCTTGCTCATTTTCTCATTTGAGAAGACTCACACAGGAGCTTGTGACTGCAGTAGATAAAGAGGTAGACATCTCAACAATATACGCTGTGAGTTTCAGAATGCTCTGGACTGTAATATCTCACTCCAAATGAGGGACGCTTTTGACACGTACACCATTGTAAGTAGAAAAATATCACACAGGGAGGGACATGGAAGAATCCTTCAGGAAATCTGCCTGAGTTTCAAAACCTCTCAAAGCATCCTTGAGCAAGATGACTTCTTGAGCAACAAATGTTTGGGAGGCTAGGAGTGAGACTCCTCACTTCACATGGCTTCACAGCACTGTGCGCAAAGGTCTGCTGTCCCATGATAAAGAAGTGGTCAGTTTCCATCATGACACCAACAGCTGTGATGCAGCCTGCTTGATTCTCAGCCTGTGTAGCTAGGCAGATTGCTTGCAGGTTTTACAGAAGCATTTAGGCTTATGGCAAATAGAGAGTACAGAAGGAATTAGGATACTATGACCAGTCCTTAGGCAGGCAGCTCAGACAAAGCAGAGTAAATAGAAGTGGGAGGCCGCCGAAAGCTTTCCAACGCAATTATGTACAGAGAAAGGACATCCACACACTGAATAGGGGTGCAGCTGAGCCTCCAGTCAGCCCCTCAGTTCCCCTCTTAGTGTTCCTTCCTCTGGGGCTGCTGTACCTCAGAGCCTGTTGGAGGAGCTCCAAGTGGAGATACTTGGGCCAGTGCCGGACCCAGTCGACCTTGCCACGCCTGTGTCCCACATGGAATTTGCTAATCCCTCTAAACTGGAGCCACAGAGTTAGACTCATCCCAAACAGGATTAGATATAGTGATTGCAATGACAGCAATTGCTCTTTACGTGCCTATCTACCAGGGAAGAAGTTTGGGAAGATGTGTTGGGATGGTAATGCAGATATTCATATCCTAGTCTCTGCATAGGTTTTCAGTGCAAATGTATTGAAAAAACTAAATTTCAAGCTGGGTACATGTTCAACCATTAGTAAAGCTAACTGCCTTCATTGGAGACAAATAGATCATTGCAAGCAATTTAGCAAGTAGACTTGACCAGGAACTTTGCTTTTGGTTTTCTTTTCTTTTTTGATCACAATACATGAGTTGACAGGGTTGATATAATCTAATTTTTATTTGGTAAAAATGCCAAAGCTGTCAGAGTATATTGATTTGTCATTTTCTGAACAGGAAAAGGTTTGGATTATTTCAAAATAAAATTATCTTTTATTTTGAAACATTTATAGTGAGAATTAAATCAATGCAGAGAAAATATTACTGAGAGATCCTTTCCATTTAAATCAGTACGTGTACACTGATCTTGTTGTATGATACTGTTTCTCTAGCCCAGAGAGAAAAATCAGTTGATAAATATCACATATACCGTCACAGGCAAAGGTGGAAACAGAATCTATATTTACTAATTTTAGTAGGTCACCATTCAGTCCTTTGCATCCTTCCCACTCATCATACAAATAGGCCTACACCTGTGGTCATGTCTATGTTCGGCAAGCATAAACTACTTTTTTTATTTTTACATAAATGAAAAAATCTCAATTAGAAATTCACTCACTCTAGATTCATAAAGTTAATATCAAAAGGGATATTTTTTGTTAGAGTCCTGGGCTTTGCTTGAGTTATCTGTATAGCTGGTAATTCTTATGAGGTGCAAAAGTATATCTAAAGGCATAAAATCTGAATTTTAAAACTCCCAGTATGACTTATGTAAAGTAAGTGAAAAATGATTCATGACTATGCCTTAATGTAATCACCCCAAAAGAGAAGAAAAGCCCTATTTACTGATTCCCTGAATCTCTGCCTGCATGCATAGGCTTAGTTGCTTGGTGTTCAATGCCTGTGGACACAGAGATAACATTCTTTCAGCCCTCCAAACATGTTATGTCAGGTCACATCATGTCGTACGTGAAATGACTTAATGCAATGTGACACCGTGTAGCCCAACATCATGCCTCGTCTTGAGAATCAAGGAGCTAGTTGAAAGGACTCTCAGCCACACCCATGGTGATTTGAATCCCTGGCTCTGGGGACAATATTGGGCTCAAATGTGACATTGATTTTAAGCAGATTTCCCTATTCATTTTGTATGTTCTGATGGAAATCAACGGCACTACCTCAAGCTGCTGCTGAATATTTGCTCCTTATAGGCTTGGCCACATCATTTTCTCTGTTACAGAAACTGAAGAATAAAGAGAAGCATCACTTTACATTTCTAACGAAACACACTGGGCATGATATTTCACTACTCACTGAGGCAGCAATCCTGTAACCAAATGCAGACTGCTAAATTTACAGCCTTGAAAGTAGTAGCACCTTAATTGCATTAAAACTGACAAAATAACTGTTTTAGCAAGTTGCATCTGATGTTTGTAAGACTCATAGTTTGACTTCAGGTATATGAACTACATTACTCTTACTTTTTACTGGCACATATCAGTGTATGCTTTGCTGGAGCAGGACAAAGGTAGAAGTCTATCACAAGTGCATCAAACAACCTTTATTATCAGATAGTAATTTTTTTTTAATGCATTTTTCTTGAAATGTGTACCTGTGTAGTACTAGCTCTGGGGTCGTTACTTTTCTTCCCTTCCTTTTTCACTCCTGACCCTTCTACATGGGTGCCAGAAAGAGAGAGATGCTGTATTCCTCCAAAAGCTGTTCTTTCACTTGGATTACCAGAATTAGAGAAGCTTCATAAAGGCTCAGATGCTGACACGTCACTGCAGATTTAATAGCACCAGTAAAAGAGACACACTTACTAGTCACCATGGTCACCCCCTCACCGAGAGAAGTAGGGATTATAAAGCTGCCAGCAGCTTGCCAGATTTGGAACACATGGCTCTCCCAGTGAAACGAGGCTAGCACATTTGTAGATGGTACATCTCCTGCTGCCTGAATAGGGACGCTTATCCATGTGTGCTGATTACAGAAACGTAAATGGTATCTTTTCCAATCTATTTCCTCACACATGGCTGCTCAGAAACCTTCAAATTAAGGGTATTATCCAGTTTCACAGGTGAAACAAAGAAACTAATGATAACACAACCAACTCCAAAGAGGAAAGAAAACATCCTTCTTGTTGGTTCACCACATTATAACTAATAATAATATATAATAATGTAGTATAATAATGTAAAATGATAATATATAAATAATAAAAATAAAATAAATGTTATTCTTAAAAGTAAAATAAAAATACTTCACTATTTTCCGTTTCTAGAGGGTAATTTTTTAGTACAGTCTTTTTTTTTTGAAGTTCCATTCCCATGTATTTGAAAGTTACTTACTGAAACTTTCAGTGATTAGGGCAATTTATCTTACATCAGTTGTGCTCATGCAAACCCTCAATGAACTGACTGATAAAAGAACATGATATTGTAGGACTGGCATCTATGAAACTTGATTCCTAATCAGGGTTGGCATTTTACATTCTATCCTATTAAACACAGTGAATTCTAACACAGGAGATGAACACCTTGCATGCCGGTTAGGATACAGCAAAGGAGTAAAAAAAGCAGGAGTTTAGCATAAATGGAAACTTTCAATTAACTACCGAACACTGTCGGATTTCTTACTAACTCTGCTCAGATATTTGTCTACTGCACTCATGTCCTTTGTGTGACAGCCAGTGACCCCCTCCCTGGTGGGTAAAATGTAACTGCTTCTAAATTTATATAGGTTAAATAATTTGCTGTAAATTTCTTACTTACTCTGTGACTATGTAATATGAAAATAGTTCATTGTGATTCTTTGCAGTCTTAAAGCTCTCATGTAAGTCTTAAGGCTTAAAGCTCTCATGTAAGTGGGGATTTCTGGGGCAAGGTCTTTAGAAAGACGTAAGGTTTCAGTGGTAAACCAGGAGCCAGAAGTGAGTACTAGTGCTGTTGCCATTGCTTTTCTAACCACCCTCAATACACAACATTTTTAAATATACAAACACTGATTTATGTTGCTGTTATGTTCTCATGTTTAGCTTGAATCTCTGCATGTATTTGTTCAGTCAAGCACTCAAAATCAGTGGCCCCTGCTGAACATTTTGGCTGCAGATTCCTTATGGCTCAGGTTTCTCTGCCTGTTAACCCAAGATGACATCTAGGCATCTAACTTAAAGTTTGCAAGAATTATTTCACTAGAACTAGTAAAGTGCTTTGAAGTTCAGGCTTTTGTGTACAGTCACCCATTTTGATTGCTGTGTTTTCTTCTCCTGCCTTAAAAATTCATTTTCCTGATGAAGTAAATCTCTTTATCAGGCCTTCTCACAGTTAAAAAAATACACACAGACAGAAGGTGGGAAAGGCTCCCAAGGCCCATATGTTATACAGCATGTTTCTTGCATAAATATGTCATGGGTATTTTAGTAACCTGCTGCCTTCTGGCATGAGATGTATTCAGCTTCCCATTGTTTGCACAGAGAGATGGAGCAGGGGAGTGGGAGGATAAAAATCCACAGAGGGAAGTCTGATACTTTTCTACCTTTTCAGGTCATATTCATTTATTTGGAAAAAAAACAGCCGTTCTCACGTTTGCAGATGCGCTTAATATTGTGAACCACAGTATTATAGCAAGTCATATACTAGTATATCAGTCGGTGCAAATCTTGAAAACAAAGCAGAACAAAAGCTAGTATTGTGTCAATTCAGATAGAATAATCTACTCGTGCTGCTCTCAGTCTTTACAAAGTACTCTATTTGTATGCTAAAGAGGAGACTGAATTTAAATTCACAGCTTTTCTCTTTTTCTTTAAAATGGACTTTCTGAAACATGAACATCTGAGGAGACAAACATTATTTACAGCTTTGACTTATAATGGTTAACCATCATCTAATTTAGGAATGTGAATTTGTTGTCTGATTGGTTACGTCCAGCACTTGTAATTCCTTATTTATCACCAGAAACTGCACACATTTAATTTAGTGTGTTAATTTATAGATCTTGCTCAAATTTTATTTAACAGACTGATTTTTAAACGTTAGACAAAATGATCCAAATGATAGGTGTTAACTTTGCCATCAGATTTATGCATTCCAACTAAGAACATGGTTGTATTTCTTTGGTTGGTTTATAAATGATAACATTAATTAGTTCTCTAGCTGTCTGATTAGAAAATATTTTCTATCCATGCCCTAGGTCCCATAATTTGTTTCCACAGAGTTCTGATTTATTAAGGCAATATGCTAAATTTTAAAACATAAATTTCAAAAGCTCTGAAATAGATATAAAAAAAAAAATTGACTGAAAAATAATTTTGGGAGCCTGAAGTAGACTGTTTTTACAGTTTTTGCTTGAAGCTTAGGGAAATTGTTGAACAACTTCACTAGGAAAGTTTCCCTCTTTTATTCTTTCTGCATAAAAAATATCTGTATTTGAAAGCACTTGCAACTGCTAGAAACAGACACTTAATTCCACTGTTGCAAGTATGAGTGTTCCATTATTTGATCTGACCAAACTGAGACAATCAGAGTCTACAGGGTTCAGCTTAGAGAAGTCTGGTTTCAATATACCAGCATCTCCACTGTTTACCTTCTCTGGAAGAATAACCAAAGTGTTGTGGTTTTGGTTTTTTTTCTGCTTAGAAAATTGAAGCTACTTATTGGACAAATTCTTAAATATACATGTGCTGGAATTGCATATTCTTTGTCCAAAAAGCTGCTACAGGATTTATGTTCATTTGCACCACATTCTTTCCAATTGAGTGTTAAGTTCTAGGGATCCTCGGCAGGGCTGGATAGCACTGGGCAGGAATTAACTCAACAGAGCAGTGACTTGCTAAGGCCTCTTGTGTTTATCGCTAGAAATGTTACAGTTCTCATAAATATTACAAAAATTTAGCTGATTCTTTTTGTTTATTTTTTCCCTAAGATTCCTGTTCCTTTTCTTTACCTGCTGGACCATTTGTGTAGTTTTCTACAGAACATTATGTTCTAGAATGCCTTCTTATTCTTCTGAAATAAGCCTATGAACAGCATCAGTAGAAAAACCAAAAAAGATGAGGGCAGTTTCTCTCTGTATTCTGCTAGAACTAAAACCTAGTTCCATTGAAATAAACAGATTTTGCCACTGATTTTACTGTGCTTCATCTCTGGATTTTAAAGAAGCGAGAACAACAAATACAGGGTAAAGCCTGCCGTCATTCTTGAAAAGCTGTATAAAACCAGTGACTATGGAAATGAAGCAGAAAGATTTTGACTTGTTTTGGGTAACACTACAGACACACCAGACAAAATGCTACATCGCCAATCCACGTACTTATATGGAAAACATTATATAACTACTAAATAAGCCTTGCCTCCCTGTGATAGTCTTTCAATGATACCAGGACTCAAAATATGCTGAAAGACTGTTTGTACAACATGTTGCTAAATCAGTAAAAAGGACCTGCAAAATAACATTGCAAAGAATCTAAGCGCCCTCAAATTTACACCCCGGCTTAAAAACTTAGTGTCTAAATAGAATAATGATTTTCATGGTTTGTTTAATCAAAATAATTACTAGATGCTTTTTTGTATTCTAATATTGCAGTTCTGAAAATGAACCTTTCCTTGAAGTTAATGCAGGATCCATTTCCTTCTGTTTATGGGTGTAGAAAACCCTTCAGCTTTACAAAGGGATTTGGGGAGGCACTGAAAACACAGAGGGTCTGGGAAGCATCTCTTTTTGCTAATGAGAATTCTCATTAGCTGTTTCTATTCACATGCAATATGTAACTAAGCCTCATGAATTTCAACATGGTGGTCAGTCTAAAGAGTTTGGGAGGAATTTTGCTGAATGCAGCTCAGCAATTTTTCAACTGAAGCTACGGAAAAGTCTGCATTTTAAAATCCTTCCAAAAATTCTAACTTTTAAGAAGATCCAGACTTCTTATTTGGCAAAAGTATAAGAGGACAGATGGTGGTGTTTTATTCATCTAACATATACCTAGATAGGAAACATGCATGTAACTAGTAATATAGAGAAAAATACAACTCTCTGTACATGGGAGAGACTTGTTTGGCTTTGCTTCTCCATATAAGGAAAGCTTGCAGTGAGTCAAGACGCAAGACAAACTAGTAAGGTCCCAGTTTCATGCTTAATTTATTATGCAGACTCTTATACTTGAGCTAGCATATTTGGAAATAATTTGAGGTTTCTGTGGGTACTTCTATGCTGCTAAATAAAAGAAGAAAGAAGAGGAAGTGTGAGTACTGCACACGACTCCTCCAAAATGACTACTGAAACAAGGATATAAAATCTGATACATTATTCACTCCAAGAACTCATCCAAAAAGACTGTACAAAGTGGATCATTACACTATTTGATCTTGTTCACCTGAAAAAGTCTTCTAAAATGTCTTCAGGTTTCATGTCCTCAGGCATATCTACATATCATTTTGTCATGCCCTACAACATATCCATACCATGCTATACAGCTCTCCAATGAGCTGCAATAGAGCCCAATTTCTTGCAATTTCTTGCTGTAAAGAAACACACAAAAAATAAAAATTTTGTTTTAGAACTATAGGAGTCTCAGAAGAGACCTGGAGCCCCATGCTAAAGACCCAGAATGTCTTCCAGTAGTATCTGGCCTTAAACATTGTGGCCACAAGCCAGCCCATGCTACATGGGCCTTGGGAGACAGCAATCAGCCCTGGTCCTCTTTTATTTATTTAGTGTAGGCATAATCAAGATGGATTGTGCAGTACTGGACACCTCTTTAGGATCCAGCAGTTGAATTCCCATTCTCAGTGAATAAGCACATATCTCCCATGCTTCTTTTGCTTTCAGAGTACCTTGTGCCACAAGGTACAGTGTGAGTGTTCTCCTTTTATTCCAACACCCAAGGTGAGGAAGGTGCCTGTGACTGTAATGATTTGCAATGGATACTCTAGGGAAGGGTTGACACCTCAAAATGAAGATCTGTCTTTGATACTCACAGGCAGTGTCATCACTCCATGATGCCCAGGCGAGATGTACAAAAAGATAACCACATGAGGGCAAAGATGGCAGAGGAATGAAGGAAGGGAGAGGAAGAAGATCTGCTACCAATGAGATGATTCTGTCAGATCCCTATGTCTATCCTGCCTCTCCCATGGCAAATGGAGCAAGGAGACTGCTGCTTGGAAAGGATGCAGTAGGAAAAGAGAAAAATGAGCAAATTTGTTCAGGAACTGGAGTAGCTGGTAGTTATTTCAAGTAAGCCAGTTATATAGGTCCTTTATCATCACTGTCAAGAAATAAGACACTGGCAAAGCGCAATTCTTCTCAATCTAAAATAGGCACCTAAAATAGGTCAGATGTGTACCCTCCTACACTTGATTACAGAAGGCACTTAGAAGACCAGGTCAGACACAAACGTTTACATTGCAGAATGTGAAGTTAGGTGAGATGAATCCCACCTATATGGACTACCAAGGAGATGGTTCAGGACTCAGGTCTGGGAAGCCTTGACAGATTAGAAAGGATGGGTTGGGAAGGGAGAAAACTTAGGGAGAACAAGGACAGATTTTTTTCCCCTGGTATACATCCCTCCTGTTTTGACAGGACCAGAAGCTGAGACTCCCTTCCTTTGCTGTCCAATATATACCTATGAAAAGCACTGGCAAAGCTATTGCAGGTTCACACCAGTACTGCTGCTGACAGCGGTAACTACATCATTAGCCGAAGTGACACGTTCAGCTGTTTTAATGATTCCCAACCTGCTACTGACCTATGCAAATATCAGTATGTATACATAAGATGAAAATAGTTTTGAAAAAACAAAACACCAAGTAAATTGCACACATGCATAGAAATACATTAAAGAACGTTATTCATCTCCACAAGCTTAATAACGTTTTTTTTAATGTTGTTTGTGTGGGCAGTAATGGTTTAAATTTCTCTGGCTCTTGAGCATGGAATTATAAGTATCCAAAATAAGACTGGGATTTCAATGAGTATTTATCACATCAAAAACTATATAATGGGATTCAAATCCAAAAACTGAACAAAGCTGCAAAATTCACTGTTAGCAACTTTGTAAGGCTGCTGTACAACATTATGAAGTGCTTCCTTCATCCCAGCCTATTATCTCTGACCCTGCGTCCAGATTGTTTTATTGAGAAACATGTACCCTAGTCCAGTCCTTCAATGTTGACCATGTACTTCTTAAGGTAACTGTCTTTGTCTGCAAAGCCTGCTAGATATTATTTGTTCTCAGCCTCCTTTCCACAATCTCAATTCCTTTGTGCCAAAGTTGTCTCAAAGTCCAATGTATGTAAGCACAGCGGCTGACTGTCATCCTTCTCCAGTGCTAATGGAGCTTTTAATTTCTTTGTTAACCCTCTGAAAATGCCAAGTAAAGATTTACAATCTCCCTGTCCCTGCAAGGCCTCTGAAAAGGAAACCATCCAGATGGTCAAACACAGTTCTGCAGTAACCCTCTCCCACAACTGCCAAAGGCAGGAATGTGCTTAAGGCACTCAGCACAAGAAATTTCACAACTCATTAGCAATGCCACATGAAAATAATAAAGAACAAAACCCAAAGTGAAACCCGTCAAGGTGCAAACCCAAGGTTAGCTGGCAGCAGCCTATATGAGAATTTCATGTCGTGATTTGCACAGATGATGTTTCCTGACCATGATATTGCACTACAAAAATGTTATAAGCCTAAATCTACAAAAAAGTGGCAAATAAATCATTGACTCATTTACCTTTTAGCAGCTGCTAAAGGGTTTAGAACTCCCTTGGTATATTTTTCAAGAATTAGAAGCCAAATTATTAGGTTGCTTTTTTCCCTAAAAAAAAGGAGGGTACATCTGCTTTGGCCACCCTAATTTTTTACATTAATCTTTCCTGAGAGAATGCTGGGGGAGTGTGAAACTGATTTTAAACTCCTCTTGGCAAAAGAAGCAGCAACTAAGCTTTGGGAAATCTGGAATTCTTTCCCCTAGACCTCCTTACTGCAGGCCAGTCTTTTCTGTATTCAGCACTGAGGACATTGCACTATCTACTGATTACCCACAAAAACTTGTTTTTTCCAGTTCTCCAGTTTTTCTGAAGGGAGAGAAATGCGTATATTTAAAAGAAGCCAAGTTATTTACTGACAGATTATTTATGCTAACTACTTGTGCTTCTTACCCATGAACAAACTTCCATTTTCTGAACTTTTTGGTATGAAGATGATTCAACAAATGCATTCTGCAGATGTATTTCACCAAGCTCAGATGATCTTTCAAGATCTTCCTGCTGCTCAGTACTATTGCTTTGAGAATGCATCCATTTACAACTTGATAGTCCCACCAGAGTGGCCCACTCACAAGACATTGGTCTCAATGTTTGAGTGATTACAGGGTTGACCATAGCTAATTTCCAGCTACCCTTGACTCATATGAGCCACTGCACCCATACTGCTCATTAACACAGGGCCACATCCCTGTGTTCCTCCTGTTACCCCTTTGTTTTTTCTTTATTTGATTTGTGAAGTAGCAGCCTTAACCGGCTAAGCAACCAGTCTTTTTATTAGCCACAGATAAGAAAGTCAACATTGGCATTGACATGTTTGTCTGACAAATTCTAAAATAGTAATTGCAAATTGGAGTTTATATTCACCTATTGCTTTCCTTGCTTTCTCAGAGGATTACCTGGGGTAAACAGAGTGCTCCAGTGGGTGCTTCTGAGTGACAACATTTGTAGCATTATGGGAATTAGTATGGCACTTAAGCAATGTGAGTTGAGGATACTGTCACTGTCTTCCCCTTCTTCTGCTTCAGCCCCTACCATCACTCACCTCTTTGTCTCCTCCTCTCCACTTTTGCTTCCTCCATCCACCCCAGACTCCTCTTCTTACATTACTGACCCACTCTTAGGCGCCCAGAACCTGTTCTTGCCCCTGCTGCTATGTATAGATTATATCCTGGGCATTTGACTGTGCTATTCCAGTCATGACTGGAATTACTGCAAACAAGTTTATGAAAACTTTATTATATAGGCCAATTTGTAAAAAAATTCTTTGTACGAGCATCAGGTATGAATTGATCTCCATGATGGAAAAAGGAGTAATTCCTACATTTACACTATGCAAATCAGCTTGTCACAACTTCCTTCAAAGTCCTCTTGCTGTGCAAAAGCTGGCATTTGATTACTGTCTGCAGTTTCACAGGTGTCTCCTTGGGGAACTCCTAAATTACCCTAATATGTTGGCAGGTATGACAAGGACATCCTCAAGGTGGGGTTTTAATTAGGTCACATAACAGGACCAATCGTAGATTATAGAACAGGAAGGTTGCACGTTTTTTATGTGGAAGTATGTGATCGTAACATTAGAGTCAAGACTAAAGTTTCCATTATAAATCTTATTTATGTTCTAGGTTGCTATTTTGGTTGCAAATATTTTCTTCAGACTAAAATCTGACTGACAAACCCATAATTTGGAAGGAAATATTTACATTGTATGGAAAAAGTCTGCAGTTTGTTGCTTTGGTGTTGCATTCGGAGACAGAAAAAAATCAACCTCCATTAAAAAAAAAAAAAAAAAAAAAGCAAAACAATAAAACTACAGCACAGCCAAACAGCAAACAATGATCTAAAATGGTGTCTCTCTGGGGAAGCAAATAAAGATATTCACAAAGGCTAACATTAGCCTTGGGAAGGAAATCTGCTGTATTCCCTTTATAGGCTAAAGTAATGAAGGCTCCTCCACAGGGTGATTTGGAGCAAGCGACTAACTTTAGGTGCTTTGAATCTAGCCTCCTGCAGGAAATTGCCTCCCTGCTGCCTGTAGGCATGTGCTTGCAGGCTGCAGAGGGTCTTTCTGAATATGCTCTAATGTTCTAGTAATGCATTAATAAAAGAGAGCATACAGTGTTGGAATAATTAAGCCATTGCACCAGTTACAAGGCTTTTAGAAACCAAAAACAACAGCAACAAATTTGCCACTTTTCTCCCTCTGGTTTGGGTGTGAACTGAACGCCTGTTTCCCAAAACACTTGCCATGCTCTTACTCCTCATAGCATCAGGATGTGAGGTCTTGCCAGAGTATTGATCCTCAAACATCCGTTTTCACTAACAAGCTGAGCATTGCAGGGATAAGGGATATATCCCAAATTTAATCATGTCTACCAGCTTGCTTGCCTGTAAAATCTGAAGTGACAATAAGGTGACTCACTGCTTGGTATTCTAAAGGGAAGAGCAAGATCCCAGAAGACCAGAGCTTATCATGACTGCACACACTGAGGTCCTTTTGAAGAAATAACCTGAAAGCTCTTTATAATCTTTCTTATGGCATGTAACTGGTATTAATTCACCGGGATATTTTGTTCAAGAGAAGTATCTATTCAAGGAACTCTATATTTCTAAGGCAGGAACAGACTAATCTTCCTTCAAAGCACTCTGCTGGGTTATAGAAGGTAACAGCAGGACTTGTGGCACACGTGCATTTTCAATTTCAGTCTCATAATTATAGGAAAGTACTCGCTTTTAATTCTTTAAAGCTAAAGCAGAACAGAACCCAACCCATGTTTTTTCCAGCTTCAAGGTACTTAAGAGTTTCCTCTATTTCATGTACAGTTTTTGTTTCTGAAACCATCGATTCTGCCTTAGCCCTAAGCCACCGTTGCTTTATGCTTTGAATGTAAAGTAAGGGACACTCGTGAAATTATTTTGAATGGTTGATCAAAATTTATTTCTCCCGAGTCCTGAATTGTCTTCCTTAAATTAAATTGGAAATAAAAATCATTCTCATATCGTTCATTTTCGGGTACAGGTACACAGACAGTTTTAGGTTACAGATGGTAAACAAGTACAAAAAATAATGAGATCTTAAACCATTTCATGAGGTTACTGTTCCACTAACAAGGTGGAACACGAGTCTTCCACAGCAGCACCAAGTAAATCTGAAAGATGTAATCAAACATTCTAGGCTGTAATTGAGGATTTGGACAAAACAGGATTAACACGTATTTGTCCAGTTAGTTGTCAAGTAAATTATAGCTGCTCTAAGAGAACTACTCCAGACTGATGACTGGGGAAATCTCTAGACCCATGGAAAACTGTACTATTTCAGGGTAACTGAGCGACATTGAAAATGTGAAATGCTGAGTATAAGCAGAAGTCTTGCGATTTTTTTTTTTTTTTGTCACTGAAGCTTTAGTATATCTCCAGTGAAAGGATTCTGATAGTATCCAGCAGAAGAGCTGTCCTGGATCAGACTCAAAGTCACTCCCAGTGCTGTTTCCAACAATGTGCATGCAGATTTCAAGGAAAGACTAAAAGCATAGTTTGAAACTCCTCTTGGATAGTCTCACACTTCCCAACAGTCTGCAACTCGGAGGTGCCTTTTAAAGTCAAATGTAGATTCTGAGTTCTCACTATGGCTATAGGGGTTTTCTAGACACCTTGACTTAGTTTAAACATTTGAGGGTTTTGGTAGTAAGGACACAGATGTGGTTAAAAATTGCATGCAGAGCAGATGTGTGAGAAAAAAAGTTAATTGCTCAACTCAGATCTCTGTATTTTCTTATGAAGGTCTTGATATCCCTTCATTGACTACATAACAAACTTATGCCCCAAATTAACTTTGGCACCTACAGTTAAATGTGCAAAAACAGGCTAAAGCATGCAGTGTGAGTACCCATTTAGTGTGAAAATAAAATTAGGTTTTTAATTTGTTTTCCTTTGGGGTGGGTGAGAAGGGAAAAGATTTGAAAGAGAAAGGAAGTTACCAAAAAAAAAAATTATCAGAGTTATTATGTGTTAGCAACAGATGAAAAGCTCTTCACAATATGTGCAAAGGTCTAGAGAACAGCTCTACCAGCCCAAGCTTAATTATTGGTAACATCCATCCTTGGCTGAACTCTCAGCATTTGGACTCAGCAATTCAGCTTTGCCTGGATGTTGGTTACCATCATGTAATTTCTGGCCTAGCACAAGCCAAATTCTCTGCTGGAATCAATATTTCAGCACAAACTTTTCCTAACGGTTTCTTTGGAGATGAGGGGAGAAGAAAATAGCCTTGATTTTTTTGTAAAAACTGAACACATCTGAAGAGCCGACCTTATTGCTTGGAGTTATTGTTTCTACTAGACACTGTGAAAAGACCACATTGATTTCTAGATTTTGCCTTTTATGTTTTATGATGAAGTGTGAATTTAGAGCTGTATTTGCAGGAACATTGAGTTTGCAAACATACTTTATAAATATACTTAAGCTCTAATAATTACAGAACTTGATCCTTCTCAATCTGTTAATCTCAGTAAAATACAGTGAATCCTAAATATAAACCTAGAAGCACTCCTTAATTTTACTTTTCAAGTAAGAAGGAAAAAAAGAGTATATACATTCCTACTGTATCAGAAAGAGAAAGGAGCATGCATCACATCTAAATATAATCTTGATGAAGTGAAATCAATTCCACAAACCTCTTTTAGATCTTTCCTTTAGTTTGTGGATTTAAATTGCTTCTAAAATCTCATTAAAAAGCCTCTGTATGGAAAGATTCTAACTTTGCTATGACAAAAGGAGGCTGTTCCCAACACATATACACCCCTCACATTCATTTTCACACTTCATGCTGCAGAGATAAAAATACTCTATTTTTGGCAGACATGATCTGAACATTGTGATGACCTTAAACTTTGGGACAGCTTTAAAAATCAGAACATGGACTTGCAATTTTACATTAAATAAAGTGTATGAATCATAAAGTTATGGATGCAAATTATTTATTGAGGATGACTGTTAAATTTTCAGGGATCCTCATATGTGGATTAACACTACTTGTATGGTTATCTTGATGATTTCGCATGTGGCTGCTTTCCTACACATTTCAAGGTTGATTTCTGAATGTTTAGCTAGTTCAATGTATCAAAACTGTGTGAAAATACACATAAATGTTTCACCTATAAATTGTTGTCCTCATTCTAGTTGCAGAAGTCAGAGGCCCTAAAATCCAATGCATATTTAACCTCTGTACATATATCCAGTAACATAAATTTATAAATGATTGCAGAAATCCTCTGTAGAAGGACAATTATTTTCTGGGCTTTTTAAAAATAATTGTTTGCCTTTTAAAACTGGCAATTTTAAAACAGAAGTAATGCAGAAGATTCCAAAGAGATTCAAATAAAATCTCTGCCTTTGTTATTAGTGTCTTCTTTTGCATCTGATTTATTTGCTTGCACAGTCACGATGTCTTTCCTTGTAATTCATTGGCTTAGGTATTTATTCCTGTATTGGCATGCTTTAAAATTACCAAAGGACAACTAGATGTCTTATGCCTAGATGGAGCAAATCTACAAAACTTAAACCTGGCAGATTAACATCATGCCTTTTTAGAAATCTTGCATAATTTACACTTGCAGCTGTACATAATCAAGAAACACGTTGACTAGTTAGCTTTAGAATCACAATACTGGATTAGAAATGTGTGATTTCTAATCATTTTGTACTGTTATAAAGAGAACATAATCCTGCACCTTTCTATACATGTATTAAAAGTTTTTTTGCTTATAATGATATTTTGCCCTTGTGTGTCATGTAATTAATATATTTTAAATATTGGTAGAATATGAGGAGGTGTATTTGGGACGAGATGTCAAGAACTAAAGCAAAGTAAGTAGAGTTCTGTGGTGGTGGTCTGATCCCAAGAAGAAGGAACTGTAACACAACCCTACGACTACCAGAGATTAGATTAAATGTGAAAAATGATAAGTGAGAAAAAAATGTCAAAACCAGTCAAATTTCTTTTCCTATGTGCTAGCTGAAAACCTAAATGTTTAAAATGTAGTGAGATAAAATACATACATTGAAATATACGTTGTTTTTCCACAGTCTCTTGTAGACTTCTTCTGGGAACTTCTGCTGTTCTGATCCTTCCCTCTGCCATTCGAATGCCTTCAATGAACAGTAATCAGAGCCACCAGCACCTGTCAAATTTTGGTTCTTTTACCTTCTTTTGCAGAAGGGAAAGATCTCTTGCAATTTGAGCATTTTCCATCTAAAACTAAGTATCTGTAACATGCTTGATTTCTTCCTAGGTTTGAAAACATAAGATAGGAAGGATGCTATTTTTTTCTCATTTTACATAAACACATGCATATTTATTGAGACTAAAGTGAACAAAAGGGCAAATAAAAGAGAAAATAGAACGATAAGAAGGAAAAATTGTTACGTTACACTGACACATGCTTTCTGCAGCCATACAATTAGCAGTTGCCATAATTACTCTGGCAGATCAGAAGTAGGTTTTACAGGATGATGTCCCAAATGTGCAACTAGTTTCAGATTTCTAAAACTGGGATTTTCTTACTTTAGGACTTTCAGATCTCTACAGCCATTTGATTTAAGTTATATTGATGGTCCCACGTTTTCTTTCCAGTGAGATTTTCTTTGGATGTAACATTCAGATAAGCTCATTTTAGCTGCGCTTATAGAATCTCTTTTGCATTTGAAAAATGTGCTAATGTGTATTGGATGTATTATTCATGTCACTCTTGCTGTAATTTACATACCTCAGGAAAAAGTATTCTCATTCTGGGTTTTCATTTGTTGCACAGACAATACTGGTAGTGCTCACTAGAGCTGTGTGACTGTCTTAAAGTATGGTTGTTGGTCACCATGGAAATTTAGAGTAACTAAATAATCTTGGCACACAATTCACATTCCTTTATACATTAGTATAATATTCCTCGTACTTAGCAGCAATATTTCCTGAGCACTTTGGCAAATGTACGATAATGGTATTCACTTATTCAGTAAGACCAAAAGGATATACTTCTAAGAGCAGGCACTGAATCAGGTACTGTAGGACTCCATACATATTTTCCTAATGAATCAAAGTTTCATAGGTTGCAAATGAAAGAATATTGGTATTCCATCTTCCTAAAAATGAATTCTGAAAACTAAATCTGAAATTTGAAATTCAAGATGAGTTTTCTGGCTTTGAATATGAAAAATTGCGCCACAAGAACTTAAAGTTTTTCACAAGAAATACAAGACAATATAGCTCTGTAGCTATAATGGAGTTCCTTTAGAAATGAAAAATTCAAAGACTCATTTTTTTTGTCTTTTACCATAAGTAAAAGCCAAACAGAGATTAAAACTTGGCAAATGAGCCATTGCTATCACAAACTGGCAAAGAAAACAAGAGAAAATATTGTTATGCCAGAAATCAGCTTCCATCTCTTCTATAATCATACAAATAAATTCCAAAGGTGAAAGAGTTCTACCCTCAAAAAATGTCATAGCTCTTCCTCCTCCCTCTCTTTTAACTAGGGGAGAGTGCAAAAATGCTCTTGCGGCTTAAAGATCTATACAGGAAGATACTGGGACTTATGAGAAGAGTTTACTATAATATATTCCTGTGCAGGAAAGTTGCTATGCCATGAGCAATCTAGTTGCTCTGTCTCTGTTACCAGTGCTGAGACAATTCTAAAATACTTAAACAAACAAGGTCTTGCACAGCCTTTATCTCTGCAGGCTTAGCTCAAGACGCAGAGAATGGGCTCCTTGCGTTCCTCTGTTGCATCCCACAAGATACCTTCAGGTAAGCCCATTTTCCTGCAAGTCTGCAGTAACTATCCTGCTTTCTTGAGCGGTGGATTCGCTGCTTCCTACCCCCTGCCACCTGCCTTACCTCTCAGTAGCATTGTTGTGCCTCATTTTGAGCTTTACATGGCACTGACAGAGCCAATTCTTTTCCTCAAGGCATGCGTGTTAAATAGGATTCTATGGTTGCTCCTACTGAATAATAGCAGCTCTGTGGCATCCACTTTTCTCCTCTGTTCATGCCAGGCTTCTTCATCCTTCCCTTTCCATATCCCTCTTTCCCCATTTCACTTCGCTACATCTGTCTTTTATGTGTGTCAGCCTGCTTCTGCATGATATTCTGGAATCTGTTTTTGAACTATACATTTCATTATATATTCTCAAGAATATGAAGCAGTGAAATTCTTAGCTCAATCCCTTTGTAAATTGAAACCAAAACAAAACATCTGGCCTGGGAGCCACATACCTACCACTTAACCTACCACTGATTCTTGCTAAACACTTATTTGTTGTACTTGTTATTCTGTAGGACCTCAGAAGCAATCTGGTCACTGTCAATCAAGCACACTTCAAATGCAGATTCTCTTGCAAAGACTCTTAAATAAGAACTCATCTAAGTCAGAAGCACTTCACCTAAACCACCTGGTGCTTGCTCACTTGCACAGTTTTTCTCAGACATGCAGTTTTTAAGGTATCATTTATGTCATTTGGGAGTTTGCAAAGATCAGGTGTGATGTCACTTAATAGAAATCGATGATTAAGACAATGGATACAGACTGTTCTTGTGTTTTCCTACTACTGCACAGCTTTGCAGGGAAGAAGCCCTTAATCAAAAACCAGTTAGCCAATTTCAGATTCTTCATCAATTTAGCAAGCCACTATGTAAAATAAGCTGCAATTTTTTTTTCTCTGTATAACAACAAATATCCATATTACAGCGTTATTTTTACTACTTGCTGGATTTGTAGTTTGACAGAATATGTAGCAGGGCAGTCTGTTAATCTGGAACAAAGAGTGATAGACAGTCAATCCTTTTAAGCTCCCACTCCATTTAGTGGAAAAACTATGACAGATGAAAAATACAGGCCTTGCATGTTAGTTTCATCCACCATACAGCAGGAAAGCTAAGTGTAATAGGGTGCTCATGCTTTGCACTAATGACTGGAATTTCTAATGTGCTTTGATGAGTTTGTAAATCAGTGAGAAAAGCTGACATATTTTTAAGTATACTGTATTACAAAAGGGTTTTTTATTTTACAGCTGTGTTTCAGGAACAGTCTAAACCAGAAGCAATAGTGATACGACTAGCACAACTGTAAGAGATAAGAAAGAGCTTTATAAATAACCCATGTTTTGGTGGAATCATCTGTATGGAATCCTCTGATTAGTCATGCTGCTGAGCTGCCTGCTTCTCCAGCACAGGGCTGTGCAGTCTGCTAATGAACTATTCAATGCTAACACCTAAAAGGCATCAATAGAACATTTTAATGAACCTATTCTGAGCACTTTTTTTCCAGTTATCTTGACATATGAGTTGAGTTTAAATGAATTTCACTATATGATACTGTAAAGGAAATGTGTTGTAGCATATCCTGTAGGACTAACAATCTCAGCAGATCAGCCTTCCCTAAACACACTGCTGTCAAATATAAGGTTAACAGTGAAGCAAAGTTTTCATGTTAAAGAGAAGAAACCAGGTTTTCATATTACAGAAGATTATCTAGGAAGCGATTTTTAGTGACACCGTCATGGCTAATATGGGAAAAGAAACTGAAAGGAAAATAAATCATATAATAGGAATGTGAATTTATTTCTCAGATTGTCTAAAAGTTGTGTCACGTAGAGATGTAGGAAAGAACACGCAGTCCGAGAATTTGAGGTTAAATTATAGGAACTATGGAAAGGCTGTGGTAAATCTCTTGTATCTTAAGCCTATTGGTAACTTCTATACTATCTTTCTGATCCACTGTAGGTAGTAGTTCCTATTTTGTATGGAAGCTGGCACAGACCTGCATGCCAATGTCTCTCATTGCATTTATTTGTGCAGCTAAATCCTAATACTAAAGGAGAAAAATTAAGTCAACTTTAAGTCAAACCACTAAATGAGTCTGGATAACGGACTGTTTAAATTTATTTTTTATTTATTTTTATTTCATGCAGCACTGATGAAAGATATATTGGCATTGCATGTGAGAAGAGATCAACACAACAGAGGACCAAACTGAACTGAAGGAGTGAGTCTTCATAGTATCATCTGCACAACCTAGTGGAGCATCCTAACAGCAATATAAGCCCTGAGTCATTTCCAGGTTACATCAGGGATCTGCAAGAGCAGAAGGCTCTGTAAAGGCTCTCACTACATACTGATGTGCTCTTTGGCAGCAACAAATTAATCTCAGAGGATAGTCACTTGCCTGCATTGTTAGCACTTATTGTTAATGGTCCCACTACCCTACTTTAAATGTTCCAGGTTAGAGCACAGCTGTGAGTAGACATGCTAGATCAGTAGGATAAGCATGGCTATTGTGTCTGAATATTAACATAATATATTTTTAAATTAAAAACATTTCCACAACAGAGACTTTGGTTTCTGCAGGTTCTTCAGTTTTCTGGTGGCAGGAAAATTGTATTTCTGCAGGTGATGAAAAGAGTGGTGGTGATGGAAATATTTGTTTCGGATCACCTCTATCAGCATCTGTGTTTGTCTTGTTTCCTTGGCAGAAAGTTATCAAATAATTATTTCAGGGGTTCCTGAATAAACTTTGTATCTCACTAAAAGAATTCCTGTTCCTTCAAGCATTAATTGAGAATGAAAAATGCACCATGATAAATGTTTCTGCAACAAAGTAATGAGGACTTGCAATGTACTGCAGTAATGCTTTAGGTGCCTTATCTCTTTTATTCCTCTGAAATCAGTCACTGAACTAACCCCTAGTAATTTATATTGTACCCATGTGGATGTCAACTGCAATCTCATGAGACTTCTATTGTAACTCAGCAGTAATTTAACTAATCATTAGAAAGAATATCTTAGCCTAGTGAAATAATTACATATTCATCATAATAATACCAATCATGGTGGATTCATGTGATATTACTGCCACTGTCATATGCATTGCTAAAAAAAATTTCCATTATAATTTCATTATAGTGTAACATTATAACAAATGACCAGTAGTATGAGGGTGAGGTGGCATTGTAAATCTGTAGAGATAGTTTTTTTCATACAGTACCTTTATACCCTGAAAAAGCAGTATCAAAGTGCTTGTTTCCAGAAAGCATCTGCAGAGAAGTTGCTAACAAGCAATACCTATAGGCAAACTATTTATTTAAATAGGAGGTTTATTACACTGAGATTAAATTTGAGACAGAAAAGATTTTTCATTTGTTTGATTTTTGCTAAAGCAGAAGTAGTATTGGAATTGCTAAGTGGTTATTCAGAAAAGACTTTTCTCTCAAGTCACATAATTCAGAATTTTTAGGTCCATGTTGTAGCAAGTACCTGCAGCCCTGATAACTGTAGCCCAATGAAGTCTTATCTGCTCAAATTACTTCTGCCCAGGACCCAGAACAGTGAGCCTACATTTTAGTTTAATCAGCCTGTCTCCTTTTTATGTTTTCATAATTTATAAAGGTCTCCTTCTCTTTATTCTGAACACCACAATGACTTTGAAGCTTACTTTTGTACTTACACATATGAAAGTACAGTCTGTTGCCAGCTGAGTATTTCTGTTCAAGCCTGGACAGCTGTAGTCTTATTGTAGATGACAAGGGCTTGAAAACAAGGTCAAATAATTTACAGGTAAACCACAAGAAAGTGTTAATCACTGGTTAAAGGATGCAATTCAAAACATTGCTTTCCAATACTTATGAAAAGGTTAGTAAATGGAAAATTGTAAATGAGTAAGTACAAATAAAATATGATAGGAATCTGCCTGACATACAAAGCAAAATGCATCTGTCCACTTTGCTTTTAGTATCACGACTGCTGCATTTTCATGTTAGATGTCGCTTGATACTCTGTCATGAGTTATTGACTTTCCATTCATCCTCATTGCTCTTACTATTTCGTAAAATGTAAAAATGTCTTTGTTTATTCTCCTCTACTTTCTCCTGTTCCCTAGAAGTATCCCATTTCTAACTTGGATGTTAACTCACTCTCTTCTCCTCTTCATCTTTAGTAGCTCACTTTTCTTTCTCCTGTTACTTCCCTTATTTTATGTCTTGCCAGAAGTAGCTACATTCTTCCTTATTTGTGAGAACATGCCACCTCAGAAAACTAGAGAAAGATTAGGACTGTGATGTTTCTCATTTTCTTCCTCTCAATTGCAGAGGAATTGAAGTTGTTGAGAAATGGAGTTCCTTTAGCTAGAACTCAGATAGACAGTTGTCATGACTGCTGGGATCCTTCAGCAAAGGATTTCAGTGATGTGACATCTTCACCTACCATGGCAGTACAAGTGAGTAGAGGTTGTATTGGGAGGAAAAAGACAGAATTTTACTCTTGTTGCTGAAACTCTTATTAACCAGCCTGGTTATCAGTGCAGGCTAATAAGTGCGGGTGGTGATGGAGATAGACACTGTGTACCACAGGCAATGGACTTCTGGGGAATGCTGACTGCTGTCTTACTTTACTTTTTTACATCAACTATTATAAGAAAGGAAAAAATTGTCTCAAGGCTGTAACAAAGTGGGAGGAAGGGCAGAGGTGGCTGACTCTAGTGGCTGGCTGCTGACCAAGAGCTCTAATGCCAAATGTTGGGTCAAAGGTTATGAGGTTGAGTTATAAAAGAGCCCACTAAGGCAGGGATGCCTGTCAAGGACACTGCTAACAGTGGAGGAGCAAGTAGCTTGTGTTAGGTGGATACAAGACAACTATTGCATTCAGGAAGAAGGAATTTGAAGCTCCAGACATGCCCTAAACAGTGACACTGTGAAGATGTGCTGTAAGAAATAAGCAGAAAAATTCTAGTGAGATTTGTAGCCACAGAGTCACAGGTTTTAAAGGTTTGACACAGGTGCCTCAAAGAGATGTAAATACCCAGCAAAGGGATATAAAAGTCACACCAGAACTATCCAAGCACTGTGTGCTGAGGAGAGTCATGTTATTATTTGGATTACAATAACACTCAGAGACAACAGCCAGAACAGTGTCCCCAGTACACTCAGTATAGTGCATCCCTCTATCGGGAAGTGGTCTTTGCTCTGAAGGGCTGCCAAGCTGACCTTCAAAGGTAAAGGCAAGCACTGTAGACCTTGCAGCTTCAGAGGTGCTAACTGACCTTTCCAAGGTCATAACTGCTCTGCTCTGATGGGTGATAGCTAGGAGTATCACCCTTCTCTTTCAATACCTTGGTTGCTGCCCTACCTGCTAGACTGCATTTCTCACAACAGTCATGCTCCTCCTATTATTCTTTTCTCCTTGGAAACCTGCTTGACAGAGCAGACCCAACTACTGCTTTTTTAAGACCTTCTAAAGTTAGCCCTGACAATGACACAAATATTCAAGGCCACCACCAGCCCACCAACTACTGTCTTGCTTTTGTTTTTTCCTCCCCTTTTCTTATTTTCTTTTTCAAGTAACATAACTGGTTAAGGAAACTCACATATTTGTTCTTTTGAAAAGTAAGGGGAAAAGACTTTTGATGCTTTCACTACTGCCTTTTCTGGATAAATGATACAGACACACTCAGTGAGGGTATAAGTGCCTCTCCATAAGATTTGCCTTCTGTATCTCTTCATTTGCACCAAGTATCCAGCATGAATCTGACTTATAAGCTGCAGTTGGATAAAATTTATGGAGAAAAGCCAACTCACCCCCCCTTCTCTCTCCTGTCTCAAGCACCACCTAAATATTAAGCTTGCATAACGCTTCTGTGGATGCTACAGATAAAATAGTTGGAGAAAATCAATGCTGATTTAAGGATATGGGCTTGATTGGAATACATTTATTCTGCAAGTCAAGCAGCAAGTCTTAGCAGCATTGAAAACAAGACACTGGCTAAGTCATGAAGCCACGCTAAGTCACTTTGAATCCCTTGAAACTCAGGAGACTGGGCCCAAGAGACTAATTCTTGATACCACAGGCTGACACAGTTTATTTGAAAATTTCTGGTGCTGATTAATAAGCACAAAACGTCAGTGTGTTTGGATTTAAGGTTTTTACTTGGTGTCTACTGTAACAGAACATTCAAAATTAAAACTAGCAATGTGAAAAAAAAAAAAATTTTCTGCTGTCCCAAACAGGTCTTGTAGGAATAAATTATTTAAATTTCACATGTTTACAAACTGCGTGCTCTTCAGACACTCTACAAAATATTGGGCACTAACATGCACAATGTGGTTACAAATTGCTTAGTTATGCCAGGGAACAGGATGTTTACACTGGAGTTTTGCAGAAGACAAGAACCTATGCTGGAAAAAATGATACTATTTTTTTAGTTTTATTCTTTTTTTCCTAATTCTTTTCAATAGGAACTGTTTTACATAGCTGATTCTGACGCATTGTGCATATCATAATCTTATGAATTCTCCTTGTGTTCTCAACAAGTTTTACCTTGTGCAGAAGGAAGTCAAATATACTCTCTGGGAAGTAAGCATTTGTGATTATTTTCAAGAATTACATTCTCATGTTCATGGCCCATGCCTTCATGTAAGTTACCTGAAGCAGAAAGCAGAGGCAGAGTAGAATGAGCAAACTATACTGAACTGATAGGGCTTCTACCAGTGGATGAGGTTTGGAATAAACTTCCCAGAAGAGTTTCGACTCATATATATAAGCTATAACACTAGAAGCAGCAGTAGCATCACTGCTGCTGCTGACTAAATAGCAGGTTCGGTTTTTTTTTTTCAGTAACATATTCCACAGATGATATAGGAAAAGCAAGTCCCTTTTGAGGAGGACCGTCTTTCATTTTTATATTTCTTGGAACACTACATCACAGACCTCTGCATTTTTTATTAACAAGCACTAATAGTCATCTAGGTAGCCCTGTGTATTCCATTTCTAGGTCTATTTCTATGAAATAATTGTTTCCCTATTTCTATTCAAGGTATCACAAAGCAAGGGAAAACACCAGTTACCTACTTATCTTTTTCCTGTTTTCTGTCTCATTCTCCACTTTGCAGACACACTATCATCCTTGCACAGCACTGCAGACTCAGCAATGGCTTTCAAACAAC
Source organism: Clamator glandarius (assembly GCA_033459285.1). NCBI lineage: Eukaryota > Metazoa > Chordata > Aves > Cuculiformes > Cuculidae > Clamator > Clamator glandarius. The sequence continues at coordinate 1,173,575 of JAUNZM010000117.1, read as the reverse complement.
CAGTCAAGCATAGAGAAGGTGGAATTCCATCTGGGCACGCTGTTTCACATTGGCACCTCCTAAAAAATGCAATAACCAAGAAAAGAACAGCTAAAGTAGCTGAAGACATGCTTTATTTTCACTTAAGATAACACAGACATTCAAAATCAAGTCATTTATCCTCTCTGCCCCCTTGTAACACAGAGATCATTTTTGTCCTTGATAGGACACCTCATGCATAAGATAATGATGAAGATGCACACAGAAAGGAGAAGGCTGCCCTCTGGTATTACTGTTAGGTTTGCCAACACATTCATTTCAGCATGACAGATTCTTAGAATAAATACATATTCTCTCTCATACAGTTGTCTCCCATCAATGGAATTGACCATGAACCCAAAATAAGCATTTCAGCATATGTGCACACAGTAATTCTAAACAGTATCACTGCAATGTTACCCAGACAAGCAGGCTATTATTGTACAGGCATTCAGGTAACAGCTCCTTGAGACACGGTATTAAACTAATTTTTTTAAAGCAAGCAAAAATTAAACAGAAGTTTGGAAAAGTACTTCAATATATATTTATACTTACACACAAGCAGACAAGAGACGTCTAAGACATGAGCAAAACTTCTTATTTCCTAGTCCGGTGCACATTTATTTTAAGCAAGAAAACCAAAAGATTTGAAGAGAATGAATGGGAGAGAGAGAAAATGGGAGAGTAATGAAAAGCAATGCCTGAAGAAGACAGATAAGAAAAGAAACAGGAATGACAAGGCAACAAAACAAAGAATAGAGAAGGAGAATAGAGAAGGAGAATGAGCTGTCTTATGACAGCTTTGGTCTGATGGCATCACCTAGCTTAATTTCCTCATAGGAAGGCTAGCTTGAAAGAAGAGTCAAAACCATGGAACCACACCATGAGAAATGAGATGAAATAGAGATGTTCTGTTTACTTTCATCCCTTCTCCCGGTTTCCATTAACAACGCTTCACAAGACTGATTAGTGTGTATTGAAAAATGTCCCTATGAGGTAGGGAAGTATCACCCTCCAGTTTCCAAAGTAACACACAATAAGAACAAGCAACTACCTGTAGGTCATATAGGACACCTGTGATAAAGCTGGAAACTGGTCCAGTACCCTGAGTTTCAGTCTAATTCTCTTAATAAAAAGATTAATCTTTGGGGAAACCTGGCTGGAAAGCTGCCAGGAGGAGAGGGACCTGGGGGTGCTGGTTGACAACCGACTGAACATGAGCCAGAAGTGTGCCCAGGTGGCCAAGAAGGCCAATGGCATCTTGGCTTGTATCAGGAACGGCGTGACCAGCAGGTCCAGGGAGGTTCTTCTCCCCCTGTACTCGGCACTGGTGAGACCGCACCTCGAGTACTGTGTTCAGTTCTGGGCCCCTCACCACAAGAGGGATGTTGAGGCTCTGGAGCGAGTCCAGAGAAGGGCAACAAAGCTGGTGAAGGGGCTGGAGAACAGGCCTTATGAGGAGCGGCTGAGAGAGCTGGGGTTGTTTAGCCTGGAGAAGAGGAGGCTGAGGGGAGACCTTATTACTCTCTACAACTACCTGAAGGGAGGTTGTGGAGAGGAGGGTGCTGGCCTCTTCTCCCAAGTGACAGGGGACAGGACGAGAGGGAATGGCCTCAAGCTCCGCCAGGGGAGATTTAGGCTTGAGATTAGGAAGAAATTCTTCACAGAGAGGGTGGTTAGGCATTGGAACGGTCTGCCAAGGGAGGTGGTTGAGTCACCGTCCCTGGAGGTGTTTAAGGTTAGGGTAGATGAGGTGCTTAGGAGCATGATTTAGGGAATGGTGGGAATGGTTAGACTCAACGATCCAGTGGGTCTCTTCCAACCTGGTCATTCTGTGTGATTCTGTGATATCACCTTAGAGATGTTAGCCACAAATGTTCTAACAATCATAACATTACCTAATACAGTGCATTGGAAAGATATATTTCCAGAAGGTTGTTTTCTTAATATCTGCACATCTCTCAATCAAACAACCTTTTTCTGAAAATCTGTAACATCTAGAAACAATATTTTCCAAGCTTGCCATGCTCCTCCACAGGTGGTAAAGTCAATGACAGAGATATGCATCCAGCAAACAGTGTAATAACCTTGTCCAACATGAAACACTGTCTAGAAGCAGCAAGATTCTGCTAATCTGCAGTGTGAGAAGGACAGCAACAAGTACCTGTCATAGACTGTGTCCAGGGCTAAGACTGGATTCTGGTAACAGTCCCATAACTGCCCTTCCAGGAGAGTTCCCTTATTCTTATACATACATTTATTTAGCTTAATAGGCCTATGGAAATGGGCCCACATCCTTGATTCTAAGTTCTTCCTCTCTCTTGTAAGGCTGAATCAGAGCAATTGCTGATGGTATGGTCTCTCTGGAACACTCTCCAGGGTCTGGATCAAATCAAACATCAAAGGTTTGGAAAACCACCAAGGCATTTCCAAATTCTTCAAAGCAGGAGCTTCCCCCTCCCTCTATGCCATTATAAAACCATCTTTTATTTCCCCAAGATGATCTTTCCTCTTCAAACAAAAATGCCCCCTCCTCTGTTGTGTTGTCCTCTTGGGGAAAACATAAGCACATTCTTGCTATTCTGTGTAACCAAGCTTCATCCACAGGCAGGCTGATAAGCACTGGGTCTCTTAATGGTCTGTTCACATGGAATCCTCTAAAGCTGATCCTACTACTGTACATTCTACTTAGCCCCTTTCTAGGGCAAAGCCTCTACTCCACAGCAGTCTGTGTGAAGTGTCAGACCTTCACAGGGACTGACATCAAAAGAGGTGTCTTTGGGAACTCTGGAATATCATCTACACTTGCTTTAAAGCTACTGTATATAAATCGGTTTGTCTTACTCTGAATAAATTTTCTTGCATAAAGGACAGTTTCATTCTGCAAAGGAAGAGTTAACTGAAAATAGAAAAAAGAGTTTTCTCTAAACTATCTTTTCCTTCAGAATGACATCGTAACTAAGAGCTGTTCAAATTGTTCACCAGAGGGGGTTAATGACAGAAAGAAAGAACCATGACACCGCTGCATTTAGATTAAGGCAGTGATACATGTTATGAGATATGTTATAGTGAGGGTGGACTTAATTACCGGAATGTAGAAGACAAGTCATCTGAATGTAGGCATCTCAACATCTGTTTCTGGAAAGGGGATATTACTGCCTCATTTTTCATGCAATAGCCTTCCCCAATTTTGATTAATCCCTACTCTTCATGTTACCAAATTATAATCCTAAATCTTTTCATAAACCATTCTAATGCATTTTAATTTTAAAATACTTGATGGCAGAATACATGCGGGCACACCAATTATGCAGTGATAACTTATGAGAGCAACTTTCCACAATGGGCAGAATGATTTTTTTGTTTTGTTACATGGGAAAACTGCCTCAGGCAAAATAAATGTTGCAGGGAAACTAAATTCAAACTGTAGCCTGCCAGCCAGGGATTCTCATTGGCACTCTTAGGTCTACATAGACCTTTCCCTCTAATTCACACTGGAATCTGATGACATGGTATTAGAGACAAGCCAGTATTACAACCAGCTAACAGTTTGTTGGCAGACCTCTGCCTCTACCCAAAGAACGTCTAGTTATGACTTATCTCATTTGGGAGTAATAAGATCTGTTATTTTAGTCCACAGTTAAGAAAAACAGCAATGAAAGAAATAGAAAGTAAGCAAGACAACAGATTTATAGTGAGATCACTGTAGCAACAAAAGCATATTTCCAAATACCCAGAGCCAAATGCCAGTTGGTACTTCAGGAGATAGGATTTTGTCCCAGTGAATGTTGGCATTGCATCAAACCACAGAGCAGTGCTGCAGTAAATGGAGAAAAATCTCTCTCTCTGAGTACAGCAACCTTGCCTCATTCTTCATTTATGAGTTTCTGCTGTTGGCCACGGGGGAGGAACTCTTGCCACCCTAAAAACTCTTGTCTTCTTAAAACCTAGCAATGGCTTTGCATAAATTCTTGGCTTGCTTTATTACTCTCGATCAAATATAAAAGAAAAATAAAATGCTTTAAACCAGGCCAGATTGGTTTCATTTTATTTTATCCCAACATTAGTCAAAATAAATATCCCTCGGGAAATAGCTTTGGCATGTAACTGAACAGCTTAGCTATTTTTTTTCCTCCTAATATGGATGTAATTATGGACAATACAGTATGTTCTTATTGCAATTATTGTAATAGAACTGCACTTGCACATTAAGCTTCTCTGAGGCAGATTTTACTTAGTATGAGAGCTCCAATGGGTGTCTCCTTGTTTAAAATGAATGACCAAATAATTTCTAATGCTGTTTCTTGACCCAGAAGCTTTATAGAAAACTGGGAGCAATCGAAACTTTTAGCTGCTGTTATGTTAAAGCTGTGAGAACAGAAAAAAACAACTCCCCCACAAAACAAAAACAAACAAAACAACAACAGCAACAAAAAGCCAAAACCCAAACAAAACAAAAATAACACCCACAAAAAAAAAGAGGGAATTTCATGACCTCTTCTCCCTTCCTCACTCAGTGAGAGTTTTAACTATGGATGTGTGCTCACGGAGCAGTTACAGAAAATAACATAGGCAGTTTACATGAATCACTCTTCAGTCCAAGCTGGAATTAGATTGATGGAAAACTTTGGCTGTAGGCCTGTTCCTGCCTCTCTCTTTTTAGTACTTGTTGAAAAATGGGGCTTAAAATAGTTTCGTTACTTGGTTTTATTACATGAATGACCTATTCTCCATGGATCTTGGTATGCTTCCTCCAATGTGCAATGTCTTCACCTTGTGAAGGTGTCCCCTGGAGTTTCCAAAGGCAGAGGTGCTAGCTGAAAGTATAAGGAAGCTGCATGTATGTTTACAGAACTTGGGCTACAACAATTCAGTCATTTAATGAATTTTAACCTTTTATTTTATACCATTTGAAATATCATGTCAATAGAAGAACTCATAGGACATTAGAAAAACTGTTTGAAGAAGTGTTTTGGACCCAATTCTTATCAGATGAACAAGGCGCTAAGCTACCCTGTTATTCACATAGTATACTGCTTCTGTCAATCAAGATCTCTAGTTGACAGAGCCAACATGGCAGATGAGAAGTTGAGCTTGGAAGATGTGCCTGATTCTCTGTTCCACCAGGAATCCTGCAAAGGAGCCAACCCCAGTGGTAGATGAGCAGTGTGTGATGGTATCTGGCTCATTGCTTCTACTCTTTCTTTCATATCTTGTAGCGAGGCAGCTCACTCTCTGCTGAAACTTATTCACAAACAGTGAATGACCCCTACATCCAGAGTATTTCAAACTGGGCCTAGGAAAAAAAATGTCCGATTCCCAATGTTCTGGCTACTTGTCAGTGAGCAAGACTTAGGAGGAATGAGGTTGGACCAGCTGTGGCTGCATTATGTCATGATTTGGCAATTGGCCCCAGCTGACTGATAATAAACCATGGAAACAGCTGGAGCTTTTCCATTTCCCCTGTGGTAAGATTCCACTTGGCACTTTGGTCTGAGTCCAGTGGCCTCCTGCTAGAGATGTCTTCACCAGTTCATGAATAAAGAGATCTCAAGGCAAAGGTACATGTTTTCCCTTGAGCTAGGTCATTGGGTACGATGCAGTATTTTCTTGCAGTAAGTATGCCTATATGGAAGTAATGACTGAAACTTGGTGACAGTTCTGCTATAATTGCAAATAAGCACAAACCCCAGAGTTTTCTCTCACCTTTTTCCAATTCTATCTTCACAGAAGAAAAGGATAAGCAGGACAGAGAGGCTGGTCATGCCCAAGACCTTGATATTTTAGGCATACTATTTGCTCATCATCAGAAACTAATGCACTATCATTTTGAAAGCAGTTTTATTGCCCTCCCAGGTGTAACAGGCTGTTCTGAGACTCCACTCTGGTGACTAAAAAAATCTTTTAATAGCTGTAGATAAAGATGGTTATAAGGACAATACAAAATAATTTGTTAGTTTTATATGATATATGCAAAAAGCAAATTTCATTATATTTTCCCCTGTTCTCCTCAGCTTGTTCACTCTGGAGTTCAGGAATTCTAATTTTTCATTAGATATATAGAGACGATGGCTTGAGGCTCCTGTTTGAGACTGATGAACACTACATGAACCTTTAACAAAAGGACAACCCCTACCCTATAGTCTAAGTCAGGACCTGGTAAATCACTGCTGCCAGTGAAAGAAGACAGGACTGTTAGGTCTGAGGGCAACTGACCAAGCCCTGGCTTCAGGTTCAGCTGACTGAAATGACATGAAAAATTGCTTGCTATGACATGAGAAATTGCTTGCTATGACACGAGAAATTGCTGGATGCGACAGATACTGATGACAGAAGCTGACAGGAGTAACAGATAGTACCATGAGGAATGGCTGAGTTTCACTGGTGGTTCAGAGGGAATGATGTGAGAAATGGCCAAACCTCCCTAACAGTGAGTTTCAGAACTGTAGGCAAGACAAATGGTGCCTTGGTAACCACATCAGCAATAGGTAATAAGATTACCTCTTCTAGAAATGGGTTCAGGAATACTGACTGGGCTATGGATGTACAAAAACAGGAATCAATAATGAAAAGAAAGTAGGGGTGAGCTGTTTATCTAGAACAGGAGAGGAAAAAAAGAGAGTCAAGGATGGTTAGAGAAAGTGTCAAGAGATGGAAAATATGTTAGATAAAAGTCATTTAAAAGGTGTTATTGTGGTTGTCCAAGGGTACCTGCTAGGAAGCTTTGCAATTCATAGAATCATAGAATCATAGAATCATAGAATAACCAGGTTGGAAGAGACCCACCGGATCATCGAGTCCAACCATTCCGATCAAACACTAAACCATGCCCCTTAGCACCTCGTCTACCCGTGCCTTAAACACCTCCAGGGAAGGTGAATCAACCACCTCCCTGGGCAGCCTATTCCAGTGACCAGTGACCCCTTCTGTGAAAATTTTTTCCTAATGCCCAGCCTAAATCTCCCCTGGTGGAGCTTGTGGCCATTCCCTCTTGTCCTCTCCCCTGTCTCTTGGGAGAAGAGGCCAGCTCCCTCCTCTCTACAACCTCCTTTCAGGTAGTTATATAGAGCAATGAATTCTCCCCTCAGCCTCCTCTTCTCCAGGATAAACAGCCCCAGCTCTCTCAGCCATTCCTCATAAGGCCTGTTCTCCAGCCCTTTCACCAGCTTCTTTGTTCTTCTCTGGACTCGCTCCAGAGCCTCAACATCCTTCTTGTGGTGAAGGGCCCAGAACTGAACACAGGATTCAAGAAGCGGTCTCACCAGTGCCGAGTACAGTGGAGAATAACCTCCCTGGAGCTACTGTTCATGCCATTTCTGATACAAGCCAGGATACCATTGGCCTTTTTGGCCACCTGGGCACACTGCTGGCTCATGTTCAGTCGGCTGTCAACCAACACCCCCAGATCCCTCTCCTCCAAGCAGCTTTCTAGACAGACTTCTCCTAGTCTGTACCTCTGCTTAGGGTTGTTGTGCCCCAAGTGCAGGACCCGGCATTTGGCTTTGTTGAACCTCATACCATTGGTCTCAGACCAGCAGTCCAGCCTGTTCAGATCCCTCCTACCCTCCAGCAGATCCACACTTCCACCCAGCTTAGTGTTGTCTGCAAACTTGCTAAGGGTACATTCAATCCCCTTAACGAGGTTATTGATAAAGACATTGAACAGGGCTGGACCCAACACTGAGCCCTGGGGAACCCCACCTGTAACTGGCCTCCAGCTGGATTTAACACCATTTCCCACCACTCTCTGGGCCCGGCCAGCCAACCAGTTTTCCACCCAGGAGAGCATGCGCCTGTCCAGGCCAGAGGCCGACAGTTTCCGTAGCAGAATGCTGTGAGAAACTGTGTCAAAGGCTTTACTGAGGTCCAGAAAGATACATCCACATTCTTTCCCTCGTCCAGTAAGCAGGTCACTTTGTCATAGAAGGCAATCAGGTTAGTTTGGCAAGACCTGCCTTCATGAACCCATATTGACTGGGCCTGATCACCCAGTTCTCTTGCATGTGCTTCATGATAGCACTCAAGATCACCTGTTCCATGACTTTCCCTGGCACTGAGGTCAGACTGACAGGCCTGTAGTTCCCTGGATCCTCCCTGTGACCCTTCTTGTAGATGGGCACAACATCAGCCAGCCTCCAGTCCAGTGGAACTTCCCCAGGCTTCCAGGACTGTTGGAAGATGATGGAAAGGGATTTGGTCAGCACTGCCAGCTCCTTCAATACTCTTGGGTGAATCCCATCTGGCCTCAGAGACTTGTGGGTGTCTAGTCAGGCTAGCAAGGCTCTGATGACCTTCTCTTGCATCATGGGAGCCTCATTTTGTTCCTCTAGCTCCGAGGTTTTTACACAGAGGGAACAACTTTCTTTACAATTAAAGACTGAGGCAAAGAAGGCATTAAGTACCTCAGCCTTGTCCTCATCTCCTGTCACTGTTGTTCCTTCTGCATCCAACAGGGACTGTATGGTCTCCCTAGTCCTCCTTTCATTATTTATATATTTATAAAAAGATTTTTTGTTATCTTTCACTGACTCTGCCAATCTGATTTCTAGTTGAGCCTTAGTCCTTCTGATTTTTTCTCTGCACAATCTCACTTCCCTCCTGTAGTCCACCCAAGAGGCCTATGTCCTCTTCCAGAGCCCATAAACTTTCCTCTTCTTCTTGATATCACTCAAGATCTCTCTGTTCAACCAAGTTGTTTCTTTCCCTGCTGGCTTTTTTTTTTGGAACATGGGGATGGCTTTCTCCTGAGCTGCTAGGATCTCCTTTCTGAAGAGCTCCCAGCCCTCGTGGGCTCCCTTGCCCTTAAGCACTGTCTCCCATGAGACTTTGCCAACCAGCCTTCTGAAGAATTCAAAGTCTGCCCTCTGCAAATTTAATGCTACTGTCCTGCTAACCACCTTCTTCACTTCACCTAGAACAGAAAACCCTATCATCTCATGATCGCTTAGTCCTAGGTATCCTCCTACTGCCACATCCCCCACAAGGCCTTCTCTGTTCACCAACAGCAGGTCCAGGAGGGCACCTTCCCTTGTTGGTTCATTCACCAGCTGGGTGAGGAAGTGTCTTCCACGCACTCCAGGAGCCTCCTAGACTGCTTCCTTTCTGCTCTATTGTCCTTCCAGCAGATATCAGGAAGATTGAAGTCTCCCACAAGAACAAGAGGCATTGATCTAGAGATTAACCCCAGCTGTTTATAGAAAAGCTCATCAGCTGCTTCTCCTTGGCTGGGTGGTCTGTAACAGACTCCCATCACAAAATCTACCTTCTTATGGGCTCCTCTGATTTTAACCCACAGGCACTCGATCTCCTCATTGCCACAGTTCATCTCAATGCCACCCAAGTCCTCCCTTACAAAGAGGGCTACCCTGCCTCCTCTCCTTCCCTCCCTATCCCTGCTGCAGGGGTTCTTTGTTTTCATTATTGCCAGTATACCAGGACAACAAACCCGTGTTTCTGATCACATTGCAGGTGTTAAGCCTATTTCCAAGGCCTGAGGGACCACGGAAGACAGAAGATACTTTCCCTTGCTTGCAAGGGTACAGCCAGAATGGATGGCTTCACCATCATAGTATCACTTAGCCCATCCTCATTTCAGACCTGAAAGTATCTTAGCAATGTCTTCAAGGGGATAAAGTAAAAGTGAGGTGGTTATTGTACTCCAGATAGTCAGTCTGTCAGGAGAGGCAGGCCTCAGTTACTTCAGGAAACAGGAGCTCAGCACAGTGGGTATTTGAGAGAACTGCGGGCTAAGCTACTGAGTTATTAAATGAGACAGTGGTGCCGTCATAGACTTTTCCCTCTTATGTGAGAAAGCAAGGGCTGTAACTGCACTTTCTGTGAACCAGATTTTTTTGAGTTTCAGGCAAGCTCTGAGAATGAACCCTGAATTTAGATTCCTCTATGTTTTTATGGGATTTCTGGTTCCATCTGGACTAAGGGTGAATCTACATTACAATACAGTTTGGATCAGGACTCCACTTTTGAACTCAATTTCCATATTGTCTCCACTTACTGAGCTTTCTTTCACTTCCTTAGGGAAACACAAAGCAGATTCTCTTCAGTTAACACCAAAGTGGAAGAAACTAATTGAGGGGAAGCTGGCAAGGTTTCACAGTTTCATTGTACTGGTATTTAAACCTCTTTGTCCAAAAGTGCTGTGCAAGATACACAAGTATTTTCAGATCTTTTTTGACTTTCAGCTGTTTTTCTTAGGTGGACTTGCTAACTGCATAAGAGATGCTCATTTTCTAAGTTAATGACTTCCTCTGTGCACTTCCTTCTCTCCTTCTCATCGTGCTGCAATGGTTCAAAGAACAATGATGTGAACATGTGAAGTTTCAAAGTACTTGAGATAATAATACTCAACATATTTTAGAGAGCACTTGCAAGGAGATTACACAGAATGTAGGCAAGCATAAATGTAAAAGAGCAGAATTCTTCTATTTTCTTATCAAAATAAATTGAATCAAAACAAAAAGTGAGGTTAATACAATGACAATCTGTGACAATGGAAGAAATGGGATGATACAACGATCAGAATTTCTTATAGTTTTGTCATCTCATTTTCTCCCTCTTTATCAAAAAAAAACCAAATATATGAGCCTTCCTAATGGAAAACTTTCTCAAACACAAAGTAAGGGGAATCTTTCTTCAGAAATATGCCACAATTTTTCTGTGTTCATTACTCTAAAACTATGAAAAGATAAAACTTGCCAATTTTACTTTTCTCCAGCTTCTGTTTCAGATTTCACAGAGGAAATGCAGCTCTCTATTCAGTAGATCTGTCTTTCTCTGAGCCCCCTATTGATATGAATATGTAATAATCTATTTTGTTTTGTAAGTTTTCTATCCATTTTAATGGGTTAAACTGAGCCTTCCTGGAATAAATTAGAGCTTTTGCTGGGAAATCAGACTGATAGACTGCAGGGAGTTCCTCACACAAAATTACAGAATGACACAAGCTTGCTCTGCACATCCTTTGAGATGAACAGTAAGTATATGGGGTAGAACAGTGTGAAGTTCAAGTTAACATAAATCCTGTCACCATCAAAGCTTTCGGCAAGGTGCTGTGCAGGTCTTCTATCCAAAACAGAGAGGAGAACAGGGCATGGTATGTCAGCTTGCAAAAGCTGATGTAAACATAGCCTACATAGCATCAGGCATGCGTTGGCATTAGTCACAGCTGTGAAGTTCTTTCCAAATGGAAGAAAAAAGTATAGATTACTTAAAGCAACAGTGATTTTGCAAATGTAGGAAGTGACAAAAATGAAGCCCTTTTTTTGCCTTTTGCCTGAAAGAGTTCTTGAAATGCCAATCTACTTTGCATTAAAGCAGGACATGGTTATTTCATTAAAGAAGCTGAAAAATGCTATTGATGACCACCTCGCTTAGTATGTACATTTCCAAGGCTCTGAGGCTGACACCTACCCAGGTGAGGTACAGCTCCACTGCATACAAGGACAGAAGAGGTAAACCACTGTCTTTGCCAGCTCACAGTTTTAGATCCTGAATTTTTTAGTACTTGCCACAGGCCTGACACTAGGCTGTTCACTGGAGATACTGTACACCACAGCATAAGGAAAATAGGTTTTGACACAGCTGAGTCTTCCCAAAAAGCCCTCTTTTTCCACCTTCTAGTGCTATGAGAGAATATTACGCACTTACTCGATTCTCAGGTACTGAAATTCCCAAACATATCACCACTGCACGCTCAAAGGTAAAACCACAATGGTGTATACAGTGGGATCATAAAGCTGATCATTGCCATGTTCAGCAAGTCCAACATGCTGCCTGATATTAGGCTTACTGCTGATGCACAGATTAACTGTGCAGCACTGGCTCAAGGGATCTTGAGCACCAGTATTAATTTTACATGCACTGCAGCATGCCAGGTCATATCTTTCTCAGTCAGAAATGTAAAGCTGGAATATGGGAGCCCTGCAAAGAGCTTACAAACTATGCATAAGACAAGCTGTAGCAGATTGAGATGGACATATGGGGGACTATAAGGCAGGTGGTTGTCTTACTGATTAGGCCCCTATAGGTTGGTTGAGGAATGCTAATGATGAAATGAAGCCTTTTCCTAAACCATCATCAATTTGAGTGTAATCTAGCCTGGAAAGTCAGAGCTTCACTGAAGAATACATTCATTGTGTGAACAACAAAGACAAGCAGAGTAACTGGAAGAGGTTAAATATTAAAGGAAACTTTTCACTGAACTTTTTAAACAATGCAAGAATTTGCAAAGAAACAAATCATGAATAAGCAGAAATCATGAACTATGTGCTGTGAACCAAAAAGTAGACAAATATTTCTACAGTGAAAACTCTTCAGTAGATATATTGCCCTTTACTGACTAGTACTGATTGCTGTGCAGACATAACATGGAATTAGCTGGATCAAGTCATGATTCCCATGACTGGAATGAAGGTAGCAAGAACGCTTCCTCGTCACATGCATAGCAGTTGAAGACTATCAGAAAATTCAGAAATACATGATTTTTTTCTTGTAAAAATATAGAGAAGAGCATTACAGGAAATGGACTGAGAGGCTAATCTTTTTGTTTGTACTACACACTTGTTAAACTGCAGAGCAGTAGGATTTGTTGTTGTTGGCTGTTTTTTCCTGTTTCAGTGAAAATGCTGCATTCAGTAGAACATTTTGACTTGGAGTGGCAAAGTATTTATTAATCATTTATGTTAGAAATAGAAAAATGTGAAGCAAACATCAACAAATCTGGTAAACAGGAAAAAAATCTCATGTGTAATCATAACCTTTATCTACTGCTCGAAACATAAGCGATTCCCTGCCTCTGTTTATTCTTGAAGTCTCAGACTTTTTAAAAACCATGTGATTGATTGTATTGGCTCATTTTTAATCCATCTCTCTGCAGCAGAGATTGGCAAGAGAAGGAGAGTGGTTTGAAATCTAACACATGATCTTGCATCCCACAATGCATTCAGTTGTTGATCCTTACAATGTAAGGGGAGAGACCTTGGCATCCCACAGGGTGGGGGTCTGCTCTCAGCCCCTAAGGACAGCAAGCAGGGGATTCATGACCCCCAAATACCACAGCACACATAGAAATAATAATTAATGAATTTTGATATTCCAGACCAGTTCTATACACTCTGTAAATACAACATAGGGATGGAAAAGCTGCCAGCCCATTTTAGTACCTAGCAAAATGATTCTGCTTTGAACACTGAAGGTATAAAAATTTTTGGGAAAGGACAGACGCTCAGCTGAAGTAATTCCGCATGGTTGTTCTGAATTTACAAAACCTTTTTTGAAAAAAATACATATTAAGATTAATTTCATCTTTTTCTAGTGCAATGCTAAAAATGAGCCAAGTTGGAAGGGGTGTGGATGGGAGAAACTTGTGGTGGGAACTGCATCTGTAGCTTCAGTGGGCCTGTGAAGCTGCAAAACCTGGGAAGCACTTTTGCTCAGTCAGAGACGATAGAAAATCATTTTAATGTATGATAGACTTGTCATAGTGTCTAACAATCATGTTTCTTCAAGTAATTTTTCTGCCTGGAGTACCTGCCCCTGTTTTGGCATGATTCACAACTCCATTGCTACAGTTTTATGCTGATATAACCGTTACGAAAATTCATTGGCTACACTGATGCTAGTATAAAACTAGAATGAAGCAGTGGTGAATCAGACCCATGGTTATAAAACAGCATCTTCAGGAAATTACATAACTGGATCAGGAATATTTTGAAGGAATTAATCCCTAAAAAAATGAAATGGATGTGATTGTATACCGACTTTCCTGCTAACAATACCATAAATGTACTGATAATTAACTAATCACACATTGATCTGTTTTGAAAAACAGCTAGTTTAGCTATAAAGTTGAACAAACACAAAAGATATGAAGAAGTACTACTTTGCCTGGTTTATATTTACAAAATATCTGCTATTTCTTCATACTGAAAGGCAAAGCTCTGACCTTGCAGCAAATTTAACACTTAAGATCAATGTTTTCCTTAGTAATTTAGGAATGAAATACATCAGGACGTGGCCTAGTAGTGAGTTGTGGTGGTTGTTATTAAATAAATACTCATTTTTTGTCTCTGATGGGACTTACTTCATAAAACTGAACGGAAAACTGGTGTCCTACTTCATCTCACGTACCTCCTCTTTCTGGCTCTTCCTCAGCACTAGGCACTGATCAGCAGAATGAGATCTATGCTGCTCTCAGCTCTCACAAGTAGAAACTGGGGCAGGATTTAGTTCAAATCCTATCGTATAAAAGAGAATTTGCTACACACATGGGAGGATGTTTGTCACATCAATTGGTATTTCTGAGCAGGAGTCTAATCTAGTACATCATTATTGAAGTACTGGTAATCAGCTCAAAAGTATTGTTACATATTCAAAATAAGATTAAATAGAGGGTGAAATGTATTTCTGGATTAAGCTAGCACATTCACAGTGGCAACATCACAGATAATTTGGTATGGTATGTATCAAAATGCCCAGTTTTGTTCCTCAGAGTGGCAGTCTGCCCTCCTACACGTGGGAATCTCAGGACACTACAACATTCAAGCATAAGAATGGTGGTTATTTGTGCCCTATATGGCCACAGCATTTTCACATATTACAAGTTTTTTTTGCATTGCAGCATTGAAATGTCTCAGATAGCTCTGTGGTTTCACTGTTCTCTGGATTTTCAAACTTCAAGCCCAAGTGTGAGTCTCAGCACATCCCTTGTGATATGGCTGTTCTTTACCTAAGGCTTATGGTCCTTGTTCAGCCTTGCTTTCCTCCCAAACTGGCAGGGAGTGACAAGTTTGACTCCATATTATTTTGACAATCGCTCTTCAGCTGCACTAGGTACCTTTTTTGTCATAAATTCTGAAGCATCCTGAAACTTCTTCTCTTACTAATTCCTTGTGAGTGCCCACAGTCACTTTGTCAGCTGTCCATTTTAACCTAGTGGTGAAGTGGCAGGGAGCTTTTATTCTTCTTGCCATAAAGAGTGAATTCCCAGGTTTAGATTTGGAAGTCAACAGGGCACTCTTGCCCACTGACCTCTGCAGTACCAGAACTAAGGGAACACTTGATGAAACTAGTAAAATATTTCTTTAAATTACCCAATAGATTACTTTCTATTTGCAGAGAAAAGAAGCATTTTCTGGAACATACCATCACAGGGGGTTGCAGAGGCAGATGTTTTTGTCAGTAGGTTCAGAAAAGGATTAAAAATTCATGGACAGTAAGTCTATAAGAAAACACAAGAAGGATTAGTCAGGACTGTGCTCTCAAAAATTTGTAATATAACAATTCTGGATGCTAGAAGATATGCTATTTGTCTTGCCTGATGCTCACTCTGCTCAAGAGCACTGGTGTACACAGAGAGCACTTTAGCAATCAATATATAATGATAATTGCAGATACTGGCCAAGTTGTTTGTGAAACATCATCTGGGACCAGGCATGAAAAGACAGAGCTTTTGTTAACCATAGTTTCTTATTATTAATGGGCCTGAGATCAAAGTAAATGTGCTGTAAGATGTACTAAGTAAGTTACAAAATAACTTCCAACTGCTGGGAAAGGGGAAGACCCTAAATACTTTATGTGGAAATGCTGGTCAGGAGTTTAAGACTGGTGTGGTGAGTAGCCTACAAGCATACAAAAAACTTCTGTCATTGCTAATGATGTGTCATTCCACAAGTTTTAAAAATGGTCTGACATACTAACTACCATTTGCTTACTTTAAATGTTTGCCTTTCATTCTTGAAGGTCCTAATGATTTTAGTTTGTTCCCTCCTTTGCCCTTTTATTCCTCTGCTTTGAATAGACACGGGAGGAGTCACTGCTTATTAATCTTGTTAAGTGCACTGGAGCTAATGGTCTAAAATCTAAACTGCTTGATTTAACTGTCAGAGATAAGTTTTCTCTTTATTCAGCCTCTCTCTGGAGACTGATGAACTGCTCTGAAAATACAACAAGGTCACACCTTTGCATAACGGTGAAAGTAATTAAAAATGACCCTTTACAGATCTAGTTCATGACTTTTTGTAATTCCTAAATCCCAGGGGAAAAAAGGAGTCAGATAATTTCTCAGAGAAGCATTGTTTTGTTTGCTTGTTTGTTTGCTTGTTTTTCTGACTCAATGAGTTGCTTTTATTATCTAAGTCATTCAATCTTTCCTCAGTGGTACATATGTTGGAAGTACAATGTCACTTGCTGGCTGTGGCTGTCAATCCAGAGTTAAAGGGTGCAGCTGTTTTTAACAATTTAAACCTGGAATTCTCAGCATATTAAATCACCAGCTCCCATGATGAGAAAGCACACCAAAAATTCCAAATCAACACTTACTCATTTTTACAAATAATAGTTAAATATTCACATATATGAGCACTCCATATCATCAGGACTGTATTTCATGTCTGTATTGAAGTAAAGTACAAGTGTCTGTTACACAATCAATCCTAGGGTAGCTCCTACTTGAGAATAACATATTCCATGGTGATGAATTGTAGATGTATTCAGAAGTTTACCATGATGACACAGCTGAAACAACAATGAACTTTTTGTACCCCTTGCCTCCTCCCCATCCCCCAATATCAACATATTTCTCAACCCCAAAACAATATGTAACTTTGGGCTGGGATCCTGTTTAATTTACTCTGTGCATCAGTGCTTTCTTATATTCACTTTGTTTTATTATTTCCATCACAAAAAAGATGCTGAAACATCTCTTTCTTTATTTGTAACAGCAGGAGACAAAATCTCTCTTTCATATATATGCATACATGTATATATGAGAGTGTGACTACAGAATTGAAAAGTTGACAGGAAAAGTTTAGGCACAGGTGTCTGAAACATATGGATAGCTATTTAACTCTTACTACTGTTAGAAATAGATTGCAAAATACAAATGTGCCTTCAAATTTTGCTCCAACAGTTCATAATATGAATAATAGTAGACAATTTGTCCTGCATTTTATTCTCCCCGCTAAGTATTAATTTGTGATACTCTGTACAAAAAGCATTCTTCAGAATCTAAATTTCCTGTAGATAACTGAGTAATTTTCTTGTAACGTATCCTGTTGTGAAATATATACCTTTGGCCAACATGGAAAAAATTGTTCTATCAGTAGGGATTTATGTTTATTATAACAGTTCTACAAGTGAGCAAATTTATACATGTACTGATAAAACCAACTCACCATTTCCCAGCTTTGTCAGCTCTCTCTTTGGGTTGCAGGCAAAGAGTGCGGGTAAGTCTTTACTATGTTGGCAGCTAATAGGCAGAGCCATTATGCAGCTCTCTTGGATCGTTAATAGGGAATATTATCTGAAATTGACCTTGTTTAGACATTGAGTGCCTTGGACCTCACTTCAAGATACTTAACACAAACAATTATCTGATAATATGTACTTTTAAAAGACTACATTGCTTACCCAGTATTTCACTGCAAGAAGCTCTAGTGTGTGCCAGCATTATCTTTTCAAAAGGCTGTATGAAGTACTTCATGCAATGTAGATCATATTCATCAGGCTGGTAAGAATTTAGCCCCAGGGATTTAGACCCATCAGTGCATTATAATCAACTATGAAAAGAGCTACACAGTGTCTTTGTTTCACGTTACTTCCCAAATTTCTTAGCATATAAACAAGTTTTAGCTTTTTGGTCCTCTGGACCATTTCCAACAGCTCCATATCATTCTTATGTTGGGGATTCCAGAACTGGACACAATACTCCAGATAAGGTCTCACAAGAGAGGAATAGAAGGGCAGAATCACTTCCCTTGTCCTGCTGGCCATGCTTCTTTTGATGCAGCTCAGGATATGGTTGACCTTTGGGGCTGCAAGTGCACGTTGCTGGCTCATGTCGAGCTTCTCATCGACCAGCACCCCCAAGTCCTTCTCTGCAGGCAGCTCTCAATCACATCATCCCTCATCATGTACTGAAAATGGGGATTGCCCCAACCCAGGTGTAGGACCTTGCACTTGGTCTTGCTGACCCTCATGAAGTTCTCACAGGCCCACTTCTCCAGCCTGTCCAGGTCCCTCTGCATGACACCCCATCCTTCTGGTATGGCAACTACACCATTCTGATGTCATCTGCAAACTTGCTAAGGGTGCACTCAATCTCATGGTCAATATCATTGATGAGGATATTAAACAGCATCGGGCCCAGTACAGACCCCTGAGGGACACCACTTGTCACTGATCTCCATCTGAACTTGGAGCCATTGACCACTACCCTTTGAATACGACTATCCAACTAGTTTCTTATCCACTGTACTGTCCAGCCATCAAAACATTATCTCTCCAATTTAGAGAGAATAATGTTGTGGGGGACCATGACAAAGGCTTTACAGAATTCTAGATAGATCACATCCGTCGGTTTACCTGTGTCCACTGCTGCGCTTACCCCATCATAGAAAGCCACTAGGTTGGTCATATGGTATTTGCCTCTGGTGAGGTTGTGCTAACTGCCATTAATCACCTCCATGTCCTCCATGTGCTTTAGCATAGCTTCTAGGAGAATCTGTTCCATGATTTTCCCAGGCACAGCAGTGAGGCTGGCATGCTATGCTGAAGTTTCAGATTAGACAGAGATCTGGATAAAAAACAGAGAAAGGACTACGTGACCACACAAAAAGATTGCTCCCTGTCCGAGGTACAATTCCTACCTTCTTCTAAAGGCACAGGTGCTGATTGTCAACTATATACACTCTCCTGGGGCTGTGTTTTTTAGACACAGGTATTTTCAACCATGTTGTTTGAACAGCTTGCTTCCAAACTGATATTAAGATATCTAAATAAAGTAGTTATTCTTTGAAAATACTAATGACAAAAGATGGGATAATAATAATTTTTATATGATTTCTTTTCACCTGTCTTAGCTAAATAAAGGTGTATCAAGGCTAACAGTAACTGGGGCACAGGAGGCTAATAGAAGTTATCACTTTTAAAACATACATATTCAAGCAGTAGATTACATTATCTCTAAAATGTGTAATCATCAATGGTGACAGGTGAGATGACGCTATATATGGTAATGGTATGCACATTTAGATCATTGGTAGGAAAGCAGGAATCTGAATATTCTCCAAAGATGAAACAAAGATGACAATGCAAGCCCAGGCTTCTCCCATTGGAAGACTGTATTCACCACAGAGCATAGTCACGGTTTAAATCAAAAGCCTGAAAAATGTAATTTTAATGGTCAAAATAAAAATATCATATCCTAGAATTTCTGATTACTAAATGGAGATTCCAGGTTATTTTTAGATACTCATCTAATCATAGAATCATAGAATTGTTCAGATTTGAAAAGACCTTTAAGATCATCAACTCCAGCGTTTAACCTAGCACTATCAATCCACCAATAAACCATGTCCCTAAGTGCCATGTCTACACACCTCTACTCTACTGAAATGTAAAGTATATAGTTCCTCTGTTCTTCCACTAGCTACTTCACCTGTAATAAGCTGCAAGTCTTAGCTCTCCCATTACTCTTTTTTGTCAGGGATCACCTTGGCCCTCTGTAATTTTTTGGTACCAGTCTTGAGTAATAAGATTTTATTTAACTGAACATTTTTTGTAACACAACTTCTTTGGGTTTAACAGTTTTTCTGGCTCTTGTCCAAACATGACTGATATAGAATCATAGAATATAAGACAACATAATCCTGAGGATGTCTCTTCCTCGTTTTTAAAGGCAAGCGTATCTCATTGCAGAAATAGTCACATATTCCTAATCATTAATGACTTTTTAAATGATAATTAATTAATCATTCTAGGTTATTATAACTACAGCTCATAAAACCTCCAAGAAAAAAAAAATTCATATTTTGCTAACCATGCATACAGCAAGATGAAGTATTTGACCACAGGATGGTCAGAATCAAAGTGAATAAGAAAAATATTAGGTAGAAGAAATGTCCACCTTGCCTGGCAGATGAAGAACCATCACAAAACCCAGTTCAATCAGAAAGTCTATGGCAAATCTGATGATTGAATGTGGACTTCTCAAATCCCAGCCCAATGCATTAAACAAAATTGCTGCCTTCTTCCAAAATTTAATGCTTCACTTCAGTTTTATCCTAGGATTCTATATCAGAAAGATTAAGCAGATTTCACATACTTGCACTGAAAGTAAACTTACCATACAGCATGATCAATTTTTTTAACCCTCGTGTTGCAGGTTTTTCATTTGCTTTACTGTTTTTTTTTTAGTTTGATTATGTCACTAATCAATTAAACACTTATTAATGATCCTGCTAGTGGCTCTCTACTCATGTGCTGTGCTAAAGCATATGCAAAATAGCTATGATGCAATGCTACAGAACCATCAGAGAGCCATAAATGTTTTCTCTACCAGACATTTAGAAGGGAATGAGTAAAGGGGGAAATTGTAACTTATTAACTCAACTGTATTTATAACATCATGAATGCTAGTAAATGAAGAATTGCAATCATTACCTAGGAACGTAGCAGCCCATGAAACCAAGTGTCAAGGTTAAACAGGCTGTCTAAACATCAGTGTTTTACTATCTTTTACATCCGATTTGCTCAAAGAATAGAAATATAGTTTATGTGAGTTGCATGCTCTTCAAAAGGCACTTGCTAGTAGAGCATAGGGTGCACAGTTCCCAGTGCAACTCATAATCTTGTCTGCCTTTTGGGAACAATTTAAATGCCTGCTGAAACATGCACACATGCACTGGGGAGACTAAATTATTCCAATCCATTTCACATGTCCCACCAACAGCAATTTTATTTCATTAAGAGTCTGGACAAGCCCTAGAGATCTGGGATGAGCTTCAGTTATGGTTCAAGGTGTTCTTCAAAGCTTGCACATAAAAAGGGACAAGAAAAAAGAAGAAATTAAGCACAAGGAAGGATTAACATTAAAGAAAGTAACAAAAGCAAAAATGCTGTCAACAACAACAATACCCACAAGGCAGAATTAGTTTGGAATGTTAAAAAATTGTCACATGTCTATAATAGCTCTAGTGGAGAAAAGATCAAGGGCCCATTGTACAAGGTATCACACAAACATTTAAGAGCCAGTTCCTCCCTGTAGCATTTTCATCTTCATTTGTTTGGTTTTTCTCTCTCCAGCTATACGCAAATCTCCCAGGGCCAAACTGCCATCTGTCTGATGCTCTGTCCTTGATGAGATTGCTCAGTATAACATACTTTTAAATGCAAGTTAGTTTGAAAGAAGGAGGTGAACCCAGGTAACGGAATGAAATATATGTAGCCTGCTGCGCAGTGAGTCAGAAAAAGGCTTATGTCCTAGGTTTAACTGAGAGCTCAGCGCTACCTGGCTAACCTGGTCCCTCTGTACAGGTCTGGATTTCACCCTGAGAGAAGAACTTGTATAGCAGGATAGACCACTGCTAAGGCACCAGGCTAGTCCATCTGTTTGCATTTCTGTATGAAATTTCTCACCAGTTGGGAAAAACAGTGTTATGATTTCATCACTTCCAAGCAAAAGAATTACACCTAAGTTTTAAGAGACAAACAGATATCAGGCTTACCTCTGACTTTATAAGTCTTGCAGGATCAGATGAAATATTTTATGAAATACATATATGGCTGGCCATTCTGTAGCATCTGTTTCCTGTGAGTGCCACTGCATTTTCAATATTGGCTGCTTCATGTTAGAGAAAAAAAAACCAAACCTGTGCTAATGCATAAGAGATACCACAGATAAATTTTTATTTCTGTGAGTGACATAATCTAAATAACACCTGAAAAATTTCTAGGGAAGCAAGAAACCTCTTACATTTTGGCACAGCAAAGGAAGTTTAAAGATACTTTTAATATAACAGCTATATCTGACAAAAATCAAATTATTAAGACAGGTCTCAGCTGTCTGATCCAGTGGGCTAATGCCAGCTTCCATCAGTTTAAAAACTGGTCCAAAGATGCATGCAAAACATACAGTTGCTTTTTTTGCAAACCAGGATAGAAATGTTACCTCTACTTAGTGAGCGTACTTATTTTGATATTAAAAAAAAATAAAGCCAGTTAAAAAGAAGCATTTTTATAGGAGCATATGTGATTCATTAAGAAGTCAGTGTAATGATTGCTGTTCCTGAAATTATGAAAGAATTTGATATAATATCTTGATTCATAGTTAAGAACAAATCTGGACAATTTAAGTGAATGAGTCTAGACGAGGCCTTTTGATTTTGAGGATTTCTCTCTCTGCAGAGATCACTAATCAAGAAATTTCTCACAGGCATCACTATGCTTCTCAACAGAGTAGCCTGAAGTGATAAGTAATGTTGTTAAAGATCATCAGTTGACAGAACAGTATTCATATAAAATAACAGGCTTGGAAAGAAATAGTCAAGAATTTAAGCTAATAATAACATTATAAGTAATGAGCTATTATCTTCAAATGCTTCAAAATAAATACAAATTAATCACCCTCTTGTGACTTCTGTTTCAAAATACTGTGGTTACTGTGGTTGTTTCTGTAATTGGTCTAGTTAAGATTGTACAGTGGAATGTATACATGCATTTAAATCAGCTACTAGGAGACCTGATTAACCCAATGGATTTGTTCAAGCTATTTTGAAGACTGGAGGCAGTAACTTTGCCAAGAAAGTGCTGTGACACAGGGCGGCTTTGCCTTGCCTCTAGCTCTTCTTGGAAGGGGCCAGAGCTGACACAACCCCCAAAACCATGTAATATCAAGCTAGTGGAAAATAAGCTTAGAGCTAATGGAGGAAAGTGCCTCTCCTTTAGCCTTTCTACAGCTGCCCTTCTTCAGTGGGACCTCTCCCAAAAGGTCACAGCGCTGCCTGTTATCGTGCTGTCCCCTGGTGAACACTGAGGAAACAAGCTCTATCACATGTACTCATAACCCGGTTTTCTGCCACAATAATCAGGAGTGGAAAATTGTCTTTGGGGATCAGAACCAAGGCCCCTGCAATCTCATATTTTTCAGAAAAAGCTCTAAGAATACCAGGAGGTAGAATGGGTGCAATGTGACCCTTTTGTGTCTTATTTCACCTGTTCATGCGTAACAAATCTGCAAATAAAGGACTGGATACCTAATCACCCATGCTGATGTTTACACCATCTTGGTTTTCGTCATGTAGAAAAATATTGGTTTCTTTATTTCAAAGTTTTCCAGCTTGTAACAGTGTGGAAACTTTACCCTTTTTTATGATGTGGAACAAAGAAATCCAAGTTCTCATGAATCCAAATTTCTTTGGTTTTCTTTATTAGTTCAAAGAGAAGTTTTCTGATATCTCTTATTTGTTGCCTCCTTGCTATAGTAAAAAAAAATGAAAAAAACCCTAAACCAAACCCACTTTAAATTTCTTTTCAGGAGGAGTTTTCTATAGGCACAGTTGCTTTTATCATCTGACTTTTTATCCATGCTCGTCTGAATCAAGAGCAAGAGTCATTACTGACAGCCATTAGAGCATTGTTATATACCCATATTACTCTTCATTTCATTAGTTTTGTCTTACAATTGAGCAATTAAACCACATTCTCTGATGCACAAGTCCCTTTACTACATCCTGCTATAACTTAAATTTCCTGTGTTGACTGTATTAATTCTCAGTTTACTCAGCTATATATATATTAACTTGTGTTCATCAACTATAAGTTTTACTAACTGAATGATAAAGTTTCTCTTGTTCCTTCAGAAACTGGAGGGCAAAGGTAAGTATTTGTCCAATTTGCTTATGGCTAATTCAGATGCCTAAAGGACAGTTCAGAAGTTCAGGTTTTAATATTCATGTCTCTTCCATGCAGAAAATAAAGAAAAAATAATTCCAAACTAACAATTATTAAGGTCAGATCAATAAAATGTCTTAAGCATAAGTACTGCCCACCTCATATAACTTTATCAGATGTGTACTGTGCTGATTCCCTTATTCCAGATAGATACATAATTTAAATATAGAAATTAACATAGATTTAATTCTATCTCTTGGGTAATTTTTAACCCTAAGTTTTGTTTTACAATTCTATTACTAGCAATATATTGCTTCTTGTAACCTCATTTCAAAGAACCTGGTGAACTGAACTGCCAGTTATTTTCCCTTCTTCAAAAGGGATGATGAATACATTCAAATGCTGTAAAATTTTGAAAATTTAGCCATGACTTTAGAAACCATTAGAGGAACTTGTCATTTTTGAGAATGACACAGTGATGCTTTTAGATAAAAACAGTAGTTCAGTATTTTGGGAGAGAGGTTGTTTGCTTTCACTGAAATTCTCATTCAGTCAGGCAGAACAAATAGTATTTTCAATGACCAGTCCCATGATTTGAGCTATTCAGTGTGCATGGGATTTGAAGGGAAGAGAGGAGAATGCAAGTTGCAGAAAGGTAAATTCTGGAAGGATGTTGAATGCATGACTGTATCTGCACCCAGGTAGTGCACTGCGCTGTGCTGAAGCAGATTTGCAATTCCGTCATTTCAACATATAGTCCACGTAATGAGGATGATTCTGTGAGGACACATCTAGTTGTTTCACAATAGGTGAAATATAGTTTGAAAGCTATTGGAAAACTTAGGGGATCTAATGTGAACATCACAAAGTTTTGTTTGTGAAGGGTTCAAGTAGAATTTAAAAAAAGTGAGGGGACAGAATTTTCTCTTATTTTCCTTATTTGAGGATTTTTAAAAAAAAATTTATTAATTTTATTATTCTGTTAGCTCAGTTATAATTCTATATTGTTGATCAGGAAACTCACAAGTCTCCTAACATTTTGTAAGCATGTCTATCAATATGTGTGTAACTTGACAACTAGAAAGCAAGTTTGGTTGTTTTGGGATTATTAGCTTTCATGTTTCTTCAGGGCTTTCAAGGAGACATTATATTATATATGAAGAGAGTTTTGTCTCATCACATCGCCAATGACTATTCTTAGTTAACAGGCTCCCCAAGTCTCCAAGCATGTCCATGTTCGAAGCCTGCAGTCCTATTTTGAGGTTAGCTAGGAATCAAAGTTTTTGTGCACTTGACACGTTCAATAGGCATAAACTTAGGTACTGAAACTTGTGTGTGAATTTTTGCCAGCTTGTTTTCCACAGAAGGAAGAATGACTGTCATTACTTACAAGTTATTATGGTAGTTACTTCTGGTAGTAATTTTGATACTTTAAATGATACGAAACATAAACCAGTCCCATTATATTCTAGGAGTAGCCAATTTATACAACAGCTGGGAATAAAATCAAAGCAGTTTTTTCTGTCTGACCAATGGAATCACAGGATGCACACATCATATGCTGTCTGCTGACACAGTGCTGAATATAAAACAGCAGTCCAAGAACAGAAAAATTAATGTTACAATGCACACATTTTGGGAAGTGTAATGCTCATATCACAGCACAGGCATGTTTGCTCACAGCAGACTGAATGAGTTTAAAGGCTGACAATGGCAAATTTGCACTGGACTGCCAATGCAGCTTGAATACTGAGGATATGGTTGGTGATAGTCTTTGTGCTAGAGTACGGTACACTTGAGGATGCAGCTTTATCAGAGCCAGTGAAGACGGAGTTATGGGAAATACATTTCAGCTTCTTGATTTGGAGTGCTCACACTGGACATTTTAGGAACTTGTTTCTATCTGCATATTTCAAAATTTTGCCACATAAATCTTCTTATTTGGTCTGGAGCCTAGTTCAAATTTACAAGGAGATTATAAAGAAATATTTAAATCCAAGTAGCAGCAAGTTCCTCTCTTTTAGCAAGATCAGACATTGTAGTTGTAGTTATTAACAAAACGTGTAACATTTGGAGAAGCCTGTAATCTGCTTTCCTTATGTGTAGTTCATTTTCTTTTAGTGGAAGTGCCTGCAAAGGAAGGAGGGCCTCAAGTGGTATAAGTAGAATAGAATTATTCCCAAATCTCCCAAATGGAGAACACCGAATTACTTCATGTCGCAGCTCTGAAACACAGGTGGATAAAGACTATTGTCTTTGTTGCCTGAGTGCAAAAGTGAATGGGACTTTATTACATTTGCCTGGAACCATAGAGGGAAACAAGAGACAGACACCTAGGAATTCTTGCTCATAGCTCTGTACTATTTTGTGAGTCCATGCTTAGTGTGAATTAAGAAAGAAAAAGTCATTGCAATTAAATTTGTTTGTCTTGACAAGCTCTTAAATAGCAAACTCTTGGGGTAGCAGGGAGAAGGCGGATACAGAGCCTTTTCCTTCTCTGCTGCAGATACAAAGGACTGAGTTTCATTAACCATTACACCTAGAATGGTTCAAAAATAATTACCATGTAGAATGAATTTGTGTTAGAGGCAGTTATTTAGTAATCCTGAAACAAATCTTGCTAACTTAATTAGAAGCTTTGGAGATAAAAAAATAATATTTCAACAGTGTGACCCTGTACATATATTCCCTTTACTTAAATGTTTCCACACCTTCCCTTAAATGCAGAGGACCTAAAAGCTTATTTACTACTCCTCAAGTTCATATTTGATCATAAGATGCTAACATTCAAACCTAACTCAACGTTTTGTAGCTACAAAACTTTTTTACAAAACTTTTGTAACTACAGGAAACTACAAGCCTGTCAGTCTGACCTCAGTGCCAGGGAAAGTCATGGAACAGGTGATCTTGAGTGCTATCCTGAAGTACATGCAAGAGAACTGAGTGATCAGGCCCAGTCAACACGGGTTCACAAAAGGCAGGTCTTGCCAAAGTAACTGATCGCCTTCTATGACAAAGTAACTCAGCTCCTGGACGAGGGAAAGGCTGTGGATGTATCTTCCTGGACCTCAGTAAAGCCTTTGACACAGTTTCTCACAGCATTCTGCTTCGGAAACTGTCGGCCTCTGGCCTGGACAGGCGCACACTCTCCTGGGTGGAAAACTGGTTGGATGACCGGGCCCAGAGAGTCGTGGGAAATGGTGTTAAATCCAGCTGGAGGGCTCAGTGCTGGGTCCAGTCCTGTTTAATGTCTTTATCAATGACCTGGATGAAGGCATCGAGTGCACCCTTAACAAGTCTGCAGATGACACTAAGCTGGGTGGAAGTGTGGATCTGCTGGAGGGTCGGGAGGCTCTGCAAAGGGACCTGAACAGGCTGGACCACTGGGCTGAGACCAACAGCATGAGGTTTAACAAGGCCAAATGCCGGGTCCTGCACTTGGGGCACAACAACCCTGTGCAGAGCTACAGACTAGGAGAAGTCTGTCTAGAAAGCTGCCTGGAGGAGAAGGACCCGGGGGTGTTGGTCGACATCGACTGAACATGAGCCAGCAGTGTGCCCAGGTGGCCAAGAAGGACAATGGTACATTGGCTTGTGTCAGAAACGGCGTGACCAGCAGGTCCAGGGAGGTTATTCTCCCCCTGTACTCAGCACTGGTGAGACCGCACCTCGAATACTGTGTTCTGGGCCCCTCACCACAAGAAGAATGTTGTGGCTCTGGAGCGAGTCCAGATAAGAGCAACGAAGCTGGTGAAGGGGCTGGAGAACAGGCCTTATGAGGAGCGGCTGAGAGAGCTGGGGGTGTTTAGCCTGGAGAAGAGGAGGCTGAGGGGAGACCTCATTGCTCTCTACAACTACCTGAAAGGAGGTTGTGGAGAGAGGAGAGAACTGGTCTCTTCTCCCAAGTGACAAGAGACAATGGCCTCAGGCTCCACCAGGGGAGTTTTAGGCTGGACATTAGGAAAAGATTTTTCACAGAAAGAGTCATTGGGCACTGGAACAGGCTGCCCAGGGAGGCGTTTGATTCACCTTCCCTGGAGGTGTTTAAGGGATGGGTGGACAAGGTGCTGAGGGGTATGGTTTAGTGTCTGATAGGAATGGTTGAACTCAATCCAGAGTGTCTCTTCTAACCTGGTTATTCTGTGATTCTGCGATTCTGTGATTCTGTATTGTCCTCATTTCCATTTCTGCTCCTCAATTACCTAATTCATTTAGTTGGGCCGGTAACACTGATCCCACTGTGCTGGTACTCGCTCCTCCCCTCCTGCACTGTTTTTTTTTTTCTAGTGAAAGCTAGTTTTCTGCAGCATTCAGGCCTCCTACTCTAAGAAGACATAAATGAGATCTGGACTACATAGTCAAACAGATGCACTTCTCAAAGCCTTTTGCTGTGTTACTGCAGTTGCAGTAGGTCAGTCCAACAGAAGGTCCTGCCCTGTCTTTCCTCATTCACATGCTCAGTTCTATCACTCATCTGCCAGACAAACAGTGAATGAACCTTTAGAGGTGTTAAAACCTCTTCCTAAAATGCTGTGTTTTTCAGAGGACAGGCTCAGCCATGAGCCAGCTCTCCCATGGTTCCCCAGCTCTAGTGTTATGCTAAGCTTTTCTCTTCCTCCATGTTAACATCACAACACTCTGCCCCTACTCCTTGGTCCTTTGGTTCCTTTGATACTTTTGGTCCTCTCCTACCTGTAGATGTTGTTGAGCGACAAAGCTGGTGAAGGGGCTGGAGAACAAGTCTTACAAGGAGAGACTGGGAGAGCTGGGGTTGTTTAGCCTGGAGAAGAGGAGGCTGAGGGGAGACCTTATTACTCTCTACAACTACCTGAAGGGAGGTTGTGGAGAGGAGGGTGCTGGCCTCTTCTCCCAAGAGACAGGGGACAGGACAAGAGGGAATGGCCTCAAGCTCCACCAGGGGAGATTCAGGCTTGAGATAAGGGAAAAAATTCTTCATGGAAAAGGTCGTTAGGCATTGGAACAGTCTGCCCAGGGTGGTGGTTGACTCACCTTCCCTGGAGGTGTTTACGGTGAGGGTGGATGAGGTGCTTAGGGGCATGGTTTAGATATTGGTGAGAATGGTTGGACTCGATGATCCAGTGGGTCTCTTCCGACCTAGTGATTCTATGATTCTATGATTCTATGTTCACCTTCAAGGTCCTATTTCTTCACAGACAATCAATTTTTTATTCTGACATTCAAAAATCCTCTTCAACCATCCTTACCTTAAGATAAAACTTGTAACAGGCAAAATTATGAAGTGATGAGTACTAGTTCATCTTGTTCTTCTCTCTTTGGTGCCACAGACTGTCTTCCCCATGTGAACTCAAAAAGGAGGGAGTATATGCTGGAAGACTACAAGACACTTGACAGCCAACTTAATTCAGAATTCACGGTATGGATATGATAGGCATTAGAAACCAGGAAAAGGCACCAGTGAGGTGGGAGAAGTGGAGAAGAGACGACACAGAAGGAAAGTTGAGTACAGACACCACAGATTCTAAACTGCTTAGAATTGTTAAGAGGTGCATAATTACAATATTTGAGCACATTAACTGAAATATTGTTTTATATTAAAAGCATATTTCATCTCTTCTTTGCAATCACAGACTCTGAAATAAATGAGTTCTTTTATTATCAAGTTGGCTTCTTGTTATACCAAATTAACTTTCATTAGTTTAATTACCCGTAATATATTCAGCTTAAAAGGAAATGGTATCCATTTTGCCTAGCACAGCAAATTAAAAGTTTTCATAGAAATGTCCTGCTTAATGTAAAGAGAATTCATAACTTTCTAGTTGTGAAACTAGTTATTCTAGTAATAATAATAATTCTAGCAATTTCTGTGAAACACTAAAAATAGAAGACTGACACCATCCTTAATCGTCCCACCACAGGGAAGAATCATCCTTATTTATTTCCCATTTTCCTGTCCATTGAATACTTATGGTGCCTAAAGTGACTCTAGTCCACTTCATTCCTAACTTCTGTTAATTATAAAGCTCTAGTCATCAATCTTACTACGCTTGATACCAAATTAATTTTTAGACAATGTCTCTACAGGAGGCTATTTCTGAAAGTTTCCCATTGGAGAAGAAAGGATCTAAATTCTTTACATTAATTCCCTTTCATAATAAGATGTTATGAAAGTGGGTGGGAATAAAAAGCCCAAACAACAGCAAATCCACTCCCCTAGAGACTGAAATTAAAATTATTCCAGAAATACTCTGTTAAAAAAAAAAAGGAAACAAGCAGTTGGCTGTGGAACCCTCAAAGCATTTTGTGCAAAAAATTGAATATGTTGAGGAAGGGAAGAAGAAATCACAGAAATCCTGTCCTGACAAACTACTTCTTGTGAATATGAAGATGTGGACACTCATTTGTATCTCCAGAGTGGGAATGAAGGAGGAAGATTTTGGGAAGTTCTGTTGTTGAGTTCTCTACTGGGAAATAAGTATTTGTGCTGAGCATGCACCTGATCGCATGTTTACGTACAAGTGTCTGAATTACTTTCATATGATTTTAAAATGTTATGGTCACAGAAAAGAGCATTCTACTCAAACTGTAAACATAAACTGTTAACAGAAATAAAACTGAGAGTGCTTTCACTTGAAAATAAATCAAAAAATTTTCAATTAAAACTTGAATTTGCAGTTATCCATTGTTTTGTTTGCTGTTGATGATTAAATTCCCAGACTACTTTGTGCATACATTCAGAAAATAATTTATTCATTTTGAATAGGTTAGAAAGGAAGATATCTATAATGGCAGCAACCAGTATGAAATTTACAGACAACTTGTGATTTCTTTCCCTAAATTGTTATGAATTAATATATTAAAAGGGACATACAAATCTTCTCAGGTTTCTTCTGAGACAGGCGTTTTGTTTTAGATGAGCTCATGTAGAAAGCAACTTAAAGAAATTTAATTTATATTTGTTTACACTTATGTACTCCATGCATAGGCTCAACCTTCTGTTGCCATGGACTTTCATGTATCTTCTATTCTCCCCAACTCCGTGTTTTTGTTTATTGTATTCAGAGGGGAACCCATTAACATGCTCCACATTTGATGTGGCTGACACTCTTTCCATATTAATTCCTTGGTGTGTCATATGTTGCATGATAGTAGTTCTTAATGTTTTCCAAGATCCCAGATATTTACATTCACTGTTCCTCTATCATACAAGCAAAAGAAAAAGAAAAATCCATTAAGCTATTTAAATATTAATAGTGGTATTAATACTAGTAAAATAATGAAAATGTACATCCATTACAATCTGTATTTCTTTGGGGGAAAAAAAGTCAGTTTGTTTTTGTCTGGAGCTTGTTAGATGGCTGCATCTACAATGAAATGCCAAAATGCAGTCTTTTTATTCCTCCCTCCAGAGACTGAAAAACAAAACGAGAGTCAGTCATTTCAACAGCACTGAACAATCATGCTGAGCTGTACCAGGACAAAATAATTTTGTGGTTATAGGAATTCTGAGCCGGACCTACTGTACACATTTAGCTGGTCTCTGTGGAAAAATGAGAGCTATTCAAAAGTGCTGATTTCATTATAACAGACAGAAACAGAGTCCTTACATGGAAGGCTTATGTAAACATCAGTAATGTGTAAGGATTGCCCTAGAATATCACGGGGCTATGGAACTGCTCCCATATACAATTGACTCCCTTCTTGCACTTCTCCATCACATGCAATGCTAAAGCAGAGATAGTAAAATGGCTGAAAAATATTTGGAAGGCATTTAAATGCATTTAAATTGTAAATAAATCTTACTGAAAAATTGAGTTTCAAGAAGCTCTATGTCAAAATAGGCACTAATTATTGAATATATATAATGTCTTTGATTGCTATCAATCAGCTGGATTTATGCATATGCTTCATTTCTTTGCTGGGTTAGGTTCAAAAGTGAAGAAGTTGGTGACTAGAGGAAATCACAGAACATTCAAATAAAACTTAAAAAAGAGCTAAGATATATAGAATCAATATTTTTTCCCCCAGCTGTCACTCAAGTAGTGGCCAAACACAAATAAACAAAAGGGTGTGCAGATTTGCAGACATGAGAATTACAACTGATTCCAAACTTCTAAGATCTACTACTCATAAATACATTCTCCAAAATTACTTATAGGAAGTAAGTTTTTGCTACTTTGCAAAGGACAAACATTGTCCTTCCAATGATCTCTGTGTTTGCTGCTGTACTGCTAAAAAATTAAAGTTTTTGCACTTTGGGCCTTTCAGAAAGATCAAATTCAAACCTGGTTGTATAAGTAGAAAGAATTGTATAAGTTTACTAGTAATCTTATTCTATACTCCTTTAAATGGCATAAAATCTTTAAGACTGCATCCTGCACATTTCAGATCTAAATGTTAATTAAGGTGCACTGAAAACATTCCATCAGAACTTACTGTGTATAACACACCATTTAAGCAATTCCAAAATATTGTGTTAAACCATTTAAAACCTATTTGTAGCATAATAGGATGATTCAAACAGCAGTAAATATAAATTGCAGCTTGAATAATTGTAAACAAGCATTGTTATAAAAAAGTGGGTTTTTTTAAAGTGAACCCTCTAACGCTGTGGGGTTTTTCTCAAAGCATGCACTGGGAGAAGTGCTGGTGTCTTTATATTTAATTCAGACCTGAGGTAAATCTAAAGGTTACTCTGATCATTTAGGTTTAAAAGTGGCTTATATTTTACAAATATTTTGTTCAGACAAACCCCCTGCTTTTCTTGAGTCACAACAGCTGAAACACCAAATTCTAAAGGCACTTCACATTTATAACGTGACCATCCAAACAGACTTTTCCAATCTGTGTGGGTGAGCCTACACCTGGAGATTTTTTTTGCTTGGGTTTCTTGTTTTCAGAACAAGCATGTATCTCTTCCTCATACTTCTTGTTCTGATTCGCACCTTGGTCCCTTGTTAACAACCGATTTAAACAATTCCTGCCCAATAACAGCTACGTGTTTATGTCATTGCAAGCACTGATGGAGTGTGTGTATGTGCAGACAGGGAAGGACAGAGGAGAAAAACAATGAATAGATAAAACAAAGATATAACACTGCAAAATTCTTACAGCTAAAGACTCTACAGAATTCCAGTTTGAAACAACTACTTCCACCAAGAACAGTTTTTTTGTCTGTTCTTCTTTCTTTCTCTTGTAATAGTTGCTCTGCTTTGAGTCCATGCTTTCAGCATATTCTGTTTTCATGTCTTCCAATTTTTAAAATCACAGACACAAGAAGACCTGGTAAAGTTGCTGACTACAGGAACCTGCAAGTAGGGTGCTTGTTTGTTTTAAGATTTTCATTAAGTATTTCAGTTGAATCTAACATTTAATTCTTTCCTGTGTAATGCTGTGTTTTTGAAAGGGCATTGACAAAGCCTTTCATCAGTGAGATTTGTCTGAGAGACACAGCATACTTCTACAGTTTTTCCTCTTGGTCAAGATTGGTCATTATTGGACTGATAGGTGACTAGTCATGGATGTCAGACTATTGACATACAGAATGATGAGCAGAGTGATTATGAAGCCTACCAACATCTTCAGTGCTCAGTTCCTCTGAACCCTTTCAGGAGCAGGCAGGTGTCCTCTTCATTCCTCCACACTCTGATAAACAGAAGAACTGCAGGTCTGGGAGTTAGCTAGAATAAAGAAGACCTCACATTGCTAGATGGTTTATGCAGAAAGAAATTCAACTCTAATATTTAACATCATCAAAGTTCACACATTCCTTCAGTGCTTCATCACTACAGAGCATGCATATTATTTTTGTAGAATAAGAAGTCTAAGAGAAGAAAACATATGTTGTTTCTCTTCTCCCACTTGCAATGTGATGGGTTGTTATGAACTCATGATTCACTAACAATGTAGTATTTTATTACTTCTCACAGAAAGTAGGGTAATTTTATCTAATGGGAACATCTTGTTCCTAGCAGTTTTATGTGTAAGAAATTAGAACTAGTTAAGACCCACTGTATATTATCAGCCCCAAACCTTTGGCTAATAAGTATTAATTTCCATTTGTCAATTAGTATTTACTTTGAATATCAGTTTACTGCTGAATTTATAATAGTAAGTAATCAAACTCTCACTCTGCACCATGTTTCATTGGTAACATAATATAATCCATTTATTAAATGGATTATAAGTGTATTAAATGGATTATAAGTGTATTAAAAAAAGAGTAAGCACTTTTTAGTGTTGAAATGTCAATGATACATGTTTTGATTGAGTTTGGACATCCTATTGGGCTGCCTGAGAAACTGACTTTTAAAGTAACGCTTGTGAACAGCATCTATCTTTGCAAGTGTTCCTTTGTTCTGTTCACACAGCATGCTGAAAAGTGACTTTTTTTCTTTTAGTTCAAATATAACTAACCAAACATGTTTCTATGTAAAATTTTTAAATAATATCCATAGTTAGATGAGAATCAAATAAAAGAAACAACTGAGAAATGATGTTCTACTGTAAGTTCCATTAGACATAACAAAGGAACAGAACAGCAGGACAGATCAGAAAGAGATAAAACATAAAGGAATGAGGGACAAGTAACTGAACAGGCAGAGCTGAATATGAGATGAAACAACAAATTGTAATGGAATTGAAGGACAAAGGCTAAAAAAGGTTTAGAAAGGAAAATGAAAGACTGAATGGAGCCTTGGTATGGTTCAAGCTGCAAGATAAAAGAAAAGGTGGGGAGAAGAGAGATTTTCTGAGTTCTTCGCCATTACTCTTCAGGCCACCTGTGTTTCTTAAAAAAAAAAAAAAGAAGGCAAGGGGGTATGGTTTACTGGTTACTACTTACTATTTTCACTTGTGCATTTATATTATCCTGGATCAGAATATATTCAATTTTTATTTTCCTTTGTCATGTAAAGAATTATATGATAATCAGCAACAGGATTTCCACTGTAACAAAGACATCATAAAACCCTCAACATTCAGAACAATACATCTTTTTCCAACATATATTAAAAAGCCTAAAAGTAATCATTTTAGTCCTCACATAAATTTCTAGCCTCCTGCAAGCAGATCAATTTAGATTTTGATTGAGAATATCACTAAGCCTGATATCACAGACTGGAAGCTCAAATGTTTATGATTAACAATTTCTATTTGAATGCTTAGATGTTAACTAAGTTAATAAACTTATTCCAAGGCACTCCAAAAATGAAGAGATATTTATCCATAAATATGTAATCCATTAAATAAAGTCTTCCAGTAATACAAATAAATTTATCTTTTACCACTTATGTTTGTAACAGGCAATTGAACTGTACTAATGCTTTTTAATAAATCTACAAGTTATCTTGAGTACTGAAGAGTTATTTCCTTAATGTTTTACAGCGCAACACTGTGACATCAGAAAAACTGTCCAGTGTAGATGGCTATAAAAGAGCTCTACCACTTTCTCCTGTTTACTTAGAATTACCCAGTGAAAATGAAATTTTAGTTCTCTTGAGGTGTATTGACAGAAAATGTTTTTGCTTTAAGTAGAATCCCCAGACATACCGTGATAAGAATCTTTGGTAATATTTTAATAAATTAAGGGTTGATTTATTTTTTTTAACTAGTCAAATAAGAGTAAAACCGACAGCTTGGAAAAAATGCTAATGCACAAAAAATTCATGCTGTATCTCGAATGACTAAATCCTATTTAATTAATGCTAGTGGAAATCCAAAGGAATCCTGTAGAAATATAACTACTTACAGTTTCTCTGGCCTAATGGACTGCAAAATTTGGTCCACATTGTTTAATATAATAGAATTTACTTTTGATATGCAAAATATTTCAACTGCTAGGACTCTCATGCAAGAAGAAAGGAGGAATCTGAGTAGCTGCCAACATGAACTCTGAATGCGGTACATTTTCATCAAATAATCTCAACAAACGCTCCTTGTATTAACTTCACTCTTCACTGACAATAAATGTCTCTTGTTGTTTCATCAGATCAGAAGTATCAGTTCATTTGGAGCAAGCAGAATGGTATTTACTTAATGGGAATCTTGAATAATTTATGTCCCCATGTATTTTTTCGCAAATGTTACAAAAGAGACAGGTGAATAGATTTGGACTTTTAACATTGACTGTGCCAGACGGATGAAGCATGTGTTTATTCATGAGTAGGCCATTTCTGCATGACTCAAACTGTAATATATTACATAATACAAATGTAACAGAAGCTTTAAAGACATTATATCAATAGCAAAAAATAAGAGAAAACTCATAATTCAAGGCCACATATATGTGAGAAATCTCATAAAAATGTAATTCCCTTCCCTGCAAATTAGTGAAAAATTCACAGCCATCCAACATATGTGCAAAGCTGTCACTATGCTATTTCTACAATTCCCATAAACACTTAAACCTAAAAGATAATGAATCAGACCCCTTAGGCTTGCATATATATATATAGACTAACTTCTATGTTCTGAGGCTAAGTCATTTTAATCAACCTATTATGTGTAATGAACTAATTTGCTACAACATCCCTTTGATTTCCTTGCTGATATACATTTACTGTTACACTCTTCTTGCCCCAAAATATTTTTTTAATACAGATTAGGGAAGCTAATTAAAACCACATCCAAAATAAAGAAGAAAAAAAAAAAGTTATTTCCTTGCTATGTACTGACATCGCCATCATCCACCCCTTATAGAAGTCTAGAGGTGCACATGATGCTTATCATCAGCTCCTTTGCTTCAGATTAATAGCACAGTACATTCATTGGGGGAGTATTTTCAGTTGGAAGAGCTAGTGTTAAACTGTAGTTGATGTGAAATCTTAATCACAAGAAAGACCTTCAGAGGCTCAAAGTCTAGGCTAGGCACCGACAAGGAAATTGTCAATAGAACCAGAGTATGTACAGTAGGCACAATGTGAGATAATGAACACGCCAAGGATTTAGATGTATGGAAGCACCTGAGTAAAGGTAATTAATTTAAACAGCTGCTTGGATAAACCATCTTCCATCATAGAACAAGCCTGGTTGACTCTACCAAGTATTAATAAAGATGGCTGACTATATTCTGAAGCATCCTTAAATGTTTTTTTC
Organism: Clamator glandarius; assembly: GCA_033459285.1. Classification (NCBI taxonomy): domain Eukaryota; kingdom Metazoa; phylum Chordata; class Aves; order Cuculiformes; family Cuculidae; genus Clamator; species Clamator glandarius. Next base: position 1,136,798 of record JAUNZM010000117.1, on the reverse strand, counting down.
CAAACATTCTGCTTTTTCACAGGATCTGCTCTTCTCATACAAGTGCTACTGATAAACTGTGATTTAACCTTATTGTCAGTAAGATTCCCACATAAACCTAACAATGAAGTCTTAAAACTGACTCAACTGTCATGCAACTCCCCAATTAAGAACAAAAAAATGGGTTACCATTGATGGGCAAATAACCCATTGATCATCAGGAAGTGTAAAAGTGTCCAAGACGTGTGCATGACTGTGGTGATGATTAATGAGAAAACATCTATTCAAGTCACACAGTGTAAGCATCATCAAGGTATTCCGTACCCAGTCCTAAAGCTAAGGACACATAAGAATACTGGAGTAACCAAGAGATCCTGAAAAATGTTCCAGGATGGGACACCCTACAACCCTTCACCAGGATCTGAAGCCATCTTTCCAACTTCGGGGAACCCACGGACTGGAAAAGAGCCCATGACCCTGCACCAAGGCTGTGTGCAGCATGGCAGAAGCCACTACACTAGCCAACTCAGCCTTTCTCCAGGTCTAGGCAATCTGTCTTTTGGAATGGGGAAGTTATATAATTCATAAAATTATATGTATGTGTGATTAAAGCACTTCAGTGACCAAATTTATTTAGCTTTCACGTGATAATTTGTTCTTAAATATCAACATCTAGATACATGAGAAGATATCCAACTACTTGACAATTCCTATTCTTTTAATGGACAAATGCAATGTTTTATGAGTGAAAAAAAGTAGCCCTCTTCTAGACAGACAAGGCAGAAGAAGAAACCGTGATTGAAGCCCAGCCATTGTCATGGCATCTCTTCCTAGCTGAATGGATCCAGGGACAGATTTAGACAAAGAATCCACATAACTTCAAAGACAAGTATTCGCAACACTATAATACTTTATCTTGCTCTAATTGACAACTTATCTGTGGAAGAAAATAATTTGGCAAGCTGTCTTCTTGGAAACTACTTGGAATTGTTTTATTATGGATTGCTTTGTGTACCTGCAATTCAGAACAGATGCATGGTAAAAAAGTTTTCTGTGTCACATTTGGTGCTTCTTACAGCATGTTTGATGGTTTTTAAAACAACATTTAAGTGCATGTCAGTTCTACACAACTTAAAGAAGTGCACATTATTTTATACATCATCAAATATCAATACTGCCACATTTCTGCAAGAGCAGGTGGATGCAACAAATGACAGTTCTGCAAGTTTGGGGTTATATCTGGAATTTTCCAGGCTGACAAAAGACTATAGTCAGTAAGAGTTTTACAGGTGTTTATTCTGCCTCAGGAATACCCAGCCCCAAGTACAGTTAGATGGGTATTACAGTGAAAGAAAATGAAATGTAGCTTCAAGTTAATAAACATGAAGTTTGATGTTAATCTGATAGATAGCTTTTATCTTATTTTGGGGAATGATATTATGTCAGTATGTGAGCCACAAAATTTTTTTTTTTAAAAAGGAAACCCACAGATAGTGTATTGGCAGTAGATGCACTCATTCTCTGAAGGAGATATATATGTGGCAGAAGGCAATCGTTTTTGGTCACAGATGTCCTGTGAAGACATTGAGACACTCTGTGTTTACTGGTCCTTTGAAACCAGCTTACTGGTTTTGGACGTTCACTTGGCGTCTTCGTCTTCAACAGTGGAAAAATAATTAGTGAGTACTTCTTTTATGAAATAGGCAAAGCCTATCCAAAAATAAGAATTCGTGATTATACAAGGCACAGCACAAATACAGAGCCAGGGACAATCCCCTTGCTAAAGGGATTACAGTTTAAAAAGAGATGAAATAAAGATTAGTATAACCTTGCACATCAGGTCACACAAAAGGGGAACAGTAGAACAAGAATTTAACCCTAGATGCCTTGAATATTGCTCTCATCATTTGCACTATCAATATTCTTCATGATGCTCATGGAGGTTATGTTTTCATGAGCCTTCCTCTCGCCTGAGCATCCCCACTGCCAGGGGATCTCAATTCAATTTGCTGCAGAAATTTTGTCTCATGTAAAAGAAGAAAGTCAGAAAAAAAAAAAAAGTATTTTCTAGTCTCCAAACGTATTTCTTATGATGCCCAGTCACAAATATTTGCATGTGTATGTATTAGCCTGGACAAGAGGATGCTGAGGGGAGACCTCATTGCTCTCTACAACTACCTGAAAGGAGATTGTAGAGAGAAGGGAGCTGGCCTCTTTTCCCAAGTGACAAGGGAGAGGACAATGGGGAAAGGCCTCAGGCTCCACCAGGGGAGGTTCAGGCTTGACATTAGAAAAAATGTTTTCATGGAAGGTGTCATTGGGCACCGGAAAGGGCTGCCCAGGGAAGTGGTTGAGTCACCTTCCCTGGAGGTGTTTAAAAGATAGGTGGATGAGGTGCTGAGAGGCATGGTTAGTGATTGATAGGAATGGTTGGACTCGATGATCCTGTGGGTCTTTTCCAACCTAGTGATTCTGTGATTAAAAACAAAAAGCTTATGAGTCATCACATGGCATTTCTGCAAGAATGGTACACCAACAAAAGGTAAGTCAAGGATGAATAGTGTAATGGTGAAAATGTATTGAAAGCAGAACTCAAGTGTTGGTTACTGAGTTACAGCCTTGGCTGTGAGGGAATCTATGGAAGTGGGAGCCCTGAAAGGGCTCTGCGTTCTTTGTATTACTGCAGCATAACAGTCAATAGTCTGAGGGAATGCTGCTCTGCTATTCAGTGAGGTAGGAACAAAGATTAAATCTTCATTCTGATTTTGTAGGTACTCTTATGGGGGGGAAAGATCATTTTAGGAATAGCAGTTGGCAGTGTCTGTGTTCAGTATCCACTGCACAAAAAGCATCCATGAAAAAGGAAGGTACAATCCCTCTTCCCTCTCCCTTTGTACAATAGGATACAATGTCCATACAAGGGGCCATAAAGGAAGCAACAATTAACCATTTGACACTCTTCAAGATAACCATAAAGAGGAAGGAGTGACTTCAATTTGCCTGTCCTTTAGCCACGTAAATGCAAAAAATGGATCTTCCTCACAAGAGGAGACGGGTATTACTGAACCTATATGTCTACAAAGTAACTGGATTCAAATTCTAAATCTTACAGCTTATACATAAAAACATGTCCAGCCTTTACCAGGCAGATACAATCTAAGCCCTCAAAAAAACAATAGGTCTGAGATCTTCAGCTGAGTTCAGGAAAATAAAAACGCTAACAGGCAGTCAAGAATTTTAAGTCTGCCTAAAGCCAAAGATCTGAACAAAGACTGTTTTGCAAGAAAAGAAGAGGATCTCTTTCACCTTTGCTGAATGTGTAAGCAAAAATGAAGTGAAAAGAGCATTCAGGCTTCCACAAACCTACACTCCCACAATGAAGGCACCAATGTGTCATCATCTATCTCAGCAGGGATTAATGTATCCAACTTATTCACTGATGACACAAAAATTGGAAGCTGCAGAATTATGATACTGCCAGTGTAGTGAAGTAAACATTTAAATTGTCTGAATGCTAAAAAGGAAGCAACACAGCAGTGTGCTGGTTTTAATGTGTGACACTCAACAGCGTGAATAGTATTGTGGCATGCATATGCCTACATCATTATTGTGAACAGACTTAGAGTATCTACAGGGCAGTGAGCCAATATCATAGCCCTACTGGATTATTTAGATAAAGGAGGAATGGAATAAAGATTAAATAACAGCTATCATATTCAAATACCAAGACTGTTTTTTTGACCTGCCTGCTATTCTCAGGGCCAGTGTGGGGAAAGAAAAAGATGATCTGGAGAACACTGGGTCTCAGGGAGATGAGCTTGCTTTTCCTTTGGGAGGCTAGAAGCCTTGCAGTGCAAAGATGGACCTGTTCCCTCCTATCAAGGTAATTATCTGGGCAGGGAAGCAGGGCAGCAGAATAAAAAAAGACTGTGTGCTCCAATTGGAAAAGAGAGCATTTTATTAAGGCTGTTAGTAATCTGTAAGGAAATGTGGTGATTCAGGAAGTCCTTCTTCAATTCAAGAAGAAGAAAGGAGATCCTATTCTGAAGAGAACAGAGATTAATTTTTCCCACCACTATTACACTGGCAGTTTAGAGGCTTTCTTCTACAGTCTGGGGCAAGCAGTTTAGGGCTTTCTTAAAACAAAGTAAAACAAACATGCACCCCAAACAACTGACCAGGTAGAGATAGACTGGTGAAATTTCAAAGACTGACATGAATGAAAGTGGGGAAGTTAGCTAACACACTTCTCCTGAAAACAGCAATCAATATTTTTAAAATTTCCTCCACTAGCCTGTAGACCAAATTTAGATGAGACCTAGCTATACCACCATGGTGTGTTGACCTTAGTTTGATGCCAGGTATCCACCAAAAGCTGCTCCATAACTCCATCTCCACACTTAGACAGAGAAGAGAAAATACAATCAAATGCTTGGGGATTGAGATAAGGACAGGGAGATCACAGGGAGATTATTGTCACAGGCAAATCAAACTTTGCAAATCTCTGCTCCAGTGACTGGGACAGCTCTTCCCCTTCCTTCTTCACTGACCTTGATGTTTACAGAGTTGTTTCTCTCACATGTTCTCACTTCTCTCTCTGGCTGCAATTACTGTTATGCAGCAACTTTTTCCCCCCTTATAAAATATATTATTTCAGAGGTGCTACCATCTTCACTAATGGGCTCAGCCTTGGCCAGCGGCAGGTCTGTCTTGAAGACAGTTGACAATGACTATACTGGACATAGCAGAAACTTCTAGCAGCTTCTCACACAAGTCCCACCACAGACTTCCTCCTCCCACCCCCAAGCCCCCCTAAAACTAAAAAAAGCTGCTTACAGTTCAGACTTCTGCACCAGATTCTCCATACTGACATGGGGAGGGCTGCCAGGTGCTGGTTGCACTGGTGAAGTTAACCTTAGTGTACTACATAGCTGCTGTAGCTACAGGGACAGGAATTGTCAGCAAACAGGGAAGAAAAAAACAATTTTGCTGAAGAAACAGAATTTGTTAGTACTTTTATGACCAGCACCTGGTGTAAAGCACTTTCCTTATGTCAGTAGTTTTGAAAAAATCATGCTTAGACCTAACACTGTGCAATGGACCTCTGTCAGCCAGAATATCTAGATGGGTCTGTCTAGTGAGAATCAAAACACAAACAGGCTTGCAAACAGTCTTCTGCCTTGTAATTCCTTGCTCTTAGGCTTGTTTTCAGCCAGTGCAGTGGCTTTAAGAGTTGAATCGAACTTTTCAATTCCCACTCTTAACATTTGAAAAAGTCTTTCTCCGTTGCTATTGAGAGCTCACTGTCTGCTTGATTAAGTTTTCCAGTTGCTGGGACAGACCTGCAATCTCCGATGTTCCTTTCACTTTTTTTCATTGTAGCTCCAGAATTATTCTCTCCCCAACTAGGCCCTGTGTTCCTGGAGAAGGCCACGGAGAGTTCACTGCAGAGAGATGTCCCTTTCTGAGGTGTTCTGTTTGAGCTCATGTAGAACCAATTCTGTACATTTTCAGCTAAGCTTCTTCTAGGTAATTTCAGTGTCTGAGAGCTACAAACACATTTTCCAGACTGTAGCTGCCTCTAGAAGTGATAATACCTGTTTATGACTAAGGTAACAGGGCACTGGTACGTAGAGAGGCCATTGCTCATAATTCTTCCTATGGAAATCGAGACCATCCTAGAAATGATAGAATGGCTTGAGTCAAAGAGTGAAAAAAAGAGGTCTCACCTGCAGGAAGGAATAAACATGACAGATGACCCAAAATTGACCAACAAAGTATTCCATGCTCTATATATCATACTCAGTAGAAAACTGAGGGATCATGAGAGTCAAGCCTTGTTCTTCGGTGGCCAATGTCCAGTGATAACCTCATCCATTTCTCTGCCCCGATCCTGTTTCACATGTTCCTGAATCCAGTTCTTGAGTCTAGCTCCTGCCTACCACTAAGTCCAGTCCAGGACTTTCCCTGCTTTTGTCCTACAATGTCAGAGGTGATGTATAATCATCAGGAAATTCTGATTTAGTTTTATATACTTGTGTATATTTTATTATTCTCCTGCTAATGTTATTTTAATTTTTCTTGTTTCATTAAAGCTTGTTAGTTTTCAAACCCCAAGTCTTTCTCTCTCATTACCCTTTCCCTTTTCCTTGTAGGGGGGAATTAGGTCTGCAAAATGCCTAGTTTGGCTGCTGACCTGGCCTGCGAAGCAGCTAAATGTGGAAAACTAGTTGGATGGCCGGGCCCAGAGAGTGGTGGGAAATGGAGTTAAATCCAGCTGGAGGCCAGTTACAAGTGGGGTTCCCCAGGGCTCAGTGCTGGGTCCAGCCCTGTTCAATGTCTTTATCAATGACCTGGATGAAGGCATCGAGTGCTCCCTTAGCAAGTTTGCAGACGACACTAAGCTGGGTGGAAGTGTGGATCTGCTGGAGGGTCAGGAGGCTCTGCAAAGGGATCTGAACAGGCTGGACTGCTGGGCAGAGTCCAGTGACATGAGGTTTAACACGGCCAAATGCCGGGTCCTGCACTTGGGGCACAACAATTCTATGTAGTGCTACAGACTAAGAGAAGTCTGTCTAGAAAGCTGCCAGGAGGAGAAGGACCTGGGGGTGTTGGTTGACAGCAACTGAACACGAGCCAGCAGTGTGCTCAGGTGGCCAAGAAGGCCAATGGCATCTTGGCCTGCATCAGAAATGGCGTGACTAGCAGATCCAGGGAGGTTATTCTCCCTCTGTACTCAGCACCGGTGAGACCACTCCTCAAATCCTGTGTTCAGTTCTGGGCCCCTCAGCACAAGAAGGATGTTGAGGTTCTGGAGCGAGTCCAGAGAAGAGCAACAAAGCTGGTGAAGGGGCTGGAGAACAGGCCTTATGAGGAGCGGCTGAGAGAGCTGGGGGTGTTTATCCTGGAGAAGAGGAGGCTGAGGGGAGACCTTATTGCTCTCTATAACTACCTGAAGGGAAATTGTAGAGAGGAGGGAGCTGGCCTCTTCTGCCAAGTGACAGGAGACAGGACAAGAGGGAATGGCCTCAAGCTCCGCCAGGGGAGGTTTAGGCTGGACATTAGGAAAAGATTTTTCACAGAAAGAGTCATTGGGCACTGGAACAGTCTGCCCAGGGAGGCGTTTGATTCACCTTCCCTGGAGGTGTTTAAGACACGGGTGGACAAGGTGTTAAGGGGCATGGTTTAGTGTTTGATTGGAGTGGTTGGACTCGATGATCCGGTGGGTCTCTTCCAGCCTGGTTATTCTATGATTCTATGATTCTGTGACATCTGGTTTAACACCAGGAGGTTTCGTGGACAAATTCTGACGAATTCTCACAAGGAAGAATGTCTTCAGAAGGCAAAACTTCTGTTTTAAGCAAAGTGACTCATTTTACTTGAAATAAGTAATGTTGCTTTGGAAAAACAGCATGTCCATTTTTAATGTCAACACATACAAGGAAATTTGCCTTGCAAAATGAGCTGCAATGGGAATAGTCATTCCAAATTTCCTAACTGTTCACAAAAAGCAGAAAGGTAAAATGTGACTCATCTAAACCGACTATGAACCACAAGCACGTAGAGTGCAAATGAAAAGGGAAGAGAATTAATTTAACAAATAATTAAACAACAGTTTTGTATGATTTTTCCATTGCAAATGAAGAGCAAAATTCAGGGCAGCTCACTTAGTATTCCAGAATCCCGAGACCTTTGAGAATTTCACCCCTAATAAAAAAAAAAAAAAAAAAAAGTCAAAGTTCTAAGGCATAACTTCATTTTAATAACTACAGAACAGATACATCTGAATTTGGGCCACTATGAAGCAGGCAACTCAAAAGTCTTGATGTCAGAAGAAAGAAAGAATATTGGATGGGAAAATGCTAGCCCCTCCTCCCAAAATTCTCATATACTTCACCCAGCAACTCATTAATGCACAAGCAGTACTGGGAAGAGGCAGATGAAGCTTGACCCATTTATAGTAACTATTGTCATCTCTAGACTTGAGATTTAAGTTCCTTTGTACTGGTTTTGTCTGGGATAGAGTTAATTTTCTTTACTGTAGCTTGTACAGTGCTATATTTTTGTATTGTGACAAAATTGGGTGTTTTAATTGCTGTGGAGCATGCCTACACAGAATCAAAACCATTTCTGCTTCTCACACTGCCCCAGCAGCAGGCAGGCTGGGAGAGTCACAGATGGGACAGCCTATCTCCACTGACTAAAGGCATATTCCATATGATATGGCCTCATGCTCAGTAATACAAGTTGTTGGAAAAAAGGTGGAAGGGGGGACATCTGGAGTTATGGCATTTGTCATCCCAAGTCACCGTTATGCATGATGGAATCCTGCTTTCCTGCCAATATTTTTGCCTGCCAATGAAAAGTAGTGAATTCATTCCTTATTTTACTTTGCTTGTGCATACGGCTTTGCTTTACCTATTAAACTGTCTTTAACTCAATGCACAAGTTTCTCACTTTTGGCCTTTGGATTCTGTCCCCCATTGAGTGGCTGCATGGGATTTAGGTACCTACTGAGGTTAAACCAAAACATCCTTCAAGTTTATCATTGGGGTCAAGAAATGTCCCAGTAATGGCAAGCACGGAATGCCTGAGCTTTATAGCCTTCTTAGGAGAGCGCCATTGTGGTAAGAGAGGCTGCTTATATTGATAATCCCGTGATGAGGAAAATGTAGGTCTGCTTCTTTGGGAAAAGCTTCGATCTCTAGACTATACTATAAAAGTTGGGTTTATGCTTCAGTTTCCTACTTCTTTATTCAAAAAGGAGAATAGTCAGTTGTCCAAACCTAGCAAGTCAATTTTATTGGGTAAATCTCTGCAGTCTTTAACAGCAATGCAATACTACTGTGCAATGAATGCTCTAAGCTGTGCAGGTGCAACCCATCTCTGATCCAGGGCTTAGTAGAAAGGTCTAGAGACACTAATTTTGTGTAACTTCCTTCTGTGTGACACTTACTTATCACCTTGAATGGAAGCTGACACTTAAATAGAAGCTGAATTCCAAAGTATCTCTGTAGACTGCAGTCCCTCTGTCACCTGAACACATGTGGAAATTGTATGGCAAATTATGGCAATTATTTTTTATAGTTTAAGTGTTACGGGTATTTAATAAAGTATCATCAATATTTACACTTGGCATCTTTATCACATAAAATTATTACAATATAACTAAAGTAGAATTGAGTCAAATAGTCAACAGAATTATTCCTATCAGTGGTCAAAGCTAAATACAGGAGGGTAGGTAAAAATGAGAGAAAAATAACCTTATTCACTTCTTTTCAGAGGAAGGCACTGTACTCAAAACTTCATTGATTTTGCCTGTATGAAACAAAATAAAACCAAGTATATATACAACTGTCTCAAAATTATTCTTCTCAATTAAAACTAATAAATATTTTATCAAATTAACTGTGAGAAAATAAAACACAATTCCAAGTTATGAAAAAAAAGAATAACAACAAACCAGTGCTAAAAAGCTGTAAGTAATCTAGGTGCATTCTTCCAGTCTGTTCATTCTATAGATCAAAACAAATTAAAGCGTCCATCTAGGGGCAGTGAACTGTAAAACACAACAGAGTTAAAGCTAATGTACTTTATGGTGCTGTGCTTGCTTCCCATGTTGATATTCCTCTGGCACAATCACTTCTCTGCTGTTAACACAGGAAAGATGTGGCCATAGATCCTTATGGGCCATTCTGTGGTAGGGACCTTCTCAGAGTTTGAGAAAATACTTTGTCACACTCCCTTGAGACACCATTTCCAGAAGGTTCACTGTGCCACGGCAGGAATGCAAGCCATGTTAAACAGCTGGCCACACTGGTCTCTGAACAACGAAGTCCTGTGTAGAGGAGGAGATGTCAAGTGGGTCTCCTGAGCAATTTATATCTTGCTAGCAATAATGAGGATATATACACACACATATAAATATATATATTTGCATTGTATAGTCACACATAAATATACACATATACACATATTTATATACACATACATAGATCTCTGTATTCTTTTTAGAAATGAGAGGGTCTGAAGCCACAGATGTTGTGATGCTGTTTGTATGCTTGTGAGAAGTTGCAAATAGTGGAGAACTTCATACAGACAACTGAGATGTTGCCCATCTTATTTTCTGTGAAGACTAGTACAGTATTTCTATAGTTTCAAAAATAGGTAGAAAGACAGCTCTAAAACAATGACCACAGACTGTCTAGTTATAGAAGGCCACAGGGTCTCTAGACTTGATAAGCAATCACTACTCATGGTGATAAAGAAATGAGCAATTTTCTGAATCGAAACCTTGTTAAACAAGTTCAGTGTACTGCATGTAACAGCTCTTTGGACAGTTCTTTCCTGGGAGCCATTTCTGGTATAATTAAAGAGTTTGCCTCTCCTCCTTTACTCCAGCCAAGGGTTTCTCCCTCTTGCCTCCAGCAGCAGGCTTTTCATTTAACACTCCAGTGCCTCACCAATAATAAAAAAACAATAATCCAGAACATTGAAAGGGTGATGACTTCCTTTTCTCCAGGATGTGACTTTCAAGCTGGTAAACAAATTCACAAAATAAGCTTAAGTTTGCTCTTCTCTTTCAGGTCTACAGTTTCAAATTTCATAGTCAAACTTGTGAAATCATATCGTTCTGTAGTGTATTCCTTTCAGGAACTGCACTCTGCTAAGATCCATCGAGATACTACAGTTTGTACTTAAGTATGTAAACATTTCCATTTATAGTCATGGGATTCATACAAAATGCAGATGCTTTAGTGAACAGGGGTGGAGTCAAGTATATACCTAAAGTGAGAGAACATTTAACCTTTTTTTGAAGCTCAGGCTGAATATGGGAACTTTTGATGTCTGCTTTGTTCCAGAGATACACCACTGACTGAGAGTTTTACACTGTAGTTTTACTAGTTGTATTTATTCTTGACTACTTCAGAAAAGTTTATTAGATTTAGCTCTTAGAGAGAGTTAATTTGCCTGACAGATCAGAACTATGCTTCCGATATGCAAAATCTTCAGTAGATTTTCATTTACTTTGGAAAATTTATTTTTGATGTGTGTAAATCCCAAACAAGGACAGTAGGACGTTAGTACCTTTTCTGTCTATAACATTAGAAAAGCATGTCTAGGGTGACTGAAGAGATGCTTCATTAGATGCAAGTACTTTACTTCAGTGAAGTGCACTGGCACAGAAACAAGGCAGACACTGCTGTAGTTGCTGGTGGCAGATAAGTCTCACAGATAAATAAACTCTATTATTCTGCACTATCAACCCAGTGTCTTTATAAACACCATATTCATTTGAAGGAAAAACTGGCAAGGAGGATTTTTCCATTTTTCCTTATGATATATTTCAAATCTTGGTGTCATCATATACAAAATTCATATTTCACACATGACATGATTCATATAAAAATGTCATGTAGTAGTTCTTGTCATAAACCAAATACAGACTATATTTAGATAAAAATATATATGGAGAACAAGGATTTAGTGGATCTGAATATAATCAGTAAGCAAGAAAAAAGTCACTTAGCAAGTGAATCTGTTTTCCAAAGGAAGTAATGTAGAAACAATCAAGAAGAAGGCCGAGTATGCAGTTATTGAAGACACTGACAGAATGCAGCCTATATCAGCACAACCATAGTTAATTTATGTTCAAAGAGGAATGTAGCTATAATAAATAGGTTTTGTCATCCGCACCTATGAATATTACAAATCAATATGATTTAGCATTGCTTTGATTTATAGATTGTTATGACCTTTATGCAGATATATTAGAGTTATGATCCCTGTCTTGCAGAAGCCAGCTTTGGTTGCCAAACACTGTAAAACCAACATTTTCCAAGCTAGACATTTTGGTAGGAGACCAAGAACAACTTTTCTTCTGTTCTCAGAAGTGTTGGATTTTATTTGTGGGATGCTTCTGCAAGTAATGGGAGCTCAATACAACTTGAGGGCAATCCTATTTAATATCAAAACCTTTGCACTGCAAGACTGAAACAATTGAGACTATGTAGCACTCTTAAAGTTCAAAATACTCTCTGAAATTAGTTAGCAAGACATAAATAATCCTAGTACACCAGGAAAAATTAAAAGAGAAAGAGAATGGGTGGAGGGAGCTGGAATGCATTTTTAGCTGAAATCAATACTTGCAAAAGTACAAACCAACAAATATTGAAAGGGTCATGAGTTTGCTACAGACTAGTTGTAATAATTGTGCCAAAATGAGTAACAGCAAAGAAATTACATAGGAAACCAAACACAACTGAAGAAGATACACAACATTTTAACTCCTTATCTGTCACCAGGATGACTTATTTGCTTTATGACCAGTGTCTAACATTCCTCATTCCTCACTCACCAAAAAACCCACCTCCTTCTATAGACTGGGAGAAGCCTGGCTGGAAAGTTGCCAGGAGGAGAAGGATCTGGAGGTGTTGGTCGATAGCTGACTGAACATGAGCCAGCAGTGTGCCCAGGTGGCCAAGAAGGCCAGTGACATCTTGGCCTGCATCAGAAATGACGTGATCAGCAGGTCCAGGGAGGTTATTCTCCCTCTGTACTCGGCACTGGTGAGACCGCACCTTGAATCCTGTGTTCAGTTCTGGGCCCCTCACCACAAGAAGGATGTTGAGGCTCTGGAGTGAGTCCAGAGAAGAGCAACAAAGCTGGTGAAGGGGCTGGAGAACAGGCCTTATGAGGAGCTGCTGAGAGAGCTGGGGTTGTTTATCCTGGAGGAGGCTGAGGGGAGACCTTATTGCTCTCTGTAACTACCTGAAGGGAGGTTGTGGAGAGGAGGGAGCTGGCCTCTTCTCCCAAGTGACAGGGGACAGGACAAGAGGGAATGGCCTCAAGCTCCGCCAGGGGAGGTTCAGGCTTGACATAAGGAAAAAATTCTTCACTGAAAGTGTCATTAGGCAATGGAACAGTCTGCCCAGGGAGGTGGTTGACTCACCTTCCCTGGAGGTGTTTAAGGTGCAGGTGGATGAGATACTGAGGGGCATGGTTTAGAGACTGGTGGGAATGGTTGGACTCAGTGATCCGGTGGGTCTCTTCCAACCTGGTGATCCTATGATTCTATGATTTTTTGCATTGTTAGATTTCTGGCTAAGAAATGACAGTTCTTTGTACCTGTGAAGTATTTTCCAGATGATTATATCTACTGTGAAACAAACACACAATTTAAGAAAAGAGAAAGAAAAAGTTAGTTTCGCTCACCACCTGCATCTCTACAGTTCTTAGAGAAGGGAAGTTCTAGGAGCTTTGTAAAATGGAAGGGACTTGTGAAGAAAAGCATTTATTTAATTTGACAGTCCTAAGAAACAGCCTTTCTGCTCCACACAACATAGAATTCAGGGAGAAATTCTCTGTTTATCTTACCCAAATTCAGGAATTTAGACTCGGATTTCTCTCTACACAGCACAAGATGCCCTCTTCAGTTGTGTTCCCTTGTGACAATGAAACCTCGCTACCTGCACTGTAGCAATTCCTGCATACACGTTTCCCTGTTTATCCACAGAGGTACCAAAGGGATAACAGTCTGCACCCGAGCTGGGCTGATATACTTGAAGCCATCTCAAGTAACATAAGTACTCTCATTATCACACAGCAGTACTACGCAAACCACAACATAGATTTTTATTCCCACTGGACTTTAAATGCCTCCTTACATATAAGCTTCTCAGAGGATTAGTAGCTGGATATTTCTTCTACGTAGAACAAGTTCAAATATGACAGCCCCAGAAGTCCCTGAAAGGCTTGCTCTTTAACATTCATTTCTCAAGCAGGACAAGAAGGAACTAGTGGAATTTCCCAAGTACCAGCATGGTTTATAGTAATACTGGCTGGACCGCTGGGCTGAGACCAACAGCATGAGGTTTAACAAGGCCAAATGCCGGGTCCTGCACTTGGGGCACAACAACCCTGTGCAGAGCTACAGACTAGGAGAGACCTGGCTGGAAAGCTGCCAGGAGGAGAAGGACCTGGGGGTGTTGGTTGACAACTGACTGAACATAAGCCAGCAGTGTGCCCAGGTGGCCAAAAAGGCCAATGGCATCTTGGCTTGTATCAGGAACGGCGTGACCAGCAGGTCCAAGGAGGTTATTCTCCCTCTGTACTCAGCACTGGTGAGACCACACCTCGAGTACTGTGTTCAGTTCTGGGCCCCTCACCACAAGAAGGATGTTGAGGCTCTGGAGCGAGTCCAGAGAAGAGCAACAAAGCTGGTGAAGGGGCTGGAGAACAGGCCTTATGAGGAGCGGTTGAGAGAGCTGGGGGTGTTCAGCCTGGAGAAGAGGAGGCTGAGGGGAGACCTTATTACTCTCTACAACTACCTGAAGGGAGGTTGTGGAGAGGAGGGTGCTGGCCTCTTCTCCCAAGTGACAGGGGACAGGACGAGAGGGAATGGCCTCAAGCTCCGCCAGGGGAGATTTCAGCTTGAGATTAGGAAAAAGTTCTTCACGGAGAGGGTGGTTAGGCATTGGAACAGTCTGCCCAGGGAGGTGGTTGAGTCACCGTCCCTGGAGGTGTTTAAGGTTAGGGTAGATGAAGTGCTTAGGAGCATGATTTAGGGATTGGTGGGAATGGTTGGACTCGACGATCCAGTGGGTCTCTTCCAACCTGGTCATTATGTGTGAATACACAGTGTTCCCTGAAGCCTAAATAGAGAGGCCAAGTAACCAATGACCACAGGGATGCTCAAGTCCTGTATATCCTGGTGGGTTTTAGTGAAGATGCTTGTTCGCTGTTCCCTGGGACAACAGTTTCCCAGTTCTGCTGGTAGAAAATTAAAATAGAGTGTACTACTCAGACCTGTAAAGTTCAGAGTGCTCACCCAGAAAAGCTCAAAAGCATTTTTCATGTTGATACATTCAGTGAAATCAGCTTGAGAAATGAAATATATCTGGTAAAATTAAATGTTGACAGTAGGGAGGTGCTCAGCTCAGTTAGAGTGTCGCTATCTCCTTTAGAGCTATTTTTCTTACGTTCCCTTTGGGCAGAAAAAAAGGTGGTTTTATGTACCACTTGATCTGCTTCATTTGTTGTATATACAGTAATTTGGTCTGGTTAACCCACTATGGGCAACCCTATCATGTACTGAAACAATTAATTTCATACTTAAGTCAAATAACATATATATTTATAGAGATATTTGTAGACACTTGAGGGACTTAGGTGCTCATCTAAGACTGAGTTTCTATTTTCTGTGGACATACAACTACAACTGGGGGCCTCTGGAGATTCCTGACTTGTGAGCTTCTCAGAATTGAATTTATCAGGCATGTGCCTTCTACTCTAAGAATTATGTTTTCAAAGATGTCTGGGTAAGGTACACCAGCACAACGGGTGATTTGACAAATGCTGTGAGATAGTGTGGTAATACTGCTAATTTATAGCAACAAAAGCGTATGTCAAGGTCAGAGGCTTATTACTATCAGCTCCTTGCCAGTATTTCCCAAATGCTCTATTCTACATACCATAAGTCAGATCAGACAAATTCTAATTTACTTGAAGGCATCTGCTGTCAAGGCCCTAGACAGAAAGACACTATCTGACCTAACACACTGACCTCTAGCAAAGAACAGTATCTGTGAAGTTGAATATTTATATATTTATATATTATATATATTATCTGTGAAGTTGATATATTTATATATAAATATTTGTGTGCCTATATACACGCATGTCTGATTTAAAAGAAATAGAAGCACTGATTTTTCCTAACTATAATTTTGCTTTCACAAAAAATTGAATCAATCAATCAATCTGTCAATCTAAATCTGTCCACATAGGGAGAGAGAGAGACTGAGAGATTTAAGCAAACTAAACCCACACAATTTAGCAGCTGTGGCACTGCCAAATTGTGTGTGCTCTACAGATGAAAAGCAAACAAGAAAAGAGCAATAGCTAAAACAAGCATTCTCAGCCTTTTTTGCAGGGAGTCTTAATTTAGAAAATCTAGTCAGGAAGAATAATTGTCCCTGTTTGTTATTTTGCCTGGATGACTTTTACAGAACTGTTTTTGCTATCAACTGGCAAATTCAGTGGAAGAAACAAATTACCATATTATTAAGGCATATTTGCAGCAAACAATAGGTATGCAACATCAGCTGTGCTTATCTGGAAATTTTCCTAACAACTTCCAAGAACATTATGGCTTTATCTCCATTTGCCTTTGTCTTACTTCTGGTTAGTGACGGAATAGATCTCTAACAGAGGACAGTTCTTCTCACTCTGCATGTACCCCAGCTGATTGTGCTCCAGGTCAGGGCAGCCTCACAATCTGAAACTTGCAAACTTTTCAAAGAGTTTCCTGTACTGTTTCCAGCTTAATTTCAGCCTCTCTCACGAGTTCTGCTAAGGTTATTTTGGATCAGCATTCCATTTATAAGCTGCCCCTGTTTTTACAGGTGGTAGTATAAAGAATTTTCAAAGTTTCTTCTGGACTAATATTTTTCTAACTATGGCAGCTTTTCTCTATTAATGAGAGTTTGATTTTTATTTCATTCCAGTATTTAATTAGTTTATAAGAAAAGATGTCTTGGGAATTGACTTGAGTATACTTTTCAAAGTCAAGTATTAAGAATTAAATTTATCTTGCCTAATTTTTGGCATCTATGAGTTAGCAGTTGCATCTAATTTACTCATGTACAACCCCTTCAGAGTTAGTGGGAAAAATGAATTGCCTTTTGTACTTGCTGCTTCTTCTTCCACTGGTGATGGAAGTAACCAAGATTAAAAGAAACCATCAATATCCAGAAAGGCACTTTAAAAAACAGGCAGGTAAAATCCACACCCAGAGTACATTCATCTCATGCATCTTGATTTCCTACCAAAACTATTATATATACATTTCATTAAACTTTTAATGGAGATTTTGAACTGCAGGTTGCAGCAAAATCTTTATGTCATTTAGAATGAAAAGATTTTAAAAGATCAATAGCCAATGGATTAATGAGTCACTGTTGATAATAATAGCAATCTACATCAACAGCACCTATTATCAAGAGCAATCACAAAGCACTTGGGAAGCAGATTCACAAACTATTTCTGCTTAAGTGGTGTCGTAGGTCAGCTTGCTTCAGAAGTCAGAGGGAGAAGGGCAGCAAATAATCACCTTTATAGCAAATACTGAACTACAGTCATTACATACTTTCATAGAAGGCACGGTATCTGGTCCACATTTAAGGGTGAAACAGCACTATTCCTCAGCTGTTTGAGCACAGCTACTCCATAGCAGGAATCAGATTGGGCACATGAGCTTTGCTGTGTGAGCTGAATGTCATCAAATAAGAAGTTTTTTGGACACACTATGTTTCTAAGTTGAAAGACCCTCAGGTGAAAGATGTTATTGCCACTAGTCTGTGAAAGCCTGCTTTCATGTGCATCAGCCCTAGATTATGCTGGGCCTCATCAACTGAAAAGCAAACATGTACCTCTGGAGAACAATGTCACTTTTCTGAATATCTCCTGAGGCAGGCTTCAGGGCATCTAGCACAGTGCAAACTAAAGCTCTTTAAATGATCCTACAGCATATGTAGTGCACTAAGGTAAGGGTGACAAAAAGTGAACTGGGGACAAAGCCTGCTCACCCAACTGCAATAAAACTCTTACAGATTTTGTAGAGTCACAGATTCCCTAGCAATATAATACAATCTTTTTCACTGTAGCCTTTTGGAGTTTGTAGTTCCGTCTTCAGGGATGCTTGTTACCACAAGAAAATAGGCACAAAACCTTTGCATAATGGTCTAAAATGCCAAGAATTCTTTATGTTTCATTCCAGAGGCAGCACAGAAAATGAGACAAAACAATGCAACACTGGCATGCATTTGCCATTTCTGTTTCCTTCTCAGTTTTTAATTTTTGAATCACCTACATAGATCAGGAACTTTCCTCTCTGCCTCTGAAATGGTAAGATTCCTTGGTCTATTTTCTCCCTTCTTTATGCTGTGCAGACCATTTTTTCCTAACTATGTCCGCAATTAAAGTACATTCCTTGTTATGAAAGCACAATGCTCTGTTTTTCTCCATGCTCATATTTCTTTATATTGCTATTAAGTTTCAGGGGCTCTGCAACCTGCCTAGATTTTCAGATCAGTGTTAGTACCTGATCTTCTTGCTCTGCATTTTGGGAAATTTCTCAGTTTTTAACTCCCCTCAGCCCTACATGCTGTGGTCTCGTCACTGCCTTCTCTTGATGTCCACATACTGCTGCTTGAACAGAAAGTACAAAGATACACAGTTTTCCTTTGCACTGAGAAGGCCCCAGCAGCAGGCAGCTAACTATAAGAACTGGAACAAACTCGGTAGCACAGCAATTTCGTGAACACAGGTCATATTCCCAAGATTAATTTAAATATCCTTTGCACACAAATAAGCATTAGTCATCACTGCTTTATATTATTGTGAATACATTCAGCACAGTCAAAGTGCTAAGTTTGGTAACAATTTATGATCAGGATGATGATCAGCTGCCTGGATTGGAGAACGTGAATAGTAAGCTCAGTATAGTAAGATCACATAGGTCATATATCACCTAACAGTCATTCAACTTAGAATCATAGAATGATTTAGGTTCAAAAAGACCTTTAACATCATCAAGTCAAACCCTTAAGAATACCAAATCCAGCACTAAACCATGGCCCTAAACACCACATTTTTAAACACCTCTAGGGATGGTGTTTCAACCACTTCTTTGAGTAGCCTGTTCCAGTGCTTGATAAATGTTTTGGTGAATATTTTTTTTCCTAATATCCAATCTAAATTTCCCCTGGCAGAACCTGAGGCCATTTCCTTTTGCCCTATTGCTTGTTACATGGGAGAAGAAATGGACACCCATCTCACTATAGTCTCCTTTCAGGTAGTTGTAGGGAGCGATAAGATCACCCATCAGACTCCTTTTATACAGACTAAAGAATCCCAGTTCCCAACTAAAATGATAGTGAAAAAACCCAAACAACCTTGTTTTGCCTTTTTTTTTTTTTAAAAAAAATAGGTGACAATGAAAGAAACAGCCCCCTACATTTTCTTTTCCTATTTCCACTAGAAGTATGAAATGGTTTGTAGTTTCACAGGAAATAAATATGCAAGTCAACTCCCATAAAGCAAAGGAACTGAAAAAGAGACAAACATAATACAAAAAGGAAAAAAAAGAAAAGTGATTATGAAATGGATAAACATAGGTTAGACTGGTTTGGGAAAAAATAAATACATTTGTAAAAAAAAAATCTGCAAGGAAACTTTCCAAGCCATAATTTCTTAACAGATAGGCAATCTTTCACCTGTAGTGACCAAGAGTTTCTTAGAGGTGGGGATGAACAACAACCTAAGAACCTATGCTTATTCAAATTAAGGAAATTTTGCCAGTAACATTAAATGAATTTGATTCATCCTTATAATGTATTGCAGTTATACACAAACTTAAAATGCCAAGAACATCGCCATAATTTTATCTCTGTGATTCTGCAGATCTCCAGGAAAACTATCTCAAAAAAGGGAAGATAAGCTTTTAAATATAATTGCTTTAGGACTTCACAAGGATGTTGCATACCTTCAGAATGTATCACTTACCACCACCAAACACTTAAATACAAAACAATAGTGACCAGATGCCCAGAAGAAAAAAGCTTAAGGCCCATAACACCATATAAGAAACAGCTCTTAATTTCGCCTGTGGTTTTCTGTAATCTTTGACACTGCATTTACATTCTACGTAGCTCTCCAATGTATGTTACAGTCTCAGCAAAGGAATATAATAAAACAGATCCAAGGGGTCATATCAGTACACTAAAGATCTCAAAGACAATACATTAGCTATTGACAAGTTTCATGAATAATTTTATTGCATTTTTAATTACTTCATAGTAGAAATGTCTGTACAAGTTATAATAGCATTATTCTTTTCTCTTTCACTTTCGAACGACCTTTTTTGAAATGTCTAAAAAAATGTGTTTTCACTGAAAAGTCTAAAAAAATCACATTGCTATATTGAATCTGTAGTGTAATTAAAATGCACAATTCTCCATTGAAGCTAAACGGGCAAGAAAATAAGAAATTACTTTTTGCCTTCTTTTGTAACTTAATACTGGTTTAATTTTTAAAAGGGTACTTTTCAAAGTAAGAATATTTTAGTTAATAATTCAGTACTCACTTCAGTTAAAATACTTATTAAATCTTTCCATGAAATTACAATGAAATGTTTGAAAATAGTTTTCTGGTAATTTCCAACTCCGTGGTTTTCTCCTCTGAAAAGAAAGTACATGCAAAATCACTTATTTTTATCTTAGTATTGGTACAGTATAATTGCTCAAAACCACTAAGCAGGATTCTTAAATGACCATACATTTCAATATAACTGAGGTTTTTACTTTTCATAGAGCTGGTCAACTTTTCCAGAGGGTGCAAACTGCTGCAACTCTGCTGCCTCCAGGGAAGGCGCTCTGCTCTGGATCTTGTGTATGCACCTCAAGAGCGAAGAGGCAGCTTGTCAACACAACAAAACGTTTGTCCAGTTTGTGTTTTCCTACTGGTTGTCTTGATGCAGTTTGCCACGAGGCTGAAATATCCAGCCACCTCAAAGTTGTAATCCTTGTCTTAGGTAAAGCTGAGAAGAGGATGGGCTCAGATGCAGGTGAAAAGCAGAGGAACTTAACTACACACATCAATGGGCTCAGGTGCCATCCACCAGAGGGTATTGAGAGAGCAGGCTGATGTTGCGAGGCTACCCTCCATGATTTTTGAGGAGTCATAGAGATCCAGGAACATCCCCAAAGACTGGAAGAAGGCTAATGTCACCCCCATCCACAAGAAAGGCTCCAAGGAGGACTCAGCCAATTATAGACACATCAGCCTCACTTCAGTCCCTGGGAAGGTTACGGAGCAAATATTCCTAGTGACTGTCACAAGCCAAATGAAGTACATGATTGGGAAAAGCCAACATGGATTCAATAGGGGCAGATTGTGCTTGACAAACCTCATTACCTCATCGCCTTTTATGACAAAGTGACCCAATCAACTAATGTGGGGTAAGCAGTGGACATTGTCTACCTGGACTTCTCCAAGGCTTTTGACACAGTTTCTCACAACTTCTTCCCAGAGAAACTGATGTGCTACGGCCTAGATAAGTGGTCTGTGTGGTAGGTGAAGAACTGGCTGTCAGGCCATACTCAGAGTGTAGTGGTAAATTGTTCTTTCCCAAACTGGCAACCACCTATAAGCAGATTCCCTCCTGGTGATTGATATTTGGCCTGATGCTGCTGAATATCTTCATAAATGACCTGGATATTTGGATCAAGAGCACCCTCATGATGTTTGCAGATGACACCAAGTTGAGTGGGGAGGTTGAGACTCCAGAGGGAAGAAATACCTTCCAAGAAGACCTGGACAGTATGAATGAGTGGGCTAATAGGAGCCTTACGAATTCAGTGGAGATAAGTATAAGGTCTTGCTAGGTCTCAATCACAGAACAATCACAAAATCACAGAATTACAGAATAACCAAGTTGGAAGAGACCCACCGGATCATTGAGTCCAACCATGCATGTCTCAGTCATATCCTGAGGTGAAACAGACATAAGATTGTGAAGCAGAGCCCATGTCCTGCTTATCACAGGAAGGAAACCTTTGTGAATGAGATGTGCAGGATCTCTGGCATACTCTGTCTTACAATCTGATCTGTCTGATTGGTCAGCATGGCTGGGCATAATATGGGGATCATCTGTAGCCCTGGTGCCTGAAACAACACAGATAAGCATGTCAGAAGACGGGAAAGTGAGGAGATGCAAAATTTAATTGCGAAGAGAACAGCAGTGAGAACTGATAGGATCCAAAAGAAATAAAATGAAGAAGGAAAGTGAGAGCGAGGAAGAAGAATTGAGACCTGAACCTTCCAGAGTGGAGAAGATTGGACCTAGAACAGATACAGGGAGCTAAGTCTGAGTAGAAACAAGACAGTGAGACTAAGAGAGTGGAGAGTTTGTCGCTTCATAGATTTTAAATCTAAATGGTCCGTTAACTGGTAGAGTTAGATTTAAGGAACAGAAAGTGAAATCTGAATAGCAACCAGGGAGGAATATAGTCAAACACGTCTGAAGAAGGTATCAGAGATAGGGTCTTCAATGCAATCCTCCCCAACAACCTCTCTCAGCCCAAAAGAGACCTGCCTGGCCAAGCTTATGGTCTGCTCTGTTAGGGATCTGACTTCTGTGAAATCAGCTAAGCTGTGAGAAGCCTCATCTGCTGCCTTTAACTAAACATCCTTTACCCCTTCCCAGGGAGCAGTACCGAGTGAGTACCTAGTCACCATCTCCAGCCTGGCTCTGCTCATGGTCTCCAAGCATGTTGGGGTGGGGCCACTGGGGGCGGTGCCTGCTCTGACTTGCCCTACTGCTCCCCAACCTAGCTTGCCCCATATCCAGACTTTGCTGCACCCTGATAAGTCTGACCTGACAGAGAGATTGGCTTGGCAAAGCACATAAGAGACAGGAGGATGAGTATCACAGGGAAGACAAGAGGAGAAGAGATTTCAATAGGCTTAATGAATAACACTAGTCTGAAATAGAATATGGAAATTGCTGCATAGAAGTCTGGAGAATGAGCTGGAAAAGTGACAGGTAGTCAAGAAAATCATACTAGAGGAGTGAGGCAAACAGTGAGACTGGAAATGAAAGCGAATATCTGATATCCAGGGTCAGTTACACAGTGTCTGAGGTAGTTATCTGCACTGAGATAAGAAAAGTCTTGTCCCAGAAATGTAATGTACATTTGTCTCTACTGAGATTAAAAGTTTTTGATTTTGAGTACAGAAAAACTCATAGCTTATACAGAAAGTCTGATGACACTATTCCTATCTCCAGTCTCTAGGGAGTAACATTGATAGACTAAACGAGGAACAGAGCAGGGGCCACTGGGAATAGTTGGGTAAGGAGAAGAGGCTTTAGAGAGGGGTGGTGGAAGGACAGAAGGAAGGTAAGTGTTAAGGTGGATTGAACAAGGCAGAGAAGACTCTGTTTCGGGTGAACAGACCAGATAGCACAAACCTTTCCAGAGTCTGGAATGTTGTTCAGCGCAGTTGTCTCACCATGCACTTCTCTGCCAGGAAATGCCTGCAGGAACTGTTAGTCCTTTCACTGCTTGTGCACAGCCAGAGGAGGAAAACTCACTGCTGCTGTCAGTTACTGTGCCCACCTGGTGTGGTGGTACCAAAGAGCTCAGTCTTTCTGATAACAGCAGGATGCCTCAACAGGTACTATGGGATAGATTTCTTTTCCGCCAAAGATTGCTTTTTAAACTAAAGTAGAAGAACACACTTCCTCTTACTTACTCTTCCATGCTTATTGAAACTTCCTTCTTGTTCTGCAGCCATGAAGTGGACAAATAGATTAACTCTTTGGGATTTCTGCCTTATTTAATAAAAAAAATTATTGAAACACAAGAGCAGCAAATTCCAGGAAGAATGAGAGCATTCTCAAAGAAGTCAAATACTGAACGGAAGAGCTGGCTTTTAGCTCTGTCTCAGCTACTAAGTTTCTCTCAAGTCACTTAACCAACTGTTTCACTAATCCTAGTCATTAAGCTTGATTTTATATGGATCAGATGTGCAGAAGTGCCTAACCTTCCCAGATGTGATTGAAACTTCTGGGTGCTATGCTTTGAATAAAAGTTGAAACATAACATGAAATACTCTGCAATATCAATTTCTATATGTGGCTCATCCAAAAGTAGTGTATAAATTCTTACCTCAATGCCTCTACATACAGCAGAAATTTGAATTTCATGCATGTTTGGTAAATATAGGGACTGTTTTTTTCAGGCATTTAGATGATGTGGAGATAAGCACTACAGAAAGTAACAATTTAATTTTCAGTGCAATTTAAGTAATTGGAAATAATAGGACACATGGACAAATTGAAAGATGAAGGTTAAAAAAAATTTTGATTAGGTGCTCTATGTCCAAGACAGTTTAGGGAACTAGCAGAAAAAGGAATATGTAATTAAAACTTTATCAGTATGCACTCAAGACAAAAGTCTAAGCTACAGCCATTGGGTTTTGTTGTTTAAAATAGAGCTTATTTGAAAAAAAACCACTTCACTACATCTCTTCCATAGTTATTCTTTAGCCTTCTTTAGATGGAAAAAAAAACATGTTTCTTAGGAGAATGACCAAGATTGGCTTAATTCAGCATGGCCCCTAAATTCCTGGGCAAATATCTGGAGCTTAGATCAAAGACAGGTCATTTGGCACCTTTCCACTGCTTCTTAAAAAAAAAAAAAGCTGAAAGCTTAAGCATTTACAAATTTTTTTTTTTTTTTTGTTCACCTTTGAAATGAGACTTCCACTCTTTTGGTATATAAAGCAGTTAAAGTCCCTGAAATAATTGTTAACCATACAGTTTCCACAGAACACATAAAATGTAAATTTCAGATGCCATCTTAAATACGGAAACATCCCAGGGTGTAGTATTCTTCCACTGCTCAGGATCTAGTCTGACAGTACTGCTGCAAGATATGTGCAAAGAGATTAAACAAGAATTACTTGTAAAATCTACAGTTTTCCTCCTGTCAGGAATGCTAATTTTCCATGACTCTCATTCCAAAGTTACTTCTCACTGCCAGACCTTCCCAAAGTTAATTACATCTCTTTTCCACAAATTTGTCAAGGAGGTCACTGCTGAGAAAGCAACCCCTAGTTTTTTCTGCATTCTCTTTGAGATAAACTTTTTGGGTGGATATGATCCTGCATAACTGAATTTACCTGTCAGTATGGGTCAAGTAGAAAGACAAAGAAGTGGTCTGTGAGAGGATGCCCCCATAGAAGGTAGAGTTCACGTCTCATTCCATGAAGTTGACTTTGAGCTGCTCCATATATCAGAGTATTTCAACAATGTTGTGTAGGATAATTATGCTCATACCTATTTTTGTATATCTAATTTTATGGGAAGGAAGCACCGATGCATAAGTTAAGGTCCGAAAGGCCTTATGGCTATTTTTGTTAGAAAAATTAATAGATTTTATCTGTAAATATGCAAAAACTTATCTATAGAAATTGGCTGTCTTCTGGGTATTTTCCATGGCTTCTAAGAAAAAAAGTCTTGTTCAAGTCACACGTGAAGTAAATGAGCTAAAATAAAACTAAGAACTCATTTTAATGCTGAACTGCTATTAATTGCCGCAGGGAAAAGCTGCATTATTTCAATAGAACTCCCTTTATTTCCTTTTATTTCCCTTCTTTTTACTGTTTTACTCATTTTAGGCATTTAACAAATAGTCTGAACATATTTTGAATCCTTTCACTTGCCAGTTATTCCCGGAGTAGTAGCAGCAGCATGGGGGCATTACATGTGGGAGGGCCTCTGATGCTTTCCTTGTTCTGCTTTCTCTAGACATTGGATAAGCAACCATGTCATACAGGCAGCCCTTAAACTCTTGCACTCTTCCATTCAGAAACAAAAAAACAGAAACCATGGCCCTGCTTTCCCCATCCCCATGACTAAACAGCAGACAACTGGCTGTTCCAGAAGTCAGCACTCTTTAACAGTAACAGAATGAAAGCAGCAATCCAAAGGTGATCTCAAAGCTGTAGCAGCACTGACTACAGTATGACCAAACCACTTAAAAAGCCTTCCAACCACCTACACAGGCTTTTCTTCAGGAAACTCACAGTATGGCTTAAGGCATACTCTTAGAAGAAGCCATCTAGTTTATCGTAGTGATATCTGTATGGTTTGAAACACATAACAGTAGTATGGACAGACTGCTAGCTGAAGCCCATTTAGAGCTGGATACGCTCAAGCTCCTCATCTTCAGCTGTTTGTTCTTCTCAAAATTATCTTTCCATTGTTGTCAGAACTGGAGCCTGAAGGGCAAATTTAGGAAGCTATAACAGGATGGATAACAAAGGCAAGGTGTTCTAATGAGACTGACATTTAAATGCTAACAGAAGGAATAAAGGCAGTGTTCTGTCTCAGTTACTAGTGTCAGTGGGCCCAGCTAGGTCTTTCAGATATGTATTTGATGATTCAGTGAACAGCCCAAGCACAGCAGTTGAGGGAGAGAGAATTTGAAAATTATTATAGAATAATAGAATCATTCATGTTTGAAAAGACCTTTATGATCATAGAATCCAACCATAAACTTGACACTGCCAAAATGGAAAGTCTCTCAAACCAATTAAATTTGCGATCAGTTTGAGCTATTCTTCTCCTTTATATTTTGTACTAAAGTAGTCCTAGAAAGACCATTTGGTTTTGTTTGTTTTAAGATTAGGATTCTAAAATGTGTATAGAAAAGAACACATCAAAAATTCTTCTTTGAGAATGTAGTTGGCTATAAGACTTTTGAACTAAAAATTACTATGTAATTTTTATGATAACCTGTATTCCTTCCATATAAATTGATCATGTAGCTTATAGCAATTCTCCCACTATTTGCCTCCCATGTTAAAAAAAATAAAAAAATGTCAAAACGAATAAGGGAATAAATATTGCATATAATCACAATTTTTGGTAAATATATTGTTGGAATTGTATTATGTGAAATACTCAAAGATAAATAAAGCAAAGTAGCTTGTACTTTTTCATCAATTTTATATGCAATACAAAGAAAAATTATAGGCAGCATTGCTTATGTGTCTTATGACTGGAAGGCCTGAAGATGGACCTGTTGCAAGAGGTCACAATTCTACATGTAAGTGGACATTAGGACTGACAATGCTCACGATATGTTCAAAGATTTACTGTACTTCCTTAAAAATCTAGAAAATTAAATACTGAATAAGCTAAATGGTCTGCATAACTGATTTGACCCTAAGTCTTCCTCAGTCTTCTGT
The DNA here is from genome assembly GCA_033459285.1 of Clamator glandarius. Taxonomy (NCBI): domain Eukaryota; kingdom Metazoa; phylum Chordata; class Aves; order Cuculiformes; family Cuculidae; genus Clamator; species Clamator glandarius. Next base: position 1,109,999 of record JAUNZM010000117.1, on the reverse strand, counting down.
TAGATATCAGTAGGCTTTGACAGTGCTCCAGGTACATACGGAATAAATAGGAATGACTTCTGAAAATTCAAAGTATTTCAGGATGAGTTTCAAACTACAGCACTACAATAGTCAAGCAAAAAGTGTTCCTCATGCCTTTGTAGCAAATAAGTACTTCAGGCTTTTAAATTTGCCCTGACCTAGCAATCACTCCCTTGCCAGAAGCCTGCTCAGACTCTGGGACTCTGCATAAGCACTGAAGTTTGTTTGCATACACCTGTAATCAGGAGAGCAACCTTGATTTGAGGACCACAAACATAAAACGAGCACCCCTTTTGCCTTAAAATTTTAATTATACACAAAGGAGAACAACTGAATGCAGAGCAATAGGTATAATAAGATCAGTGTAAATAAATCTTCCACCTCTTTTCTTGGCGAAAGTCACAAGTGTGGGCTGAGGTTAGGTCCTCTCATTGGATTTTAAAGAAAAGCCAGAGAGTGCTTTGGTAACTGATGAAATGTCTTAAGAAAGCATGAATCTGATATCTATAGTAACAATCTATTTCACAGCTTCTGAGAAGGGCAACAGGAAGGAATATCCGATAACTTTAGAGCATAGCATATGTTTGGTTTACTTCATCATAGATTTTTTAAACTTCTTGCTTTGCCAAGTGCAAGAGTTTAAAACTGCATCTCGCTGCCTGTGGGTGCTGCAAACATCAGCAGAGCTCTGCCTGGTTGTTTTCTTCCTGTCAAGCTGCAAACAGGGAAACCAGAGTTGCCTGTTCAGCCAGACTCTCAATAGCTTTCATGTGGCTCTTACACAACACAGCTGCCCATCAGCAACTTGACCTGCCCACGTATTTTAAAGGGTTGTAAACTAAACCTGGGGGCAATAGGCTTGTTCTAGGATGCTAATGTTTTCTAGATTTTTATTTTCTAATGTATAGCTTTATAAATATTAGATTACTGAATACATTCTTTCCTAAGCTACGAATAGATACTTTTTAGGGGATTTTTTGTTAACCAAGACAGCCTTGCAAACATATGACTATGAAATTGTGCTAATTATGCCAATTTAATGTCTGGTTTATCACAGACCTATTTATGAATAGGCCAAAAGCTGTTCTAGCAAATTAGCAGGAAATGGGAAAAAAGAAATATCAGTATCAGCTTCATAATGTCGGCAATAACTGTGCCTTACGTATGCTCTACTTTAATGATGTTGCTTTATTTTTCCTATAGAAAAAGCTGGCATAAGAAGCCTCTAAATTTGGTAGAGCTATTAAGTTCATGATGAAAATAACATTAAGATAATGTTCCCTGTTTATTTCAGCAGTAGAGTAGTGGTGCAATTGGATCAGTAAAATATTTTCTAAGTTTAGCAAAGAAATAACAATGAGCTAATATCTTTAACACCTGTGGAATTTTGTTCACTATCTTTTAAAAAACATGAATTAAACCCTTATCTGAGCCTATAACCCCCACGCTTCCTTTTCGTCATTGTAGATGTATTTTAAGACAGTAATTCAAGCTACTTGTGTTTTTTAAATGATGGGTAAAGTGGTATCATACAAGGATTTTTTCTGCCATGAGGCATTTAGAATGCAGTTCTTCTATCTTATTTTTTGCTGTGCTGGGTAAAAACAATTGCAAGTGGCAAAACTAATGGGCGCAAGGCAATTTAGCATTGTCTTGCCAGGTATGGCCAGGTTTTGGTCACATACTTTCTATCTTCTCACATTAAGATAACAAATCTTATCCATGTTTTTCTCTGCATTAATAATGATGTTGGTCTTTTTTTAGAATTGGTTATATTTTGCTGAATTTTTAGTTGTATCCACAATGCAGCCTATTTGTACTCAGCTGCATGTATCCTGGTTGCTGCCAGCCTGCATGCGTTGTGTTTTCATTTTTTGAAAACTAGAGAGCAGAGAGGCTGGGGTATGTATGCCATGGTGTTAGCATGCAGTCATGGTATGTATCCTGATCTGGAATATGCAGAGGTCTCCTAGGACCTGTTATGTAGATCATGCACGGACATTCTCAACAGATCTGAATGTAAAAAAAACCCACTGTCTTGAAATCTGAAACTTAAGCATAATAAAAAAATGCATCGACTAGACTTAATAGAAAATGCGTGGTTAGCTCTCCACTTGAGGTAATGTTTCATTCTGTAGATTATGGGGCTGGAAATTGCCTTTATGCAGTATTTCAATAGGGGTTTTTTTTTCTTTTCAAGTGTAAGCTGGCTGAAATGTATCACGTCTTTAGGGAAGGAAGAGTCATTCCCTGATGGCTGGCCAAGAAACAGCAAAGACAGCAGCTGCAGAGGCAGCTGGAATTGCAACCCTTGCAGATGGAGTCCAAGTGCTCTGCCGTAGCTAAAATAGGAGGGAATGACTGAAAACAGAAAGAAGGTAAAAATAGGTGAAGAGCAAACTGGAAGCTGCATCTTAATAAGATCTGAAGAGTTTTCTGCATATTTTTGTGGAACACAGCCTGGAGGTATTGTAGGGTCTTGAAGAGGGATGTATGCACTGTGCACATGATAGAAAGTGTAGCTTCTCTGAAGACTTCTATAACAGAGACAGAAAAATCTTTGAATATCATAATTTCTTTCTTATATGCAGAGAATGGCCAGAGAAATGCAGAGACTGGAAGAAATCTTTCCAGGTCACCCTGGGATTGTTTTGAGGGTCTTGCCTTCTCCTAGTGCTAGGCACTAGGCTGAGTTATAACAACTCAGCTACTGTTGGATGAGATTAGGAGCAGATCAGTGGCTGTTCTCGGACAGTGACCAGAAGCAGACACTTTAAAGACTGCAAAAAACAGGAAAGCAAAACATCATCTTGTCCCTGGCACAATCTTCTAGCATTCGATAATTTAAGACCTACCGTTCTTACATAACTTGTCTCTTTTCTCTGATATCCAGGATCTGATTAGCTTGGTTCAGTGTCTGGTTGTTAAAATAAATTTAAATTGAAGCTTCTCAGCTGACTTGAATAAAATCACCCATCTATCTAAACAGTATAAAGGACTGGAAATTCTGATCTCTCAATTTTTCTTAATTTTTTTTCCAGTGAAATCTGGAAAGACTGTAATTTAAGAAATCATTTTTAAGCAGAAATTTGAACTGACAGTTTGGATTAGTTTATTAAGCTTAAGGAGAAATGCAGAATTTGGGTACAAATTCAGAATTTTTCAACAGAAGGAAATAACACATTGACCAAACAGAAGTTCTTTGGCATGGAATATGCTTTTTCAAAGCCTTTTCCATTTTAGACTTGCTTCATACTTTCTTAAAAATGCTGTGAAAAAGCATATTCCATGCCAAAGAACTTAGGCCTAGTGATGTTAGGTACACATACCTATGTATTTATAAGAAAGCTGCTGAGGGAAAGGGAAAATAGGTAATATAGGACAAAAATTCACATTAAGAGAATGTGCTTTTAGGGGGACAGATATGATTGAAAAGAAAAGAAAGACATAATTTCTGCATCTGGATATAGCTAGGGATTAAACATTTACATGGGGCTTGAATACAACAGTTATTTTCTCTCCACGTTCACTATTTTCCATGTCAGTTAGCTCCTCCTTAAAAAAGGTTTCAAACGAAGATCTTTAAGTAAGTAGTTTAAATTATACAATCTTCATATGTCTTACATTAAAATTGTTCTTGATCATGAATGCCATGCATTTAAATATAAACATTAATCCAGCTTTTAAAATGAAATGAGTTAACTTTTTTCAAAGAAATCTAGAAGTAATTACTGAATAGTCAGGTTGGAGAACAAATCTACGTGATAGTCAACTGATCACCCAGATCCTTTTGAATCAATTTCAGTAAGGGCACAAAGATATTTTAGAGATCCAGAACATTACTGCTGAGACTGTTTTGCCTCTATGTACAACTGGACAATTTGCATCTTCCTAACATCCCCTATAACAAAATTAATATCAGATGCCAAGCACTGAATCTTTATGAGCTGGGTGATCATCATTAAAAAAATGTTACACAGAACTGTACCTGCAAAAAAGTACCTGCTGTGGAGGGACAGTTACTTAACTTCAAGAGTTAATTAGCCACTGCTTGATCCTGCTTAACTACTGTCTTTAGTCTCCGGTTTTTTTTATTCTTAGAACTGCTGTTGCTCTATAGGGTTCATAATGGGTGGTAGCATTTAAAATTCCTGCAAGAAATTATTTGCCTTATGTATTTAGTTCAGTTAAACCCAAGTGTCTGTACATCCATCCCCTTCCAGACCTTATAAGAAGTCCAGTTCTGATTTTAAGCCTTAGCTCCGCATAAAATGGATTGTGGATGAATGTCAGAGCTAACAAGAACATCCTATTCCTGTAGAGTGAAGCACCAGGTTGACAGATTTATTTGAACACTTTGTCCCATGTGAAAAAAATCACATGTTCAAGTGCTTAGCTACGTGTAGCTCATTCTCAGATCAGGGCCTCCAGATAGGAAACTTGTCAGATTTACAGTTTAAGACCAGCAAAAAAGCCTGACAGCATGAAGTGAGGTAGCAAAACCTCCCCTACTTCCCCAGAGATTAAAATGCACTTCAAAATCACTCTCTCGAAGAAATTCTAGTGTGTTGCATGTTTTTGAAGGAGAAACAAAAGCATGTATGGCTGTCCTTTCCATGTTTACTATAATACTGGATTAGAAAATAATTTTAGACTGGATTTACTTTAAGTGAAAACCAGGTTTCCCTTAATGAGAAAATAAGGATTTTTTTTTTTTTCCTCTGGAGTATTAAACTACAAACCATGACAAAATGCAGTGACAAAGTGACAGTTAGGCAGCCAGCTGGATCCATGGTATTTACAGTCTTGTCAGATGAGTTCCCTTCTGCAAATGTTTTAGCCTTTGCATATTTACATACCTTCTGCATCATGCATTGATATGCTTCATGTAGCACAGCTTCTACTCTTCATCAGTTAATGCTGCTCTTCCTAGTTTCTAGTAGGCAGGTTTCCATTGCTTCTTTGTTTCCTGGTTTGAATGCAATACATGCTAATTTTACAGTAAATGCCAGTTTACATTAGCTTAGCTGTCCTGATGAAATAATTTGACTTGAAGTTATGCAAATGACTTCTTTCCAGATACCTCTGATTAGATGTAAAAAAACACTCCCTAATTAGTCCTGAGATAATCAGGGAGAAATCACAATTGATTACATATACTGAATTTACCTCTCCAATCTGAATTGGCATATATCCTGCCACAGGACCTGTGAGCGCTCTTCTATAGAGTTTGCATTTTTCCTTCCCTTGAAAAGCACTTCAACTGCTCCCTCATAGCCCCATCAAATCAAACATATCTTTTTGTACTGACTCTATCCAGACAGCTAGGGATCCCTGCTGACAGCCTAAGAGAAATGCCAGCCAGGTGCAGTACAAATTCTGCCTATTCCTGAAGATAGGAACTAGTAAATCTTACTGGAAATATATAGGTATCAGAAAGCTTTACAACTAGCAGCAGAGAGATAGCAGAAAAGCAGATCCTCAGATTAAAATGACATTGTCAACTGATGTCAAAGTGACGATTTAAGAGTTCAGTAATTTATACTGTATTTCCAGTGGAGTTTTGCTGGCTTGCCTCACACTGAACCCTTCCTGTCCCTCAGTGATGTCTCAGTAATTTATCATAATACATTTTTCAAATAAACAGGGACTTTTGAACTTCAGAAGGCTCAACATTCAGATTCAATTTGAGTAAACAGATAAATGTCCAAAGGTTTATTCAGAGTTTGGTCTCTATTACCTAATGCATCTTGAGTCCTTGAGTTACCAGGACTGGTAACCTTTTCTACATAGTCCCTAAACTCTTCTTTCTTACAAAGTGCCTTGACAGGGTGAAGAGTAGGTCATGAAACTCTTAATAAAAACTCTCTTTTTCAGAAACAAGGCTGCTGTCTGACATTTTCTGCAAGAGAAGGAGGGAAGACAGCTAAGCTTGAGGTCATGTATTGCTTAACAACTCCAGACATAAACATACACGCAAAAAGCACCCAGACTTTGATTTTGACATGTAGAAGTTCTCGAGGATGCTGGGAATTGAGTCTTGGATATGAATTTTCCAAAGTATGTCCTTCCAAAAGTGATGTCATTTGAACTTCGGATCTGTATCTTCCATTCAGATGGTGTCTACAACTTGTAGAGTCACAGAATCATATAATCATAGAATGGTTTGGGTTGGAAGTGATCTTAAAGATCATCTAGTTCCACCCTCCCCTGCCATGGGCAAGGACATCTTCCACCAGATGAGGTTGCTCAAAGCCCCATCCAATCTGGCCTTGACAACTTCCAGAGATGTGGCATCCACAACTTCTCTGGGCAATCCATTCCGGTGCTGCTCTATGTTCTCACGAGGCACAGAATTGAGACTGAATGGCCTATAGTTCCCTGGGTCTTCCTTCTTTAAAAATGAGAGTTATGTTTCCCCTTTTCCAGTCAGAGGGAACTTCACTCAGCTGCCACAACGTCTCAAACATGATGGGTAACAAGTTAGCAACTTCATCCACCAGTTCCCTTAGTAGGTCCTATGGACATGCACGCTTTCATGTTCCTTAGATGATTTTGAGCCTGATCCTCTCTTACACTGGCTGGTTCTTCAATTTCCCAGTCTCTGCCTTCGACTTCTGCGACTTGGGTGGTGTGGTTTGAGCCCTTGCCAGTGAAGACTGAAGCAAAAAGTCATTGACTACCTCAGGCTTCTCCATATCCTGTATAACCAGGTCTCCTGTTTCTTTTCAGAGATGGCCCACATTCTCCCTAGTCTTCCTCTTATCACAGACATACCAATAGAAGCTTATCTTGTTGTTCTTTACATCCTTGGCCAGATTTAATTCTATCAGAGCTTTAGCTTTCCTAACCTGATCCCTGGCTTCTTGGACAAGTTCTCAGTATGTCTCCCAGGCTACCTGCTTTGCGTCCACCCTCTGTAGGCTTCTTTTTTGTGTTTAAGTTCATTCAGGAGTTCCTTGTTCATCCATGCAGGCCTCCTGGTGGTTTTGTCTGACTTCCTCTTTGTTGCGCTGCATCACTCCTGAGCTTGGAGGAGGTGATATTTGACTATTAACCAGCTTTCTTTGGCCTCTCTTCCCTCCATGGCTTTATCCCACAGTACCCTACCAAGCAGAGGTCAAAGTCTACTCTCCTGAAGTCCAGGGTAGCCAGTTTCCTGCACACTCTCCTTGTTGTCTTAAGGAACTTGAACTTCACCATTTCATGGTCATTGCAGCCAGGGCTTCCCCTGAGCTTCACATTCACCATCAGCCCTTCATTGTTGGTGAGAACAAGGTCCAGCATAGCACCTTTCCTTGTCAGCTCTTCTATCACTTGGAGAAGGAAGTTGTCATCAATGCATTGCAGGAACCTGCTGGACTCTTTGGATCCTGCTGTGTTTTTCCCTCCAACTGATATCAGGGTGACTGAAGTCCGCTATGAGGACCAGGGCTTGTGATCATGAGGCTGCACATATCTGTCTATGGAGAGCCTCATCCACTTGCTCCTACTGGTCTGGTGTAACAGACCCTCCCTACAATACCACCTGTCTCTGCCTTCCCTTTAATCCTGACTCATAAGGTCTCAGTCAGCTCCTCATCCATCCCCAGGTGAATTTCCATACACTCATTGACAAAGAGAGCAACACCCCCTCCTCATCTCCCTTGCCTGTACTTCCTAAAGAGCCTGTATCCTTCTGTTCCAACACTCCTATCATAAGATCCATCTTACCATGTGTCCATGATGCCAATGAGATCCTGAATTCCAGAAATTTTGACCTCTCCATTTTTCTTAATTTTTTCCAGTGAGAACTGGAAAGAATATGTAACTTAAGAAATCTATTTTAGCAGAAATTTGAACTAACAATTTGGTGTAGTTTATTAAGATTAAGTATAAATGGACATGTTTGTATAAATTCAGAATCCAGATCCTTAAAGTAAAGTAGTTTTGCAAAATTAAAGGAAATTGTAATAGCAAAAGGTAGATATTTCAATTTAAAGTTTGAATGAATGACAGATTTTTTGAGCTAGAGAGATCAAGAAAGGAATTTTCATAATGTAGCATCAGTAAGAAGGGGATGAACCTAAATGAACCTAGAGTTAGAATTCCCTGAGCTCTATGGAAAAAAGACACAGATATAGGATCAAGTTATCTAATTTATGACAATATAGGTCTGAAGCCTATTAGTGGGACTTTAGGACTTCTGTTCTTACAATGATCACTGTTTCCTTTTCTCTTTGTGTTGCTGGGTAATGATCTGGAGAAACCGAAGCCTGTCCTGAAGATTTCTATATCATAAAAGGCAATATAAAGTGCCCAAAATGGCATTATATCCTTCTATACTCACTACCTCTGGGGTGTCATGGTCACTGCTCACAAAGAAAAACAGTGGTAATTACAGAATATGACCATGAAATGTATTCCATAACAATATGGAGCATAATAATTGTGGGATTGTTTTGTACTATGTTTGTTACAACCATGGTAATGTAAATGCATCTCCCATACTTATCAAGAAAAAATTCATTAAATTAACTTCAGATTGTGGTCTGCCTTGGTTATTCTGATGGGATGGATGTGTCTTACAAATAGTAAAAATAGCGTTTACAAAAAATAAGGTGAAAATTGTTGTAAAGAAGGTGAATAACTTTGATATGTATGTCTTTAAATTCTACCTAAAATATTAACCAAACACCTGTTTGGAAAAGTCCTTTTCCTGTTCAGATTTTTTATTTCCATGTGAGACCACTACACCTCCGGAGAATCTTAATGTGCTCATTTTCTTAGAGGCAGCTGGGACTGGATAGTCAAGGAAAGTATTGTAGGCCATATAAATCATTCTAGCAGTCCAGGTGCCCTCCTGCACTGTGACTACAGGCGCCTTTGCTATCACAGTCACAAGTAAACTCCTCTTATGGCAAATTTCCTCTCCTGGCAGGGCACAGAGAGTCTTTGGCAGTAATGACAATGACAGTTTCTGTAATGTTATGACAATTTAAATGTGTGTAGTACCAAACCACATCAAAAGTATTAGGCACTCACAATACCATGTAGACACAATACTAGCTTTGCGTCCTACTGTGTCACAGCATGCACAATATTTTCCAGTCTGCTTCTCTGCTGTACAGCTCTCCTCTGCTTCTCCCAGGGCTGCCCTTTCCCACTCACAAAATCATGGCATAGTTATAGGGAAGGCTGCACACCCAGCCCCTTTTCAATGATCTGGTTTTCCTTCCTCTTCTCCCAGGGATGTGCTGTAGCATGTACATGATGAGTGAGGGGGTCTGTGTTCCCAGGAGAGGAGGCAGGGCAGGAGGTTCACCCCATATCCAGTATATCAAAGAAGGAGGTAAATGTTTCCAGGCCCCTTTGGTGTTTCAGAATCTATCACAAGTTGAAGTCTTTCACGGACACAGCCCAGCTACATGAGAGATAATTGTGAAAAAAAGGTTAGTGGGGCATGAAGACAAACAAAAAATATCATCTTATTCCCGGTCTGCACTGACTCTTTTTCTTAAGGCTGCATGTGTGGAGGTGCAATGACATAGCTTTTGCCTTAGCACTAGAAATTAGTCAAATAGAACCGCCTCCCAAAATGATGTGAAACATTGTGGAAACTTTGTAGTGCAATGTCAGTCTCAGTCTCTTGGAGGCAGAATATCGTCCTCCATGAAAATATTTAAGTATTCATGTTTACCTTTGATAGTAAGAATATGTATTTTCTCGATAAATCCCTAGTGTATTTATGTATCTATATCCTGATTACCTCAAAACCTCAACAAGTTTGGTTTGCAGTTTTTTTACTTTTTATGAAGCAGTGGAGGGAAGTTTGCTTTTGAATTAGTTCATTTCTATTATATATTTATTGTTATTGCTATATTTTAAGAAGGACACATTTACAGGCTGATCAAATAAAAAAATCCTGTGGCCTCAGAAACGAACTATGCATACAGAGGAAATCCCAATTTGCATTGTAAAAGCTATATTTGACCCTGTCACAAAGTAATTCATTCTAATGATATGGACATTTCCACAGCATAGCAGTCTGCTTCTACAAAAATCCCAAGACCAATGCATTTTTGCCTTATACAAAAATGTAAAGGGAATACATCTGATCTTAAGGCAAGAAATATCAATCTATAACAATAATCTACAATGTGATGACTTTAACTCCATTATACCAAATGCTTGCTGTTGATACAGTTATTTTTAGGACAGATTTTATGGGGTATGGAAAACAGCTGTTCACTGCAGTTTTGAACTGTCTGAACTGTCTCACTGAATCAAAGAAGAGGGTGGGTCCTTTACAGCTACTGACATATATAACTGCATGTTAATGCTCACTGAGGTCAACAGCAAAACTCATGTGGACCTCAGTTACTGAGTTACTGGGGTATAGATAGGTACATAAGCATTGAGAAAATTCTAACTAGGAAAAGTAGCCTCTTTGCTGAGCTTGATCCCAAATTAGCCAACCAATCAAATGTAAGTCTTTTCTTTCCCTCCAGCTCCTCCCTCTCCTTTTTGTCCTTATTAGTCGGCCATCTCTGTGCAATGACAACACAGGTCCATCCACTACTTAATTTACTACCCATCCTTTGTCTCTATTAATTGTCTTCATAGATTGCTGTACCCTGAGTTTTCCAGTGTAAATATTCACTATGCCCTGAAAGTGAAAAATAGAGATGTTTTCTTTATTCTTCACTTTCATCTTAAAGGCTCAGACTCCTCAAACAGAGACCTGTTTACTTTCTGTATATACTTGAACTTTTTAAAGCATTTTTTAGAGTACATACAGAAAATAAGGTAGGAGAGAGCTAGTCCTATAAACCAGTGAAAATCTGTAGTTTTTCCACAATATCCATAGCTTTTTCTCTAGAGGTAGATCAGCACTGATGAGACAAAACGGGCAATAAATAACTTCTTTCTAATTGGTTTCTAAAACAAATGTGATATGTACTTGGAACAATCAGAAGACCAGTTACCCAGAGGACTGGTTTTTGTTGCTATTTTTGTAGTTTTGAAGTGCATAAATGTGAAATATAGTGCAATCTGTTTAGAAAGTACCTTTTGGAAAGGGAACACTTGAAAGCTGTCTCTTACTAAAAGTGCTTTCTTGCCTCTATAAATGCTTGCCTCTGTACTTGCTTTTTGGCTTACACTGTTCTCCCCATTATCTTCCCCACCCCACAACTTCTTTTCTCATCAGCCTCTCCTAGGTGCTCTCTGCCCTGACAATGAAATAAATTCTTTTGGTTTTCTTTCCTTCCATTTTTTCAACTGATCTCTGGTCTTCCTTGAAGTTGAGGTCTCCATTTTTTTCTTTTTTTAATGTGAACGTATAAGTAGTCTTTGAACAAATGTCCTTAAAAGTTCTATTTTCTTTCTAAGAATTTCTGCCTTTTTCTTTTCCCCTTCTCAGTATTGGAAATAGAACTTCAAAGCTGGAAACAGTCTAAAACAACCATCGCAGCTTGCGACTGAGGAACAGAGTTTGGTTCAGAACATGGGGTCAGCAGGAACTTTTAGCTACAAATGAAATGATGGTGCTTTGCTCCTTCGGTTGTGGGTTGTTGGTTTTTTTTTTTTCTGATGATAACTTTTATTATTCATGCTTTTGATGTCTTTTGTTTGTTCTCTTTCAGTGTTAATACAGATGGCACTAAATGACAGTAACTTCGCTGGCCACTTACACTAAAACTTGGCATTGGTACACCATATCCTTAAACAAAATAAGTTGTCCAGATTAGATTATTATAACAATGTGTGTAGGTTTTAATAACCATACTTAATGATTTCTCTCTAGATCAGTGTCATTCCTGTTTTATTACCTGTAGTATCCACCATCTAGTTATGCTTTGCGTATTTTCCTAAATAAAGTTACAGAACTAATTTAATGATTTCATATTATGTGAAAATAATTGTATAAAATCCAAACTGCTCAAATAAAGCTTACAATTATACAAAGTGTGAATTACAGGTATTAATAATCTGCATTTTCAGTTTATTCTTAACTGTTGAGTAGACTGGTTATAATCAGATGTATTTAAATCTCTTAGACATTGTACCATTTGATCAAAAGAAAGAGTAGAGAAAACACTGCTGTCACAAATACTTCATATGACATCACTGGAAGGAAAGATAGAGTTGTCTTCTTAATAGTGTGTTCTTCCTCACATGGATATTACTTGCATGGTATATCCCTCAGCAGTTTCAGTACAGAATAAGCAAGGCACAATCCTGGTTGCTATTGAAACTTGGCAATGCCCACTGATTATCACAAATGTTACAGTTTTTTCTCTGTACCTCACTGTTCATGACATTTACTTTGGTTTAAGTAGCTGACAGAATTTCAGTTTAACCTTGCACTTAGTTGGAAGAACCAACTTACCTGTGGGTCTGAATTAAGCCCATGAGAAACACTGAAGTAAAATGAGGCTCTGGAGTGTGTCCAGAGAAAAGCAACAAAGCTGGTGAAGGGGCTGGAGAACAAGTCTTATGAGGAGTAGTTGAGGGAGCTGGAGTTGTTTAGCCTTGAGAAAAGGAGGCTGAAGGGAGACCTCATTGCTCTCTACAACTACCTAAAAGGAGGTTGTAGAGAGGAGGGAGCTGGCCTCTTCTCCCAAGTGACAGGGGACAGGACAAGGGGGAATGGCCCCAAGCTGCACAGGGGGAGGTTCAAACTGGATATCAGGAAAAAAAATACACAGAAAGGGTCATCAGGCACTATCAGAGACTGCCCAGGGAGGTGATTGAGTCACCATCCCTGGAGGTATACAGCTATCAGGAGTTAAGCAAATGCTGAAATGTTTTGTTGGATATTGGATTAAGTGATCTCCTTAGCTACTACCTTAACTGCTGAAGTACCAGGTACCCTGAAATTTGAGGTAGTGAGTACATGGAAGTAGGACAAAGAAAATTCCTCTCTTTGTCTGTGAGAAGAAGAGAGTTTCAGAGTGGTAAAATAGAAAAGACCAAACATATTTAAGAAAGACTTTCTTTCTACAGCAAGCCATAATACACATTAAGGAACTGCAAAAATGGATCACATTCTTTAACAAGATTCATTATCTTTTATTGATTTCAACCAGGAAAATTAAAATAACTTGTGCTGAAAAATTAAATTACTTGAGATTTGGAAAAAGATTATCTGCCCTCAATCTTTATTTTCTTTTCAGTGAAATGAGAAACAAATAATTACAGATGTATTGTAATACTTAATAATATTAAGATATTATTAAATGTAATTCTGGAGAAAGCCTTAAAGCATTCCTGCTAAGGCTTGAAGATGAAAAAGCTGATCTAAAGACAGCTATTTGAGTCATTTGGTAAGTTGGCTCCAAGTATACAATAAGCATTTGATGCAGCTAAAAGAAGTAATGTTATTGCAGCTGTAGTGGCTTAATGGTATAAAAAGGAGGCAAGATTTGTAGGAAGAGGTGTTGATTTTTTTATTGGATCAAGAAGTTTAACTGGAAAATCACTTCAACCTCAAATCTCATGTACAAAGCCATCTTTAGCTGAATGACAGTTCTCAGTAAGAGAAAGTTAGAAAAAAAAAGAGCAATCTGGCAAGAAAAGAGATTGAGGAGAGCAACCAGACAATATTCCAGTAGTTAGATCTGTCACCAGGGATTTGAAAGATGTGTCTCTTCCTGTCTGGGCTATTCAATATTTGGGTGCATATTTGTCTGATTTTGATCAGACTTTTTACACAGAAATAAAGAAGAATTCACGTGCTCAAGGCTTCTCTTTTTTTTTCCTTTTTCTGAGTATATATGCTGATCTCATAAAAGAGATTTCTCCTTAAAAAAATTGCCTAACTACATTGTTTACACAGATCATAGTTAAAGGATGTGGGACTGTGTCCTGAAAAGTAGTGATTCTGGAGAGGGATTGGGAGTCATTTTGGATAAATAGTTGTTTATGAACTCTCAGTGCAAAGCCATTACAAACAGGGCTCTGACACACTTTGAACTTGAAACAGGGGTGTTAGCAGGAAAGATGAAGAAGGTATAATGTCCCATATACAGGGCTGAAGACACCATTGCTGGTGAGCTGTATGTAGTTATAATGTGTATGCTTCAAAGAGAATACTGCAAATTCAGGAGTTTCAGAAAAGATATACATAAGTTGTTCCAAACAAAAGAGAAAAGCTCTCACGCTCCAGTGAGTCAGGGAATTGATGAAGGAGCAAATGGCAACAGCAATAGCTGATCTCAAAGGCAGCATCCATTGTCACAGTATCGTGAACAACGTGAGCTTAGCTTACTTTTCATCCTTTTTATTGGTAACATTCAGGAACTGGTGGTAACTAATAGCGTTATCCACAGCAGTAATGAAGAAAACAGGAATGAGTCTTAAATAGCTATGTTCAAAATGGATATTGCAGAGTAGAGTTTTTGAATATACCATCTATTAGACACTGCGGAACCACTCATTTTCCAGAAGAATTAATAAGAACTGAGATAGGAGATGAAGCCTGAACTAGAGTCATATGCATATTTTTCTGCTCCATTTTTCTAACTCCATTAGTGTTGCTGTAAGGATGACAAGGTAAAAATTGGTACTAACCATGATTCAGCAAGGCTCTCAAGGTTATGAATGTTTTTCACATGATGATTTTAAAGTGGAGCACGTTTACACTCTTTGCTGAATGAGTATCATGCAAAGAAAGCTAAGTAGCCATGGTCGAAAGAAAGGATAAAGTAAAGAACATAAAGTTGCTCCTTGCATTTAATTTTTTATAATTCCCAGTAGATTTAAGGGATTGTTGGAATCTAGAGCCTTGGTTTCTAGCAAACCTGGCTTAAGTGTCCTTGCAGTTTACATGCCAAATTCCCCTCCCCACAGCTGTTGCAATAAGAGATCATGCTGCACACCCTCGCTCCTAAGCTGTTATTACTTGCATATGGAATTTCTGCCTCCTTCTCTGTTTGAAACCCCAGAGTTTAATACTAGAAAAAAACACAAACAACCACAACCAGCCTCATCCTACAGCCCTTCTTTGTTATTTAATCTCAATAGAGTTATATGCCAAGACCTTTTTTCCCCTTTTCTAATGTCTTCAGGCCAGCCGTAGCTTCCAAATTGCAAGATCTGCTCTCATTTTATGAGCAGAAGAAGCTCCAAAGGCATAATTCATTCCAGTGCCTGTGGCCTGTCTCATCCTCAGGAGCTTCCAGCTTCTTTTGGCTGTTGTGTTCTGATGGTGTGTTATTTAACTGAAGACAGTTTCTCATGAAACCCGTGAAGGACCTAAACCTTTTTGCGGTGCAAAAATTATTATTACTGTTCCCTGCATGGTGACATCTGTCTTTCACATATGACCACAGCATGTTCCCATTATGTTCACTAGCAAAATCCTTTTGTATTTAGAATAAGACAGCCCTTATTTTTGGTACCATGATAAAATGTTTAAACTACTTAAAAAAATCTCCCACATCATTGAAGGTTATTTTAGGAACATAAACAACAGCAACAAAAACTTAAACAATTATTTAAGCAGAAGCCCACAAATCAGTTCTCAATTCTAACATCTCCTGAGTAAGCCAAGTAGCACAATTCAAAGAATTTAGGCATTGGACAGCCCATTAAATTAAGAGTCTGGCCCTAGTAAGGTCATTCATAGAGTAAGAATGAGATGTCTGTGCTCTAAGCACTACTAACGGCTCTCAGTCTAAGCTGTAAAGGCTTCCAAAGCATAATGCACAGGGACTTGTGAGTTCTGTGCCTCAAAAGGTTAATAGAAAAGCAAATCATAAGACACTGACCAAGTCACCAAAAAACTACAGAAAAGGCACAACAAAGGGTGCTGAACTGAGCACTCTTTTGCTGAAGCTGTGAATTCAAGGCTTAAATAATTGATCTCTCTTATCTCTTCATGGGTCCATATACTTGTAGAGTCTTGCAAAGGAGCTCCATCAGGGAGGAAGTTAAGCTACCTAGACAAGTCTATAACCTGATTCATAATCTGTCATTGTCAGATTTTCATCTGTCCTTCTTCTAGTACACTAGATGTCACAAGTTTTTTATACAGAAAAGGGAAGTGGATCCTAAGTGGGCACAGATGCAGCCTTGGAGTCAGCTTCATATTCTCACATTCTCAGCCTTCTTCTATAAACTGTAGGTAAATTCATAATCTCTCTCTCTGTAATTTGTGGCTTATCCTTCAAAGTACCTGTTTCTTACCAATCACTGTGAATTATTATTTAGAGACTCTTAGAGTATCTTATCGGTGGTGTAGAAAGCCCAGTTGTTTCATTACAGCTTTCTGATTCAATCCAGAAGAGCTAAGCATGGGATTTTTAGGCATCGAGACAGCACAGTTAGGAAAGTCAAAGTGATATGTCTGAATTTTCCATCCTTTGATTGTAAAAGGAATTATGATTTGGGCTTTCTCTTGCCATTGTGAGAATAACGTCAATAATTCTGATTAATCGGTCTCTTTTTAAAAAAAGAATGTGAAATCAATGGATCATTAAAATGAATTGTGAATTATACAGCCATTATGGTAACTTCAGACATAAGCAGTACAAAGGCAGAGACTACTCAAAAAAATTCTTCCTCTTCCACTGGTTTTAAATCACAACAATCAAGTAGAGCATTCATAATTCCTTCCATAGTAATAATAAATAATGTATCTTCTTCATACTTGAAGCCCACATTGATGCACCTTCCCAGTGGAAACAATGCAAAAATAAAAGTCCCACTGGATGCCTCCTTTAAAGCAACAAAACTGTTTGGAGAGAGGTCTGGCAGAAAGTCAGGAATAAAGTGGGTAAAAATATTAACAAAGCCATCATGTCAAGGTAGCATATTAGTAATTTTAGAATGAAGATAGATGTAGTTTCCTTCTAATAATTTATACAACTTGGGACAGGTTGCAATTTCTTCTTTTTTTTTATCCTGTGAGTATACAAATATTATGGCTAAAAGTACACTTCTTTGAGTGCTGACAATTATACAAATAGATTTTCTTAACACAAGATACATTACACTTAAAAGATCCTTATATGGAGTTATATTTTGGAATGGTAACCTTGCTATTAATTGTATGCTCAGTACAACAGGAGATGTGATTCATCTTGTATCTGCTATTTGTTTAGATGTTAACAGCTGAGAAAAAATCTTTTAATATCCTACTTAAAGAGTTCTGTTGTGGGATAATACCATTATAAAGTGAGGTTTCTAAAGGTAAATTATTTAGTATTTGTACTGTACTCTAAAAACAGCTGAAGGATTTAGTCCCATCAATCTTTGTTTGAAAGATGAAGAAGACAAAATACTTTTTTAGTCATAGTTTTCCTTTTTCCTATTCATTTCCTAAGGACTCTTTTTTCTCTGTTTCCTTAGCGTGTTCACAGAGAGCTGCTATCAGATTGTAGTGTGGCATCTGAAGTTATGCATGTGGTATTTTTACAAAACAACACATAGCTAATGTACTTTCTCCACATTGTGTTTGAAACATCTCAAAAAAGTGAAGTTATCCTAAACTGCAGAAGACAACACACTAACACTGCAATTCAATGGGATATATATGTCCACTAAATATTTCTGTCTTTAAAATTTTTGTTTGCTATCTACAATGAGGTTACCATTGATTTTTTGTCTGTGTAATCCGCAGATTCCTCTGCATCTTTACAATGAAGTGTAAACTAGATATACATTGTAGTAAATTTCAGTGTGCTTCTTCTCAAAAGACTTAGAATAAAAATAAAATTACTTTTGAGAATAAAGCACAGAGGTTTTCATCAAACAAGTATTCAAAAATCACACAATGTAAATAAATATGCCAATGAGGGAAGAAAAAGCAGAACCTCACACACACACACTTTTTCCATTCTTAGACATTTTGCTATGTGGTTGTTACCACATGATGGAATGCCTTGATCATAAGATTCATCAGACAAATCTTGCATAGGCAAAACCAGAAGAGCACTGGTGGAACTCAGGGAGCCTGCAGGGGGAATTAAGATGTTTCATCCCTTTCCTTTCAACTTCCTCAGCAACACTTGCTCTACCAGCCTTGAGATTCTGCTCATACCACTTTGCAAACCAATGACCTTTAAATCTTTTTCATGCTGACAGACATTCCTAAAGAAAGAGGCAAGTTTCGTTTCAGAGAACTTATGTAGAGCCTCACAAAGGAATTGTGGCACTACAATTTCATTTTAGGCTGCATTCATGTACTTAACTCCAAGGGGATCCACAAAAAAAAGAGCTGCTTTGCTGGTAGAATGTTTCAGTTTGCTTAGGCACTAGAAGTTTTCAACACAAAGCTTAAGTAGGTGCCTAAAGTTTTGCTTCTGTGCATGCTGAGATAGGCCACCAAGCTGGCTGAGCTGCATGACTCAGTGCCTAAAGCTGTCAGGAATTCACAGCTTAGACATCCCTCTACTAAAGTCCCCTGAGGTCTGGTCTGGTAAGCTTCATAGTGCACCTAATACATCCTGACAGCATGAAGGTCAGCCCAAAACACAGGAGCTACAGTTATTTCTCTTCAAAAACGTGATTATTTCAGGTTCCTTTCCTTTCCAGAACTGCTCAGTCTTTTAAAGAGCTTACCAAGGAAGCAAGCCATGCTAGTTCAATGATGGTGACACACTTCTGTGGTTTCTATAGTTTCAGGGATTTTGTATAACTATAATTAAAGAAATAAACAGATCAATCCAGTCTGATCTGACAAAAAGGATAAATTGACCAAGGTTCTCCAGTCACAAGTCCTAAATTCATTTAATCTTCTGGCATTTCTCTTCGACCAGCATTACATCTATCAGGTTACCTGTTAGGAAGCCCTATTAGGGACATAATGCTCCCCAGTAAGTGTGTAAGTGTACTCATGCGTACATTCATGGGCATGTAAGTTTCTTAATACGTAGCTGTGATCAAAGGTTGATTAAGCTATACCTCTGATTGCAGGTACATTTACTGTTGCAACTCCTAATAGGCTTTCTGAACCTGAACCTTTGTGTCTGTTTCTGGAAAGAAAAGGAATAAAAACCTTGGTTGATACCTAGCCTCAGTGAGTCTTCGCTTCTAATTTCATGATATTTCTTTCATGAAACGCTGATCAGTGAACTAGATTCACTACTTCTTCCCCATTTAAAACCAAAACCTCTGTGAAACTAGACTTTGGTGAATGAAATGCAGGGGGGTAATGACAGGATTGGCCCCACAACATATGTATATATATTAGTTTTTGATAGCGGGGAGTCTGAAACCTTATCTGCTCAAGGACTGGGAAGGTTATACTGACTTCAACTGACTTGTGTGAAACCTGCTTTTTCAGTGATGTGTTCTAACATTGACAACTCTGTGATGAGTTTACCATAACAGTCAGATATTGCTGAATAGTCATGCTTTGAAAACAAAAGATTCTGGTTACTTGCACACTCAGCTGACCTGAAATGGTTTTTATATGGATGAAAACATAAGGGATTACACAGGCTCACTTTATTAGATGTCTTCTGCAGTCTACTTCGACTTGTTGACAGCTTTAGGATCCTCACTAAACTCTGTGATTTGACTTATGCATTTTTTATTTGGTGGTGCAGCTAACCCAACAGCAATTTTGCATTTTTACCTAAAACTTCTTTTCAGGATATCTTGTCCTGATTTTTCATAGTCTTACCCTGTGAAGTGAATGAGGGTCCTGCTTGCTCCTGCACACTGTCTGCCTTTTAAGTTAGCTTCCTTTAGGACAACATTAGTGAGCATCAAGCATGGCCACAAAGACATACAGCTATCAACATTTTGTCTAACTTGCTGGTGTTTGCACCGTAAGGAAAAGGAAGCAGTTTGAAGAAATTCTTTGCTTACCATCGCTGGTTTCCCTAAAATGGAGGATTCTGGTATGAGTTTTACTTAAACTTTGTTTATGATGAGAGCAAAGACTATCAGTTATGATTTGTATTAGAAAGTCTCCAATGCTCAGTACAAAACTTTGCCCTCCTCCTCAAGCTGCAAGTAGGTCACATGAACATCAGGCAATGTATAAAAACACCTATCAAACCGCTCAGCTCTATTACCCACAAGTCAGCTGCTTGTTAGTCAGCTGATCCTTTGTAGTCTGCAAAGTTATTATCTATGGTCTACAGGAAAATAAGCACACTTTTTCCAGGAGCTAATGATAGTCTGTCTCATTCACCATTTTATGAGTTTGTGGCATCATTTCCTAACTATTTACAATACTTTATAGGAGATCAGTAAGAACTGGGACATCACAAAATGTCTATTTTTAAAGTTTTTAAATATGTTTACATGTGAGTAATTTTAAGCCTCAGCTATGCAGTGAGACCAAGGTAAAGGATTTATGGAGGTATAGCTTTTAAAATGTCATCCACATATTTGTTCCATATATAAAGTCTTTGGATTAGCCCTTTTGTTGCTAGTAACTTGATTTTACTTGTCATAGGTTAGACAATCTTCCATTTTTTAAATGGATCAGCCTTATTATAAAGGAAAAAGTTCTTTTAAAACTTCACAAGAATCATGTTCGATGACTTCAATAGCCAGTCATTCCTAACACAATTGATCTCTTTTTCTAAGGAGTGAGAGCTGGAGTGATCCATGAACACATATTCCAAACAGATCAATAAATCTCACTTGTACAGAAATCACTCAGAAAAAAAAAATATTTAAAAAAGCACAGATGTTGCAAGTATGTGTGTGCTGTAAGGTAAGTCAGCACCTTTGGAAGGGCTTTGACTTAATAAAAATATCTTGCTGACTGCACAGTGGCAGTTCCACTGGGAAAAGGATGCATTTTATTTTTTTCTGCCCACCCTGTTTAATCTGTATCTCGATGTTCTGGCATTTGGTTCAGTGAATGAGAACCTTTTGTTAAAAACCAAACAGGAGAAGAAAAATTGCTTTGTATAATTTGAGATTATTTTTTTCTTTATTCAATGAAGATTGTTTCGTGTCTCACATCTAGTAAAAAAAATAAAAAAGAAGAGAGAAATAGTAGTAATTGGAAGGGCAGTTTGCAAGGTGATAGGTAGATGGTCGGAAACCAAATCTTCAAGATTTGGTTGATAACAGGTCTTTATATAAAAGGTAGTCCTTGGCTTTGTCTAGTTCTATTTGGGGGATAGGGAAGGATTTGGGGGATTACCATTCCTTTATGTCTCCTAGAGGTCCTGTAAAGAAAAAAAAAAGAAATTTGTAGTAGTTTCTTCCACTAACTACAATTTCAACTCAGATTTCTTTGGTTTAGAACAGCTTACATCAATGTTTCAGGATTATGTAATTTTAAAAAAGAGTGGTTCTAGTCCATAAGATACTGCTGAACTCTTTAGATTTCTTGCTGGGAGTCATGTGCCAAAACTTTGAAAAAAATGCTTAAAGTGCTTTCCATCCTCCAGCAGTTCTACACAGAGCAGTCTTCTTGGAAAAACTGTGTAAATCAGCTGTTGAGCTGCTGCATGGGTGACCAAGAAAAAGAGTGGTCTGGAAACAGGACAGAAAGCTTATGGTCAGCCATGCTGTACATCTTTTTCTTCTATGGGGACAAAGATAAAGATCTTATGCTATTTTTTGTTCTGCTGGAGCTGTACTGAAAAACAAGTGTCAGAAGGGCTTCTCCATGACCTCTGTGCCTTCGTAGAAATTCTTATGCACACAGATGATCCAACTGCAGCCCGTTAAACTGAGACTGGGATAAGATTATGATAGCACTGTGCCATTAGAAGTCTAGGACCAGTGCTTTGTCTGGATTCTATTTTATTTTATTAAGTTCCTTAAAAAATGCTGATATTAATTCTGGTTTGCTTTTTCACTATCATGTGGGTACAAGGATACAAGGACATTCATCATCTGATATACAGAAATTTTGGTTTTCCACCAGACTGGATTATTTCCCCCACTCTCAAAGTCAGCTTTTGTCATAAGTTTCAGCAGAGGATCTGCCTGGATAAGGAAGGAGAGCACAGTTGAGAAAGGTGATGGGAAAGTGATGTGAGTCACTGAGACTTGATACAGATGTAGGGGAAATACAAGGAGGCTGAAAGAAGTTTCCCAGAAGTTAAAAAAAGGTTGTTTGGTGTGAAGCTGCTCACATAGTCCACTCTTGCTGACATAGCTCGACTAACAACAGCTGGTAAGACAGAAACTTGATTGTGAGAGTGCATGTAAATCAACATTCCAAACTGCCTAAGAGAACACTTGATCCCTAAACTGATCCTGTTAAAGAGGAAAACAATCACTAGTCAGATTAGACAGTAATCACAAAATTGCAAGCAGACGTTGGAAGCAAAGATGAAGTCAAGTTGAGAAGAAGTATAAAATAAGCACAAAATTTTCCAGCAGTGTGGAGAGACCTTGGAGAGAAAACAGCAGCAAATCTATTGCGATACAACTAGAAGTCTTTCCACTGGCACCACTGCCTCTGTCGAGGCCACACAGATAAATCACTAAATCACTTTGATCATAATTTGATTTAAACTATGTGAACTGAGAAATTTTTTCCTGAGACAGAAATTAGGACTAGCAGCTGTTGTGAGGGAGATAGAAGATGAATTAGGTAAGGAGCACTGAACAGAGAACAAGGACAGGTTTGGCAAGAAAGCTGGGAGTGGAATTAGAAGGCACAAGACAAGCTGGAGGCAGGAGGTGGCTAAAATGATGGCTTGGGGTGATGTGAAATATTGTGCCACTTTTCTTCTTTAGAGTCTGAAATAAAGTCTAGGATTCCAAAAACTCATATCTGATGTCTAAATAAATGTTTATCTCATCCCATTTTGGTGCTGGTCCAGGAGGAAAATATCCTGTTGCTGCTGTCATTTACTTAATTAATCCAAAGCGAAGAAAAATGTGGGGTGTTTCTTAAAATCACGATTCTGTCACTAACTAATTAGGTGTCAAGACCATGGGATAGATCTGGTTTTGTTTCTTTTACATTCACACTCCATTTCCTATCTAAGAAGAATATGGTCATGGCTGCAAAGTTAAGCTGCCAGAAACTAGAAATAGACAGAATCAAGGTTTCCTGTATGACCTTAATTTGTCCGCCTTTTTCATGTGTCACAGTCTTTAATTACAAGATCACACACTCTGTTCTCTCAAGAGTACTCCTACCTAACTCAGTGCATCGAAAGGACTTAATTTAATTAGCAGCTGTTCAATAATTTTTTTAGCCTCATTGTTCAATACATTGCCCTGGGCCTTATTTAAAAAATACTGTTCAAACCCTACTCTGGAAACAAAATTACTGTATTCCTCCTGGGCTTTTCAATGGTGCTCATCAGCTCAGACTGAAAGCTTTGCAGACAATTCATTCATCATTGTAAAACCCATGTGAAATTTGAGGGTATTATCTCCATTTATGAGATCAGGAACGGAGACACAGACTAAAGTAAAATCTGTTGGATGTCCAATGTGAAACACTTCAGACCTTCAAAATTATACTTTAACTTCATTCGATACCTTACATACCGATAGGTGAATTCCTAGGGACTTTGCTAGAAACTAAAACCATTGAACATTTTGCAAAGTAGATCTAGAGGTACAGACCAGGCACCCAAAGATGACAAACATATCTGAGTTTCAAATAATTTCACACAGAGTTTTTGAAAGGGAAAAATATAGAACTATTTTTCCCAGGGAAACTAAGTCACGTCTTCTGTTCCAGCAGTTCTCTGTCTCAGTCACTATCTCACTTCTGAAATGAACAAAGAAAAAGAAATTATAACAAAATATCCAATTCCTCCATTTCATTATCAAGGCATATGTGTTAGCTGAAACCAAAGTCCTAAAGAGGAACTAGTAAATGATCTGTGGTTAGCAATTTTATTATAATATTCAGAAACAGGAATGCAATTGGGCAGGGGAACACAATGTCAAAAGAGGTATTCTGTCATTTCAAACTTTATTCCTTTTAATTGTATTTTCCTACATAAATTAATGTGCAAATTAGTGTATGGCCACTTACATATGTAATATAAAATAGAAGCTTTTTGAGTTACCAGCACTGATGAATGTGAAATGTAACTAGGAAAAAGTCACTCCTAACTGCTTACTCTTTGGAGATAAAGAAAAGCTTTTAAGCATTTTGTATTTGATAAGCAGTATTATGCAAAGCTAAAGATCTATTTTCTATTGCTTTCAGGCCCAATTAATCTTGAGCAGCCTGGACAGCCATCTCTTCTGGATTATAGAACTGTCAGAAAAATATAGAAGCTCCACAAATTTCTTGCTAGGTCTCTCCGTGCAGTTCCAGCTGTGTACTCACCAAGATCCTCAGCAAACTTTCAAGCCCGACATTTGATCGACATATACCTCACATCTAGGCCAGGAAAAAATACACTTTATGTTTCCAGCTGAACAGTGTAAACCTTTTCAGTTTTGCTTTATCTGTTCAGTAATGGTAAATAATAATAATAAAGGAAAAGAGCTACCCCACTATTGTAATACAGTATATAGGTCTCATAGGATAAATAAAATTGTTGTTTACAGAATCTGTCTTTTTACCAGTGTGGCTAGTATGCTGACAGCCCTAACTTTATTCATCCTTTGACATAAGAATTGGCTTCTCCAAGTCTGTAGTGCTAGAGATCTACTGTGTTCTTTTGATCCAGTGGTCTAACTCAGATAATTTTTTTCTCAGCAATGAATTTAATAGTTGAAATAACCCATAAAGTGATTGGAGACATCTATGAAGTAACTCAATTCTCAAATCTTGCAGAATCGAGGAGCAAGAATAATTGAAGATGCAATCCCCATCTTCTCTAGCACATACACACATTTCCTTATATACAGTTAATGAGGGTCTTTCTAAATGAGGTTCTAGTTAAAGTACAGCTTCATACTCCACAGGAAGGAAAAAAAGTGGTCTCCTTACTTACTACTTTCAGTATTTCCTCAGCTAGTAAAACCAGCCTTGAGCAGGAAATATATTGTGTCCCTGTAGCAGGATTGCCAAAGCATGGAATAGGAAAGTAATTGCTCCTTCAAGTACAGAAGTTGCATGGACCTGGCATTGTATGTGACGTATCAAACATCAATAACAATGGAACAACTGAAATGTTCATTCTGAATTAAAAGCATTTCAACATTTAATTGCTTCATATAACACCAAGCCTAACTTGGATTTCAGAACCCCAGGCTTTTCTTATGCAAGTTACCTCCAGTGAACTGAAACAATTATGGGAGACATAGAGCAAGAATTTATATGAAGGATTTCCAAATTATTGTCCTTGCTTTGGATTTGCATCAAAATTGAAGTCTTTGCACAAAATTTGAGAATGTTCTTTCAGTTTCTTCCTGAGAATGAATAATTCATTCAAAAAACACTTTGTGGGTATATAAAAATCAAGATTATTAATAAAACATTTTTTTTAAGTTTTGTTCTTTATTTAGAATTGTTACACTCTTCTCGTTGAGTTGTTATTCCTTTGTCTTTCCTCCTTGCTGTCACAACAGTGCAGGTGATATAATTTTCTTGGGCATTTGGTGCAACTGCTTAAAATATCTACTAGCAAGAATTGATTTTTAAGAAAAATTGAGATTTTTTTTTGTTTTTTGATCAATTGATAACTCACCACCATTACTAAGTAAAAAGTGCCTGCAGGGCATTTTCTTGTCTTTCATTCCATTTTGATTCAATACTGAGATGTCTTAGTTGATTAAAAGGGCAATCCACTAAGAAAGTTATTAATCTGGTTCACAAGAAACTAGCACATAATTCTCTGCTCTGCCACAAACCTCTTGTGTGTTTTGGGGCTGGTCATTTATCATTTAATCTGATGGTGCCAAGATGAAAATTAAAATGCTTTGTGCCTACCCTCCATTTCTCTGTTTCCTGCTGGAAATGCAAACTTCTCATATCATGCACGGACATACAAAGCATGGCATCAGTACCCTCATGTGTCTGTTATAACAGATGAAAAACAGTAATTCCTACCTTCACACAATACCATACACACCTCTGGCACTATATAAACATGTTAGCAATTCTGCTGGGATTTTGTCCTACTGTGTCCCACACACATAGTCACCACTATGTGGTGCTTATGATTTCAGTTAATAGCTGGTGTTGTGGGTCATGAATGTGTCAGTTAGGCAGAACAGTTTACACCAGAAAGTTCGCAAGGTTATGAATTTTATGAATGGTAGGGATTACTGTTTGCCAAGAGCAAATAAACCACAAATACTTTTTCTGAGAATCTATTAAATTGGACCAACTAGGTAAACACATTTTAATGCTTGATTTTTAGAACTTTTTATCATCCCTCATTGCCTCAGAAAGTATATACTTTCTTAATGAACTTTCCTTACAACTTATTAATTTACATATGTTTTGGTAAACCTTTTGGGAGCAGGGGGACAGGGAAGGTTTTCTAGTCATATGCTATGGCCATATCATTGTATTTGATTAGGTAACTTGGAAGTGAACTCAGTAGCAATTGCCTGCAACTACTTAGACTTCCCACACAGCTTGACCAGTTTGACAGCTTGAACTCTTTCTTAAATTGCCTTTCAAGAAGACCAGATAAATTTGCAAAATTTCTGAATATACATTTTTCCAAAGCATATTTTCAAGAATATGTGAGTTACTAAGGAGCATAAATATATTTTTGACTAGTGATTTGGGGAATTAAATTTAAATCTCACAGCCTCTCAGAAGGACCTAGGAATCACAATCACTTAAGCGTAATGTAAAATTTATCCTTCTTATTACAAATGGTTACTACTTCCAGGGTGATTAATCTTATCCTTAGGCAGAAATACAAAGCACTATAGCTAACTAAAGGTGATCCAGCAGTTACTATTAGGCTGTTTCTGTGGATCAGCAAAATTTATGAGTGAGCCTTAAAAATATTGCTGGAGGTACTTATCCAGGATTCTCTTATATTTGGGTTCCAGATTTTTATCCAAGGACTCTGACACACACCTAAAAGTTAAGACCAGAGTGACAGCAGTATCTATGGGGCCAATCACCACGTCATAGTGATTCCACACATGGGGGGCAGGGAAGAGGAGAAGAAGAAAGAAAAGTCAGAAATCAGATTGTAGAATTGTTTCTTGAGTGTACATGGTCAGAAATTTCTAAACTTGATTCTAGCAGTAACACTTAATGTGATGGGTTAGCTTTAGATAAATGTCAAATGCTCACCCACCCCTTTGTTTTCTTCCCTTTCTGTTGTAATTGGGAGGATATAGAAGGAAGGTAAGAGGGCTTTAGCATGAAGACAATGGCTGTTTCACAGGGAAAGCAAAAACTGCATGCACAAGCAAAGTGAAAATGTAATTCATGCAATACTTCTCATTGCCAGGAAGACATTTAGCCACCTCCTGGAAAGCAGAGACTTAGCACACCAAACAGTTCTTGGGAAGGATAACAACATAGCCATAAATGTCCCCTCTTTGCTGTCTTTTCTTTGACCTTTTATTGTTGAGCTTGACATCATATTTTATAGAATATCCTTTTGATCAAATTGAGCCAGCTGTCCCGGCTATGTCCCTTCCCAGTCCCTTGTTCACTCACAGCATACTTGTTGAATATGGGCAGGAAAGAATAGCAGAGTGAGAAACTGAGATAGAGCTTTGATGCTGTGTAAGCACTGTTCAAAAGTAGTGGAAGCGTTGGAGTTTATCAACACTACTTTCATCACAAATCTAAAGCATGACACCTTATGGGCTGCAATGAAGAAAGTTAACTTGATCGCAGCAAGATCCAGTACATTTGGAAAAAGTCTGTTAAACAACATTGTTGCTTCTAACTAGATGAGACATTATTTACATTGAAGTCTGAATCATAACAAAGGAGTTGTTTGCTATTCGCTTTTAGTTTCAAGACATTCATAAATGTCAAACGCTGTTTGTAGGGACATACCCTGTGGTGCACTGAGATGCTTCCTCTAGACAAAACTGATATCTGTGAAAGCCTCATGCAGAAAGGAACTGCCAGTACTGGAAGGAATAAGTGGGTCAAATATGTAACTTTTCTACTATTGTTACTCATTACTATTCCTTATTTCAACTTTTTGCCACAGAAACAAATTCAAACATCAGATAGTCTTTTTTTTTTTTTTTTACCCCTCTGGCTTAGATGCTACCAATTATATTTAATACAAGATGTCTTGATTTTGGCAAAATATACTGATTCTAAGAAAGCCAAAAAGAGGAAAACAAGGCATTCTCCAGTTGAATTAAGAAAACCTTAATTTTCAAGGGGCAGTGGATGGGTCATAGCAAAAACTAGCTAGAGAAAGTGAATCTGTGCACCAGAAGATTGCCTGCATCTTGGTAGTAGGTACAGAAGTAAAAGGGTGATTTTTAAATTGCTACTAGTCTGTATTGTGAAGCCTTGATAATGGGAAGAAGATATGAAGTAAGCTATTCTTATAATGAGAAAACTAAAGCCCTTAAAGAAAAAAGAGAGAATATCTTTTTATTCACATGACAAAGAGATTATTCTTTAGATCTTCTCTACAAGTGCAGGGGAAAGCACTAAGCAAGCATTTCTCTGACCTTTATCTAGATTATTAGGACAGGGACCATTTTATCCAGCGTGCAAACTTGACAGATTTATTTTGGATCGTATTTTGTCAAACTAGACACAGAGCAGAGGGTTCTGTGGTTCAGCTCCATGTCATTGCAATGAAAATCTCACAAAAAATTATTAATTACATATTTCAGTTGTTGACATTAAAAGAATTTAAAGAATGCAAAATTTAAAAAATGTAGCTGCCAAAATTTTTAAGTGAGTTCTTAACTTCTCCTTCCAAACTAAAAGTGATTTGTTCTTCAGTTGATTTGAATGTAGTAAACAATTAACTGGTAACTACCCAGGTTGTGTACGAACATGCACTAAATTTATCTTCGAACATCAGTGCAAATTTATGTAATAATCAGAAACTAAAACCAACCTAAAAAGACACTGAAGGAAAATACAGAATAGGCATAGATAGGGAAAGACCCTGAACTGCTGTAGGAAGCAATTATAAAAAACTTAAAAAATATATTACCTTCTGTAACTAAGAAGGAATTTTGGCTGCTTATGTGTTTGGTGACATATTAGCACAAAGGGGAACCATTCGATTTCCTGCACCACTGTCCTACCACTTATTTTAAAGAGGTGCTGATCTCAGTCGAGAAACTGGCGATTGATTTTTATGTTTAGGACAGATTTCATGTTTCAGAATGATCCCTCATGGGATTCCCATGAACTTTAAAGTATTGCAATGGATTAAGCTGGCTTTAACCAACAGCAGAACCAACTGACCTAGGCTATGTCTTACTCTAATTTCAAGTATGCAAAGCTAAGAAGAAACTGTGGCACCAAAATCTCTATGATCCCAGTGTTAACATACAGGTTGTCCTCTGTCTTTATCTGTATCAAAGTCCACACCAGCACTGTTCCAGACACTTCTGTATAGCTTGAAAAGACTCAGGCCTAAAACTTGGATAGGGAAAAGATATTCCCCTCCTGATCGTAGAATCACTAGATTGGAAAAGGCCTCTTGGATCATCGAGTCCAATCATCCTTACCTGCTATTAAACCATGTCTCTGAGACTTCATCTACCTGTATTTTAAATACCTCCAGGGAAGGTGACTCAGTCACCTGCCTGGGCAGCCTGTTCCAGTGCCCAATGACCCTTTCCATGAATTCTTTTTTTCTTGATATCCAGTCTAAACCTCCCCTGGCAGAACCTGAGGTTATTCCCTCTTGTCCTGTCCCCTGCCACTTGGGAGAAGAGGCCAACACCCTCCTCTCCACAACCTTCTTTCAGATAGTTGTAGAGAGTGGTAAGGACTTCCATCGTCTTCCTCTTCTCCAGGCTGAACAACCCCAGCTCTCTCAGCTGTTCCTCATGAGACTTGTTCTCCAGCCTCTCAACCAGCTTCGTTGCTCTTCTCTGGACTCAATCCAGAGCCTCAACACCTATCTTGCAGCGAGGGGTCCAGAAGTGAACACAGTATTCAAGGAGCGGTCTCACCAGTGCTGAGAATAACCTCCCTGGACCTTCTGGTCACGCCATTTCTGACACAAGCCAGGATGCCACTGGCCTTCTTGGCCACCTGGGCACCCTGCTGGCTCATGTTCAGTCGCTGTTAACCAGCACCCCCAGGTTCTTCTAATCCAGGCAGCTTTCCGGCCAGACTTCTCCTAGTCTGTAGCCCTACACAGGGTTGTTGTGCCCCAAGTACAAGGCCCGGCATTTGACCTTGTTAAACCTCATGCCACTGGACTCTGCCCAGCAGTCCAGCCTATTCAGATCCCTTTGAAGAGCCTCCCAACCCTCCAGCAGATCGACACTTCCACCCAGCTTAGTTTCATCTGCAAACTTGCTAAGGGTGCACTCGATGCCTTCATCCATGTCATTGATAAAGACATTGAACAGGGCTGGACCCAGCACTGAGCCCTGGGGAACCTCACTTGTGACTGGCCTCCAGCTGGATTCAACTTCATTTACCACCTCTTTCTGGGCCCAACCATCCAATCAGTTTTCCACCCAGGAGAGTGTGCGCCTGTCCAGGCCGGAGGCTGACAGTTTCCGTAGCAGAATGCTGTGAGAAACTGTGTCTGAAGTTACTTTACTGAAGTTAAAGAAGACTATATCCACAGTCTTTCCCTCATCCAGTAAGCATGTCATATTGTTGTAGAAGGCAATCAGGTTAGTTTGGCAAGACCTGCCTTTTGTGAACCCGTGTTCACTGGGCATGATCACCCAGTTCTCTTGCATGTGCTTCATGATAGCACTCAAGATCACCTCTTCCATGACTTTCCCTGGCACTGAGGTCAGACTGACAGGCCTGTAGTTCCCTGGATCCTCCCTGTGACCCTTCCTGTAGATGAGCACAACATCAACCAGCCTCCAGTCCAGTGGAACTTCCCCAGTCAGCCAGGACTGCTGGAAGATGATGGAAAGGGGTTTTGGCCAGCACATCTGCCAGCTCCTTCAATACCCTCAGATGGATCCCATCCAGCCCCATAGATTTGTGATTGTCTAATTGGCCAAACAAGTCTCTAACCACTTCCTCTTGAATTGTAGGAGCTTTGTTCTGCTCCTCTAGCTCCTGGGGATGTACACACAGGGAAAATCTTTCCCTACTATTAAAGACTGAAACAAAGAAGGCATTAAGTACCTAGGCCTTGTCTTCATCCTTTGTCACAGTTGTTACCTTTGCATCCAATAAAGACTAGAAATTCTCCCTGGTCCTCCTTTTACTGTTGATGTATTTGTAGGAATATTTTTTATTATCTTTCACAGAACTGGTTGGTCTGTGTACTAGTTGAGCTTTAGCCCTCCTGTTTTTTCCTCTGCATCATCTCACTTCATCCCTGTAGTTCCCCCAAGATGCCTGCCCCTTCTTCCAAAGCATATAGACATTCCTCTTTCTTTTGATATGCATCCAGATCTCTCTGCTCGATCAAGATATTTTTTCTCCCCCTGGCTCATTTTACGGCACATGGGGACAGCTTGCTCTTGTGCTGCCAGAGTTTCCTTCTTGAGGAGCACCCAGCCCTCTTGGTGTCCCACCTGCAGAGCCATTTGATAGATCTGATCTTTCTTGTTCAGAAAAACTTATATTGCAATGCAGAGAAAATTCTTTGGTCACCCAGCCTGAGGCAGAGTGCCTTTTAGTGTTTATATCTATGTATCACTAAAGGACAGGCCAGGAGTGGTAATATCCTGCCTGTTATTTCTCTGTAACGTCAGTGGTGGGCAAGGGTGCGAGGACAAGGATGGAAATCGAACTGACAGAGCCCTGGCTCACAGGCAGAAAGGCTATGAATCGAGCTAGAAATGTAACGGAGCAGCTTCATAAAACTGAAAAGAGCTGAAAAGACAGCATTTAAAGTTCAGTATATAACTGGCTCCGAAAAAAAGGGAGCTTAGTGAGGAATATTACAAGTAGGGCAAGGAACCAGATACAATATAATTTTCATATACATACACTACCACAGTTAATAAACTGGCAGTAAAGAAAGATAAAAGAAAATAAAAGCCATAAAGAGAATATTATTTTAAAACACGTATCTGCCAATCAAACACTATCCTTTAATATCAAAAACCAAACCTGATTGCTTGGCCATTAGCACAGTAGACTGCATTATGGGGAAAATGAATCCAAGTCCAGTTGTCTGAATATAATGGAAATTTGGCAGGGGCAATCTAATAATGGCTATAACTGTATCAAGAAAAACAAGGGAAAAAAATATAATCTTCCAGTCCACTTTGGAAGATTGACAACTTAAAGTGCTTAAAAAAATCAAATGCAGGTATTGTGTCTATGAGTTAGCACAGAAGTCAAGTAGGAAAAAGCCTGCAAAGAAGTATTAATGGGATATTGGTGCACTCCAATTTTGCTACAGCTCAAAGCATCTACCATCAGAATCTCTCTTTATTTTCTTCACTTTATCAAATCTTTTTCATTGCTATTCTATGACTGCAAAGCTACAAAGTACATCAGGGTAAAGCTGATAAACGGGGCATTGACACCATCAATCATGATTAGAACTAAAACTGTGTAGCATACTCTACATGCAGAAGATTTAGATTTTCTTTCTAAAGCAGTTGTACTCTAAAGCAATTTTTTATATAGCAGATTATAACATAAGAGCCAGTGAAGAGCAATATCCTGTATAACAGATTAATATCTATATTAATTACATGAGGAATAAAAACATTCATTTCAAAATACAGACTTTTCAAACTTCACTTTTCTATATCTTCAGGAGATTTATGGGTGCAGTACCTTGCTACGCTTTATCTAGGATAGATTAACTGGTTGTTATATCATTATTTTTCCTAAAATCTTCTCATTCATGGTTTTAGCTCCTGTATTTTGACTGGAAGAAAGATTTCACAATTCATTTCTGATAAGAAAACATCATATGCTGGTTTTACTGATGAAAGTTATTGGAAACATGTTAAAAATTATTTGCTGCTCAGTTTCATGTAATAAACTCAGTTCTACTGCCTGCATTGAATTTATAGGCTAAATAATATTGTCTTATTGAATTAAGGACCCTTTCATACCAGAAGAAGTGTGAATGGTCAAATAAAAAACTTCAGCTGTACTGGTTACATGGGAAAAATAATGCTAAAACAATTATATTTAAAATATTTCCCACCTAACAACTCTAGGATTTTAACTAGTAGGAAGTAAATCTTAATGCAACCCATATTGTTGGGACATTATCATACTACAGCGGTTCTTGGCAGGTGTAGAATTATTTTTATAGAGCCACAGAAGTTTAGTTTACTTCAGACATTGGATTTCTTTGGTATACAAGGACAATTACATCAAACTGAATAAGCTTTTACTGCTATCTCCATCTTGATCACCCAAACCTTAACCTCAAGTTTGTATATGAACCTAGTGAATTTTTGCCATAGAGTTTAAAGACAACTCTGAATAATGGCACTGAGAAAAAAACACAGGACTGCTAGAGAAACCATAGAAAGTTAAATATAAATATTTCAGGCTAATCCATGTTCTAAGCCACAGAAGGGAAAAAAAAAATATATATTATCTCCTAAACTGTTAAACCACACAGGCAGCTGCATTTTAACTTCTAGCACAGCTGTGGAGAACAGAGATTTTAAGAAACCATAGTGGCAGTTTAACCTTTATGAGCAAAGGCAGTACTTTCTAGATAAAACAGAGCTGACAGATTTGCTAGCAGAGTTATGATTAGCTATGCATCACCTATCATTCAAGCTGACAGAGAGATTTTTATTCAAAGTTAGTCTTTTTTTTTTTTTTTGTTATTGGCATCTAGATTCATCCTGGAGGCCATCAGGAGCTCTCTAAATCGGCTCCAGCTGATCCACCAAACGTCACTCTTGCCTACTTCAGCAGGTCATCATTGTTATAAGCATAAGATTTAACAAAGGCTTGATGAACACTTCAATAAGTTTAATAAGTAAGATAATCATTCCAGAAACCGAGAATATTCATAATTATAAAACAAGACCTCCGTCTTGTTATTCTATCTGTGTGGTTTAGAAATTGGGCCACTGAAAATGTAAAAAACATGTGAAACAGATGAACACAACTACAAGCAAAAGTTCAAGAAATCCAGTTTTAGTGGTGCAGCTACAATTCACGCTGTGATTTTGGTGTCAACTTGAGCTGTTCCAGAAAATTAGACACATATCATTCCCTGGTTATCTTCTGATTGTAAGAATAGGTCACAACTTATTACTGTCCCCTCAGTCCCATAATCACCATTACTAAGACCAAAAGTTTGCCACTTCTCCTTTTAACAGAGATATATATGCATGTACCATGATTGAAAATTAATGTGATCTTTTTCAGAGGGCGGGTAACAGGAAAAATTGGAAAATGTGATGGCAAACAGCTAAGAAAAAATACAAAGAAACTTGAGAAGAGCAGAAAACATCTTGTCTGCATCAGATTCGGGAAACAGTAACTAAGCAGGGAAACCTCATAACACCAGACCCTTCCTGGGCTGTGTACAAGTAGAGAGAGAAGGACCCAAGGGCAGAGTTCAAACCAGTGATTTCCCTCTCCCTGCAGTATCAGCATCCTAACAGGAGGTGCGAGCTAAGCTTCTGAAGGAGTTTCATAGCAAGGCTTCACCTTCTGAAATTTGAAGGGACTGATTACCTTCCTTCTACAACAGCTCCTTCCCTGCTTGTGGGAAGAAAGGCACAGCTAAGGTTGTGGTTTGTGTTTATGACTTGTCTGTCACTTGCAAAAGTAGAGAAAGGTCTGTAACTTCTTTGGGATAAGGCAGAAAGAAAAATAACTCAGCGTTAATAGCTGACAGTTTAGGTACAGAGCCTGCTCTCTCTCTCTCTCTGTACACAGAAGAGGAGATACAGTGAAACAGGGATGAAATGGCAGCGTTCACATGTTCTTACTGGAGCGCAACTGTCAGGCACCATAAAAGGGAAATGCTGCAAGATTGTAGCATAACTTTTAATTGTGACTCAGAGCTTCTGGCATGAGGCCTACCTGACTTCTTCCTCCTCCTTCCCACTCCACAAAATGACAAAAATATTATTCGTCTATTAGCTAATAGTTCTAATCATCGCTCATTAGCTCTTTATAAACATACTTGACTGTTTTCATGGGAACAGTACATAGATTCTTGTTAAGTCACAGCAGCTTTCAGGGCAGAAATATGAACATTGTTTAGAATATATTCAGAAACTTGTAGACATTAAAATCAGAGAAGATTCATTGATCATGAAGCCCATTTCTCTGCTGAGGGAGGCTTAGTCTTAAAAGCACACTTTATAGTGTTTCATACAGAATAATGTTAAAAATACTAGCGGTGAATCATCCTCCAGTTTCTCTCAGGAGATAACTCCTCAGCAAAACTCACTTTCATGGGTTTTATGGTGGATTGGTTTCTTTTGATAGCTTCATGTTTAAATTTCTTTATTTTATTCTTAGCTATATCTTCCTTTACACCATTAAATACTTCTCTCTTTGCATACAGCTAGCAACCTTCACGCTTTTCTGATCCATCAAATAAGCGTAAGACTCACTCTGCTGATGCTTCCTTCACAGTCCCATATGGCTAAGGCCTCACTGTGGGGTCATTTGCAATGCGGTATCAGAAGCATATATGAATCTCTGGGCAGATGCATCTGACTGGAGCTAGCTGCATGCCATTCATCTGCAAAGGCTTCCCAGTTGCTCTGCAGCTGCCTCAATCTTTCTAGCAAGCACATTCCCCTGGTTATTTTGGAAATCGTGGCTCATCCTTCTCATATAAGTAAATGTGGCATCTTTTTGACTGATATGCGTTCATTGTCATAGGAACCACATAGCGCAAATTTGAGATTTATCTGAACGCAGTTCTTTGCTTTGCTTAGTCATCATATACCTAATTTAGTACATTTAATACACCTTCTAAATTCTACTTATCTTCCAGTAATTAATTTGTTGTTCTTTGCTAAACTGCCTCTAATTGATCAATATCTTTCTACCTAACATACTGCTGAATGCTGCCCAGTATTTCAGAAGCAGTCATGAGAAAAGCACTGTTTATTGGACTCATGTTTGGCTATTTTTATCAGCTACTGCTGTCATTAAAAACTCAGAACTCAGGAAAACAGTCTCTTGGCATAATAGCCTTGCATTGGGAAATCATGAAACCCAGCAACATTTCACCTAAGCCCAATGAATTATGCCCAGATCCAAATTTTTAACAAGCAGATGCCTTGTACCATACAAGCTGAGCAAATAACAGGTGAAACTTCACGCTGAATGTTAAAACCTGCTTATTTTGATAGTTATTTTAAGTGTGATAACTTCAAAATCTTTGTAGGACTTGGCAGAAAGCCAGCTCAGAAGGAGAGTTCTCATTTCATTGGCAGGACACGAGCATAAAGTGGCTTCTGATCACTCAGCACCTTTTGCTCCTTTAGCATCCATCTTAGGTTTTTTCCCACCATTCCCTCTGAACACACTTTACAGCTCTTCCGCTCTTCAGGATTTCACAGACAAGAAAACCAAGAATGATGAAATGTAGAAGTACTAGTTAAAAGAAACAGTTTTATTCCCTTGTGCCAGTTATACATGTACTTATAAAAGGTCATATAGCTTTGCCATAGATTTTCTCTTTTTTCTGTGTTAAAAACCACACAATTAATAGAAACACATAAATATCTGTGTCTGAGTGGATAGGGAAGATATTGGACATCTGTCAGTAATTACTGTCTCCAAAAGGGAGTATGTGTTTTTCATCTCACAAATGCTCTTTTCCAAAAGTGTTTGCTGCTCGCTATAAACAGCTTCTATCTGGTACCATTCAGGTATATTTACCCAGGGATTTGTGTGCATATGCAAACATGTGTGTGTATTTATCCAACCATAGATACATATACATGCATATCTGTGTGTGTGCGCCTGCATGTGTGTGTGCATGCATGTATATTTACATTTACATGTATGCACTACCCAGGTGTGTAATACTTTTGGCATTTTTCTGTGTGTGTGATTGGAAGCTATAATTTTTGGCATTTTTCTTAAAGCTCTAGGGTCTGTGATCCTGATCTAGCTTGAGAAGCTCATATATAAAGATTTTTAACCCAAAATAATTTCTAACATGAAGTAATTTTGCAGACATTAGGTAAATAATATCAAAGAGGCAAAAATAATACACTTGAAAAGAATGCAGAATTCTTAAAAAATCACTTAGTTTTAAAATCTCCCACTTTTTCACTGACTTCTAATTTTTGTAATGCTTGTTTTTCCTTGCATCCTCATCAGTATCCATGATGTCCTCCTGAAGTAAAAAGCTATTTCACATGGGAATCTTTCTTTGCTTCCGCAACATGAAAAACCCACTGTTATCATCAAATACAATGTAATCCACCTTACTCTTTTTTCTATTAGGCATGAGTTTAAATGTCTTCTGTAAGTGATCTACTTGATCCAGTGTGAAGAAGTATAAATTTATCTTTGTGAAATTTGCATCTACGTGAGAAGCCAGAAAGATAATTATTTTTGCTTTGTATTAGCACCTGAGCTTCCTGTAATTTGGATTTTTGCTATTTGATGAATAACACGTCTTAAACTCTGGAAAGGTACCCAATTCTAAGGAGGTTTTTAATAATTATAAATCAATTCCCCATGAACAAGAAATTTAACCAGCTAGTGAAATATAGATAAATGAAATCATCATTTAAATCCTATTTTCTAACCAATCAAAACTGTCAAAATAGGACCTAGACATCAGTCAAGTGAATTTAAAGAGGGTCTAATCAATCTTTACAGGAATAATTTTTTTCTTAATCTACAATGTCCTGTCCCTCCCCAAACCTCCCCACCACCAATATTTTTCTATTTGGTTGGAATATTATACATACATACCTTTTTATATACTAAACTAGAGAGAAAATGTAGAGAAGAAAGGGAACAAACAGCACTACAAAAATGCAAGTAGGACCACAGGGAATTTAAACTTGCTGTTTCAAAGGTTTGGAGGACATGACAGTGAGATAAATCTTTGCACAGTTTCAAGGGAAATCTTGTACAGTTGGAGCAAGGTGTGCAGATACTGCTGTTCTGACCTTCCCAAAGTGTTCTGGGCCACAGCCTGTCACTGAAGTGCAGATACGGCTTCATGATTACCCAGAAAGAACACAAAACCAGCTAATCACCTTGCCATTAAGTGGCATATCTTCCTCTGACATTTTAGGAGCATTATTAACACCTTATGGTATCAATGGCTCCTTCACCAAGAATGTGATGCTGTGAGAAATTGTTCATTGTGTTAAGGTTTACCATGGTGCTCAATCGTAGTCAAGTACAGCTGAAGAAAGTGTTATGTGCTGGAAGCAGTAATCAGTGTTATAATGATAATAATGCATAAAACTATTCAACTTTTATTGATTAGTGCTTTTGAATACTGAAATATGAGAACTTAAAT
Source organism: Clamator glandarius (assembly GCA_033459285.1). Lineage (NCBI taxonomy): Eukaryota > Metazoa > Chordata > Aves > Cuculiformes > Cuculidae > Clamator > Clamator glandarius. Next base: position 1,071,627 of record JAUNZM010000117.1, on the reverse strand, counting down.
GCTGAAGCACTACATCTATGAGCATCAAGAACTGTGGATGATTAATGATAATAACTGAACAGGTAGATGCTCTGTAAAGTTTATGAGATGTCTTTAAAAATATTACAAACAATCTAGAACACTAAAAAAATCTTAACCTTTTCAAGGTTAAAAAGTGTCTGATACAACACACTTCCACATCCTGGACTGGGAGCTGGGCCAAAAAATATTCATTAGAAATTAAATACATTTGCACTTAGTTACATCATTTTGAGCTCAGCTAAAATCAAGAGACTGATTTTCCAAACTCAAGTCACAGAGTCATAGAATCTTTAGAATAGTTTAGGTTGGAAAAGAATTTCAAGATCATCAAGTTCAACCACAAAACCAACACTGTCAAGTCAACTACTAATCAATGACCCTAAGTGCCATATCTACACATCTTTTAAATCCCTTGAGAGACAATGGCTCAAACGCTTCCCTAGTAAGCCTGTTCCAATGCTTGATAACCCTTTTGATGAAGACATTTTTCCTAATATCTAGTTTGAACCTCACTTGGCACAATTTGAGGACATTTCCTCTTGTCCTATCACTTTTTACTCAGGAGAAGACATGAACATCCACCTCACTGCAACCTCCTTTCAGGTAGTTGTAAAGAGCAATAGTGTCTGTCCTCAGCCCCATCTTCTCCAGACTAAAGAGCCTCAGTTCCCTCACATGCTCCTTGTAAGTCTTGTGTTCTAGACCCTTCACTGGCCTTGTTGCCCTTCTTGGCACACACTCTAGCACCTCAATATCTTTCTTGTTGTGAGGGGCCCAAAACTGAACACAGTAGTCAAGGCACAGGCTCATCAGCATCGAGCACAGGGGCCTGATCACTTCCCTTGACCTGCCAGTCATATCATTTCTGAAACAAGCCACAAAGCTGTTTGTCTTCTTGACTATGTGAGCATACTGTTGGCTCATATTCAGCCGACCGTTGACAACCACCTCCAGTCCTTTCCCACCAGGCAGCTTTCCAGACACTTCCCCAAACCTGTAGAGCTGCATGGGGCTGTTCTTACCCAAGTGCAGGGCCACTTAGACTTGTTGAATTCTATGCAATTAGCCTCAGCCCATTGATACAGCCTGTCCGGATGCTTCTGTAGAGCCTTACTTCTCTCAAGCAGATCGACAGGCGCACACAACTTGGTGTTGTCTGCTGCATCTGAAAGGGCACTCATACACATCATAAAGATATTAAACAGAACCAGCTGCAATACTGAGGCCTGGGTAACATCACTTCTGCACTTCAGTCAAGCATCAACTGGATTCACCTCTATTCACCACAACTCTTTGGGCCCAACTGTCCAGTCAGTTTTTTTCCCCAGCAAAGAGTATGCTTATGCAAGCCAAGAGCAGCTATTTTATCAAGGAGAATGCTGCGGGAAATGGTGTCAAAGGTTTTGCTGAAGTCTAGGTAAACATCTGCAGCCTTTCTCTCATCTACTAAGCCAGCCATCTTGTTGCCTTTCATAAACCCAGTCATAACTGTAGGCAGGATCATACCAATGTAACAACAGGCTGAGAGAGCAGAATCAGAACATAAGAGCAAAAGCTTCTCAAAAGCAATTTAAAATGGAAACAAAATTGAAAGCACTGACTGGACGGATGTCTCCAATATCACAAAAAGGAAGGATTTTTTAACATGTAAACACTCAAAGCCTTGGAGAAATGCTGACATGAATAATATTGTGACATGTTTCAACAGTTTTTGTAAAAATTAATGCAAAATTCTTGATGTAGGTTTCCTATTTTTATAACTTTGAGATAACTTTAGATTGGGAATAGACTGGAAGGCTAACTGGCACACCTGGGCAGAAGAAAACACGAAGGATGTTGAGGCTCTGGAGTGAGTCCAGAGAAAAGCAGCAAAGCTGGTGAAGGGGCTGGAGAACAGGCCTTATGAGGAACGGCTGAGAGAGCTGGGGTTGTTTAGCCTGGAGAAGAGGAGGCTGAGAGGAGACCTCATTGTTCTCTATAACTACCTGGAAGGAGGTTGTAGAGAGGAGGAAGCTGGCCTCCCATATTATATGCAGTCTCCCATATTGTTTTTTCTATAGGATAGAAAAACACAAAGAATCATGGAAAAATCAACACAAACAAATGAATAAGAGGTAAAGAGTTCAGCCAAGGCATGTTTCTTGATTCATGCCCAAATCTACAATATGTTCATTAAAAATCAAAACCAAATTACTGTGATTTATACAGTTACTTGAACAAAAGAGCAACAGTTTGACGTAATTACATTCTGTGTATACTGCACAAGGCATCCACTGAAATATTTACACTTTTCACTATTAGTTTTTGGTCTCTGAAAAAATGTTGCATCCAGAATTGTCTATGTTTCTTTGGTCTCCATGTCACTAGCTAACTTTAATGCAAATTTTTCTGCCTTCTCAGCAATTTCTTCTTTTTAAAGTGAGAAATGAAGGGAGAGTAGGCTGTTGCCTTATTCTTACTCTCCATTTTGTGCACAAACTAGTGACAGAATGGAGGGCATTCTGTATGACTCCTTGGCAGAAGTTCAGCCCCATTTTTCTCTATAGCTATACCAGCTTTTAGATGTGTTACTATGCAGTAGTAGATAGGTAGAATGAAACAGCTGGCATGGATTTGCAGTCAGCATTCATTTGATGCTCTATCAGATCAGTTATTTTTGGTTTAGTTTCATCTAAATAAATGTAGTTTAAATACTCTGAAACCACTCCATAGTGTAAAATGTGTAATGGTATGTATGGACAGCCACTACATCAACTTCAGAAAAGTACTGAACCAAACTAAGATACTCATTTAGTTGTGCACTTCTCTGTGGAGACTCTAGAAATCTACTTATAGTATTGAACAAGTGTGTTCTAGGTATGTTCCTAGGTGCATAACCTCCTATGGGTTATTGTTTAAGCAGTCTCAGAATGTAAAACTATTGCAGGGTCTAAATCCAAAGTAGTCCATCATGATTTGGCATTTTTGTTTCCAACATAGCTTGTTTCTCAGTGTGTTTATAGTTGCATGGGCTGTTTTATGAGACAGTCACTAACAGATGAAGCATGATAACCTCACCTAAGATGGAAATGAGCTTCTATAATACCTAGGGGTTCTTCTGTCCAAGCCATGCTAAAAACAAAAGGGAATGCTCACAGTTTTGCCAATGTAGTCCAACGTATCATTCTCAGCACCGTATGCCATCAGGCCCAGCAACTTGTTAGGGAGAGCTGACCCCTCCATTTAGAGTGCAAATAAGTGATTACTGGCTTTGGTTCGAAAGGAAAAGAGCTTCAGTATGAATGCATAATGTATTCTGACTCAAATGCCTGGGATGAATATCAGCAGAGGGAATTTTCTTCTTTAGTTCCCTTCATAAACACTGTTACTGCTTTGAGATCAGAGAATTCCCTCAGGCCGCATCCTCTTATATCTGTATGCTTTCTACTGCATTACTTATTTATCAATATGAATCTTTGTCTACAGGTGATAGATACTCTTTTAGTTGCAGGAAAGAACAAAGGCTTGTTATATTTTTTAAGCAAAATAAGGCCATTTATGGTAAAATATTCAAACGCATTAATAACATTGTTCAAATGCTTATTTCTAGTCCTAACAGTAGCATTTTTTCCTTTCAGCATGCAGACTGAACCTGAAATTATCCTCTCCTTGGATGCTTCATCAGCTTGCTATAAGTCTGTTGAGCATCTTTGCACTTAATGGATTCATTAAAGTCACCTGATTTTTGCTCCAGAAGCAGGTAACAGCTTAAGTATGTACAATGTAATTTGTCTAATTGCTGACACAGGGGAAAAAAAGACATTAATTCTGTGATAAAATATACCCAATTATAAAAATATTCAAACTCAAAATAAGTGAAGAGTGGAGAAAGAAAAAATATGGCTCAATTGTAAACAATATATATTTGATTTAGTGAAAATCAAAGCTAATCATGTACAGAGCCAACTTGATATTAAAATATAACGAGTCAGTTATGTTATTTAACCAAATGTCAGTAGAACATTTGGTTCATTTTTTTTCTTTTTAATGTGGATGTTTACATATTTTGAGGAAACTACACTTAACAATCAAAAATAAATTTTTGAAGAATATATTCACCTAGCTGCATGAAAAAAAACCCAGATTTTCTTGAAGTCAGGAAGATGGAGTCATTCAGTATGTCTATCTAACACATGGTTTACTTATAATATACTTAAGTTACAATGAATCTGAGAGTACCTGACATAATAATACCTACTGCTTGTCAGGTTTGCATGAGGGTAAAAGCTAAAGCTTAATGCCCAAATTGATCTTGCCATGCACTACTGGAGCAGGAATATCCAGAGATGTATTCCTTCTTTCCTTTTAAAAGTACTTTCAATATTCAAAGACTCGGTTTAAAAAAAAATAAATTGGAGGAAAACAATTAAAAAATAGAATAATGTATCAAGAGCAGTTTGTTATGATGTAAGAGAATCTATAAGTAATATCTAACACAGAAATGAAATTACAGCTGCAGTTAACAGTTCACCATATTACACTTGATATAGCCCTTTCCTAGAGATTGCCTAGTGTATAACAACTATTATAGCATCAGAAAAAACCCACAAAATCACAAGTGAAAAGTTGCAAAGAGGATAGGTTAAGTTCATGTCATTTCCCATTCATATTCTACCTTTGTCATGAGGATGGATTGACTGGAGAAGAGCATGGATCGTACTTTTCATCTTTCTTGGTTTACCCAGGAGACTTGATTGTTTTCAGTCTCACGGCTTTCTTAAGGGGTTTACAGTTGGTTTGTTTTTAAACAAGCAGATAACAATCCTTTCCATTACATTTCAGCAGAAGCTACAGATATAAAAATGATATTGAAACATCCACTATTTTAAAATTCAAACATTTCAGGCATCATGTACCATGCTTGGAAAATATGTGTACCTGTTCTGTACTTGTAATTTGTTGCTAGTCTTAGTACTGGTTACTAAACATGGATATCAATAGTGTATTTTCTCATAGAACATCTGAAGCCTTACTTTTTTCTTATTACTTTTCCTGAAACCTAAAGTAATACCCTCAAGATCAGTATTAATGCATGGGAAATCATGGCAGCTGAAGGCAGTACATTGCACTGATTGTTTACTTTCATGTTTTAGGTGTAATGGACTTGATCTTGCAGGGTAGTAGATTGGGACCAAAGCAAATGTCTGAGACACCTAGTTTACCATAATTCAAAAAACCCAGGTTTTTTTTGTCATCCATTCTAATTTTCTAAAATGCAAAATGCTAGAGCTTCAGTGTATAGGGTCATGTCTTTAGAATTATCTGAATATAGATTCATATAAACACAGAATCACTGAGTGGTTTGGGTTGGAAGGGACCTTAAAGATCACCCAGAACCACCCCATCATGAAATGGGCAGGGACACCTTCCACTAGATGAGGTTGCTCAAAACTTCAGCCTGACTGGCCTTGAACACCTCTATGGACAGCACATCCACAATTTCTCGAGGCAACACTCTCATATGGCTGGACATTCTTCAATAAAGAAGTCTTAAAGGCACAGAAGCAGGCTGTCCCCATGTGCCATAAGACAAACTAGTGCTGAGGACAACAGGCCTGGCTGAACGGAAACCTTTTGATGGGACTCAGGAAAAAAAAAAAAAAGCAAAAGACCAGCTAGAACTCAACCTAGTCACTGTTGTAAGAAAGAACAAAAAAAATGATTTTACAAATACATTAACAAAAAGATCCAAGGAAAATCTCCATCCTTTATTGGATATGGGAGGCAACATCTTGAGTGCACTCACCAGGCATGTGCAGGAAAACCAGGGGATCAGGTGCAGCCAGCATGGGCTTGTGAAAGTCAGGTCTTGACTGGCCTGCCTAATCGCCTTCAATGACCATGTGACCAGTCTAGTGAATGAGAGAAAGACTATGGATATTATTTACCTGGGCTCAGTCTCCTAGTGAAGCTGGCAGATCATGACTTAGACAGGTGTACTCTCTGCTGGTAAAAAAATGGCTGGATTAGTGAGCCCAGAGACCTGTCGTGACCAGAGCTAAACCCAGTTGGCAGCCAGTCACAAGCAGTGTTCCCCAGGACACAGTATTTGGACCAGTCTTGCTTAATATCTTTCTCAGTGATCTGGATGGGGGGGATTAATTGGTCCCTTAGTAAGTTTGCAGATAGCAGTAAGTTGTTTGTGACTGTCAATCTACTTGAGGGAATGAAGGCTTTACACAGGGATCTGGACAGGCTGGATCGATGGCCTGAGGCCAATGGGATGAGGTTCAGCAAGTACTGAGTCCTTCACTTGAGTCACAACAACCCCATGAAATGCCACAGGCTTGGGGAAGAGTGTCTGGAAATCTGCCTGGTGGAAAGGGACCTGGAGGTGGTTCTCAACAGTTGGCTGAATATGAGTCAGCAGTGTGCCCAGATAGCAAATAAGGCCAACAGTGTCCTGGCTTGTGTCCAAAATTGTACACCTTGACTACTGTGTTCAGTTTTGGGCCCTTCACTACAAGAGGGGCACTAAGGTGCCAGAGTGTGTCCAGAGAAGGGCAAGAAAGCTTGTGAAATGCCTAGAACACAAGTCTTATGAGGAGCGGCTGAGGTCTGGAGAGAAGAAGGCTGAGATGAGATCGTATCAGTCTCTACAACCACCTGAAAGGAAGTTGTAGTGAGCTGGATGTTGATCTCTTCTCCCAAGTTAAAAGCGACAGGATGAGAGGAAATGGCCTCAAGTTGCACCAGGGAAGGGTTAGATTGGATATTAGGAAACATTTCTTTTCTGAAAGAGTGGTGAAACATTGCAAAAGTGTTCCCAGGGAAATGGTGGAGTTATCATCAGTGGAGCTGTTCAGAAACGAGATTTTGGGATACGTTTAGTAAGTGTGGTAGTGGTTGGGTTGACGATCAGGTCTGATAATCCTAGAGGCCTTTTCCAATCTTAATGATTCTATGATTCCATGACTTGAAAAAATTTTCCTTGTGCCTAAACTAAATCTAACCTGTTTCAGATAAGAAAACATTGTCCCTTGTCCTGTCACCACAGGTCTTGATAAATAGTCTCTCTCTCTCTTTCTTGTAAGCCCCTTTTAAAGCCCATTGAAAGGCTGCAATAAGGTCTCCCTGGTGCCTTCTTTACTCCAGGCTGAACAACCTCTACTCTCAGCCTTTCCTCATACAAGAGGTGTTCTAACCCTCTGACATTTTATGGCCCTCTTCTGCTCCAACAAGTCCATGTCTTTCTTGTGCTGAGGGCTCCAGAGCTTGTTGCAATACTTCAGATGGTGTCTCAAGAGAGCAGAGGTGGAGGATCACCTCCTTGGATCTGCTCACTGCAGTAAATTTGAACTACAGTGATTGAGACATCTTATTTTGGAGCAATGAATCATGAAACTCAGAAAATCTCACCATAAAAATGTGCATTGGCAAAAATACAGAAGAAACATAAAACATGCATGGAGATTTAACTAGATATTTTTTCCTTCGAATGGTGGTGCCACACAGTCTGTTTTCAATATTCTTGTCTAATTGAATTAGTTCACTCTCTTATTCCTCACCTCTTATTCATCTTGTTTGGCAGCCTGTTACTTGTTTTCTAATCTGCAAAATTGAATCTTTATTTAGCTTTAAGAAAACCTCTATGTTTTCAATTTTTCTTTTTTTAATATGTGGGAGAAAACAGCATTTCTCAGATTTCACATGTAGTGCCTCCCAGATGGCACATCTGCTTGCTATCCTAGCTGGAGATCTCTCTACTTCATGTTTTGATTGAAAAAAAAAAGAACTTCAGAATCAGTCACCCATTAATGAGGTTTATCTCATTAAGGCATAAACTAGCATCAGCCATTTCCCATTTTGCACTGGTTCTGATATCTTGTTTATCAGTTTTTCTTCCCTAGCCCTGCAGTAATCGCTACCAGTATGACAGAGGGAAAGACTGAGATTGAGCTTGGCTTTCCAAACCCATGAAAGCCAGACTTCAATTGCTTTAAGAGATATACCACTTCATCTCCAAATGATAAAAATATAGGCAGCAGTAATCTTTCACCATGCTATTATACTAAATAAATGGATAAGATATGAAAAGAGACTCATGCATATAAGTAAACTACAGTTTTCATGTTAGCATGGTATTTAGTCTTGTATAATTAAAGTTATACTTGTAGCTGATCTGCCACAGCTGAATGGGTGCTCTTCAAGAAGGAACTCTTAGCAGCTCAGGAGAAAGCCGTCCCCAAGTTCCGGAAAAGTAGCCAGCGGGGTAAGAAACCAGCATGGTTGAGTAGGGAGGTCCTAAGAGACATCAACTGGAAGAGGAAGGTCTACAACCTCTGGAGGAAGGGGCAGGCATCCCGGGTGGACTATAGTGAGGAAGTGAGAATGTGCAGGGAAAAAATCAGGAGGGCTAAGGCCCAACTAGAAATGCGATTGGCCAAGACTGTGAAAGACAACAAAAAGTCTTTCTACAAATACATCAACAGCAAAAGGAGGGCTAGGGAGAATCTCCAGTCCCTAGTAGATGCAGAGGGAACAAGAGTAACAGGGGATGAAGACAAGGCTGAAGTGCTCAATGCCTACTTTGCCTCAGCCTTTAACAGTAAGGAAAATTGTTCCCTCTGTGCAAAACCTCAAGGGTTGGAAGAGAAGTATGAAGTTCCCAAGGTCCAAGAGGAGGTGGTTAGAGACTTGCTTGCCCAGCTAGACGCCCACAAGTCTATGGGGCCGGATGGAGTCCACCCAAGAGTTTTGAGGTAACTGGCGGATGTGCTGGCCAAACCCCTTTCCATCATCTTCCAACAGTCCTGGAAGCCTGGGGAAGTTCCGCTGGACTGGAAGCTGGCTGAGGTCGTGCCCATCTATAAGAAGGGGCGCAGGGAGGACCCGGGGAACTACAGGCCTGTCAGCCTGACCTCGGTACCGGGGAAAGTCATGGAGCGGGTGATCTTGAGTGCTATCAAGAAGCATTTGCAAGAGAACCGGGTGATCAGGCCCAGTCAACATGGGTTCATGAAAGGCAGGTCTTGCCAGAGTAATCTGATCACCTTCTATGACCGAGTAACTAAACTCTTGGATGAGGGAAAGGCTGTGGATGTATCTTCCTGGACTTCAGTAAAGCCTTTGATACAGTTTCTCATAGCATTCTGCTTCGGAAACTGTCGGCCTCTGGCCTGGACAGGCGCACACTCTCCTGGGTGGAAAACTGGTTGAATGACCGGGCCCAGAGGGTGGTGGTAAATGGAGTTAAATCCAGCTGGAGGCCAGTGACAAGTGGGGTTCCCCAGGGCTCAGTGCTGGGTCCAGTCCTGTTTAATGTCTTTATCAATGACCTGGATGAAGGCATTGAGTCCTCCCTTAGCAAGTTTGCAGATGACACCAAGCTGGGTGGAAGTGTGGATCTGCTGGAGGGTCGGGAGGCTCTGCAAAGGGACCTGAACAGGCTGGACTGCTGGGCTGAGACCAATGGCATGAGGTTTAACACGGCCAAATGCCGGGTCCTGCACTTGGGGCACAACAACCCTAAGCAGAGCTACAGACTAGGAGAAACCTGGCTGGAAAGCTGCCTGGAGGAGAAGGACCTGGGGGTGCTGGTTGACAGTGACCGAACATGAGCCAGCAGTGTGCCCAGGTGGCCAAAAAGGCCAATGGCATCTTGGCTTGTATCAGGAACGGCGTGACCAGCAGGTCCAGGGTGGTTATTCTCCCTCTATACTCGGCACTGGTGAGACTGCACCTCGAGTACTGTGTTCAGTTCTGGGCCCCTCACCACAAGAGGGATGTTGAGGCTCTGGAGCAAGTCCAGAGAAGAGCAACAAAGCTGGTGAAGGGGCTGGAGAACAAATCTTACAAGGAGCGACTGAGAGAGCTGGGGTTGTTCAGCCTGGAGAAGAGGAGGCTGAGGGGAGACCTTATTACTCTCTACAACTACCTGAAGGGAGGTTGTGGAGAGGAGGGAGCTGGCATCTTCTCCCAAGTGACAGGGGAGAGAACGAGAAGGAATGGCCTCAAGCTCCGCCAGGGGAGGTTCAGGCTCGACATAAGGAAAAAATTCTTCACTGAAAGTGTCATTAGGCAATGGAACAGTCTGCCCAGGGAGGTGGTTGAGTCACCGTCCCTGGAGGTGTTTAAGGTTAGGGTAGATGAGGTACTTAGGGGCATGATTTAGGGATTGATGGGAATGGTTGGACTCGACGATCCAGTGGGTCTCTTCCAACCTGGTTATTCTGTGATTCTGTGATTCTGTGAATGGCATGTATGTCCTTTGCTCTCAGGCTGCAAACAGACTAATGTAAAAGGGTAACTCTGGTCTCATCTGTAGTTGGCATGTTCAAATTCTTTTTCTTACCAAAACAAAACCCAAATTGAGACAGGTGTAACAACTACTCCATGCAGTGGGTAATAGCAGAAGGGACAGGGTTATATCCCCTGTGGTTTACGTCTGAACCACATAAGCTGTCTTCATAAAACTGGCACAGAATCAGCCTTAGTATACAGTTTGGAAGCAAATGGTTGTTCCCCTACAGCAGTTATGAATAAAACTCAGAGGAAAAAATGGACATTTAAAAGGTATCATTTTCTCATTGTTCACTGCTTTGGAACCCTGCACCTGCTATGATTTTTTATTTTTTATTTTTAAGTCAATTAGGGCACTGGAAATTTCCAGGAAAGTATGATTCGTTATTTCTACTTAAATAAATAGTTGTGAAAGTTGTCAAAGCACTGATCCGTACAATCAATTAATAATGTCCAAGTTCAGAGCATCATATTTTAGTAACAAAATAAAATATCTAGGGTTACAAAAGTTTACAAAAGTTTACTATATATAATTATATATTTTATGATATATTCTCCTCTATCAAAGCAGTCTTGCATGAGGCTCCATCTGAAGGAACTTCCTCATTACTGGAGTTCTGAGCTGGTCCTTTGCTATTTGGATGGTGATAGCAGATGGACACTACTTATTAGCTGTCAGTCTGAATATTTTCAAGAATAAGTGCAGAACATCTGTTTCAGAATCCTCTTATTAGACTTCAACTGAAACAGTCTCATTAGATAAAACAGGCAGCGCTGCTCCTGCAGAACTGGAGACAGGATATCACTAGCTATACAAATGGTCTTCAGCTACTTCTCCCTTCCTCAGAATCTGCATGGTAAAATAACACCACTAAAAGCTCAGAAAGGGGGCTTCTTTGATACAACTGACTTCAGGAAATTGGACCAGACACTGTGTTTTCCACTGCATGAAAAAATTTTAGCAGCTGTCAAAGACTGAAACAAAACATTGTTTGATTCATAGGAACTCACTGTCACTATGTATCGAAAAGCTTAAGGCAAGTCATCTCTACGTCAAAAAAATAAGAGAACCATTAGTACAGAGAATTCCATATCTTAGTTGTCAATAATTTCAGCTTGTGCTTTCTGGCTAAACAAAACCTTGTTCATCTCTTCCTTTAAGCCTTTTTTTTTTTTTGTCATACACAGTGTATTCCCAGGAAAGCCTACAGGCAAGTCTCCCTAACAGCTCTATGCTTTGAAACACCAGGGACATTAACTGCAACATAGCATCACATTTATTTTATGGCTTCTAGACACACTACACATGAGAAGACATGTATAAGGATTCAGACACCACAGAAAATGACAAGTGTGAGGATGCTATCACCAGAGTTATATTACTGTGCACTGTCACTGTCAGCTGGCTCAGTAAGCTTTGAAGCCCAGTCTACAAAGCTGTGATCAGATGGTGAGCTGGTACTGCAGTTTTGTCCAAGGTTCACTCACATGTACAGCTCTTAGTGACAGCAGGAGTTGTGATTTCAAGTTTGGCAGGGAAAGAACATCAATATTGATCTGGTATCTGTGCAACCCATGTACACAGGAATGGTATGAATGTGAACAATTTCTCAGTGATGGCACTAAAATAAAGGCTGTGATAGTGATGCAAAGAAAATGTTTCCAAGGTAGTGCCAAATGTTGCTTTGCTAGAAGAACAGAGCACTGTTCTGCTTTTTCATGCATTCAAATAAGTACTGAAAAACTCGTCTTGCAGCCAGTAGATCCTACATGGATCTAAAGTGATTATGCATGGCAAGAAACATTTTCCTTTTTTAAACTCAGTCTTCTCTGCATTGTTTTTTTCTAATTTTTTGATTTATTTCCCCCCCCTTCATAACGGGGGTATTGCAGATATAAGGATGTACAATGCACAGTTTAGTGCCTCTCTCCTTGTTGGAAGAGCATAGCATTCAGATCTCCCCTGCAACTGATGTCTCATGGTGAGCTGTGATTTAAGCTAAGCCTAGGAGGACAAGAAAACGAAGATGACAGAACAAAGGAAAGCACAGAGAAGATATGAAAATCTTCTCTGTAGTTTTCACTATCATTTTTCCCATCCTTTTCTGGCACTAAAAGCACACAAACTCTAGGAGGAAATGGGATGTTTTGCAGGACAACTTGCAGAGTACATCAAGCCAAGCAGAACTACAGTGATGGCTAGTGAAGCACTGGCTCTACTAAGTAAATGGTAACTCTCTTCCTCTTACCTTCAGCAGGGTCCAAATTGCCCCACGTTATCAAATTAAGCCACTGTTAGGACTTCAGTTTGATTCAAGCTGTTTGCCTATTTTATTTGTTGACATTAGAAATACTACTAGAGAAAAATAGTTCCTGGGAAAAAACCAGAAGGGACTTCCAATTCCCTGTGCTTCAAATTACATCCTTGGAGCAATAGCAAGTAGGAACTATATCTCTAAAACAGAAAACTTCTCCTCTCTTTTTGCACTGGGGAAATCAATATGAGGTGCAAATTATGATCATTCTCCTTCCTTGTTCCCCACTTTGCCTCCTGGACCTTCACTCACTGATTCAACTCCATTGGCCAAAGGATTAAAACCTTTCTCTCTGTTCAGCCACATGCTCTGCTCCCAAGCAGGCAGCACAGAAATAGTATCTCTGTGCTGGCATCAATGGCAAGTAACAGCCATGCCCCATGACTTTGAGTTCCATACTTATCAGCTCTTGGTTTTTTTTTAATTTCAGTCCTATTTCTTTGTAGCTGCAGTATGAAAGGGAATGAAAAAAAAGCCTGAACCCAAGCATTTGGGGACAATATTAATATTGAAAAACAGCATTTAATCTGAAATTTTGTAAGTGATTAAACATGTAAATCCCACCGTTTCCCGCTTTTGATTTATTTAAATTACTATTTAAGACTGACTAAAGTAGTACTTACTTGAGGTGGCAGAATTGCCACTTACTGCTGTTACCCTAGTGGTTATTTTAGACTAATATGAAACAAGACTAATACAAGAACTATTTTATGCATTGTTCCAGCTAAATATTTGCACAGTTTTCTTTAATCCTAATGCAGTAGTCTTGGTTTTGCTCACATTTTTTCTTGAATAGAATGGAAATAACCCAAAATATAAACCCCAGCAAAAGTCAATCAATCTATCTCAATAACATTTGACATAGTAAGAGTTGTCTTTCGTACTGAAACATAGAAGAGAGTGAAATTTGAAGTGTTATTTTACAGCTAACAACTTGAAATTTTGAACAGGCATGTCAGGATATGAAGGAAACTCTTCTGATTTGTTCCAGAAAAATGTATTATCCTTGAATACTGTATTTAAAGCAGTATTTTTGAGAGTTCTACACATAATAAAGAGAGATATCCTCTGACTATGATTTTCTATATTAAGTTCATAGAATGGCCTTGTGCAGTGTATAGAAAACTGAAAAAGATTCGATTTGCTGTTCCTCATGCAGAAGTTGTTTTCTAGTACTGAAAGAAATATAGGAATAGAGCTATTTGAAATAGATGTTTAGATTATTATTATGTTTATTTTAAATTTTTGTTGAGGGATTGGTTTTCAACAAACAATAACTACCAAATTTCAAGTCACTGAATGATTCTGACTTCATTTTTTTTCTGAGCTATCTCTTAACAATGTGGAAGAAGCTTTGTCTCAAAAATGGCAATTAAACGAAAAAACATCAGTGGAAGAAATTTAGAGATTTGTTCTGAACACAGAAATTTTTTTCCTCTTTCATCTTGCAATGCAGTAAAATTGCAAGAAGGTGCTCTCCAGTTGGAAGTAATGCATAAATGCAAAAAAGCGAAATGACTTCTAGCAATGACTTAACTGTTACTGAGACATCTGATGTTAAAATCCCAAGCTCCTTCCAGGTTACTGACTGGAGAAACAGTTGTCTTGAGTTCAAATCAATAAATAAATTAGAAAAAGGCTAACTGCAGCCATGGATTTATGGAACAGCATGTGGAAATTATCACGAATTTATCTAATTCTGAATGTTTCATCTTATGTAGCAAAAGCCTAAATACGAAAACTGTTGGTCTGTCTATAAAATTTGCCAACATATCTACAATAACATTAATTTTAAGGCAGGGTGCTTGGTCTTCAAGTTTTAAAGCATTCTTTCTTTCCTCTGACTGCTTGCTAAATGAGTTATTTAGTCTCCACAATGAACCAGGCTATAGGATTTTGAGATAAAGAGAAGAGAAAATGGAACTAGGAAAGAAGTAATTGAAATTATGGCTTATTAATGAAAAATCATTAATGATGATAAAATTAAAATTAAAAATGAAAAATCATATCCAAAAACATCCTTAAGATTTTGTCTAGGAAGCTATTGGTGCAAATAAAGCTGTAGAATTTATGAACTGCAATAGCAAGTTGCTTGTACTGATGTTCACTATGCCTAATTATTAATTTCTCCAGGCAGTCTGAATATGTGCCTATATAACACTATTACTTAAAGAAACACTGACAAACTAAAGTATGCCACATGCAGACACTGAAGAATATCCAGCTCTTGAAAGTTTGTGATCCAGATCCAAAAGGAGCTGGAAAGGGCTCAAAATGATAATTCAAGCTCATTCATTTTTCTATTTTACTTAAGTGTAACTTGATCAGAGTGAAAAGAACCAATTACTTCCTCATAATTCAACTGATTCACACCTCGCTAGAGTCTTCCAAAGAAATGAAGTAATTGAACGTAAATGTGAGTATGGTGCTATGATGGTGGATGGTAGGATTTTAGCATTTGTGTACATGGATGCTTGAAAGTCTAATAATGGGACATTGCCTGCTATGCACTAGTTCTTTTATGATACATGAGCAACGTTAGTGAAGAATTCTGCTCTAGGATATAATGAAAGAGGAATCAAGTGATCAACCTGGAAAATATTCCAGGTTTGACAGTCTGGTCTGCGGGATAAAATATTTATTGTATAAGGTAGGAGGAAGACAGAGAGAATTACAGTCTGCAGAAAATGCCTTCCAATTGCAAAACAGAAATGAACTACTTATGTCAGCCACAGTAAATCCAAAATTTCATTATGGTATTGTTTCTCTACAGCATCTATTATTATTATTAATTGGTTTTAGCTTGGTATTTGAAGGATAAATATAAAAAAAGGATCTCTGTTCAAGCGAGCTCACAGGGGAAGAAAGTACAGACTGAATATTTCTTTGAGTGCTTCTCTTTGCAACCTTAATGTTTTTTATCACAGTAGCTTGTGTATAATAAAAAGAAAAGCTTGAAAGTACATTTCAGAGATGCTCATTGAAAGTCCTTAAAATATTATCCTCATTTTATGGTTAATATCCAGAGAGAGAGCTCTATTGCTTCATGCTAAATATGGTAAGTGTCAAGAAGATTAGGTCTGGAATGAAATGGTGAAGTATTCAGGAACTCCAAAATGACATTAAAATCCAACCACATTCGATGTCTCACTACCTGATTTACAACATTCATCCAGCCCTAACTATGTCTGTAAGGTCCTGTGAACTCTATAAGGGTGAACCCTGAGGTTTATGCTGAATCACTCAAATTGTCAGACAATTGAGTAGGGAATGTGAGAACATGAGAAGGTGTAGTGTTATTTTTCTCTGATTTCAGTGCAGACATCATGGTATATCTACAGAAGATCTAGCAAGGATCTTTTTAAATAAATAATTTTATAATATTTTGTTCCAAAAAGTTAGGTTTTACAGAATTACAGAATGGTTTGGCTTGAAAGGGAACTTTAAAGATCATCAGCCCAGCCCCTCTGCCATGGGCAGGGACATCTACTAGACTAGGTTGCTCAAAGCTCCATCCAGTGTGACCTTAAAGACTTCCAGGGATTAGTCATCCACAACTTCTCTGGGCAACCTATGACAGTGTCTCAACACTCTCATTTTAAAATAATTCTTCTTCATGTGCAATCTGAATCTACCCTGTTTCAGTTGAAAACCATTGCCCCTTGTCCTGTCACCACAAGTCTTGACAAAAAGTCTCTCTCCATCTTTCTTTTAAACCCCCTTTAAGTACTGAAAGGCTGCAATAAGGTCTCCTTTGCTCTAGGCTGAACAATATCAGCTCTCAGCCTTTCCTCATACAAGAGGTGTTCCATCCCTCTGACATTTTTGTAGTCCTCCTCTGGACCCACTCCAGCAGGTCCATATCTTTCTTGTGCCCCTGAGATGGAGGCAGCACTCCAGGTGGGGTCGCAAGAGAGAAGATGTGGAGAATCCCCACCCTTAAAATGCTGACCGCACTTCGTTTTATGCAGAGCAGGTTATGTTTGGCTTTCTGGGTTGCAAGCACACCTTGCCTGCTCTAAATTTTCATCCACGAGTATACCCAAATCCTTCACAGCAGAGCTGCTCTCAATCTATTCATCATTCAGCCTGTACTGATACTGGAGATTGCCCCAACCAAGGTGCAGTATCTTGCACTCAGCCTTTTTTTGACTCCATGGGGGTTACCCTGGCCCAATTCTAAAGCGTATCGAGATTCATCTGGATAGTGACCTTCCCTCAAGCACATCAACCTCACCACTCAACTTGATATTTCCAGGATAAATGCTTTTTCAGGAGGGAAAAACTATAAGGAAATGTTTACTGTAAAATCACAAGCTCTGAGGCATAATGTACAATTATTATTTACCTTAAAAAGCATATTTTACATTAACTCCTTTAGCATCAAAGACTACAGCCTATGAAATTTTGAGAAATGGCACACATGCTCAAGACATTTATTTTTAAGTATTTTTCATCACCTGTAGGAGAGAAATGCAATGGGAGAATAATTCTCTGTTTGCATGCTTTGCTCTTTATCAGGCTAAGTATTTAACAGTGTGAGAGGTGAGTAGCATTAAAATTTCAAGGACTAACAGTATGAAAAGCTGGACCATAGTATCACTGTAACTCACCTTTTCAAAAAATCTAGATTGGGTTTTCCATTTTTGACAAGCCATCTAAGTGGGGTTCCCTAGGTTCCTTCTGTGATCCAAGGGTAATCACAAAAAAAGATGATTAGGATGTAAAACCCAGCAAGGATTTTTTGAGAGGCTACCAAATGAATGCAAGAGCTTGAAAGAGCTTAGTATTTTGTGTTAGGTCATAAAATAAAAACAAGTTTTCAATACACTGGAGATGCAGCTCGCTCAACTTAACTAAAAGTGCATATCATGTCCTATATTAGCAACCTGTCAAAGGCTTAAAACATCTGCAGACAAACTGCAGACTGCAGAAAATCTGTTATATATGTATATGTACATATGCACACATATAAATATATATATTTATTGCCACCCAGGACCATTTTCCATGGTAAGAAAAAGTTGCATTATTTTTCATAGAATCATAGAAAGGGCCTCAGGGAACACTGTGTATTCACACAGAATGACCAGGTTGGAAAAGACCCATCGGAACGTTGAGTCCAACCATTCCCACCAATCTCTAAACCATGCCCCTAAGCACCTCATCCACCCTAACCTTAAACACCTCCAGGGAAGGCGACTCAACCACCTCCCTGGGCAGACTGTTCCAATGCCTAACAACCCTTTCAGTGAAGAATTTTTTCCTTATCTCAAGCCTAAATCTCCCTTGGCAGAGCAGGCCAGCTCCCTCCTCTCCACAACCTCCCTTCAGGTAGTTGTAGAGAGTAGTAAGGTCTCCCCTCAGCCTCCTCTCCTCCAGGCTAAACAACCCCAGCTCTCTCAGCCGCTCCTCATAAGGCCTGTTCTCCAGCCCCTTCACCAGCTTTGTTGCTCTTCTCTGGACTCGCTCCAGAGCCACAACATCCTTCTTGTGGTGAGGGGCCCAGAACTGAACACAGTACTCGAGGTGCAATTTTAGTACTGTTTTTCTGTCATTATCACCCCTCTTTTCTCTGTCATTTGCCTACATAACATGGGTGAGACTAGGAAGAGAATTAATTACTTTTAAAATGTCATTTGGAATATATTAATAAATAAAGTGTAATGTCTTATAACTCAGCTGTAAATTACTTCAAAATTTTAAAAAACACTGCATTTCTCTAAGCATTTTATATGCAGTACTGTTTTTACTATGCTATTTAGAGATAATTTTTTATATTACACGGAGACGAATGGCTGCAGCTGCAAAACTCACTTCGGAAATGAATGTGTATAGTTTTTCTTTAGGAATAATCTCTTATTAGTAAATCAACATTATTGCTTTTGTTGAAGTTCAGGTGACTACTCAACTAGTATCTACACCACACAGTAGCAAACACTACACGGGTATCACTGGCTTCAGATCTCAGTGGTTCCCTTTACAGCAAGACATTCAAAAATGATAGATGACAATGGCAATTGTGTCTTTTTAAAAGTGTGTATGCTCTTTCACAGCAGTAGTTTGGCTTTTGCAGTTATTGTTCATTCATTTTCTAGCATAGTTAAAACAGCTTATTACATGTTGTTTTCTGTCCAGTGCCCAGACTAGTAACTGTAGACTTTTGTGTATGCTTATCTGAGTTTACAGGTAGTTCCTTCCTTCAGTGCATTTCCCACAATAAGACTGCATAAGTGGAAACTCTCCCTCAGGAACAGAAATTTATTTGTTTGCCTCCTCTTTCCCCCTTCCACTTACACTCCTTACTGCCTTAGAGGAATTCAGCTCAAGAGCTGAGATGGAGTTGTGGGCCCAATGCCGTGACGGAGCCCGTTCCTCTTTGCTACATCTGCTCTGAGAGAGAAACCGGGGCCTTGGTTTGCCGCTCCCTCAGCTCTGCCTCAGCATATCCTCGCCTTTTGCCTCACAAGGAGGCTTTAGTCACTTGCTGAGGCTGGAAAGCAAGAGGTGAAATGAGACCCTCAGTCTTCACTGAATCAAACAATAGAGCTAAAAGACACCTTTATGCCACTTAAAGAGGCCTGCTTTTGTTTGATACTAATCTCAGTGTTGAAGGCTTTTTCAGTCTTATTTTGACTGACAGCACCTCAGGCTATTTGCAGTGGGCAGGCATTACTGAGCTTCAATACCTGGTTCTTATTGATGTATTGTATTGCACAGCTTTCAAAAAGGGCCATAACTTCATTTAACTTCCTATCTGTTCGTAATAACATGAAGATAGATAAAAACAAATTATTCCTTTTATTTTCAACTAATTATCTGCATTCACATACAGAAACCAGAAGCAGCTTCTACATGTTGGTACTATGAGTTGCATTGAAGAATTAAATGCACACATTTAAATTTTCTCAATGAAGCATAGAAAATAGTTTCAAGAGATTTGAGAGGTAAAAGTAGCAGCATAGCCACTTTATGGGTCAGGAGCTTCTCTAGGTGAATGTAGGATAGTGCAAAACCAATTTTCCAGTGAAAACAGATTTTCATTAGACACAGAAATCGCAGAATGATGATTGGCCAATGACAGAAGACAATTACAATCAGTAGGACCATGATGACTCATTTTAGTAAGTATGTGAAATACTTAGTATGAAATAATTAGAATCTCTGCTTCTGGCTTAGACGTTTTCCTGCATTCATTTCTAGCAATTTCTAACTCATCCTCTTGATGGATTGAGACACACCATATCCGACACAGGAGTAATGTAATGTATTCCATTAAAGGCTGATGATTATATGCACATGTGCACAGTGACAAACAATTAGTGTAATGATTCAGTGATTGCAAAGCTTATCACAACATTGTATAAGATCTCATGGACTAGAAATTACCCTGACCACCTTTTCATGCTTTCCATCCTTCATTCCTGTAGAATGCAAATTTGTACATTGAACTTGAAAGGCTGCAAAGGGACTGCTTGTGCTGGGGAAGCACTGCCTTCCAGCAAATCTGGAAAATAGATTAAAAGTGATTAGAATAAAGTGATGGAAATACAGAGACAGCGTTAACAGTTAGTTAACAGATATTTTCAATATGAACCGTTGCAAGAAGTCTGATGGAATAGAGATTATTTACTCTTGTATCACCAGGTGCTCAATTACTGCTGTTCAACCAGAAACCCCCTCCTCTGGCGGAAATAAGGCACCCACCTGCCTGACACAGGCAGGTGTAGTTGAGAGTGATCATAAGCTACACTTCACTTATTTACATGGGCTGTACATTGTAGTAAAACATCACCAAATTAGCAATCTACCTTCCAACATCATCCAACAAAGGTAAGAAGGGAATGGTGCTCTGTGTAGGCTCATTTTTTTCTCATAAATAACACGCAGAGTTGTGTGAACCAAGACCTGCAGGGAGAGCAAGCAGATTTTTCCCCTCCCCTTCTTTTCTGTCAGATCTGTGAGTGGCCAAAGCCAATAAAGAATGGAGAGAAGCTCCTACTATGACTGAGATGGGCAGACAGAGAAGGGGCCACCAACAGGTAAGGCCAGGGATGGCAAAAGGGGCAATTACATCTGGGCAAGGACACCAAGAAACAGAGTCAGAGGGAGATCAGGGAGGAGAAAAGTATGGAAAAATCATCACGTGAATGAGGACCCCAGCCTTAATACTACCTATGGCCTCATTGGGAATGATCTGACATGCAGAGGGTAAAACATGGTGAAAACAGGGGAGGTTTGGAGAGGTAGGGTAAGGATAAGAGTGTAGTGAATAGATGAGTAATTGTGCACTTTTATCCTCAGTGACCAAATTAGCAATCAGAAGTTTTGTTTGGCCTGGCAACTAATTCAGCTTCCTGAACATGAAACCTTTTTGTCCGTGACAGTATAGAAGATAAATTTCCTTTGGACTATGGAGTCCAAAAACTATTTTTAGGTTCCCTAGGAATCCTGACAGAGCACTGATAGGGTATTTCATCTTTCTTCCTTTTGTCCTCCTCCCTTCTCTTCTGATTCTTAACATGAGCCCTCTGTAAAAGTATAATAAACTGCTATGAGATGATTTCTATTCCTCAGCTGTTTCTGGACAGTTTTTACACTAAGGGGACTGTGGATAGTGACTGCTGGCCTTTAATGACATGAAAATGTGACAATTTGCTTTTATATCATACTTAGCTGGGGTTGTGAAACATCAGCTGCAGTTGCCTTTCCTTACTGAATAGACAAATACATTAGAGGATATCATAATCCTTGCAGGTAAATACAAAGGTTCTGCACTATCCCTGCCCTGCCTCAAGCTCCTGCTACCTTGTGGAGCAGAACTGATACAGGTAGGAACAGAGCATGCACACAACCAAAACAGTAACTCTATTTCCCTCTTGTATGTGTCAAAGGTCTCCACGCTGCCTTTTGAGCAGAGCGTGTCTCTTCTGTGTTGAAGGAGGACTGGCTCCACAGTTGATGTCTGTGTAGTAGGAAGAAAAGTATGATTCAGTTGATTTGGTCTTGACATTTTCTTACTAAAAGCATTTCCCACTATGTACAGCTCCCTTTTATCCTAGTGTGGAAGAATAGGGAGCACTTCAACCCTCATTCACAGTTAAGGTATTACATTTTATAAGGTATCACTTTTTATAACATATCACTTTTTATAACGTATTGCAACTCAGCCTGTTGCCAGGAGAGAAAGGTCTTTTCTCTCTGTCCAACATCTAGGACTCTTAGCAGTGATGGGCAAAGAGTTAAAATAAGCTCCTCCATGTACTGCCAAAGTGCTTATAGTGTAGGAGACAGGATAACAGATGCTCTTAGACAGGCAGGGGAAGACAAGGTAAAAACAAGACATGCTTGGGCAGTATGATGGAACAGCTGTCTTTGTCAAATGTTTTGCGTGTGTAGTTGGGAATTCACATTTTAAGAGGAGATATTGCAAAGCAGATCCTTGAAGGTACTTACGAGCAGTCTCTTCTGAGCATAAGAAATGGAGCCAAAGGAAACAAATGCAACCCAGCACTATTAGTATTAGCAGTGTTAGTAACTGGAGTGAAGAGTTGGCTGGAGGAGCAAATGAGAGGTGGCAGATGGGTGACTGCCTAAGTAAAATGGTCAGCAGCTCAAGCTGAGCACATCAGTTCAGCTGTGTGTACTTTAGGTGCGGTAACAGAAGCACATCAAAAGCACAAATGGTACATCAATAATGCACCATTGAATAGGACATCAAAAGGGAGATTAACATGATATTAGAATTTACTGTTATTTGGGGATGTTATAACAGGATACCGGTATATTCTGCATGAGGACAAGACTAAGCCAGAACAATAAGTCTTATTTCATCTCACTAAATTTTTAGATTGTTTTTCTGTCAATATTGTGATATACCCAGGTGATGCTGCTGGAGGAATGTTTGTGTGTTCAGGTGCTTTGCAAGGCATTGTTAAATTTAAGCACCAAGTGAATTTCCTTTTTAAAAGCTCACTCAAAATTTTGTTACTGTTGAAGTGAAAACTGGAGTCACATGTCTGCAATGAATTGTACTCTGCACCTGTCTGACATTACCTTCCTTCTAGCTCCTACCTGCTCAGTTATAATGTATTCAAGAGAAAAAAAATAACTACTCATTTTTATATAAATAAAAATAACTACTCATATTTAAAGGCCCCATCATTTGGTAATACCTAAATTGCTGCTAGTGCTATTTATAAATAATTTAAAGTAAAATGACAGCCATGGCAAACACAGCTGTAGTTTATTTGCTCTTGCCCACCTGCTGGTGGATCTAGCGTTGAGCTGTAGCAGCCAGCTGCTTATCAGCCTCAAACAAAAAAGCGTATGTTATTATTGTCACTATTGAAACACTCACCTGGATACCCGAAACTTGAAAAACCTGATTCTTGGTATATTTTTGTCATCCAGAACACCAGAATTTTCTCCATTGCCAGAGTCAGGACATTCATCCATGGTCTGACATAAACCTGTTGGCATTACATGTCTTTGAGGCAGCCTGAGGTAAGCAGGAATGCTGCTGACCATGTGTGCAGTTATTTTCACAGAAAATATGAGGGGTGAAAATTCTTTCAGCTCCACATGAACAGAGTATTGTATTTGTGTGTCCTTGTATTCACGTCTATCTAAAAGACAAGCTTCTGAACGTAACATATCATTTGTAACCACTGAGGATTTGACTCTGAAAGACTCCTGAAAATATGATTTTTCTCACATTTCTGATGTGTATGGGTTTGCAACATAGCTAAATAATATTTGTTCTCCATCCTGTGAATTTTTTCTTCTTTTAATGGTGTGCCCTGAATATCTGCTTTATATCCACATAAACTACTTTCAGGATTTATGATGACTTTCTTTGTCTCTGTAGCTAGCCATTATAAAAAGAACAATCTTTAGTCCCATAAGACTTCCAACCATATGTGGAGAATAAAAACAAGAAATACAATTCTCCTTATCAACACAAAACAAAATGCTGTGAAATATTATCTTGTCTAAAAGTAGGAACAAGTATGTGAGGAAGGAGCTACCAGTGCGATTCTAATGCCTGTCATAAGGAGACAGAAAGACTTCATCGCTAGGTCCACTGTGTTGATTGTCAAAGATGACAGTTATCTGCACATCAAATCCACACTCCAATACCAGTAGTCTAAGCCACATCTAATCTATAAGCCATTCTGCTGGCCTCTCTGTGTTCTTCCTCATGCAATTCCCTTTTCCTCAAACACAAGAGTTAGGTCAATTATTTACTTTGACTACTTCATTTTAATTGGTTTCATACAGAAAGTTGAAAAGCAGTGGTTAAATGAGCAGTGCACTTTCCCCATGCTCAACTGCTAAAGAAGAAAAATGGGAACAGGAAGGCTCTGCCATGATATGGGGAGAGCTGTGTTGCAAACAGCCATGGGATGGGTATAAAGACGGACAAGTGTTGATTTTAAAAATAAAACATTTCAAGGAACAGCCTAAGAAAGCTGGGGAAGGAACTTTATTTTCCTTTAGTTTTGTCCCAGAATCCAAGGGGCTAGGGCGAGGGAGCTGCAAAAAGCACATGAAGCAGTTTCCTGTTTGAATGGGAGTGAAGTCTGCCTACTGGTGGAAAAAGTTTGCTTTTTAGTCTGCTTATGGAACACATCTTGCTAATAGACATGTTCCATAACAGAATAAACAAACGCTCTGTTCATACAAATAAGAAGTGTTTGGAAGAGCTGGGGAGGAGGAGTGCCAGGCAATAGGGGAGAAGTGAATCAAAGCCTTAGATGTTTCTGAAGTCTTCTCTATTTATAATTGCATCCAAATTAACTGAAATATCTGGCAAAATGCACGTAGTCTTTAAAAGGAAAAAGTGCATCTTTGTTAGAAGTGTTTTCCCCTAGAAATCCTAGGAATATTACTTGTAAGTCTTTTAAAATAAGAACACTTCAATTACTGTGCCAGCAGACTCTGCCAGCATTTTGAAATCAAAGCTCACTTTGAACAGTAAAATGTAGGTTACAGAATGAACAGTAGAGTTTCCTGGTTTAAGATCTGTAACTTCCAGACAATGGACTAACTTGCAATTATTTGACAGATCTCTGGAAGATATTCTCTTCCTCCAACATCAGAGAAGGGGGAGTGTACACCTAAGGCTTCAGGGTCCTCACTCCAGGTTTTTTACTTCTCTTTCTCTTAAGAGAAATTATTATCTTAAGAAGCATGGGCTTCCCCAATCCCTCACATTAATAGACTCAAATGCAAAGGCCTAAATCCAACATATGTCTCTTCCAATTGTGCATGATTAAAAAAAGAGAACAGGAGGAGAGTGAGAGAACAAAATCTGTTAAATCACTTATACTTCTAAAATAGTCTCCACGAAAAATTAGTATCTTACTCCTTAAAGTATTAACAGGCCTTTTATAATGGCGTTAGGTACTTTTTCAGTTGATTTCTGGAAACTTTTTTTTTTATATGAAGTCATAGTATTTTACTACAACCATTTCTTTTTATTAGGAGAGTAGATTGGAAATATGTATTCCTGAGTTTTGATCCATTTCCTCACACTTGCTATTTGCATCGGACACATCTGCTTTATTTCAAAGGAAATTTCAAAGAGAATACTCCTTTCTCAAGCAATAGGAAGTGAACTTTGGAGGGTTCTCTAGAGATCATGTCGGGAAGGGGGAGAAGGAAATGTTCAATGGGATTTGCATAGTGATAAGTGATGAGACTACTGCATCATGTTTATCAGGCTGACTTCTTGAGGGAACAGGGAGGGAGGGCGAAATCAAAGAATGGAGCTACCAGGAGTCTGTGCAGGGCAGTGCAAAGCATGCATGTGAATTTCCCCATAAGTAGTCAAATGGTTGTTTTATTAGAACTCCTTATGTAGCATCATGATAACAGAGGCGCAGGAAGAGGAGCGATTGACAGGAAGAGTGTGAAGAGAAGGTGGTTCAATCCCCGCAAATTATCAAGTGAAAACTTTATCAGGTAAGCTGCTAGTCTTAACATTCAGTTTTAAATACAGAAATCTGTGTTACTGCATTTTTTTAAATTTATTTTTAAATGTTCCCCACTTTGCAGGCTATCAACAAATCATAGGACTTTCTTGTAGCAAAAAAAAGTACTGTTTGTGTGTTTTATTCTTTCTTGTGGTTCTAAAAGTGAAAGATTCATACTATGTTACTGGGTTTTTTGTGCCCAAACTGTATTAGTGCTCTCATCATATAAATAAGATATCAAAATGTCCATGGAAAAAGCAGCACCATCAACACAACACCACAAGTCCTTTGCATTGTGTGATTCAGTCTGGGAATTCTGATCATCTGAAGTGCTTGATGTGTACCTCTCCTACCTTTTTAGTGATGGAATGTTGCATGATTGATAAGGAATTATTCCTCCATATGAAAGAATACTGTGAGTCAAATATTTTAAAGTATTTCTTCGCCATTGGAACTGAAATGCTATTGAAAATCATGGTCTTTGTACCATTTTAGAGCTTGTGAAAATCTGCACATGAAGCTGACACACTATTTTAGCCATGAATATTTTTAACATACACTTTTCCTTAAAAAAATCTAGTATTTATTTTGAAATCTACATTTCTGCTATTTCCATTCATAATAATATATATCATAAAGTTCTGAAAATGATTGGCAGGATTCATTTCCTGGTTCTGCCTCTTTCACTCTCTTCTGATGGAAATGAATATCCTGATGCTTCGTTTTCATGACAAAAACCATAGCAGAAAATAATACAGACCAAGTCTTCTCCTGACACTGACTGAGGTAAGTAAGGAGAATAGGATGAAAATAATGCATTCCTCACTCACATTTTAGCATCATCATCAACAGGAATTCATTGATACCATTTACAGAAGTGATATTGGTATGCATCATGTTCAGCATTGCAAGTGTTGCATCAGAAACAGTCTTTTTCACATCTGTAGTACTGACTTGTATTTCAGGAATGATTAAGAGTTTTCTGCTGTGAACAATGAAATAAGATTACTTTTGTCATAACTGCAGTATGCCCTAACACCAAATCACAAATTAACAGAAAAGATTCCTTATGCCTTTTCCTTCCTAGCTAGGAAAAAACCAAGCTTTTCTTTAAACAAGGAAGGCTGAGCAAGTAAAGCAGAAGTACATGTATTGTTGCCAAAATGGGTATCAGCAACTGTCAGGCAGGAAAGAAAAACCTTGTAGCTGAGGCAAGAGAGTAAGTGGATCATTGCCCAGAAACAAGAGAAAAATCTGGCAGTGGAGCAAATGCTGCAAACATCTACCCAGTATCTGTGCTACATCAGGGCTCTGCAGCGCTTGGATCAATTCCTTTTATCTCCTGAATCCTGATCTTATGCTCTGTGACTCTCTGTCCAAAGGATCCCTTCTCCCTTTCATGCATTCCATATTTGTGCGCTCTAGTCTTACTTCCCTCACTTTAGTTTGCTCAGAGGGCACTACAGGGACATACTCCTACACCTTATTGCCTGGAAAAGTACTGAGAAAAGAATTGCTTTCTATGAGTCAAGAGGAAGACTAATGTACCAGAGAAATTATAAAAGTTCTTTTGGTCTTGCTGCAACCCACTTTTGTTGGTACTCTCTGTCCCTCTCAAGACTCCAGACTATTAAGTGACTCTGAAAGTCTCTATTCACACACAGCACTTGACAGCCAGATGACCCAGTTAACTCTGAGAAAAACTGCATCAGTGGAACAGTAACTTAAAAACAAAGGCAATATTCACACTTATAATTACTGTATTTATACTATGAATCAAAACACTCTTTTTATCCTTCCTGCATGTTTTAACTTGTCTCATTGCTTTAGAAAACTGCAGAACCGATGCTCCAAACTTCTCTTTAATGTGGTTTTCTCTTCATAATTTAAACACAACTCCTCTGATATTCCTGGACAGGAACATGCAAGGTCAAGCCACCTTCTTCAGTTGTCATTAGGATAAAACTATTTCCAGAGGTGTTGCAGTAAACTGGCAGGTATTAGCAGTAGTCCAGCTTGTTTTCTTCTTGTCTTCTGAAAGAATTGTCAAGCAGTGATTCTTGTTGATAGAACAAATGTATCTTCATAGTCTATGTATTGTGAGAAAAATTTGAGTTTTGAAATTCTTTCAGAGGGCTTTTCCATTTATACGAATTATGACTAATTTCTAACTTATCTATGAAGTATTCAGTGTGTTCCATTAGTTCAGGGTATCTCCCCTTATCCTGATGTTGCAATTCCTCATTCAGAAATTCATACATTTTTCTTCTGTACCCTTACAAACTGAATTTGGTTAACCAAGGTAAAAGATTGCTAAACTTTAAGACCCAAGATTAGCACTTTAGAAAGCAACAAAAAATAATTTATTTACTTAACGTATGTCTAGGCACTCTTTTTGATGCAGAGTTCTTACTGCTAAGCATCCTAATTCTTTGTAATCGTCAAGACCAGTATCTGTTTGGAGTATTTAGCGGCACTCATCTTGAGCACATAACCTGATTTCCTTTATGTAATAAATAGGATTTGTGGAAGGGAATGTGATGCAAATCTGTTCCTTGTCCTCACAGAGAATAAGGATATGGACACAGTATGTTTTCAGATTCAAGAACTGGGAATGTGTCCTAGGTGCAATAAAATGTAACATCTGTGTTGCACCTGTAATTCACATCAAAAGCCCAACACACAACATCTGTTGCCCAAACCAGATCTACAAAACTTTAGCATCATGTGTAGAATATAAGCAGTCAGACTGAGTGAGCCAAGATCAAAAGCAGAGGAAGAGTAGTGCTCTACAGACTAATATCAGCGTAGTGGTCTCTGTAAAAATCTCTTTCAAAGTATGAAATGCAGTCACTTGTATTTGATATCTCAGGAGTTATGTTGGGAAAGGGATGAAATTTTGATGCATGCAGATGTTCCTAGGAATGGCAGAGTGTCTTGAGGAGGAAATGTTTAATATTATTTTCTATTAAAAGGCAGTAAATTACAATAAAGAATGTTGAGAGTTTTTTTTTTTTTTCTAGAGAATAATTGTGTTACAGTTATTGAAACCTAGATATTAGCATGTGGAATGTGGGGGTTTGAACAAGAAGTTGTAAATTCTAGTACCACTATTTTTTACCCATCTATCCCAGAGCAATGTGTGTGACATTCTTATAGGTAATGCGTATGTTAGTGTGCGCTCAGATAAAATCACAGTTCTACTTTGATAACCATGTCCTTCTTATTTGGACAAATGCCTTACCATTAATGTCAGACTTAGGCACCAAGCTGGATCAAGTTAGCTCATCTTTCCCTAGCAGCCTCTGAGATCCATCCATTGGCTATAACAGTATTTTTTATAGACCTAACAGAAACCAAACTGGAAAACTTTAAAAAAAGTCAGTGTTTGCAGTGACCTCACTCCCCTGGACCAAGAAACAAGATTTAGCTCTCACATAGATATTTGTTCAATGGAAGAAGAAACTTTACTTTTACTTCCAGAAAACAGATCAAATTTTTTTTGTATCTCAGACTGACTTTGCAGCAGTGAGGAGATCTCTGAAGTGAATAACTGCACTGCACATACTCTTCAATACCAGAGATTTCTCACAATCACTCATATAGAAAAAACTTTACTTAGACTCTGAGGAATCTTGGAATATGCAAGGAGACTTTACCAGATATTTTGCTCTTCCTTCACTCATTATAGTCTTGTAGATCTAAAAAACCACGGAAGATTAGCATGAAGAAACTTAATTACCTTGCCAGGCAATGTAATTTGGTATTTGAACACTTAATGATGTCATTGAGGAAGCCTTATTTGGTCAAGTTCCTTATCCTCATTTCAATCCACATGCTGAATGAGGTATTATTTTTACCATATACACATACTTTTTTATCTTTCTGACATTTCTGCTTTACTGGTACCACTAAGATTGATAAATCCATGAGATTAACAAATATGTAGCAATATTTTTTCTCATTCACAGAACTTGGATCCTGTTGTGTTTTTAAATGTTATACAAGTAAAGCCTGGGATTGGGAAGAACTGCTATTGGTATGTTGCAAATACAGATTTTTTTTCCAAAAATTAATATACCTATAATATGTTGTATGTTTTATATGTTGTGCAAACTTAATTGTTCTAAAAAAATCATAATAAATTAGAAAAATATTTTTCTCTATTGACTTCACTGTGCCTGTAGGTAAGAGAGAAGATAAACAGCAGTTTTATCTATGTAGGCCAGTGTACCATCTTCAGCAACAGGGCAGAGAAGCCGTGATGCTTGGGAGGGAGCTATGCTGACAGTAGATCCTACTGCTGAAGATTTCTCTCTGTCCTTTTGCTGCTTTGCACTGGATATAAGAAAGGGAGAAGCTGAAAAGAGCAATAAACCATCAAGCTGACCAGCACTTCCCAGACATCACCATTATCCTGAGTTATGGTCTCCCATAGCTCTGCCCTTCACTAACATTCATGGCAGGAGTTGTGATTCCTGGAGCATGGCTGCTCTTGACATTACTTCACCTCTCTGGACATGACCCTATAAGCCTTGAGCTCTTACCATGCCCAGATTTTCCAGTATACGACTTTCAGCCTTCTAAGGAGAAGGACTTCAGTTGATGGAACAGAATGGATAACCCATTGTTCTTCTTTTACCTCTGCCATACACCACAGATGCTTCACTGCTCTATTCTTCCGTACAGATGGATGGTTTTTTCTGCATCCAAACTTTATGTCTCCTCTCATCTTCTTTGCACCTAGTAAGCAGCAAGGTCTTCCGATAAATGAGTGAGACCCTGGCTTCACTGGTGATTCACAGTGCTAGCAGATGGCCACTTGACATGAGGGATCACTGAGACTGCAGGACCTATTTCTAATGCCAGAGCGAAGGAAAAACAGTTCAAATAGTGGATCATAGTGGATTCCTAAAGGAAAAATACAAGAAACAAGGCAAGTTTGTGGCCATCTTTTTTTTTTTTTCTGGCAGATTCTCTTTGTTTTCATCAATTTGACATTCAGAGGGCAACCTGAAGTTCTTGCTGGTATAAAGTGGCATAGTTCCACTGCCAATCAATGCAAGTTTGTGCATCAACATATACTATACCCAACACCAGTTATTTTTTATTTCTGTAGTGGAAAAACATTGTTTCAAAATGACAAACATTTATATTCATTAGTATATCCAATAGCCATAAATTATACAAAAACCTTGCAGACTTCAAAGTGCTTTTTGTGCTTGTGCTTGGTAGGTAGAATCAAGCTATAAACTCATATGCCAAATTGCAATGTTCAGTTCCCAGTTGTAGAAGACATATTGTGTCAAATACTACGAGGTGCGGGGAAACACATATCCAGTATCATATGTCTCAGCAGAGTCAGCAGTGGATGTGGAAATAATGACAACCACTTTTCTGAGAACCAGAATAGCGTAAATAAACTCTGTCTTTCAAAAATCTACAATTTTGAATTTCTTTTATAATAACTAGTTGATATTTTGTATTTTTCCCCAGTATTCTGAAGAATTGTACTAAAGGCATTTGATATGTGGAGAGAAAATACTATAAGATTTAAAAACTAGTCACCTATTTTTTCTAAAAAACCATAAAATATTATAACAAAAATGGTATGGCTTAAGCAAGAAACAACATTTTCTACAATCACAGAAATATTGAAGTGAAAGAACAAGAAAGTCCAGGACTTATCAAACCCATTTTTAATAATTCCAATGAAAGATTTCCACCATCTGCATCAGTAGCTGGTTCCATGTACTGCTTTGTTATCTTTACAGCTTATTCCTAAATCTTCATTACGATATAGTAAGTCAGTACTTTATTGCCTTGCCGCACAAGCACAGCAAGAGAACAAGCATTTAATTACTGTCATTTTTAGTATATAATCTTCTATAGAGGAAGACTATGTGTCCTCCCCATTTATCTTCCTATTTGTAGAACTGTTTAAATTTGTCCTCCTTTTCTTAAATGTCACTCTTACTAAAACTCTTGTAATGCTACTCTCTCATGGGTTTTCCTTACATCTACGTTTCCTTGAAGTGTAGCCATATGACCATATGAGGGTTCAGCAGCAGAGTAATTTCTGTCCATGTCTTACATGTGATAAATCTGAATTAAGATATGGTTTCTCCAATAGTTCAATATTTCTGATTTATTCTAATCTTATCATCTTATTAGACCATTTAGATGGGGTTTTTTTCTGCAATGCCGTACCATATTTTGGCTTCTATGCACTTGATTTCTCCTGAAAGTTAGGACTTCCTCCTGAAAGGTAGGACTTCTCTTTACTGGATTTCATCACCAATTTGGATCATTCATTAAACTGATAAAGATATTCCTAAGCTCTAAATCAATTCTTAAAGAATTTGCGCCACCCCCTCTGGTGCCATCTATGCATTTTTTAACTGCGCCACTTGTAGTATCACACACCACAGTACTGGAAATATGGATTAGAACCCCATCTAAGACAGATTTCTGCAGAGCTACATGAGAACTGGTGCCTCTATTTAATAAAAAAATCACTGACAGCTTCTGCTCAAGTGAAGTTTTATATGAAACGGTATGAAATCACTATCGTTTGTATGGTGATTTCACATGGACTGCATGTTGCTTATGACAATGTAAATATCCAGATCCTTACTGAAATCAATATATAACACAACTGTAACCTCTTCATCATTGACTGAGCCAGTTATCCTGTCAGAAGAGGAAACTAAATTGGTTTGACATAATTAGCTCTTAGTAATCTGTGTTGTCTGATTTTCTTTCCTCTGTAAGACTATAAATGGATCATTTAATAGTCTTGGTCTACTATGTTAATACTGAAATTTGGAAGTCTGACTTAATTTCTGAGTTATTTTTTTTTCCCAAAGTTTACACTGTCAGAAATTTAGTTCATTGGTAGCAATAAATAAATAAATAAATAAATAAATAAATAAATAAATAAATAAATAAATAAAATATGAACTACCACAAGTTAAATAGCGGAATATGAAAAATCTGTGACACACTTCATCCAACATTGATTTAGCGTAGCAGCAGTACATATCTGACACAACACATTTTAGGATAGTAATACAACTAATTAGAAGTGCAGAAAATGTAGCTCTTGATCTTCTCTGCTTCACTTGCACTGAAACTTTACGATTGCATTTTGTGATTGATTTTTGTTTGTCAAAAACATTTGATTACATTTTAACTGCCATTCTACAAGCACTTCAGTTAGGAACACAGCATAAGGGAGAGTCCTGTCCTGCATCTTTACAAAGAAACCACACTGCTGTCTGATAAATGAAGTGGTGAATGTACAGAGGAGAACATGTGCTGTCACTGCTCTGAAAGACTTAAAGGCAGAAATGGAGAAACATAGGCCACAGATAAGCTCCTGCTGGCACTACTGAACAAAGAAGGGAAGATGGCTTTAGCTTATAAAGAACAAAAACAAGGACTGGACCAGATATATGCACCTTTGAACTGTGCAAGGCTTCTTCTTTTATCATTGTCATTAAAATAGGAAGTCCCTTGAATGCTCATTATTGTAGTTTAATTCATATAGTAATCAGCTCAGCATAAACACCTTGAAAGCACTGCGTCTTAGTGTCAAATACATATGCACTGTAAGATCAGTCATATTTTTTCTCTTTGTTTAACAGAATGCAGAGCAAATAACCTGTAAACTTTCTAAGGAGAATATGTACTGTGTTTCTCCTTTACTACGTTTTAGGGAAATATCTTCATTTCAACTGCTAGAACATGAAAAAAGATTACTTTCTCAGTTGGCCCAAACCAACAAAATAAAAACATATAGTTTGTGAGGTACATCAGTAGGCTATTGCACTTCTCTGTCATAAAGCAAAAAGTCCAAGGGGACTACTCATATTTTCCATCTTTGTTGAGGTTTTCAGATGGAGCCATAAAAAACTTATGAATGAATTAGGTGGCAAATCTCCTTGACTTTAATGAATATTAGATATTCCTAGTAATTATTCCTTTCTGAGTCTTAAATTTACATAAATAATAATTATATAAAAAGGGCTGGGAATAGATTTTGCTTTTGGTTTTTGTTTTGATTTGTTTTTTCTTTTCCCTTTATTCCTGAGAGTGCCTTAAAATGTTTGAGCTCTGTTCTCTGCTATAGTCCTGTAAACACCTCCTGTCTAGACAGAAATATCAATATATACAGGCCATATAAAGAAATGCCAGGAAAGAACAATACAAAGCAAAAGACAAAGAGATCTGGGATTTGAGAGTGTCTCTCAGCAAATGTTCATACCAATATTTATTGTGTTTACCCAAATAAAATAAACCATTCCAAGCATGCTTTAAAAAAAATAATGCTTAGAAAAATTTCTGCTTTCACTGGGTTTTATATTTTCTTTGCATTTTGGGTGGGTTTTTTTTCTCAAAGAAAGTGGTCAGCATCCAACTCAGAATTTATGTGATTGAAAGTAAAAATAACTAAAGCAAAATTAACTCTGGTATATATATACAATAAGACATCCAAAGTTTAATGCAAAAAATATCACTAGACTTCTTCCTCAACCACCACACTTTGTAGACTGAAAGTAGAACTCCACCATGACTACATGGTGCAGAAATTCTTTGTTGATGCCTTACAAGATATGCATTTTTTATTATTTGTTTTCAATCAGCTGTGGACCACATTAATGAAAAAAAATTGAAAAAATCCTATAATAAATAGAAAATGTTAATCTTAGGAACTAACTTGAGTCCTAATGATACTCTATTTCTGTCCATTTCTATTTTTACTTTTATTGTATTGAATCTCTTGCTGTTGAAATTATTTCATTTGGGATACTTTTCTCAGGAGTAAACAAAAGAAAAGTTGATGTGGGTGAAAATTTTTCAACAACTGCCTAGATAATTTAGTAGTCTCTGATGTTCACATAATATATCAACATGCTATTCAAAAGAATAGTAATTACTGATATAAACATGTGTTTGGCAGGCTTGTTTATCTGTCTGCCTATGCATTCTTGTATTTTGGATTTCTCATTTGAACAAATGCCTAGGAACATTTGTTCTAGTAAGTATTTTCAGGCAGAAATCTTTCCAGGAAAGCAGTGAAAAATTTAGAGGAAATGGGGATGTAGCAGCTGGGGTGGACAAGACACAGAATTGTGAGCAAAAGGGCCACCTTTATTGTTTTACAAGTTCCTTTATATCTTTTGGGGAATGTGTGTCTATATATGAATGGCTTAGCAAAAAATCAACAGTTCATAATTGGATGACTCTTTCTTTGTCGTAGCTTCATAACTGGATAATTCCACCTGTGGTCTGGTAGCTTCTTAATCTTGTTTACTTAGCTCTACTTGGGGCTCTCCAGCCTCTTCAAGGATACTTGGGTATCTGCTCAAGTTCGATGCTAAACTTGCATTCTAATCCCTCGGACCAGCTGAGGTTTCCCACACCAGGAAATTATCAAACCAAAAAACCCCACAGGTATTGTTTTGCTATTCATCATTTTCCTTCTAAGAAAGTTTATGAAATGTTTGCAGAATTTACATTCCTACAACTAGGATGCTTCATTACTGGTTATGTAAACTTCTGTTATTTTTAAAAAGTTGACAAATGTTTGCTATATTACTGAAAAAAGGTAAAAAACGGTCAGGACTGTATGGATGTCAGTACAGTCTAGAATATCTACACGTGCTGAAATTGTTTTTTTTGCATCTCAATAATAGTATGTTCCTTCAAAGAGAAAAAAGAAATCTGGTGTCTGCTTTCTTCTTTTTCCCCCCATTGAATATCTCACTGAATTTCTTTGAGGGAGGCATTTGTACAAAAATGTTTAAGAATGTTAGATTTGATTAAGAGTAACAGAGTGGGTAACAATTGACTCTCTCAACATAAGATTTCTGTGGACTGGCTCAATCTATCCTTTTGGAAAGAACAGCTTTGCTGCCTCTTCAGATTTATTGAGGATGTGTTGTTTTTAAAACTATGATCTTGAATTTTTCCTGAAATTGTTAATTTTCTTTTCTTCTTACACAATCTTTGCTTTTGGTATCTTGTTTTAAGTGCTGTGATATCACACTTCACCATCTGAAAGCACACATAAATTTGTGTGAAGAGTATAGCTTTGGGGGAATATTTATAAAAGTGTCTGTGCACTAAAATCCTGCCACAGAACAAAACAAGCTCTAATCTTTTGGGGATCTACATGATCAAGTCAAATGCCAGCATTGACACTTGGTGAGATTAAACAGGCTGCTGCATCTTTATAAACTGATTATACAGCAGGGGAGGCTTGTTCTGCCCTGGGAGATGTCATTAATACTAACACCGAGACTGAGAACAGTCTCTTTTATCTTTTAAGTTTATGTTTGTTCTGCCACTGATGTCAAAAGGAGAGCTGACAACACCACAGAACCTCAAACCACATCATGAACATATCACGATTAATTTCATCACCTGTAATATCAGTGCCTATTGAAGTATCTGGCATTCCACCGTGTTTAACAAAATTCACCATAATTGTGCAGACTCTTTCTGCAATAGAAACCATGATAGTCATGGCAAGACTTTACAGGAAAATTAATTGTGTATTTTGTACCTGATAATATTGACAACTGCATTGATGTTTGATGGCAAGTGAAAAAAGATTTGCTATAAATTAAAGGAGTAGAGAATGTCATGGGTTTGTCTAGGCATTAGCCAGTATTTGATACTCATTGAAGGCAGACCATAAAATTTTGTTTCAGTGCGTTTTTTCTGAGAAGGAAAAAATCATCTATTGGAAGAAAATGTTTCAGGGGAAAAGATAGGAGAAGCGAGAGATATTTTATGTTCAGGGTACAGGAAAATAATCTGATTTGACTTATTTTTCTGATTTACATAGCCTGTAAGATCTTAGACACACTACTTCATTACTGTACGCGTCTTCTCCATAAAGTATCTCTTTGTTGCCTGTGCCACCTTACATCTCTTCACTGACTTGCCCAGATGACCTCTAACTGGTCAAAAAGCAATTCCTTCAAATGTGGAGGCATCAGGTAATTCGAGAAACCTAGAGAATTCATGTGCAGGCCCACAGGATACATAACAAGTTAGTGGCTTTTACTGTCTGTCAGTAACAGCTTGGAGAGTCTATAGTAGAGAAGTTACTGGACCATATACAATGGTACCATGGATCATGTGCACTCTGAATTCTACTAGTTGGACCTAACATTTTAAAATGTAAGCCCTTTTGTCTATTGACACTCTCCTGCTACAAAAAGCATTAAGCATAAAGAAAGCATCATCATTGATGACTTGTTATATGGTGCCACTATATAACATAAATTATATAAATCAAGTTTAGCCTGATAAATGCACAGAAAATGGTGTGATAACTTTGACAAAAGTGTGTGATTTTATGAAAGTCTTGTCAGGTGTTAAGAGTAGTAAAATATGACGTGGTGATTTTGAAATTGAATCTGAGGTTAGTATATTAGTTCTTGTGCAAAATTATGAAATGTCCTTTTATTTTACTGTTTAATTTTAATCCTAGTCTCACTGTCCTCTAATAGTCTTTTAGCCACTCTTCAGTTACTGAAAATAACATGTTAAAAATAACTTTTAAAATACAGTTTCAAAACTACGTATGTGAGCAGAGAGTTTCCCAATTTAAAGAGTGAAGGAATATGGAAAATGAGTTAGGTCTAGAGCTTCTTAAATGCCAGGCAACTTATGTAAGCAGGTCTGGTGAACAGGATGGGTGCTGATATATTTACACCCTTAAAGTAATTTTCTCAAGGGTGACTGTGTCTGATTTTTTTTTTTTTTTTAGTTCCTGGTTGTTAAATACAACAACATGGTGATCAGTACATTTACATTAGTTTATTTCTTCAAGATAACATAAACCTTGTCTTTATTCAGGTCCCTAAATGCATCATTAAGCACCATAACAATAGTAACTTAAATAGCTAAGAAACCATAAATTCCACCTAGGTTACTAAAATTTGTAAATGCTGAGAAACCTTCAGATCAGACAGCTCGTATTTAAGAGTGAAATAAGTTCAGGAACTTAACATTATCCACATAAAAATCAATTTAATTCTAAACCTGTGAGCTCTAAGAAATGAAAATTTTTCCTGTTTCAGAAAAACTGATACTTCTTTGACAAAGAAATAGAATTTAAACTTTCAAATAGCACACTGTTAAGTGGTTCATTAAAATACAAAGAAAATCATACTAAGGAATAGAGTTTATGAATTAACATTCAGTCTTTAGTATTTTGGTTTAGAATGTGTTCATGCATTTTGTTGATCTCGTCAACTATCCTGACCCATGGCAAGTTTACCAGAAGATTCTGTCTTGAGAACCTAAAGAATCCCTAAGATTTTGGTTTTCACTTAAATATGGCTTTAATTTACTTCTCCTTAGAACTACTTGCAATTTTTTCATCCCTACCAGAAAAAGCAATCAGCTCCCTTTGACCTCATAATATCAACAACTATACTTCTTCATTAAATGAGTATAAACACTTATGATCTTTCTTGTCTTTTCCTCTTCTTGGGTAGTTAGCTTGCTGGCATCCTGAAAAGAGCTTAGGAACAAAATATAAGAGGAGGATTAGTCAGTGAATCCTGCTACAGGATTTCTTAACGTGAGCATTGACTTCTTTTAGATTATGCTATGTCTGACAAGGAACAGCAATGTCACTGTGTGCAAAACCATGGCACTTTGGATGAAACAAGATTCAGAATTTTCAGAACCAAAATATCTTTTTTTTGTTGTCATTTTGGTCCAGCCTTACAAAAAACAAATCTGGCCCTTCCTCAGTCATCAGTTCTTCAGAATCGGAGGAAAGGCACAGAGTGATTAAAACACACACTAAGGAGTTTGCAGTGACAAACAGATCTAACACTGTTCTGGACTGTCATGATCTGCAGTAAATGGCAGACTTTCTATGGAATTTTAAATCAAGAAATCTCTGATCAGCACTTTAAAAATTAAAATAATGTCAAACTGACAAGGTTTGTACAGAAAATCAATACAGGTGTTCTACACACTCCTCAGTTAATTCTAGTTGCCTTTTAAACTTTTTTCTTTTTCTGCGTCTCCCCTAAGTGTTGGTACTTCTACATGTCCTCCTCAGAGAAATTCCAACTATGCAATTTTTTTTTCTGCCTTTGCTACTCTCGCACTCATATTAAAAGCTGATCTGTGTTTTCTAAAAATAGCTGGTAAGAGGTAATAAAACTGTGTCTAATATAACTGCCATTCCCTCACATGTTTGTGAGTTTAGTGCTATTTTTACATGAAAGCCTGGCTGAGTCAGAAAGACACCAATAATGAGGAGAAGAGTCTTTTTTTGTGGCAAGATCAGTTAGAAAACTTTCAGTTGAACACATAATGAAGTTCCTCAATAAACTCCTTCTATTAATGCATCACATTTTGGAAAATAGGATTCAAAAATCTGTGGTATTTTTTTTTACCTATTGGAATCCTGCCAGAAATAGGAAGTGGTAGGAGAACAAAGGACTGAGGCATTTCCAGGTGGATTTGAGTCAAAAATCTATGGTTTGATATAACCAGCATTCGTCACTAGTTGTATTAGCAGCTAGTATTCCAAGATTAGCAGTTATGTTGGATGTAAGCTGAGGCATGATGACTTACATGTCTGTTTTTGAAAAATCTTTGCTTGAAATCCTATGTTTCTGCAGCAGAACATAATTTTACGTATTATGGATGACATTCTTCATTAATGCTGTGAAGTATACTGAGAGGAAGACGAATTTTTAACATGTAACAAAAATACATGGGATGACAGGGGAAACTGATAGTAAAAGAAGGGAGGCAAAAATAATGTGTGCTATGTTTACATCACAACTAAGTGCTACTTCTTGAAAAAATCCAGTGACAGAATACTTTCTTGAGCATTTACTTGGCTTCACTGCCACTTTTTCCACAGTTATACTACAGCATAAAATTGATAACTGTTGTTTGATTCCCTAGTGTAATTCTTTAATATGTATCGTAGTACAATTAGGGACCACTACAGTGTTTGTTACTTTCATTGCCGCACTAAACCGCAGTACCATCTGAATTGCCACTGACTTATGCAGACTTACAATGTCCTTGTCAGGGGTAGACTTATGCAGTTATACAGCAAGATTCAGAAGGTTTTCATGTCTGAACTAATGTGCATATTAGATAAAGTGGTCAGTGTATCAGAGGAAATCATACAGACCATTTTGTCTTTCATTTTTTTATACACTGTTCAGACAATTATCATTCCCCTCCCCATGCTGTTTCCCACAGAAGAGATGTATAAATTCACAGTGTTGAATTGATTAAAATTGATACAGATAATTTTAAGGATTCTAATTTTTCTTATGATTGTCCACAGATTCATCTGTTCCTGACAGATTCATCTTATGCATATAATACAGGTTCATCATAATAATGTCTTGCTGTATAATAGATAAGTAGGTACAATGTGAGGGAAAGATACAGTTAATACACTGACTCAGGTGGAAACATGTATGTATAGACTGTTTTATAGAATTGAAACTAACATTTTTTTTATGGTTAGGGGAAATGGAAATTTCAGGATGAAATTACATAACAGTGAAAAGTAATGGAAGCATTAATGAAAAATGATAATGTTCACCTATTAAAAACATTAAAAAACTACGTACAGCACTATCTTACTATTTTCAGTCTCACTGTGGCCTTCTGATAATTACTAAGTGTATTTTTTGCCATATGCTGAAATTTTTATTTCTTCTTTACATTACTCCTATTTGTTATATAGTCATTTTTGTCCTTATCAGATTCAGCGTCTGTTTCCTTTATAAATGTATTCCATAGTATATAAAATAATTAAGCAAGATACTAGCTCCTGAGGTATTTCTTTGTAAAATCTAATTCTTCACCTCCATGGACAATTACTCAAATGTTAATTAGGCATAATTAATATTCTTTTAGTATTTTCAAACTGCAAACCCTGCATAATAAAAAGGACTGGTTGATTCTTGCAGCTTTGCCATTATATTAATGGTAAAGTTATAGAGGCCATATTTGATAATGTATAGTGACATTACAAGTCTTACGAGGAGTAGCTGAGAGAGCTGGGGTTGTTTAGCCTTGAGAAGAGGAGGCGGAGAAGAGACCTTTTTGCTCTCTACAACTACCTAAAAGGAGGTTGTGGAGAGGAGGGTGCTGGCCTCTTCTCCCAAGTGACAGGGGACAGGACGAGAGGGAATGGCCTCAAGCTCCACCAGGGGAGATTTAGGCTTGAGATTAGGAAAAAGTTCTTCACGGAAAGGGTGATTAGGCATTGGAATGGTCTGCCAAGGGAGGTGGTTGAGTCACCGTCCCTGGAGGTGTTTAAAAGATGAGTGGACGAGATGCTGAGGGGTATGGTTTAGTGGTTGATAGGTATGGTTGGACTCGATGATCCAGTGGATCTTTTCCAACCTGGTTATTCTGTTATTCTGCTATTATGGTCTGTAGTTTTGCTTGGATAGTCTTATACTTTTGCTCTGCCAGTATTAAAATTGTCCATTAAAGCAGAAAGCAGGCTTAGAAAATATCTTCACAACTTAATTTTATCACCCTAATTGGAACAGAGTATATGTTAATAAAATGGTACTTGCATCATATGGAACTTGTCAGCAGTATCTCTCAAAGCATTTCATACAGAAGCAGACTGACTGCAAGGTGATTTACCTAAAGGCATTTATCAAGCCTCCGGCAGTACTTAGAGCAAATCCCAAGTCTGCTGAAAGACAGTCCCATGCCCCCCTGACTGACTAGGAATCCTGCTTTTTTTTGAAAGAAATTAAAATTAAGGGGGATATATACATTAAAAAAATTGCAATATCCTTGTATGCTGAAAGTGATTCTTCTTTGCCAATGATGATGTTTTTTCTTTGCCCACAGTACAAAATTATTTAGTAGAAGCTAGGCAATGTATTTTAAATATAGTAGAAACATAAATGACTACAAGCTGCTAAGATATGCACTGTATGTGTGCCTGGCCATAACATCTTCTGTTCATTGAAGGAAAAGAGCCTGTTAATGTAATTCCCCTTGCCTTTATCTTAAAATCTCATGTAGAGGTAGAAAGCCAGTGACTCAGTGCTAGTATTTGAGCTTTTATGTCAATTTGCAGGTTTCACTGGCATTGCCATTTTCTTTTCTATTTCTTGCACTTGTTTTCCTTTCACGAATTCTTGACACAAGAAGTCCTCTATCTCCTTAATCACCAGATTTTAGTACACATATATTTTTATTCTGTCAAGATCATTGCTTCAGGTCATATACAAATTCATAATTATATACCAAAGCAGCATTATCACTAAACAATTTTCTCTGGTCCTAAAAGACTAAGTAAAATGAAAAAAAAAGACAAAAAAAAAGTGAAACAAACCCCACTAAGATTTCATTATAGGCAGCTCTAGAAAGAGAATTCCAGAAAGTGGCCAATCAGTATTCTATATTGGTGTAACCATCCAAGTTTCAGAATGAAAGTATTTCAGTTAACCTCAAAACTGTAGTTAACCTACACATATGTAGAATTCATCACCAATATGGGAATATCTGCACTTCATTTTGAGGAGGACAGTAAGAGTACCACTTGACAAAACTTGCTGGAACCTGCCCTCAGGAACATGGGGAACCACATGGCAATTTATTAATCCTCCAGGAGATGAGGCAAGGGGTGAAGGTCAATGTGATGCAGATTACTGTCTGTTCAATCTTACTTTCAAAATAACTCTTTGTAAGTGATATACACACAGAAAAATACTTGATCTCTTTCAAGACTAAGAAAGATTGTTAAAACCAACTGTTGTTTTAACAATGCCTGTAAAACTCCAGTCTGCTACTGAACTCTTAGATGGGATGCCTTGATATCACCATTATCTAGAGGAAGAAATACAATGTTGGTCCTGTAAACAGGACTCATATCCCAAATCCCTGCTTCTAAGGCTCAATTTTAAGGCACAGAAATCTTTTGTATATCTCCTAATCACAGTCTTTTAAAGGATGGAGCATTGGTTTCCTGGTAAATATGTATATCTAAACAATACCTTTTTATATATAACAGGTTCTTATTGGGATAATTGTTCTCTGTCACAGTAAATTAAGTCATAAAGGGTTACTCTGAACATCTCAACTCAGTCTGTCCTAGACCAAGAGAGTTATCTGAATCCCTTTCATACAAGCACTATAAATATTTTATCATCTGCAAGTCTCAGTTCATCAAGAATAAGCTCTTACAACTCATGTAGTCCCCAGATTTTACCTGCGTAATAGCATGATCTGTCAAATAGCAAAAATTTGTTACCTTAAACATTGATTTTGCTCAGGTGCTGGTTAAATTTTCATGATTCTCAGCACAGATAATAAAACAGCACAGAGTTTTCGAAGTATTGATTATCTCAAAACCTCTATATGCTGCAGCACCATAATCAGAAGGAATGAAAAATACTCCTAGAAGGCAATGGAAGTCTCATTTTATTCTATTTTTTTTAACTTCATAACTGCCTAAAAGTCCATCTTGAAAGTGGTAGCCATCACCAGAAGGATCAACAGAATGCTACAGTTACAATGTATGTTTATCTGAGACACACTAATATTTTTTGAAAATACTTCTAGAAATTAACATAGCTCTTTTTTAGTTTGTTTGGTTTTGCTGTTAAGCGTAGATGTTTTATTCCAGCAACTGTGAACTGTAAAAGCTGGTAAGTGATGTGCTATCCTCTATGCAAAGTTTACATCATAATTCAATTCTGCGTGCTGTGTTCCAGATTGCAATGAAGTAGAGGCAAATCTTGTCTGAAAGTAATTTTCAGAAACATCTACTCTTTTCCCTGTAAAGTATGAATTTCTATGCAAAAGTTATCTCTAAACCTTCATTTTGTGCCTAGATCATATCCCATTTAGAAAAACCTTAATAAAAGAAACCCACTCTGTTCTCTCTCAAAAATACTTCAATTTAGCTAATGTATTGTCTTAGATAATACCCTGACAGATGTAGATCATGACTTATTTGGCAGAACTAAACCTATTGTAGACATGAGAAAATAGGTCAATTAGAGCAAAGACAACTAATTAGCATTTGTAAAAATGTTTATTAAATGCTTTTAAAGTCCACCTTGTGAGCAATTAAAGATTGTTACTGCTCCAAAACAACAACTTTTTGTATTCGTATCCTCTAACTACACATCCCTTCCTATGGAATTAAATGCTACACCCTGCAGAAACTCTGAAGATGGCATTCCTGTTTAAAATTACTCTGGTGTAGACAACATTTTAGACGTTTGTGTCAGAACTGATTTTAGTATCCAGTTGTTTTTTAGGGTTCTTCGAGGGAGTCAATTTTCATGTGATTTCATCCCTTTAAGGAGGTGAGGTATAATCTTTTAAAACTCTTTGTCATTCATTGTTATACTGTGTGGACAACTTAAAAGAAACAGGATAAACTTAAACTTCCAACAACAAAAAATCTCAAAGTTACTTAACAATCACTGATTGACCTATCCAGTATCCCAATGGGAATTTGGAGCTGGGAACAGAACTTTAAATTGTTTTCACTGACTGTGGTTTTATACAAATATAATCCTTCCTTCCTCATAAAATGTCAACATGCTAATTATGGAAGAGAGACAGTTTGGAAGTATTTATGCAGATTACTGCACATAAATTCTATTTCACGAGAC
This sequence comes from Clamator glandarius, assembly GCA_033459285.1. Classification (NCBI taxonomy): domain Eukaryota; kingdom Metazoa; phylum Chordata; class Aves; order Cuculiformes; family Cuculidae; genus Clamator; species Clamator glandarius. The sequence goes on along the minus strand of JAUNZM010000117.1, from coordinate 1,027,356 downwards.
CAGCATTCACAACCAGATTTCCTCATGAGAAGACATTTTGGAAATTTATTAACACTTAAAGTAAAATGTCTGATGGAGAAGGGTTCTTGAGAAGTTGCTCCAGAAGAACAGTTCATTCATACATTCAGACACTCAGCAAGGAGTTTCAAAAAAAATCACATTTACAGGAACACAAGACATCTAAAAAGCTAACAAAAAGAGATTTTCTCTAATGACTGTAGTGAAATAAGCAAATGTTAGCAAGAGCTTTGTACAGTGTTTTCAGCTTCCCAATTCGATTACCCATGTTGTTGTTTGTCATGATATTCAGCAAAACTGCACCAAGGACTCTGCACTTCCCTTCACAAGAGACATATCAGTGCAAGCCAGCTCTTTGGCACTATTCCAAAGAAGTTGCCCGTGTTGCTAATTGAGCTATTGCTGCTGATGCTGTTCACATTATTTTATTCTGTCCCTAAAAATAGTGGGGCAGGTTCTCCCTGTACCATTTAACTATGAAGAATTATTCTGCAAAACAACAGAAAGAAGCAAATGATGAATTGGAAGCTAATCACTAATACTGGATAAAACTAAAACTTAAACTAAAAGTTAGAAAGTGTTCAATATTTTAACCGAAGACTGAGGATTTATTCATTTTAGTGTGTTTGTGTTTGGCCTGGTTTATACAAAGGATTGAAGAAAAACCTGCAGTATTTCCCTCAAGTATTTGAAATAGTTTGTTCCTAAGTGAATAATGAGCTGCAGCTTCCTCTTAACAAACAACTCAACTTGTTCTGCCAACTCAGATTTGCTCCCTTTTTCTGTGCTGTCAAACGTTGCTTTCATGCACTCCATGGAAAAGATGGGGCCTCTCTTTTATAACTGTTCTCTTCTCGGTCCCAGTTTCAAGAAAAGTAACTGTCTGGCAGCATGGTGTTTTAAAGATGTTGCTTCTCCACCGCCTTCTTCCTGAGCAGTAATTTCATGTGACTAACCAAAATGGACCTAGGGGACAGCACTAAGAATGCATCTCTAGTAAAGAGAGGTTCTATCAAGGCTCAAGTCTTGACTTTATAACAGATTTTAGCAGCTGGCAGACAGGACATTAAGCCTTTCATGTTGTAACTGCATTAGACATCCAAAAATGTTAGATACATAAATATTTGTTAGTTCTACTCATGGAAATGTCTTGACTACCATCATGTGGATCAAAATACCAGAGGAAAGGAATTTTCTGACAGTGTTAACTAAAATGATTTCTAGTTGAAGAAGAGTTCTATGAATATGGTTCTTGGGTGAAATATTTTGCTGGAATATCAGACAGGACATGATGGCATATTTAATTATCTCCTACTCTCTTAAGCATTTTTAGAATTACACCAGGGAAGTTGGTGCATATCTATAAATATCCATATATTTTTCTCTATCTTTTTATCCATTTACATCTGGCTGTTTTGTACTAAAGTACCTCAATAGATCATTTATTTAAAGATAACCTCTAAGACTACCTACGTGCCTATTTCAGCTGTGAATCAAGGACAAATACTGAACACGACTAAACCGAATAATAACCAAAAGAAATGCTGAATAATGCTGAAAGAGCAACTGAAACTGTGTAATAGTGCAAGGGAAGAGGCCACCGTCTGGGGACCTGTCACTATGAAGAGAGAGTTACTGAAAGAAAATCTGTGTTTTCTATTCCTGTGTGGAAAAGTTTTCACAGAGCCCCTCAGAGTAAGCGCATAGTGCTTATAAACTTAGGTCTGATGTAGAGGAGTGAGCAATTTGCTACTTGTCGAGTACCAGGAGGTCCCCTTATAGGAGCAAGACTAGGTTAGGAGTGATTGTTTTTATTTTTCCCCTAGGGAAAAATATTATTATACTTGACCATCCTTAGCCCAATAACAGCAAAGGGCATGACTGCAGAAACATTGTCTTATGTGTTTCTCCATTAAATGTTTGGCCCTTTCTGTCTAAAGAGAGAGAAACTTCCTTTGCCTTCCCTTTGAAACATAACTTACTGAGAATAAGTAACTTAAAGTATTTTAAATGTGAGTTTACTGGACACTAGTTGTCCTAGGAGTGGCTGGCACTTTGCCAGCAATACTCATTTTGCCTGACTTTTGGACAGGGAAATTAAAAATGGTGCTCACTGAAGCACAACCTCCCAACAGTGAATGTTTATGCAAAAGACGATAAGAAAGAACTGTGAACATCTAGTGTGACCTCTTGAATACTGTGGAGCATTCAAGAATTATATGTAATCCAGAATATTACGTTCAACTGACTGCCCCATGTTTTACACTGATGTTTGACTAACAAGTGATTGTGTAAAGCATGATTGAGTCTCATCCATGGAGATTAAAACTGTAGATTACAGATGAGAACAACTAAAGAAATTTAACTGCTTGAGTTGATGCATGAAATACTGTATATAACATGAGCACCTTAAAACCAGAAAGAGGAAAAATATTCCCAGTTAACACAATGATAGCAATAAACCCAACATATTAACTCAAAATCATAATTTCATTCATCCATCCATCACTGAATAAACATTAGAGACACCAGTTTAGGGTCTATAGTATGGTACACACATCATTTCTAGCCATATGCTCCTATTCAAAAGGCTCAGGGAATGAAAATCTAGACCTGGATGATGGTGATTCATGTTCTGACAAAACAAGAAGTCTCTGAGAACCCAGCATATGTTCACATACACTACAGCCAGAGTTTTCACCTATCGTTCCCATAACCATCTTCTCGACCAGGAGGATTATTTATGCTGGGATATGCAGTGCAAGCGTTAGCTAACAGACTAGTTGAAAGTTATTCAAAACTTTAAAAAGAAGATGTCCAGAAAACCATTTGAAAATAACTTCTTCTCTTTGAGTGGATTATTAAGCGCAGTATGAAAGCAGGTACTTAAATACAGACCACAGGATGACATTATCTAGTGCTAGTCTTCAGCAAAGTTAACTAGGAAAAGCAAGAAGATAAAAAATGTTATTTGTAATGTGAGCATCTTGGTCCAACATGACTAATGGGTTTGAAGGTCTCCTCACGTTTCCAAAAGGCATCACGCTATACCAGAAGTACAGCATATCTGTCAAACAAAGTTGATAAGAAGCAGGCCTCAAAAAATAGGAAGAAATACTTATCTGCAGTTGCACATTTTTCTATATTTTTGGTATTTTTTAATTAAATACTCGGGGATAATATAAACCAAGCCAAGAAACATATTTTGCTGTTAGAAGAGATTATTTTAAATTCATTTATAGCTGTTTAATCTGCTAAATAGAATACTGAGGTTTCTTCACTACCACAGGGCAGACATTAGATCTTCCAAGAGAAATTTTAACTAGTTTGAGACAAAACCAGTTTAGCCTACTTACTTAATAGTCCTTAAACATAAAGTACTGCCTTAAATAGACTTGGCTGAAAAATGGTGTACAGCTGTGGCAGGATCCGTGTTGCCATTAAATTAAATGCAACTACTTTGAAACATCTTCCACAATTCTACACCGTCTGGACATAGACTATATTTCTGTGAAACTTAAAAGATCTATCTCATATGCTGTCTTGAGCATTGTGACAAAAGCAGAGAATTAAATTTTTTGTGTTTTATTCTTCCAAAACCTTAAGCTCACCATATTTGTTCCATTTGTTATGGGATAACTACTTCTCCAAAGGAATGATCAAGATCTTTCTCAACCACATGTTCCTCTAACATTTTTTTTGTGTAGAGATAATAGCAGGTTAGCAACAATACTGAAAAAGGAGATAAGAATTAATTTTTAAAAAACTTTGGCCTACTACTGGGGGAAAAAAAGAAAGAAATGAACATCAGTGACTGAGCAGAGCTGTTCATACTTCAAAGCATAAAAATGCTTATTTTTGTAATATTTATAATTTTTTCATGTTAAATGATAAGATCAAATCCTGCAAGTCCTTCACATATTCAGAAATCTCATTAAATTCATTCTCAGAAAGAAAAAAACTCACTGGCATCCAAATATATAAAATTATGCATTTTTTCAGCTTTTTTTTGCCTAACTTTTTGGTGCAGTGTCTGTTGATTTCACCACAACCTTATGGATTATCCAAAAAAACCCCAAGAATAAGTATAGTATTTAAACACATTACTTTTCAAAAAACAAACCTTGAGAGACAGATAAATACTTTGTTACAGCATAAGAACTTTGTCCCTGCTAAACTCCACACACCACAAGCAATAGTTGCACTTCAAGGTCACCTCCCTTCTTCCTTCAGGAGTTTCAAGTTTCTTCCAGTTAGTAGCTTGGCAACCCTGTCTATTTTCATTTACCCACTTACTGGCAATACAGACAGTGTTGGACAGTTAAAGCTAAAGCAAAACACACACACCCTCAAAACAAACCCCTAGAAAAATAACATTAAAAATATATCAGGTACTTATTTCTTTAAGTCATTTTGTATAGACGTATTGGTAGATGTTTTTACATGCCAGCTTCAGTTAGGATGAAATGCCTTTCTGTTGTTCTTCATCTTCTAAATAAAAACATTTAATTTTACTGAAAGGGGGTGAAAAGACTCCAGCATGATATATAGAACAAACCCCACTAGCTAGCTTTTTTTAGTCACCATGTGGTTCTTAGCAATATTCTAGTGGAACTCAAAATCAATCACGTTGCTATGTTGCCACATAGATGGTCTAGTAATTGGGTGGCTCTGCACTTTTTAGGGAGCAGTTAACCCTCTTTGATTAGAAGCTGAAAATGGACTAATGGACACATAATATTAAGAAGAGAAAGCCTGAAAGAGAGTGCTCAGCCTACAGGGCAAATTCGTATGACAGAAAATGGAAGCAGACCAGTGATTCTACTTACTTTGGAACATTTAATTTGAATTAATAAACAATGCCCTCTCAGAAGGAATCTGGCTATACTCTTACTTAATTCAAGACTCTTAAAAAGGTTAGCTGACCTACAGACCTCCTGTATCTCCACTGTTGAGAAAATTAGAGCCTTCTTTATATGTACTGTTTATCTCTTCCGTTTCTGTCTCTAGTTTGTTGGGTTGATTGTTGGCACATTTAGGGGGTGGGGGATGGGGGAGGCAGTCCCTTTTTTCCTCTTTGCTTATAAAAAACTACTCTACTTAATTTTTATCCTTTCTTCTTTGAACTTTGTAATCTTTTTTCCAAGTTGTCTGTTTCCCAGCTCTGGGTTACATGTGATTTTTCTGCCATAAAAATAGCCACAGAAATAGGCAACTTGGACTGGTTATATCCAGTCTGAATGTCCTATATGTAAGCTGCTTCAGCAACTGGCTGCATGAAATAGGACTGTGGAATAAGGATTATGATAGGTGACTTTCAAGGAGAAACTGATAGATTTGCCACCAGCTGCTGGAGCTTATTACAGGGCAGTAGCTGGAACGTGTCCAGAGTCATGCAGATTTATCCACTCCCACAACATTTCTTTACTGCTCTGCACATTACTCACATCTTTCAACCCTCTCCTGGAATGCTGATCTAGCTTGGGAAGGAAAGATATTAAACATATATTTAGTGCCACTATACATGAAAAGTACAAATGTGATTTTAATTTCTTTGCGAGTGTGCTTTCTTCAAACTTTGCTAACATTTTACAGAAAAAATCTATAGTTAAAACCTTTCTGCATCTTTATATAAAGTAAGAAATGCATTTTTAATACATACTGTACTTGTACACATATGCATAGATACATACATATGTTCATATACACATACAGATATGGATCACTTAGTAAGTGAAAGACAGCCACTTGTGTAAGAGCACAACAGTTCCTTAACAGTGCAGAAACACTTTGCAGTGATATTTTAGGACAGAAATCTAAGGCAGAAGAGTAAAGTTACAGGCAGAATGTGCACGTTTTAAACTGCACTCAGAATGTTATTGTGTAACCTGACATCAGTGAAGGACGCAAAGCCTAGCATCGCTACTCTTAAGAAGAGGGGCCTGTTAAAATAGAAACACTAAAGAAGATAGTAAACCGAACTCATTTTCCACAAAACCAGATTTCTCGCTATTTATTCACCTGCAGAAGTGCACTTGAAACTGAAGTGAGACATAACTTGAGTAAAGTAAGAAGAGTGAAAAAGGGCAATCTGTGGGATTGGGAGGCAGAGGAAAAAGGCAAGAGGCTTCATGTATTATACATACATATGGAACAGCAAAAGAAAGAACATTAATATTCCAAAACAATACTTTATTCTGCAACCAATTTTTCTATTCAACTGTCTACAGTAACTGCAAGGTGAAATGCAACTTTATACCTCTTGTATTTCCTACCTCATCATTACTAGTGTGTTGGAAAGAAGGCAGGGCCAAAATGATATCAGTCCTGTATAGGATAGGTATCCTGTCATGTTACAGAAAGATGCTACCTGTGTCTTTGGTCTTAATCAGCAGCATGCACTGATGCAAGTATTATAATGTGTAATGCTTTAATTGCACATCTGTTCCTCACATGGGTTTCTGTAGATTAAGCTATTCTTTCCCCTGCTTTTCTCCCCATCAGTTTCCATGCTTACTTCCAATGTTCTTAAAGTTTACCCCACAACATTTTGCCCCATCTTCCTTTTTAAATAAAATTAGTACATAAAGTCAAATTACTTTCTTAGATGTCATTGAAGAAATGAATTTTCAGATGTGATTTAGCTAAGGGAGAGAGTGGGAACAGTTCAGAAAGTGTTGTGTCGTGTTTTTGAGCCACTCAGCTGCAACAAAGAGCCATGCAATCACTAGCCCTGGTGGGCAACAAAGAGCCACATAGCCACTCACTCCTCTCCCGTATGAGGAGGAGAATTAAAATAAACAAAAGCAAAATATTCGGGTCAACATAAGGGCAGGAAGGGTTCATTCACCAATTACTGTTATGGGCAAAACAGACTTGACCTTGGGAAAAGAAGAAAAATCCATCTAATCTATTCCAAATCAAACTACAGCAAGGTAGTAGGAACCAAAACCAAATCCCAAAAATAACACCTTTCTCTCACCCCTCTCTTCTTCCTGGACTTAACTTTTACTCCCAGTATTTTCTTACTCCTCCCCTCACAGCAGTACAGGGTGATGGGGAATGGGGGTTTGCAGTCAGTTCACCACACATTGTCTCTGCTGATCCTTCCTAGTCATGGTGAAGATTCCTCATCCTCCTCCCCTGCCCCACCCTGGGGTCCATCCTATGGGAACTTCTCCAATATGAGTCCTTCCTGCAGGGTGCAGTCCTCCAGGATCTGCTCTAGTGCAGGTTTCCACCAGGTAATGGCCTCCTTCGGGCACCTCCAACATAAGGTTCTCCTCAGGCTGCAGGTGCATATCCATGAGGATTCTTCATGGGCTGCAAGGGGACAGCCTGCTCAGCTATGGTCTTCTACACAAGCTGCAGAGGAATCTCTGCATCCAGAGTACCTCCTCTCCTTCCTTCTTCACCAGCCTGTGTTCTCTGCAGTGCTATTCTCTTCACATCTCATGTCTGCATACTTGTTTCTCTCAAATCTGGTATCTGCATAGGTGTTTCTTACTTATCTCTTTCTGCTGCCATGCTAGACTGGGTGAACAAGCCCAGTTCACTGAGTCCTGGCAGTCCTGCCACTGGTGTGTGAGAAGCCAGTGTCTCCAATCACTCTCCATTCCTGCTACCCCTTGCCTTTTTTAATCCCTCCTTAAGTATGTTATCATAGATGCATTACTACTATCACTAACGGGCTTGGCCTTTGCTAGAGGTGGATCTGTCCCAGAGCCAGCTGTCCCCGACTTCTATTAGCCTCCAGCAGAAGCCACCCCTTCTGCTGGAGGTTGCACAAGGTCCTCTTGCCACGCAAACCCAGTACACGCAGTCACTCTAGAAGGACCACATAGATCACAAGGTGGTGGTGCCACATTCAAGGGACAACCAAGCTAGAGCAGGGTAAGTCTGAAAAATATTCAGTAGCAATGTAAGACAACCATGATGATCTTAAAAATGTTCATCTGATTAGGATCCAGGAACACAAAACGTGACGGATAATATGATTAACAATTGTTAATGTGATTCTGAGCTACTGGGAGTAGTGTTTTTACATAGGGGATCAAATGAAGGTAAAATTTCACATACCTTTTTCTGCCTTGTGTGATATAAACAAAATCAAGGTCAATAAAAAAATAGAGCAAGGAAAAATAAGCATCAGTAAAATTAGAAACAGCTACGTTTATTTGATGAGATCAAAAGTCTATGTAACTCAGTATCCTTTATTCAGAGTAAGTCAACCGCACAGGACCAATGTAAAGACTACACTAACAGGACAAAGATATAGAAATGCATCCCCTAAATACTTTCTAGAATCTAGCTCTCCGTGACTTAGGAAAGAAATGAGAGAGAAGTTATATCCATTGTTGCTTGAAATGAGAAAGTGTAGATAATATGGAACTCCAGAGGAAAACAACAGAAAATTTAAATTATTAAATAGAGAAATAAAGAGCCATTTCTTAACACTAGTTACTTTGAAGCACACATAAAAATAGTACATAATGCCATTAAGTCTCAATAAAATGGTATTTATCAGGGACAAAGTAACCATAGTAAGGATCTTATTATTGTGCATGAAAACATTGAAGTAGCTGGGTTTGAAAATTATAGTTTCTATTTTTGTGAAGCAATGAGAGTTTTGGACAGAATTCCATCAGGAAAGGATGACAATATAGGATACAGAGGGGACTTGTTAATACTAGAAAGATTAACCACTGAGTAGGGGCTGAGAAAACATTACTGAAAATCTGTGCCTGATTGCAGGGTCTTCCTGTCTAAGCCACTATGTAATTGTCTATATTTCTATTTAATTTTCTTCTTCTTCTTTTAGGGTACAAATTTAAACCTTAATCTATGGGGTTCTTTTCAAAATAATGCTTGAAACCATTTATTTGGACTATATATGATAATAATATGATTATTGCCATTATAAAAATAATTTCTCTGAATTTACATTACATACATAAAATAGTACATAAGTTATTGAAGAACTGAAAAATTGAAAAAATGTGGAATTATATGTTAAGATTATACACTGTATATTCAAATTATGGAAATAGAAATTAATCATTATATATTTCCCCAAAGAGTAGTACTTCATAGTCTTTTTATAGAGGGATTGAGCACAGAGGAAGAAAAATAGCTTTTGTGTCACTAGGGATGGATTTCCTTGACTCGTAGCTCCACTGGCATTTCTCTTCAATCACCTTCTTCTCCAGCTGAATATAAATACATATTTGGATTTGTGAATAATTCACATGTATAAAACTTTATTCACTATTGGATTTTGGCCACAAGTTGATGCATCACTTAATTCTATCTGTACTAAAAAAACAATAGTGTATGAAGCCTCCATGCTGTACGTCTTGGGAAAAAAAAATGAGCAAGCTTAAAAGTCTATAAATAAAGAGTTTCCATTTAGAGCCAGTATTCCCTGTTGTGTGAATCTTTATACTGTCTAGAACTTTCTTCATTTTACACAAATCAAATAAAGATACCCATCTTCGAATAAAATATTCCTCTACTCTGGCTGGAAAAAAATGGAATAAGGCTGTGGCTTTTATCAATTTCCTTCTGAAAAAATCAGCAACACAGCAATCAAAAGCTAGCAGACTGGTAAATCTCCCTTAACTTTCCTAAGTTCCTTCATTATTTGTTGCTCCTGAGCTAGGCAAAGAAAAAGAGTACATGTTCCACAGCTTTTATTTCATACCTTTGCTCTAATAAGCTCCAGCCTAAATTGCTGGCCTCTTTATATTCCTGTGATTTATCTATAATTTCCACAACAGCTAGGCTGAATTTAGCAAGCAATTTCGTGCAAAAGTGTGGATCAGTAGACTGAAGCAGGTTGTGCTGAGGCCTCTTACATATCCTGCTACATGGGGCACTTAGATTTTATTTCAGATTGGATTTCATCTTCTTTGGATAGCATTTCCAGTAATTGTGATGCAAAGCTTTCTGAAGGGAAAAGGTAGCAGCATGTACTGAAGGGCTTAGTCATAGTGCAGCTCACCCCGTGGTTTGGATCTTAATTTCCACATTAAACATAGGAGTACTTTTTGAAAGGAGCTTTTGTTTATTTTCCTCCAAAAGGAAATGGTTTCCAACATACCAAAATTTTTCTGGAAACTGAGGCTACTCTCAGTAAATGGCAAAAGCCAAAGGATTCATTTCTAAGCAGCATCACGGAAACATAGCTAATGCCTAAAAAAAAAAAAAAGGAATTTTTGCCAAGGCCATAAACAAGACCCAATCTAGAGTGGAATGTACATTTACTTACCAATTTCTAAACCTACTTTGTCCCTTTGAAACTGCCTCATTTCTAGGGCCTGCCAAATGATCTCCAGATCAGTCTGGAGATGGAGATTGTCTTTACTCGCTCTGTGAGTCTGAGACTCTTCTCTAGATCCAGAGAGAATCACCAGTTCCTGTGGCAAAGCACTTTTCTGTCCTGTTGGTACCAAAACTATGTACGAACAATCCAGAAAAGGAGCCTGTGATCAGTTTTTAAGTTTCAGGAAGAAGAGAACAGTAGCTCACATGAGCTGGCTTACCAGAGCAGCAAACATAATTGATGGCCTTGCATTTGTAACTGTTAAAGTGTGTAATCTACAAAAGATTCATTGATGCCTCTTACTTAAATTGTACAAGATTAACTGCAGACTTCATAGCTAATGTTTCTGTCTTTATGGCAAATGCCCCATAATACCTCTACTGAATTTGAGGCTGTACTAACTGAATTGAGGTCTGTGTTCCATTTTTGTGTTAAATACATGTTGCAAGAAGCAAAACTGGAGTCCGTTCAATATCTTAATCTAAGAGATTCGTCACAAATTTTGCAAGCTGAGGTGTAGTGTGTGGATTGTTAGTGTCCTGCTATCTTGGAAACAATCATATTTCTATTTCTTTACTTTCTTTTAATGCCTACCACATAGAGATTCTTTCTAACTTTTGCAAGAGCTGCAAGTGTATTTCTTTTCTATATCTATATTCAGAAGGAAGCACAAAAATGTATCTAAGTGGAATATTTTTAAATACAGAATTAACAGCGTTTTTCTTTTCCTGCATTATATGTAGCTCTTTAAAAGAGGCAGCTATTACAGAGATTTGTCCCTGATCAAAAAAAACACATACTCCAAATACATGTTTTCTAAGAAACAATGTCAAGAGATGGAATTGGAAAACTTAATTTGATTAATGATCTTGAGTATATTTCATAAGCGAAGCATAAGTTCTTCTAGCCCTTGTACACCTAAAGGCTGAAATGGCAACTTTATTATAAGCCTATGGGAATTTGTCATCCAAAACTATTCGGAATTCAATCTAAGCTGGGAATGCAATGATTTTAAAATCACTTTAGTGTTGAACAAGATGTGGTTCCTGAATTCAGTCAAAGGGTAATTTTTATTTTTCTTGTGCTTATGTTAGGAAATAGTCATGGCTGATGGATAAGTATACAGAGAGAAAAAAAGATGTGTTCAGAGACAAAACTAAATTAGGAGTAACAATTTTCTCTCAGCCATGTATTCTTCACATTAAGCTTGGTTGCAAGTTCTCATATGACTGTAAAGATCAGCTTTAGAGATGTGCTTCTACTACGCTAGGCAACAAGTGTGAGATTTACCAGAAGATTTTTCTTGCTTACATTTCCTTTAGGGTCTCCTTTATCATTAAGATAGTATGAAGTGTATCATCTATAAATAGAAGTTCTTAAATCTTATTTTACCCCTTTTTTTTTCTGTTATATCATCATGCTTCTGTGCTTCATTGGAAATTCTGAGGATTAGCTTTGTTTTAAAGCAGCTCTTATATCCTTTATGTTACTTATTGTAAAAAGCAAGTAAATTTTCCCCATGGAATATTTTCTTAATAGCCTTTAAATCAAATTTTTTCATTAGATAATGATAGCTTACATCAGTAAATTATAGCTTCTATAGCTGGTATATTTTCTTTTTCTAAAAATCACATTGTTTACTGTTATACACCACCAATGAATTGTCATGACATTTCTGAAGTGCTATCTTGGTGGACTGGGATGAAGAAAAAGGAAGAAGTATGGATATCTACAGTGGTGAACTAAACTAAAGCTTCATCCATATCAACACAAAATATTCATACTCATAAAATTAACAGAAACTAAGTTTAAAATATACAGAAAATATGAATTTGGAGTGGATCCCAAGCTGAATTTTCTAAACATCTAAGGTCTCAATTTAAGTTTCACATTTAACTTCAGAAAAAATGGAAATTCTGCAATGCAGCTTAATTCCAGAATAAAATTCAGTTTCAAACCTCAATGGATTCAATATATTCAGTTACCATTAAGCCATCATTGTTCTCTGTAGTTATGATCAAGAATCAAGTGCTCCACATATGCTTCAAATTAAATAAAGACACAGAATTAAGATTTAATGTAAACAGGTTTTAAGAGAGGGCATCGAAAAAGAAATACATGCAGTTCAATATTTTCTTAATCTTATATATTTCAAGTTAAAAAAAAAGACAGACCTCAATTCAATTAGCACATTAAAAACATTTATTATAATGTACTGTGATTCAAATATAAGTAGGTACTGCAATTTTCTCTGAACAAATGGTAGTCCAAAACATTGAGGGTCAGCAGAAGAGAGATGATAATAGGAAGAACACACTCTCTGCAGTGGTTTCCTGGGGTACTTGGCAAAATTTAATCAAGAACTGTAAAAGCTTTCTCTTATTAAAAATGTTGTTTTGGTATGAGTTGAGACCAGCCTGATGCTACCCTACTGATTTTCCACAGCTACCCAGAACAGGAATACAGTAATATTTCTCCTGTTATTTCCAGATGAAGATCACACAGAGAAAAGTCAAATATGGCATGTAATCATGCATGATTACAACAAGTTTAACAGCTCTCCTCTATATGACAATATGTTGCAAATGAAATGCTGTCTTAGAAAGGAACTGTAAAATTATCTGTTACTGAAGGGATAGAAAAAGGAAAATAACAAGGATGGATTTTAATGAAATGGAATAAACTGTTCTGACATGGCTTTCAGCTGCAGGTGAGTCTCAAAGCAGACAAGGTTAATAGTGATAATATCAGGCACAACTGAATCAAATGAAAGACAGGAGGAAATAACTAGCATGTCAGAGATCAGACTTGGTAAAGCTGCTTCAAAATCTAGAGGAAGACCAGAAAAGTGGGGACTGTTTTAGAAAAAGTATAAATTAATGCAAATATTTGTGAAGTCAGAAATATGAAGTCAAAAGTAATCATTTCACTGCATGGTGTGACTTCCTTCACAGCTCAGCCTATGAATTTCAGTGTTTTGCACCTGTTCTGAACTCCTGGATAGAGGAATAGTAAATTTAAATAATGGTTTTCATCAAAATTTTTACATGTTTGATGAGTAGCACTGATTTAAAAATACACTTCCAAGAGGTAACAAAAATGTTCAGAGATATAGATACACTTCCAGGTAATCACTAGCTGCAGCCTGAGTCCATTTTCCTTTTTGTGCTCCTTTGCTGTACTCTTTTCTGAAAGCAGCACTTGCTACTTGCAATACAGTTTTTGACTACACTTACCAATTCTCCTATTGACATGATTTTGCCCCCTTGGTCATCAAAACTAGCACATGGGTCAGACTGAGCTCTCATGTGGGGCATATCCCCCTTGTTTCCTCAGCATGGAAACAGGAATGAAACAAAGTGCAGAAGAGCCAGCATGCGTCAAGTTTTGCCTGATACAAAGGCGTTAGGCAATCAAGGCAAGCAGTCACAGCATCGTAAATAACTCTGGCTATGTTTTATGGACACGGTGAAAAATACATGTTTATCCTCTATAGGTTTTTACTCTCTTTGACTAACAGAATTTGTCCCAGCTAATGTTATTCCACAAAGTTCATATCTGAAGTAGAATGTAATGACAAAGATACGTGTGCTACTGCCAGCCATCTTGGACATGTTACTCTTGATGCCTCAAAGTACTCATGTAGTGTGTGCCGTCTTGATGTGTTTATGAAACACACAGAATCACAGAGTCACAGAATGACCAGGTTGGAAGAGACCCACTGGATCGTTGAGTCCAACCATTCCCACCAATCCCTAAATCATGCTCCTAAGCACCTCATCTACCCTAACCTTAAACACCTCCAGGGACGGTGACTCAACCACCTCCCTGGGCAGACCGTTCCAATGCCTAACCACCCTCTCCATGAAGAACTTTTTCCTAATCTCAAGCCTAAATCTCCCCTGGCGGAGCTTGAGGCCATTCCCTCTCATCCTGTCCCCTGTCACTTGGGAGAAGAGGCGAGCTCCCTCCTCTCCACAACCTCCCTTCAGGTAGTTATAGAGAGTAATAAGGTCTCCCCTCAGCCTCCTCTTCTCCAGGCTGAACAACCCCAGCTCTCTCAGCCGCTCCTCATAAGATTTGTTCTCCAGCCCCTTCACCAGCTTCGTTGTTCTTCTCTGGTCTCGCTCCAGAGCCACAACATCCCTCTTGTGGTGAGGGGCCCAGAACTGAACACAGTACTCGAGGTGTGGTCTTCAAACAGTGGCTTCATGGCTTCTGGTGAGCTCACACCAGCACTTTCCAAACAGTAATTCACTAAACAAAAGCAGATCTTATTGGTGAGCTTCTTGTCATTGCTATTAGCTGGTGGGGATTTTGTAATGCACTTTGATGCTCTGAATTAACATGTTTCCCTTGCAGCATGCTTAAAAGTCAGAACCTAACGCAGACTATAAGTCTTGTCACCACAGTACTAAAATCCTAACTAGTTTCTGCGCTTGCATGTGTAATTAGGACTATCACTCTCTTTAATTGCCCTCTACTAAATAACCCCTTCTCACTTGATCTCGTATTTTTCTTCCGGGACTTTCTACCTGCTGATATTGACAAAGTACAACTGTCTAATCAGGCTGACGTACAAGGATTGCAGGAGTAATACTTGTGACTGCCATTTCATGCTTCATTACAGCTGTGAATCTCAAATCATAACAGTAATTAGCAAACAAGTCTCTTTTTTCAGCTGCCTGTATGATGCAAAATAAGATCACTGGCAAGCTGAGCACAACCAAATTAAAATACTTAACCATACAGTTAAATGGTCAGTACAACAGACTTTTTCAGCTGTTCACAACTGTACCACATTTTCCTTGTAAACTTATCATTTTAGATACACATTAGGGTCAGGTTTATCCTGCTCCCATTTTCCCCTAACAGCAATTTTGCTTTGCAAGAGGTAATTTTACACATGAATGTGTTGTTAGCTATTGTAACATAATCAGTTCAACAGCTTGTTTCTATAATCATGTGTTCACCAATATTCACAAATTTCCAATATTTTTTAGTCAGAAGCAGTTTGAATAGGTCCAAAAGTATCTCATGTGTAAGTATTCATATACCAGAGAAGGAAATTAATTCTATTATCTTTATCTTGTCCACTCACTGGGGACAAGAAGTGATTTTCCCTACATTTCTTTATATTAAAAATTATATCCATCCTGTTACTCCATTCAAACAACTATCCATACAAGAATCTGAAATGTACCCTATAAACTCATATAATTTCATCTCAGCATAGCTGCAGAAAATTACATGTTATCATTAACATTTTTCGGGTTAACACTGGAGTACAGAGAGTATATGACTTGCCTTAGGTAGCAAAGCCAGACTCTGAGATAGAGCTAGGAATAGACCTCAGATTTACAATCTCATAGCCCAGTGTTTTAGCTGAATATATCCCTGCTTCTGCTATACCTATTGTAGGGAAGACTACTCTGCTCTAACTTGCAAAATAACTTCCGAGAGAAACAGTGTCTGTTAATTATTAGCTCCTAGCCTTTGTCTCATATCTGTGGTTAGAAACCATTTCTGTTATGACGACTTTTACAATAGACTACTTCTAGAAATCTCTTGATCTCACAATACCTATGATAAGGGTACCAAAAAGGAAACAGATTAATCTAAAAGACTGAATCCTCCAAAAGTCAAAGACTTATTTTTTTCCACTTCAGAAGAAATACCTTAATCTTACAGCACAGTCTATAATGAACAGTTTCCACGTAGTCCTGGAAAAATACTGTTCCAAGTGAATTCATTGTTAAATTTCTTTCACTATTTTGTAAAAATCTATCAAGCTATGATCCTCAGACAAAACAAACAAACAAACAAACAATAAACCCCAAATGTAAACCTTGAAGAAATTACAATTTCCTGCCAAAGCAGAAGACTAAGAAATTTGTCCAGCTTGATAGTTACCTCCTCAATATTTTACATGTGGGAATCTTTGTTGTTAGGTGTGATATGCTAAAGCAAATGGATCTCCAAAAACACACACTTTTGTACTATACACACAGATAGCAAAAGGTAGTTCCTGCCTCCACATAGCCTACATTCTAAAGAAAGAGCCCAGCTACGAAAAATGGTAGAAGACTTAGCCTTCAAAACATTAATGAAAGGATGCTCAGAAATCCTTTCCAGTAGCTTTTGAAAGTGTGCACTCTGTAGTTCCATTGACCTCTCTTGCCACACAAAGATGAAGCCAAAGCTTTGTCTTTCTCTGCCCTCTTGATGAGTTGCTGCTCTCATCTGTGGCAGGACTTAAATACACTAATATATCTGCCCTGCCTCAATGCACAAGATAAGAGAGGGAAGTGTAGACTTTTGTACAACCTCGTTAAGACCCCACACAGCATAGCGTGAGCACTCTATCACAGCACTAAGGCTGTAGCAACAGACATTTTCAGGATATTTCCTAGTAACTTCTGGCTTCTATAAGACAAAGCAATGTGGTTTTTTAATTTCATGATGCTAAGAATGGTGAAACTGTTAAAAATAAGCAAAAAGTCTCACATTTTAGAAAAAGCAGGCTTATTGAATATGAAGTATTTTTCTAGCTAGAAAAATCCTTTCGCTCATCCGTGTGACTAAAAACACATCAAGAAATTAATGGATTATGGCAGTATTAGTTGTCTTTCTGTATTTTCCAAGGGAAGGATATCTGCATTTGTACACGATGGATGCATTTCAATTTGGCTACACAACAGGAATGAAAAAAAAGAAAAGATGAAAATAAATGAACCAATAGTGAATATTTATGAAGGAAGCCAATCCATAAATCAAATTATTTAAGACAGACTGTGCAATCATTCTCTTAAGTGACTTTTTTCCTTTAAAGCTACTTGGATGAGCAGAAAGTCTTCTTTTGTTCCAGTACAATCAGAGAACAGTAGTCCTCAATCCAAGATCTCAGTTTCACATGAGTCTTACTACACCTTAACAAGAGTGGATGCAGATTTGTCTGCTAACGAGGCACTTTCAGTCATGTCAGTGTAAGTCACAAGGGAACTGTTCTGGAATTCTTTGCCTGGCAGCCTGACCTTGACTCCAGTGGTTTTGCCTCTCAGTGAAATCCTGTGGAAGCCCCTGGGATGTTGTGAAATACACTCCAGCCTCAACCACAAAAAATGTGTCTTATGGCCCCAATCCTGTACATGTTTGTTCTCACTCCCCCTGCTCTGGTTCAGAGAAGCAGCAGTCTGAACAGCCACTAAGCACAGCTGTGTGCCTGGGACCTTGTAACATGACCACAAGATGACTTCAGAGACCAATAATGGGAGGAGAGGGAGGTTACACTCCTTTGGCTGCTTTTCTAAACACTTACTTCTCCATTTGTCCTGGCATAAGAGTGGGATCTAGCCAAATAGTTTTTTAAGATGAAAAGTCTGACAGACGTGGTGGACCACAATGACTGAGCACCGTTAACTGAGTTTCTTCTTTACTTCTGTACTCTGCAGCAATATGTAAATGCATTGTCAGTATATGATAGCAATAACAGCTTTACCTAAAGATTTTTAATGTGAGAATACTTCCACTAATGTCAAACAGGAAGCTTTTCATTATTTTCATTGCAGTGTTCAAGGGACCATAGAGCCTTATGCTGGAGGGCTTGCACTGCTCCAGCAGTGTGCAAATAAAAGCAACAGCATTTTACACCTGCAGTGCCTCATTTTGCCTGGGGAAAATGGACTCACAGGAGGTTGAAGGATCAATCCCTGTTAATTTGTCCTTCAGAACATCTAGATTTGGGGCTTTTATGCTGAAAAACTTTTATTTTCCTATGCTATACAAAGTTTAATCATTTATTCAAAAGTCTTGTTCTACTCACTTGTATCACAAAAATACCAGACAATGCAGGGCCACCTGATAAATGGTGACAGCAATTAGATTGCTTACGGAATTATTCTCTTGAGGAGTTACTCTCTAAATGCTGTAATTGATTCTCTTGTTGAGCTCTCTTTATAGAAAGCCAATTTGCCAGACTAAATCAGATCAATCAATTATCTGCAGTAATTTAACAAATAAAATTCAAAATAATTTGACTGTAAGACACTCAAAAAAAAAAACCTAGAGAGAAGACTTCTGCAGCCAGTGTCTGAATTTGCTGCATCGGCAAGAAAAGTCAGCATAACTTTAAGACTTTTGATGAAAAAGATTATTGCTTCTAAATTACTTTCTAATCTTTTGAGGGTATTTATGCCATTTTAGAATTGTGTCACTGTCATTGAAGGCTGAAATAAGACACGTAATATTTTGTTGTTACTTACAGTTTCTAGGGTGTCTTTAGTGAACTGGAATGCATTGCAAAGATTTCAGGCAAGCAAAAGTGTTCTTCCTACCCACAGATCATTTACCAGGAATATTCAGCATATTCTTTCTGAACTTTGAAAACAGAGGGTCATCTGGTGTTTAAAGAAATTGTGCTCAGATAATTTAGCTGATTCCAAAACATGACCATAAATGTCATCAGTTAGACTTAGATCGTTAAATAGTTCCTAAGGGGGTTTAAATCTATGAATACAGAAGACATTTATATACCAGAAATCTGTAACTGACCCACTGTTCATTCATTTCTAATGAGTGTATGTAAAAGGTAAAATACAGAACCACTGAAAACCAGGGATTTTTTTTATTTTGAAGGAGGTCTACATGCTAACAAATCTATGCTTATGTCATAGAAGAAATTATATATACATATATATATATATGGAAAAAGTAAATTATGCTTCTGTAACCAGTGAAAACAGTTATTTCCTAAAGCATAATTCATTAATGCCATTGGTACAACTTACATTCCAAGACAACTCTGACACTTCCAAGGCAACAGTATTCCAAACTTATTTATTTAATATTTTTCCATCTTTGTTTCCAATTGCCTGAGTTCACCTTTATTAAAGCCCTTTAAACATTTTTCCCGTGGAAATCTGATAGGAATTTCTTTTAAGTTATCGGTAGGTCCATCCCAGTACATTCCAGATTTACTTACTTGTAGATCTATAAGATGAAAGTCTTGACAAATGCTAAGAATTGATACGACCTGTGGTATGTAAGGTACTGAAAAAGAAAAAACTCTCCGGGTTCTGTAGGAATGCAAGCTATGCCTCATGCTTTAGCAGCTCCAGCTTACTACATCTCGCTAGGATGATTAAGTATACGGTTTATTCAAGAATTCACTGTGTTTATTGTACTGAGCGTGTTACCCGATATGGATTTTAATTTAGGGTTTTGTTTGAGTGCTCAAGAGGCTAGCAACACAGTATATTTTTTTAAAAAATATCGATGCAAAAAGTGAGTAAAAAATGTACCGATGCTACCTATCAGTTATTTGTTTATAGGTTAACAGCCTTAGCATCTGAGAGCCTGTAAACTCATTTCTACACACTGAAGTAATGTGAAATGGCAGGGAGCAGGAAAATAGAAATTATCTTCAGTTCTAAGAGAAGCAGCTCATTTTCAGTAAGCTTGCTGGATCATTAAATGTAGAGTGCAGGTTTGGAGTTTTATTCTTTTTTTCCCCTCTTCCTGTCTGCCTTCTGCAAATAGGGATATGGAGCTTCTTGAAACTTAAATTGCTGAAAATCTGCTTTAGTATTTGTGAAGTGACTGCTCTAACCAACATGTGACAGTCTCAAAGGTTCATTTAACACCACTATAGTAATCAGTAAATAATTAAACATAGTGCTATCTCAAACTCCAACGCTAAAGAGAAAGGGATAATGTGAGGCTCCTTGGGCAAAGGACCATCTTACATTAAATCATTGTATTATATAATTTTCTTACATTAAATCATTGTATTATATAATTTTCTAAGTGGATTTTTCTTACTTTCTTTCATTTAAAGTGTTCTCTTTTAACTAAAGTGCAGAGACACATATATGGAACTTACATTTTATTGACAATGAAAAAAGAAAGGCTAAATTATGCATGCAGAGAAATACTGAGCATTGACAGCAGCTGGGAGAAGTTTGAGTGCAGAAACGACAAGGCTGATTCAGCTGAAAGGCAAAAAATGTTTTAGGTACGGTATCTAAATTAATTCTGTGTAAAATTAACCCTGTGGATGATCCACTGTAAACATTATTATTTGCTGCTGTGAAAAGATGAGGGCTACATACATAACTGGGAAAACTATATCTGAATTGGCTTCTGTTGAGCTGATGATTCCAACTGCAATTATTTGTCTTGTTTACAGAATGAATGAATGATTCTGAAGGAAAGTGCACTTTGCTATAGATTTTGTCGCCATTCTTTGTAGATATGAAGTTACTTTGTAGTATGTTATCTTTGTAGATATGAAGCACATAACAGTTACTTTACTTCAAGAAGAAAGTTGGCAACTCAAGGTCACCCAGTGAACTGTCACTGGTAACATCATTAGAGGTTTCAGCTGTCCTGAAAGAAAGGGTATCTTCTCTGCATCTCCCTTGCAAGAGAAAGGTATGACAAATGCCAGCACCTAGAATGATGGTTTAGAAAGAAATTAAAACTCAAAGTACAGAATAATTATTAAACAGTTTTTCCAGTGGTTTTTACCCTGGTTAGCTTGCTAGTATAATCATGTCAAGAAAGGTAGATCTCAAAGGATGAAGTTCCTAAATACACTGAGTGCCGGTGGAAGTAATCCCTTAGAGAAGCCAGAGTCAAGTAAGACTAGTGCTTTTTTGAGAGAGAAGTGAACCACAAAGACCCAACTAAGATGCTTTTTAGAAAGAAGGTAAAAAGGTGTGATTATTTTAATGTGTTTTAATTTGTCTTCTACATCTAGTAAACTGAATTAGACTAGAGTAACGTGCTTAAAATTAGATCTAACTCTTATTTTTCTCACATCTGCTAAAAAAAATGTGTAGTTTTCTCTAACACTTTTGGCCTAATCTTTATCCAGCGAAACAGCAATCAATGCAAAATTGGAGACAAGATAAAGCATTTAAAAATTACTTTAGAAGGAGAGACTATTAAGTCTTCCTGCATACTCACACAATTTTCTGAATAGATTATCTCTTTTCCTGCAATGGATAAAATTTGTCAAATATTTTCAATAGGATGTTGTGCTCTGATGGTCAAGAATCTAGAAGGAGTGTAAAGATTTCTTTTTCCCCATAGGAGAATTGGAAAGGGAACGAAAGATGGACTCTGCATTCAGAGGAACATGCCATTTGCTATAATGAACAGAACACCCTGCCTGTGTGCCCTGGGTTTGAGATGCTGAAGGAAGTGTGATGCTGCTGCTGAAGAGACAAATACAGTCATCCTACTTTACAGATGACAACCAAGAGCATATCCTCTGCATTAGAATATTGCACCTCTAGTAAAACATGTTGTGGTGGCTGCTGACTTTCATTTTTCTTTAATTTATTTCATCCAAAGTTGACAGATTGATTGCTTAGCATTGGTTATTAACTTCTACGATTCTGGCAGCTGTCAGGGACTATCATGTAATTCAGAAACCCTGAATGCTTCAGGGTTCCTTTTGTCTTTAAGAGAAGAAAAAAATATATAACTTGCCCTGTAAACTAATGACATGCTGACGTTATGACATCTCACCATAGAATGCAGGGTATAATAGATGGGACATTCCTAAACAATGCAATTGCTGTCAGAGAGTTGATGTTCTTGAAAAAAAAAAAGAGAAGTTCATCTAAACACACATAAGTGGAAACCGTTTTCTGAATTACCTGCCCATCTTGATAATTTATAAGTAAGGCTATCCACTGATGGCAAGAATCACATCTCCTATTTTTACAAATTCTGTAATTTGTAAAACCTAAGCCTTCGAGTTTAACTAAACCTGATTTAGTAGACTTGAACTTCAGAAGATAACATTTGACATCTGTTTCTGCAGTTCAGATGGTCGCTAGTATGCTCAAATGCTGTTGATTCTTTTGCTTTTTCAGATATCACAAGAATCCTAATGACTTTATAGTATGCACGGGAGCATCGCTGAACTGCAGAGATTCACACTGGGAGATTCCTGCACAGCTAGAAACATCTAGGTATGAGCAGCCAAGCTGTAAAGGAGGGTAATTCCTCTCAGATTTCATGCATTGGTCTCATCTTGTTTTAATTTTCTTTTAAATATTACATAAATCCATATTTTTTTTTACTCATTTTCATTTCATCTGACTTGTCTTTACATTTCTGATAGAGTAGACTGACAGGCTGCCTGCAATGAGATAAGTAACATATCAGAAAAAAAAGACTAAACATGGATGAAAAACTCAAGGGAAAACTTATCTACTGTGATGTATTCCCACCAGATATCTTTAAACTGTACATTACAAATCTCTTTTACGAGTCATGCAATGTGAAATATTCTTAAAAAAAAGAGCTAACATTTTCTTAGATTAAGATCTTATCTAAATTTGAAGGCTGTGCTTAAGTTATGGGGCTGCCTAGTCATTCAGGAGCCTGGAAAGGAATTCTTGATCACAGTGGGGAATTGCAAAACAAAATGGAAGAAGGAATGAAACATTTAAGATGATCTTCACTGAAAAATGGAATTAATTCTTCATTCTAGCACTAATTCACTAGTGAGCATAAATAATTTCTTGGCCATTAACACTACTATTTGCATTCCCACTAGGTGTTCTGCATAAAAGCAAAATGTGACTTTCCTGTTGTCT
This sequence comes from Clamator glandarius, assembly GCA_033459285.1. Taxonomy (NCBI): domain Eukaryota; kingdom Metazoa; phylum Chordata; class Aves; order Cuculiformes; family Cuculidae; genus Clamator; species Clamator glandarius. The sequence goes on along the minus strand of JAUNZM010000117.1, from coordinate 1,004,400 downwards.
AATAAACACATTCCAAATGCTGTAGCCAGATAGTAAGCTGCTCTTCAACAGTGCTATCCAGATTTATGCCACTGGATTATCTGGTCTCTCTAAACTGCTTGCAGAAGCTGGTAATAACTTAAAAGACACCATGAATTACTTTGAACAGGTCAGACATAGGACAGCAGCAAAAAAGCATACTTACATTCTAAACACATCCTTTCCTTCATAGGATACCTGAGGCTGTTTCAGTTTTAAGTTATTTGCTCTTTTTTTGCACTACCTCACTGCTTAGAAGTCTAGCACTGTACAACAAAACCCCTCTATTTTTACTATTCAGAAGGAGGACAGATTGGTAGGAGATCCATGCACACAAGCAAATTTCACACTTAGAAAATAAAAACAAACTGCTAATAATGCACAGAAGTTTGAAAGCCTGCATTTGTTTTGGCAACTTTTTTTCTCTACATTGCTTTTCCATTTTGCAGTATGAATATTTTTATGGGGTACCATGTGTTGACCTGCTGTTAGATGGATTTTCATATATGCAGCAGGAGGCAGGAGGAGAGAAATTTCAACCAGACCAAATTTCACTTTGAAGCTCAAGTATTAATTAGTGCTCCTTTTTTCCCCAGCTAGTAATAAGGCGTTCTCAAACCTGAACCATAGACACTATTGTTGTCTTGATATTGGAGTATGCTAATACTGCACCTCTGTAGCCTTGTCTAAATTAGCTCATTGAAAGGCATAAATAATAATGTCAATGAGATGTAAGAAAAAAAAAATCAAGTTCGGTCTCTCTAATCAATTCTAGCTTGGCAGGTCCAATAAGTTAACAATCAATGAAAAAGGCTGGTCTACGTCACTACAATCAGCTACAAACTGTATCTGAATCAGAAAGCACAATTTTATATGGTTACTTTTGAAAGAATAATCTTCACAGATAATGTTGCACCATATCTGCAGAAAAAAAAAAATGGTGAAGAATTACATAATCAGAAAGTCTTATATCAATTCCTTGAATAATATTTAAAAAATTACTTTTCCAAGATACAGTTAAGGTGTTCTCAAGGAGGAAGTACAGCTCATTATTTTTAGTTCTGTTAACCACTTCAAAAGAGAGGAAAGGTATTTTTTTGCCACAGACTAGATATTCAGTCATGAGTGCTGGTATTTCAGAAAACTTTAGGGTGTGGCATCTAGTTTCATAGGACAAGTGTAGCAAACCATGAAAACATGAAAATTATAAGGAAAAATGATACTTAAATTGTAAATAGAAAAGTGAAGTTTTGTTTAAAAATTTGTTGCTTATGAAAGCTATTTTATTATGTCAGCATACAGATTTTTACTACATTGCATCAGACATGAAAAGACTGAGTTAGAGGCCGGATGGTAGTTGGTAGGTGCACTTAATATGTCTTTTACTGTCTCGTTCAGCTCTGTTACTTTATGACATAAAGGTATTTGTAAAATTTGACTATACACATTGGACATAATATCTAAAATGATGGACTAAAATTTCTTGTCCTTGTTTTCCAGCTTCTGTTTAGTGCACACATCTTTAAGAAATGAGTAGTCTCCTTTCCTCAAGGATTTTCTTCAAGTGTTGCTGTTATGATATGACAGATTGTAAAATGATGGAAGAGAAACTGGATTCCTCCCAGGACCAAGACCATTAATAAGACAGGGAAGTATATAACTTTAAGTCACTTTTTGAAATTCCACACAAGATCAGTGCTCAAGTTTTTCTACAAACTGATGTTCATTCCCTAAGCTTTGTGAAGTGAGGTGATGCCTCAGCCCAGCAAGGTGCTGTGATGCATATCACCTAACTTTTGATACAGAATTTGACTCCTATTGCTCATTGACTGCTTTTAGGGTTCCTTCATCCTCCTTCTAGACAGGAGCCTGGCTGCATACTGAGGTCACTAATGACATGCTTTCTCTTTAGTCTTATGAAAGAAATAATGTGTGAAATGGTCATCCAAGCCCAAGGCAACTGCAAGTTAACTCTAAAAGAAATGCAAGGATGGCACCCAGCTATGACTTCAACGCACATTTGAAAACACTTCTAATGCCAGCTCTGCCATCCCACAGGGCTCTGCTGTTTTGACCCATTCTTGCCTTCGTAGTAAATCCATGCCTTAATTAGATTTATTAAACCTCTCTGGAGACTATACCTGAGATGCTGATGGAATGTGTCATCTGTGCTGAAGATGAACATCAGCTTTAAACTAAATGTGAAGGGGGAGAGGATTGAGACCAGGCTGGACAGGAGCGAGCCTGGACATGGGGCACTGGTGATTCGGAGAGGGTGTGCCGGTGTGGACCATCAGTACATCACCACACAGAAAGTGGGGTTGATTACACCTGGGGGTGGTAAGGAAGGTAGGGGCATTCTGGCGCTACCTACAATTGCCAGTTACCAGGCAATTGGGAGTGAACTCTCTTCCCTTTAAGAGGGCTGTAGGCTCAGCAGCTCAGCTGAAGTGCATTTACACCAATGCACGCAGCATGGGTAATAAGAAGGAAGAGTTGGAAGCTGTCATAGGGCAAAGAGCCTATGATGTCATTGCCATCACAGAAACATGGAGGGATGACTCTGTGAAAGACAACAAAGAGTCTTTCTACAAATACATCAACAGCAAAAGGAGGGCTAGGGAGAATCTCCAGTCCTTAGTAGATGCAGAGGGAACAAGAATAACAGGGGACGAAGACAAGGCTGAAGTGCTCAATGCCTACTTCACCTCAGTCTTTAAAAGTAAGGAAAATTGTTCTCTCTGTGCAAAACCCCAGGGGATGGAAGAGAGGTATGAGGTTCCCACGGACAAAGAGGAGGTGGTTAGAGACATGCTTGCCCAGCTAGACAGAATCACAGAATCACAGAATAACCAGGTTGGAAGAGACCCACTGGATCGTTGAGTCCAACCATTCCCACCAATCCCTAAATCATGCTCCTAAGCACCTCGTCTACCCTAACCTTAAACACCCCCAGGGATGGTGACTCAACCACCTCCCTGGGCAGACCGTTCCAATGCCTAACCACCCTCTCCGTGGAGAACTTTTTCCTAATCTCAAGCCTAAATCTCCCCTGGCGGAGCTTGAGGCCATTCCCTCTCGTCCTGTCCCCTGTCACTTGGGAGAAGAGGCCACCACCCTCTGGTCTCGCTCCAGAGCCACAACATCCCTCTTGTGGTGAGGGGCCCAGAACTGAACACAGTACTCGAGGTGCGGTCTCACCAGTGCCGAGTACAGGGGGAGAATAACCTCCCTGGACCTGCTGGTTACGCCGTTCCTGATACAGGCCAAGATGCCATTGGCCTTCTTGGCCACCTGGGCACACTGCTGGCTCATGTTCAGTCAGTTGTCAAGGCCCACAAGTTTATGGGGGCGGATGGAGTCCACCCAAGAGTTTTGAGGGAACTGGCGGATGTGCTGGCCAAACCCCTTTCCATCATCTTCCAACAGTCCTGGATGACTGGGGAGGTTCCGCTGGACTGGAGGCTGGCTGATGTTGTGCCCATCTATGAGAAGGGGCGCAGGGAGGATCCAGGAAACTACAGGCCTGTCAGTCTGACCTCGGTACCTTTGAACTCTTCAGAAGGCTGGTTGGCCAAGTGTCATGGGAGACCGTACTTAAGGGCAAGGGAGCCCATGAGGGCTGCGAGCTCTTCAAAAACGAAATCCCAGCAGCTCAGGAGAAAGCCATCCCCATGTTCCGGAAAAAAAGCCGGCAGGCAAAAAAACAACTTGGTTGAACAGAGAGATCTTGAGTGATATCAAGAAGAAGAGAAATCTTTATGGGCTCTGGAAGAGGACACAGGCCTCTTGGGTGGACTACAGGAGGGAAGTGAGATTGTGCAGATAAGAAATCAGAAGGACTAAGGCTCAACTAGAAATCAGATTGGCAAAGTCGTTGAAAGATAACAAAAAATCTTTCTATAAATATATAAATAATAAAAGGAGGACTAGGGAGACCATACAGTCCCTGTTGGATGCAGAAGGAACAACAGTGACAGGAGATGACGAAAAGGCTGAGATACTTAATGCCTTCTTAGCCTCAGTCTTTAATTGTAAAGAAAGTTGTTCCCTCTGTGTACAAACCCAGGAGCCAGAGGAACAAAATGAGGCTCCCATGGTCCAAGAGAAGGTGGTCAGAGCCTTTTTTGCCCGACTAGACACCCACAAGTCTCTGGGGCCGGATGGGATTCACCCAAGGGTATTGAAGGAGCTGGCGGATGTGCTGACCAAACCCCTTTCCATCATCTTCCAACAGTCCTGGAAGACTGGGAAAGTTCCACTGGACTGGAGGCTGGCTGATGTTGTGCCCATCTACAAGAAGGGTAGCAGGGAGGATCCAGGGAACTACAGGCCTGTCAGTCTGACCTCAGTGCCAGGGAAAGTCATGGAAGAGGTGATCTTGAGTGCTATCATGAAGCACATGCAAGAGAACTGGGTGGTCAGGCCCAGTCAACATGGGTTCACAAAAGGTAGGTCTTGCCAAACTAACCTGATTGCCTTCTATGACCAAGTGACTCGACTACTGGACGAGGGAAAGGCTGTGGATGTATCTTCCTGGACCTCAGTAAAGCCTTTGACACAGTTTCTCACAGCATTCTGCTACGGAAACTGTCAGCCCCTGGTCTGGACAGGCGCACACTCTCCTGGATGGAAAACTGGTTGGCTGGAGGGCCCAGAGAGTGGTGGGAAATGGTGTTAAATCCAGCTGGAGGCCAGTGACGAGTGGGGTTCCCCAGGGCTCAGTGCAGGGTCCAGCCCTGGTCAATGTCTTTATCGATGACCTGGATGAAGGCATCGAGTGCTCCCTTAGCAAGTTTGTAGACAACACTAAGCTGGGTGGAAGTGTGGATCTGCTGGAGGGTCGGGAGGCTCTGCAAAGGGATCTGAACAGGCTGGACCACTGGGCAGAGTCCAATGGCATGAGGTTTAACAAGGCCAAATGCCGGGTCCTGCACTTGGGGCACAACAACCCTATGCAGTGCTACAGACTAGGAGAAGTCTGGCTAGAAAGCTGCCAGGAGGAGAAGAACCTGGGGGTGTTGGTTGACAGCCGAGTGAACATGAGCCAGCAGGGTGCCCAGGTGGCCAAGAAGGCCAATGGCATCTTGGCCTGAATCAGAAACAGCGTGACCAGCAGGTCCAGGGAGGTTATTTTCCCCCTGTACTCAGCACTGGTGAAATTGCTCCTTGAATGCTATGTTGAGTTCTGGGCCTCTCACAGAAGAAGTATGTTGAGGCTCTGGAGCGAGTCCAGAGAAGTGCAACAAAGCTGGTGAAGGGGCTGGAGAAGAAGCCTTATGAGGAATGGCTGAGAGAGCTGGTGTTGTTTAGCCTGGAGAAGAGGAGGCTGGAAGGAGACCTTACCGCTCTCTGTAACTACCTTACCTGAAAGGGGGTTGTGGAGAGAAGTGTGTTGGCCTCTTTTTCCATGTGACACGGCACAGGACAAGAGTGAATGGCCTCAGGCTCCACTAGGGGAGGTTGAGGCTGGGCGTTAGGAAAAAAAATTTATAGAAAGGGTCATTGGGCACTGAAACAGGCTGCCCAGGGAGGTGGTTGATTCACCTTCTCTGGAGGTGTTTAAGGCACGGGTGGATGAGGTACTAAGGGGCCTGGTTTAGTGTTTGATAGGAATGGTTGGACTCGATGATCCGGTGGGTCTCTTCCAACCTGGTTATTCTATGATTCTATGATTCTATGATTCTATGATTCTATGATTCTATGATTCTATGATTCTATGATTCTATGATTCTATGAAATGAACTGTGTGTGATAAACACTCTCCAAAGCAGAATGGCCATCAATTAAAAACCTACTGGCTATGACTATAATATCTGATCAGCATAGGTAGTCATGTTCCTTGCCTTTGTCTAATTTAATTTACTCATTTGAAGTCTAACCTATGCAAATCAGAATAAAAAGTGAGCACTGATACATCCGGAATTGATACAATTCTTTATTTTTTGTTTACCTTATTAATTACAGAGAGATACTTGTTCACACATGAGGCCTTTAAGTACCTCATGGAATAAAATAACATTAGTGCCCATGCACAAATACAAATCTTGATTTGTAAGCTTTCTCTTTCTCCCCTCCATTACTTATAACAAAGCTCTGTGCTTGCAGTCTCCCTTTATCTTTGAACTCCTTGTTTTTCATCACTTTCCAGTTCCAATCTCATATCATTTTTATTTCTTGTTTTGCAGCATTTCTAAGAGTTGACCTTTCATGCAGAAAGGGTCATTGGGCACTGGCAGAGGCTGCCCAGGGAGGTGGTTGAGTCACCTTCCCTGGAGGTGTTTAAGGGATGAGTGGACGAGGTGCTGAGGGGCATTGTTTAGCGTTTGATAGGAATGGTTGGACTCGATGATCCGGTGGGTCTCTTACAACCTGGTGATTCTATGGTTCTATGGTTCTTTCTGCTGAATCCATGTCATACACTTTGCCTATAAAACTTTCAAAAAGGACTTTGGACCCTTTGATGTCTTCTGACCCTGCCAATGAAACACAGCGGCATACACAATCTCTCCCCAACCAGCAATGTCACCTCACTGCTTGCACCTGTCATTAACCTTAATAAATTGTTTATCTTGGCTAAATACCATTTTCAACCTATGCACAGTTTCCGTGCTAAACACAGATCCAGTTTCTTCTGGCACACTCTTTCAGTATGTCCATTTCCAGTGACACTAGAGTCTTTATATACAGCTCTTTTTTACTATTTATTTGGTTAAGTGTTTCCTCCTCTATGCTGGCAGCAAAGCCCCTTTCCCTTGGTATCTGTTGGTAGTCCTTTATTTCTTGACTACACTTTTTCATTCACTTGCTCTACCAAAAGCAATTTCCTTTCCCAGTCATCAGATAACATTTATGCATTCAAATCTGTGAAGAATAATAGAAATATCCCATTTCAGAAGTAGAGAGGCCACACAGAAAAAATTAAGCTGTTTTGCTTGATGGGAACTGCTTTATGTACTGTCATGGCCTTCGAATACCATTTCAGCCTTAGTTTAGCTTTTCTCACTGCGCAAAGAGTTTGTCTATCAACTGATAATATGAAAAATTAAAACTTTTCATATCCAGCCTAGACAGTACCTTATAAGCCGTCTCTTGGCTAGGAAAAAGACATCAATAGAAAACCAATTTATCTTCTACTCATCACCCAACAGTGTTCTCAAGCGCTTCAGAAACAGATCTGGAGTTCACATGCAGGCAGAGCACCAGCATGTAGTCACAGCACCAAGCAGTGCAAGCCTGCATGTATGCAAGTACGTGGAGGTTTGTCACACTCCTGCAACTTTGCAGAGCTACGTACGTGTCTCTTCTCTAGTGTAAATGTGAACCTTAAACTCTGGCAGAAAACTTTAATCAGAGTAGAAGTCAAAGGGTTGGTTTTATCTTCCCCAGTACCTGGACGGTTGCAGTGTTTGCAAGCAAAGGTCCCTGAGTGGTCTTATTTGGTGGACCCTCCTAATCTTTGGCCCCCTCTCCAACACTATCTGTGCTCAAACCCACTTTGCTCAGGAGCCCAGCTGGCACTTAGCACTCCATTTCTTTATCAGGCCGGAGGTAGCACAGGCATTTTTTCTCTTCACCTGCACAGATTTGAGCAAACTGCATCACATTATGCTTTCATGTTTCCTCCATAACGCAACAGTTATTTCATTCACACTCTTATGTCCCCTTTGGAAGATTTCACAGGCCAAAATACTTTTACACTTCAAAGCAAAACTCTCCAGGCTGCTCTTAAATAACTCCACAAGCATAAACAGACAACCGTATTATGCCACTATGAGAACACTTTCTTCTGTACCAAATCTTCAGAAGATGAACATTACTTTCAAATTTATTTTATCTTTTGTATCTTGCAGAAGATGATCTAGGATCACAGAGAGATTATGATGCAGAAAATGCAGGAAAAGCTTGGCTCATTAGGTTACTAAGCCTCTATTAAGTGTGAGGAGGAGATTGATCCAGGGGAATCAATTGTGCTGGAAAAGTTTATATATGTTTTCAGAAAGAAAAGAGTATGAGGCGGAAGGGAAATCACACACAGGCAAAAATAGCTTTTGATATGCTGCCCTTGGTTGCCATGGTTCCTTACTTGTCCTGTCAATAATAATTATGAATAATAATACCTATATGAGAGTCAGTTATAAACACATTGATTATTGCTGCCCTCACAAAAATACAGAAATTGTTACTCCCACACCATATCAAACCTTTCTTTCTCCCTGAACAGAGCATTGTGCCGTTCTGCGGCATCACTTCAAGCAGATCTTGATGTTCCTAGACATTTTGGGACCTCAGAGTACAATGTTATAGTCTCCCTTTTCCCCAGTACTTAATGATGCTCTTGCTCTTTCCTCCTTCAGAGGCCACCTGGAGAGTCTCCCCTGTCCAGGCTGCAACTGCAATCCTCTCATAAAGCCTCTCTGGAGACATTCTCTGCAAGGATGCACAACTAGGGTCCCTCCTGCCTACCTGATGCAGCAGAGGTATAGAAAGAACAAGGAAGAGAAATGGTTAATTGTCCCTCTAAGGTATGTCAGGACAAAATTTTCTATGGCAGAAACATAGGGTCATGAACAGAACAAATATTCTTTTTCTAGGGTAAGCGCTTGAGGATTTCACATTGAGTCAGATACTGATCTTTACCTGCATTGCAGTGAATCCACATCAATTCACACGCTGGCATTTCTGAGAGCATGTATTTAACTGTTAGATTTTAATTGTTTCAGAAATTAAGAAACACACTAAAACCAATTGACTGGGTGCAGAACACTGTGTTCAAGAGTAATATGGGCTCAACTCCTTTCCTTTCCCGCCTACCCCCTTCAATTTCAGCTTTCCACATATACATCAGTTTAGCAGCTGTGAACCTAGAGGCAGATGCCACTGTTCAGACTTTAGCTCACTTTTGTAGCTCACTTTTTCCATTGAGAACTGAGATACAAAAGGATTCAGAATTCACTGCATTGCAAGCAAGTGGTAGTATCTTGAATCTTTGAGAAGTAGAGCAGTGAAGTACCTGCCAAAGGTACAGCTTTTTGTGTGTCAAATCATCTATTCCTTTTTCACACACTTTTTATTAGGAAAATAGATAAGAACCAGTGGACTATGTTTACCTCCTGAAAATATCTAATTTTAACTTATAACTTACATTTAGATAATTAAAGTTATCTAAATTAATCTAATTTAATTATGTAGCCATTTTAGCAAATAAATACCAAATTATGAAATATTATAGTTATCCATATTACTCACATTTTATTCTACAGTCTCTTATCCAAATCTCATACTGAAACTTCTGATTACATTTAAGTTTTCCAATGATGAAAGTTGTTCTCGTAAGAGGTACTATGTTGAGGTGTGTGTTTCCTCCATGACATCCTTAGACATTAACACAGCTATGGCATTATTGCTACAGACCTTTCTTCCCCTGTACCAGAGAATCAAATAATTTCAGAATGTTCTGTAAAGGCCTCAAAAAGATTTGTAAACAAGACACTAAAGGAAAACATGGAAACTTGACTACCATGACCAAAACACTAAGTGTTTTCTACATTAATTTTGGAGGAGTAGGGGATTTTCCAGAGTACTTTAGAAGTGTGCTTTAAGATAATTAAGTTCAGGCATTTTAAAAGTTAAAGTATTCCCCTTTCCAGTTATCATCTGAAAGATTACGTTTTTCACATTTTACACTATGTAGAACAAGGAATGATTTTAGCAGAATAGGAAAAAAAGACTGAGATAGTACCTAAACATTATGGACGAAGCAACTCAAAGCCTTTGATTCTGAACAGATATTAGACATTGTCACTTAAATATTTACGAGAGGAAATGGGAGCAAGGGAGATTAGAAGCAGCAAAATATTGGTATAGCAAAAAACAAAGTGAGGTCTGCTTTTATTTTAACATAACTACTCTTATGAAGATTTATACACTTTCTTAATTGCAAGATACCAGCCACCAAAAAGGAATTGATCTCAGATGGCAAAGGAGCAGCTACTTCCTGTAGGAACTTGGATCTATAGTCAGTCCTGGTTTTTGTTACTCATTGCATTCTTCATGATATTTAGTTTCATTATGATTGCTTTAATTACAATACTAATAATTAATAGTTAACTTTATAATTTGCTTGCAAAGTACTCAGGGGAATGCAATTGTAACATCATAAACACAAATAAAATATAGAAGAATATTCTTTGAATTTCAGGGGGAAATGATGCATAATTTAGTATTTGGAGTTTATTATTAGAAGGATGAGATCACTAACTTTTTTCCAGATCATAGAGTCTTTACTTCAGGAAAACAAATGTTGGATATGCACTCAACTTGATGCAAATTTTTTAAGCAACACTGAAGATGATCTTTCCCCACAACTGATAAGAGAACATGAACATGTGCACTCTGAGGCAAAAAAGGCTGTTCCTCTTTGTTTTTCTAGATGAAAAACTTGATTTTAACTACCTGTATTGTAACTGTCAGCAGATGCTGAAAAATAACGTTCTTCTAATCAGTTAGTTCTAAAAATTTTGCTTCTAAGATATTCTGTATAACCTGCTTTTTCAGCACAAGGTTTAGTTCTTGTTGAGAAGGATTTTTATATATTACATGTATTTTTCCAATTTCAGTAAGTTTTCTTTTCATATAGCTGAAAAAATCATGTCAAGACCACTTGAAAAAGAAAGACTATAAAAATAGACACCAGATGACCTATCAATGCCTATGTTTCTGCCCTTTGATTTTTGTGTTCCAATATAGCATTTTACTGTTTGTATGTGATACAGGTAATTTTTTTTTTCACATTGGAAAACAGAATTTTCCACTCTGCCGTCTTAAATTGTTACTATACAGATATGGTTTGCTAAGATCTTTAGGACCTTATCCTACGGAATATTTTATGCTCCACTTAAAGAAAAAAATCTTACTGCAGAACAAGTGGTTGCATAGTACACATGGCACATCAAATTGCATCTTCAATTCTGCTTTATCGAGTACTTTTCAAAGTCAATTATCTATACTGTAGGTTTCCTGTTGGTAATTTGCTTCTGACCTTGTAGTGACATAAGTCTTACACATAAAAATCTATCCAATATGTTGTTATAGCTATGTTATTGCTAATATTTCAGCACTCCACATATCTGATGCCATTGTGCATGTTCTTTTGCATTTCAGATGGAAAACTTTACAGCTATTAAATGTTTTTCTTAGCAATCAATCTTCAGCAAAGAAAATACTGTTGTATTTCTGCCGTAACTGAATTTATAGAAACTCTCATCTATCACATGTAGTTAATATAGCACTGCACATTATACCATCAGTGCTCATTGGTAATCTGGGTAACTCGATGATTATGCTATTTTCCTCCTGCACCGGACATTTCAGGTTATGGACTGTGAGCAAGAACTACTTTGAAAGGGTGGAGGACAGCACATGATTATGGAAACCAAATATGTGTTATTGTAAGTATTTTTAATTATAATGATTCATATCATTGTGGTATTTTATGAAGCCTGCTCTATTTGCTAGAAACAACTCTTTCTATTAACTTGTGTTGATCCTACTGACTCATCAAGGTTAGCAATTTTTCCCATAGTGCTCAAGTGAAACAAATTCAGATCCTAAATTATTTGTCTCTACTAAACATATTATTGCTGAGAAATGTTAAGAAACTGTGTGGGAACTTACTTTCTTTATTTATGTTAAATTTTCTGTACAGCTATCAGACCAAAACAGTAAAACAGTAGCTCACCGATAGAATGAAACAAAGGAAAAAATTTTAGGGCTCTTCTGCAAGATTGATCTTCGTGTAATATTTCAACTTGGTATAAAATATTTAAATACTAAATAGTTAAACTGCACAAAATTTGAATTGGAGACAGACTTTGGAAAAAATGTGAATAAGTTTCCAGTTGTGAGTCAAAATTATGACACTCACACAGCAAAAGGAGAATATTTATTTGTGTCCCTTTGGCTGTGGATATTATATTACTTCTAGAAACTAACTAGTATTGCTGCCAAAACTTGTGCATGGAATTCATCATAAATTTCAGTTCATAGTGCACTACAATCTCCTGGCAAATGTATAAATACAGCAAGGAACAAGCAAGCAGAGATTTAAATACAAGAGATAGTTTTCAGACATTCAGAAAAAAATCCTAAGTTTTCATTTGTGTACAGTCGTAGGCATATGGCTTAAAACCAACCAGCTGATGTGAGCTTTCATCAGGAGAGTCACCTGTTGCAAAACATCTTCATTTTTGTAGCATGCAGATTAAACAGCAGCAGAACACTTTTTCAATAAAATGCTGGTGAATCAGCACTGCTCTAAAGTGCAGGTGGTTGTAGTGCATGTCAGCAATGAGAGGCCCTTACATGAACAGCAAATCTCAAACAACAGAATTATAAAACACACTTATTGCAGAACACTGTCTTTCTGTAGCACCTCACAACATGGGATTTCACATTACTGAAGGCTCACACTGCATATTGCTGTATAAGAAATATGCAGCAGTAATAGTGTGGAAATCTTACTAGATATCACACTCGTGTCTTATGTCCTGATATGAAAGGATTAATATCCTTTTCTGAAATGCTGTTATCATACCCCAAACACCTATACTGATTGCTTTAACAGAGGCTTTGTCCTTAATTTCCTGTAGTAATGGGTCCCCACTCTAGATGCATACAATATGGAGATGTGTTTGCTTTTATCATGCTGGAATTTCCTGCTTTTCATCTAACAGTCTTTCACCTTTCTTTTGTGCATAGTGAGAGCAGAAGAAATGAAGCTCCTACTTTCCTTTCACGATGTCATTTGTCATTTTATATGTATTTTTTCAGGCTTGTTATTGGGTTTTTTTTCAAGGTAATCAATCCCAATCTAAAACTCCTCTCTGGCTGTTTTCATTGACTCATTTTTCATTTTCTTTGTCATCCACAAACCTACTTCCAGTCCTGCTGTATTATTTTCCAGGTGGAAAAGCAGCAGAAAATACATTCAGAAAGACTGTAGCACCAATTTATCTAACATCACTGAGTTTATCTAATGTGTTCCTTTTTCTTGTACTTAAAGATTTTATTCTTTTATGCACCCATTGGAAGATCTACATAGTATCAACGCTCAAATAGCACTCAGGGTCTCCCACTGAACCCCAGGTTTCAAACACACAAAAGGAGTCCTTTGCCCAAAAGCTGTGGAGCGGGAAATGAGACAAGGAGCAACCAATTGATTTATTAACATTGCCAGACTAGGTTACAGTACACTGTCCATTAGATTCCAGCCATGTTTATATACATTCCATATACCAACATGACTGCTAATATAGCTGCATATTTCTGGGATACACTAAGTATAACTAGAAAGCACAACTCTTAGGACGTTTCTAAATACTACAGATTGAGGTTGGGAAGTTAAAACAATATAATATACTAGATACAAAAATACGTTTATATTTTGTTATAAATTTAAATCTGTGCCATATTTAATGTCCTGTGCTACAGCATCATTAGATATTGATTTTATATTTGCAATAACTGCAAGCTTTACTAGAAAGTACACTGGTGAAAATAATTGATAAGGACTGGTTTCAGGCTGTTAGTGCTCAAGATTATAACATGATGAGCACATAAAACTGATCTTGATGACTTCTGTGAGATGTGCAGATATTATGGTGAGAAAGTTCTGGGCCCCTCACCACAAGAAGGATGTTGTGGCTCTGGAGCGAGTCCAGAGAAGAGCAACAAAGCTGGTGAAGGGGCTGGAGAACAAATCTTATGAGGAGCGGCTGAGATAGCTGGGGGTGTTCAGCCTGGAGAAGAGGAGGCTGAGGGGAGACCTTATTACTCTCTACAACTACCTGAAGGGAGGTTGTGGAGAGGAGGGAGCTGGCCTCTTCTCCCAAGTGACAGGGGACAGGATGAGAGGGAATGGCCTCAAGCTCCGCCAGGGGAGATTTAGGCTTGAGATTAGGAAAAAGTTCTCCACGGAGAGGGTGGTTAGGCATTGGAACGGTCTGCCCAGGGAGGTGGTTGAGTCACCGTCCCTGGGGGTGTTTAAGGTTAGGGTAGACGAGGTGCTTAGGAGCATGATTTAGGGATTGGTGGGAATGGTTGGACTCAACGATCCAGTGGGTCTCTTCCAACCTGGTTATTCTGTGATTCTGTGAAAGGTTGTCTCTGAATCTGGGGCACTTGATCACTGTACCTTCATCATGTTTCCTACAGGAGGAAAAAAGCTAATGTGAAACAAAAGGAATGCAGAAAACACAAAAATGACTGGAGGAAAGGAAAGCAATTGATAAGTTAAAAATTCATATCCAATGACGTATGCATGAATTCCAAAGAGGATAAATTAGGAGAAGTAGTTAAGGAAGTAAGAAAAGTCTTGTTAAAAATTGCAGTTTCTAAATTAAGCTACATGGGATAAATACAAAGGAAAAAACAAGCCCATTAGGATGCTTGGATTATTATAGCTCCACTGTAAAGACTTGCTGTGCTGCTGCTGCTGTTACAAAAGCATCAGCACAGTTCCATTCTGTATTTAGTCAAAGTCCTCTCTAAAGGCCAGTTTCAGACAAAAGTAAATGGGTTGGGATCAAATCAAAGCTTTTAGTGATTCGCCTGTCTGCTCAAAGTATGAGCACATGTGTCATTATGCTAGCAGTGTGGAGATATTCAGACACAGAAACGGAAAGCTAGACTGACTTCTAACAGCATTGTCCTTTATGTCTTTGAATATCTCTCAAGGTTTTTTTATTAGAGCTGAATAAGTGGTGAGGCTCAGGGTATGAAGCTTATTATATTGCAGCATTTCAATGCTACAGTATTTCAAAGCTTTGCTTTTCCTGGTTCAATTTTATAATGGTTAAGGACTTTTTAGGACTTTGACATTAATACAGATATTCTTGTGTGCTCAAAACAGTATATAACATACAAGACAGTTCTATCAATTCATCCATTAAGCTATCATGATTTCAGGTGGTGATGTGGTGGTATAAAAACAGTTCCTCAAGGGGTGATGAAAAGTTAGTCTTCTAGAAAGTTACCTAACATATTAACTAACTCAAAAAATGTTCACAACTCAAAATAATTGCTTTGAAGAGGCAGCTACTGGTTAAGCCCAGGCTGCCAAAGTTACATTTCTGGACAAAACAGAATAATATAATGCTACTCTAATCCTGCTACTCTCATGTATAATTTCCTAAGGTGATACATGATTTTTTCACATCAGAAACAGTACTTTAACTATTCTCTCCATAAGACAATTTAACAAATAGCCAAAAATAAGCAGATATATTCACTGCACCTGTTTCACAAACAGTATGTATTTCATACCTTATATAGAAATCAACAAGTTTCTCTACTTCATCAATATAAACCATCTTTGAATACTGACCTCTGCATCCTTCCTCTCCATCCAAATTTACAACAACTTACATACAGTTTTCTGTTTCCCAGTGAAGTGGCAGGGGTCTTGTCTATGGGAAGTGAAGCAGCACATCTCACACAGCAACCCTGAGTCCATGGAAAGACAAGAGATATCACAAAGCCATGTGATAAGAGCAAACACAGCCATGGGATTTAGTGATCCAGTCTGTCACTGTAATGAACTCTATGAAAAAGCTTTCCTGTGATTTTTTCAACTCTCACAAGTCCTTACCCTCCTATAGCATCAGGTGGATGCTGCAGAAGGTACTATGTGGTTTCCTTGCTAGTGCTTGGTGGCAAGAGTATAGCCTAACATTGCAGGCCTGCTTGTGATCTCAGATGTCTTCAACCACATGTTGGAGGGTTTATTCATCAGTGACACAAGCTGTACTGAATCTCAAGTTACTACTCCTGCCCTAACCATACGGGGAGCTTGCCTAGACTCACTTTGTGTGTGTCTCTCCTCTACAGGGGCCACAAACTGGATGCAGCAATCGGGATATCTTCCAACATGAAATGATGCCCAACATGCAGGTTGTATAGAGATGGGATTGGTTCATGCTTCACTGAACAAAAGAATATACCAAAAAACTTTGGCTGTAATATTTCCAATGAAAAATACAGGAGGAGAAGGAAGCTACAATGCTACCAGAAAGCTACGATCTGATTGCCATAACTGAAACTTGGTGGTATTAATCCCATGACTGGAGTGTGGCTATCAATGGCTACAAGCTTCTTAGAAGGGTCAAACTGGTAAGGAGGGGTGGAAGCATTGCCCTCCATATCAGGAAATGGATAGAATGTGAAGAGCTTCTTTGAAGAGTAGCCACAAACAGGTTGAAAGCTTGCGATTCAGAATAAAAGACCAAGGCAGCAAAAGAAACCTTGTGGTTGGTGTATATTACAGGACATCTGATCAAGGAAAGCCTACTGATGAAGCCTTTTTCCTCCAGCAACAGCAGGTTTCACACTTACAAGCTCTCATTTTACTAGGTTACTTCAACCAGTCTAACATATGCTAGAAAAGTAGCACAGCAAGCTGTAAGCAATCCAGGGGTCTCCTAGAGTGCACTGAAGATAATTTCTTAATCTAGGTAATACACACCCTTACCCAAGGGGGAGCAATACTGGACGTCATGATCACTAATGCAAGTGAGCTCATTGGTGACATCAAGATCTCAGGCAGCCTGGGCTGCAGTAATCATGCATTGGTATAGTTCAAGGTCCTGAGGGATATGAGACAGGCAAGGAGTACAGTCGGGACCCTAAATTTCAGGAAAGCAGACTTCCAGCTCTTCAAGGAGTTTGTCAGTATGACCCTCTGGGACACGATCCTCAGGGACAAGGGAGCGGCACAGAGCTGGCAAATATTTAAGAATACTTTCCATAAAGAACAAGACTGATCAGTCCCCAGATGTAGGAAATTGGGTGGGGAAGGGAAGAAACCAGTGTGGCTGAGTCAAGACCTGCTGGTAAAACTCAAGAACAAGAGGGAAATGCACAGGCAGTGCAAGCAGGGATAGGGAGCCTAGGAAGAGTACAGGGACACTGCCTGGTTTTGTAGGGATGGGGTCAGGAAGGCCAAGGCACAGCTGGAGCTGGACTTGCCAAGGGAAGTGAAGACTAACAAGAAGGGCTTCTGCAGGTATGTCAACCAGAAAAGGAAGGTTAAAGAAAGCATACCCCCACTGATGAACAAAAATGGTGGCCTTGTAGCAACAGACAAGCAGAAGGCTGAGGTATTCAACAACATTTTTGCCTCAGTCTTCACTGGCAACTGCTCTCCTCATCCCTCCTGGGTCATGGGACAAGAAGAAAAGGACCAGGGAAGCATAGCCCCTCACACTGTAGGGGAGAATCAGGTTCAAAACCACTTAAGGAACCCAAACATACGTAAGTCTATGGACTTGATGAGATGCATCCCAGAGTCCTGAAGGAACTTGCCGATGCAATTGGCCAAGACATTCTCCATGATATTTGAAAAGTCATGGCAATCAAAAGAAGTCTCTGCTGACTGGAAGAAGGGTAACATTGTGCCCAGTTTTTAAAAGGGTAGAAAGGATGACCCTGGGAACTACCAACCTGTCAGCCTCATATCTGTGCCTGAGAAGATCATGGAACAGATCCTCCTAGAATATATGCTAAAGCACATGGAGGACAGGGAGGTGATTAGTGGCAGTAAGCATGGCTTCACCAGGGGCAAGTTCTGCCTGACGAACCTGGTGGCTTTCTATGATGAGACAATGACATCAGAGGACATGGGAAAACCAATGGATGTAATCTACATGGACTTCTGTAAAGCCTTTGACACAGTCCCCCACAACATCCTTCTCTCTAAATTGGAGAGACATAATATCATCCAGAGGGACTTGGACAAGCTGGAGAAGTGAACCTGTGTGAACATCATGATGTTCAACCAGAGAAGGAGTCGGGTTGTTGATAGCTGAGAAGCTTGACATGAGCTGGTAATCTGCGCTCACAGCCAAGAAGGCCAACTGTATCCTGGGATGCACCAAAACAAGCGTGGCCAGTAGGCCAAGGGAAGTGATTCTGCCCCTCTACTCCGCTCTTGTGAGACCCCATTTGGAGTGTCCAGGTTCTTGTTGATACTCCAGTATGTGTCCAGTTTTGGAATGCTCAATATAAGAAAGATTTGGAGCTGTTACAACAGGTTCAGAGGAGGGCTACAAAGATGATCAGAGGGGCTGGGCAACCTCTGCTATGAGAGCAGACTGAGAGAGTTTGGGTTGTTGAGCCTGGAGAAGAGAAAGCTCCAAGAAGACCTTACAGCAACCTTCCAGTACCTGAAGGGAGCCTACAAGAAAGCTGGGGAGAGATGTTTTACAAAGACTTGTAGTGATCAGACTGGAGTCAATGGGTATAAACTGGAGAGGGGCAGATTTAGACTAGACATTATGAAGAAATTTTTCATGATGAGGATGGTGAAACAATGGAACAGGTTGTCCAGGGAAGTTGTGGATGCCTGCTCCTGGAAGTGTTCAAGACCAGGTGGGATGGGGCCTTGAGCAGCCTGAGGTAGTGGGAGGTGTCCCTGTCCATAACAGGGCAGCTGGAGCTAGATGTTCTTTAAGATCCCTTCCAAGCACACCAATGTATGATTCCATGATTATCTGTAATTTCTTTTAGTGACTTGCTAAACATTGATTAAGTGTCAGGTACAAGGTTTGGTTGGTGATTTTTTTGAACTAAGCGTATGACAATGGTAAATGCTGTGAACATATCCATTAGAAATTAATATTCCATTACTTCTTCACTCTCCTCCATTTCATTTGTTTTGCCACTAAGTCAAGTATCTACTCTTTCATTTCAAGTTATAAGGGACTTTTTCTGCAAAAGTGAAAAAAATGTACAGATATCTGATGAATATTTACAGAAGGAATGCTTTTAACAAACTTAATGCCTCTACATTATCAAATTATCTAGCATAACAGGAACTGAGCAACAGACTCAAGTTATTGGTTCTGAAGATCCTGCATCTTTGCATTACACAGTCTTCTAGATTTTATTTCAGAATGTGTTTAGTTAGTATGGTCATCGGGACTGAACATGCCCTCTCCATGCATGTGACCAAGCTGTCCAAACTAGTACTGACAGGTTGAAATCTTTATATCTGCAGAAGGATTAGAAATGTATCAGGATGCATATCTGGAGCAGAATTTGTTTAGTTTCCCCAGAATAGACTTGTTCCCAGACACCAGAAGAGCAGCACAGAGCAAAGCAACCTGCAGTAAGTAGAGATAGCTAGGGAATTTACTATAAAACTGCACTACTGCTTTAAGAAAAAAAAAATTTTGATTCAACCAGGTACTCTTCTGCCTAGCATGAAAAATACTTGAAAATGTTCCAGCTTTAAAAATTGAGTAATCACATTGTTTGCAGTTGTACATTGCTGTTGGTGACAAGGCTAATGCATGCTCAAGGCCCTGCAGAATCATGCTGTAATATCTTCCTACATTTAGTAGGATCATACAAGATGTTTATTCGCTCTGCCATAGGATGTTTTCATTGATAGCATTGGGGTTTTGATGTAGGCATGTCAACATTATGTTTACTATACTGCAGCAATATCTGAAATATTGTTAAGGAAGCATCAGATTCACAATTAAAGAACAGAGAATACCAAGAAATATATGTAAATTTGGAATGTCCTCAAGCATTTAAGCCTGAAAGTATAGGTAACTAATCCAATGAATCAGTAGAACAAAGATGCAATACTACTCAGAATTGTTTTCCGTTTATATGAGCGATACACGCAGCTGCTTCTATAGCTTCCACTATAAAAACAAAACACTGCCATATTTTAAAGTAACAGCACAAGATAATATAGCTGTACAGGCACAGAATAGCTTTCTACAGTGTTTCAAGCTATTTCTGTAATATTTCCATAAGCGATTAAGAGCTGTTTCCTACACCACTCCAGTCAATGAGAAATTAGCGTTCAACTAGGATTAGGAACAGAGGCCTTGAATCAAAGCTCTTAGGAATTTGCAAGTCTCATTGAGGTCAATATAAAGCAGGCTTACACTCCACTGCTTTGCTGAGAGGAGAAAAAATGCACTTTATTTTTACTTTTTGCCTATTTTTCTAAGCAAACAAAAAGGACGGTAGAAGCTGATTTTTAATTTTTGCCATTGCAGCTCTGAAAAAGAATGTCTCAGCTGGAAAGACATCAAAATTTGCCTGTGGCAAGACACCACCACAAGTGAGAAAACAAGACAGCATTTATCTTCCCAAGAAGTTAATATTCTGCTTTTGGTGGCAAGTAGACGTGAATTGACTCCAAGTCTCTATGTTGTCCAATTTATATAGCCAGGATATTTAAATATACCAGTAAAATAAAGATTTCTATACAACAATAAAGAAATCCTTCTAACTTGTGAAGTTTTCCTCACACAGATCTTGATAAACGCTATGTCAGTCTATCCAATGTAACAGAATGGTGATAAAATGGTAAAATGGCATTACGAATGTGAAAAATTTCTAGCAGAGAACAGAGACTGTTAAGTTTGTTCAGAGAGAAAAAAACATCCCACCTTTTCAGCAATAGTGCACAGATACCAATCCCTGATTCTTGTAAGTGAGAAGTCAATGTCATTATAAAGATTAAGACTGAAGTTTCACTCTGTACATTACAATGCACAAATATTTTGAGTGGTAGTGCAATGAACTATAATGTGATAACTTATCATACCTGCCTTGGGCTGTGCAGTGATCTTTGTATCTACCATAAATCTATTCCACATCTTTGGTTGATAAGGGTCTTCCCTCGCTGATAGCCTTGGACCCAGAATAAAAGTGCTTATGCTTTGTTCTGCTTCTTACAATGAAGTCATGAGATAGGCTATACCAGATTTATTATATTTTCCTTTAACAACAAAATATTGAAGTATATCATGGAATATCATAGGAATGATATTGCCACATCACTTTGGTTTGAGTTGGTTTCCACTTAGAAACTCGTGCACTCAATCTTTAGAGGGTGAAGGTCTTATCAGGAAACTAAATCAAAATCTGATTACCAGGATGCACTTTCAGCAGAAGATAATTCACACCTGATCAGGTACAAGATACCTTTTAAGCTTTGTTAGGAATGTAACAAATGAGATTGTATACAATTAATGAACTTTGAAGAAGTTTGCTGCTTCTGGAGTCACTAAGTGACTGTGATTTTACTAATTGCAGAACATCAAATGCTTAGTACTACTTAAACATTTACCTGCTGTGTTAAAACCTGTATACACTACCTAAGAAAAAGGTCAAGATTCATTGAAGAACACATCAGTGGTAGGTTGTTTCCATTAAGAAAATAATATTTTACACAACTTTGAGAGAGGAACAGATTATTTTTCTAAATAAGAAGTAACAGCAAGAAAAAGAACAAATAAAATGGGGTTTTGTTAAAAAGGAAGAGATTGAAAGACAGAGGTGTTTCTTTTCTTCTGTCTTTTAATTGAATCTGTTTATACTTTTGTATATAAAAAATAATATTAAAAGTTGCTCTTACTTGCTATGAAAAGGTTGGTTGGGATTTTTCTGAAACTGTCTGTTCCATGTGCAGGCAAATTTCCTGATCAGTAGATATCAGCAAGACCATCTTGATCATATGAATCCTAAAATAACTATCTCTGAGAAGGGAACTGTTATACAATTAAATTATATCTCTCCTAAAAAAAATCAGATACAAAAACGTTTAAAAGGAATTTACATACCTTCTGCCCAACTTATCTTAGAGTACAGAGAACAATACTTTTAAGGGAATTTGACCTATGCATAAGGTATCCTATTTCGAGTTAAAATATCACCAGAATAAATGAGGATGGAAAAAAGCTGATGATTTCTGATGTAAATCAGTAGAGCAGACTGCAGAATTACTTGAATGTGAATAATTACATTGCACAGAGACAAAGCAAAGACTAGGAACAGAACCCAATACTTAATTTCTCCTTACTCTATGTGAGAAGCTTTCATTCATATTTTTCATTGTGGCACAAGGAATCCTTTCCAACCACAATTCCAACACATTTCAGTGAAAAAGTAAATATATTCCAAGCCCCTTCAACCAATCTGCTGGAAAAAGCACAGAGTATTGCCCCATGACAGAACTCAGCAGTAAAAAACTCATTCTCCTGTCCATTAAACATTTCCTAGGGTGGTGATGAAACTAGCTCCCCAAGCAAATCTGTTGTAATACTCGGCTTCCCAAATCTCAGTTTTACTCAGCAAGTAAAGAGAAATGACAAAGTCCCTTAAACATACATGCAACATTCTGCTTTTTTCTGTTAACAAATCAGGAACCAATTCCCTCAAAAGACAAGGAATCTAAGACTGAGGGAACTGATTCCCTCAAACCAAGACAGAGGACCCAAACCCTCCTCTTGTGACCCAAATAAAATACTGTTATCAATACTGTTAAATCTTCTGCCAAAGCATGTAATTTCTATGTAGCCTACATTTCCAGTAAGTTTAAAATGAAAGCATATCATCTAGACAGTATTAAAGGTGGTTTTGGCAGGAACTTGGCCCCTCCCTGTGGGGTGCAGAATCTGGACAGCTTTCTCAGTGCCTACCTTCCTTCTTCTCTCCTCTATGACTTCCAGCTCCTTTTGGGCAGAAACAGCCATCCTTAAAGCTATTTTTTCTCTTTGGCACTCTTACCAGGGATCCAACTGCCCACTGGCTCAGAAAAACAAACGCTAAAATCCCCATGGTTTGCCTAGTAATGCACTCAGAACAATAACTTACACGGGCCATTGTCAGATGTGTGTAACTGCAGATCCATGTAGTGAAAAGTTTTCAACTTTTTTAAGTGAATAGAAACTCCCACGTTTGCAGAGAAGGACAGAAGTGCCTTCTTGTGTAATAACAGGCATAGAAATTCATGCAGCCATCCCCCATGGGATTTGTAATTATCCGTATCTCCTTTTAAATGCTAACATAATTCAAGTGAAACAGACAGCTGACAACAGGTGTTGAATTTCTTGAGAGGATGACTATTTTATTTAACTTTCAAGTATATCAATTCATCCATCAATAACTGTACAGTCTGATTTTACTTCTTTGTTTGCCCTAAACATTTTGGCTGACGGCTGCCCATTTTTGTCCTTGTTTTGCAGCACTGGCAATGAATAGTGGAGGGGGTGCAGCAGCAGGCACTCTCCAAAGACAGGTCTTAGGATATTGCCCAAGAGACTTTTCTGTGGTGCAAGATTCATTGGGAAGCAAGGTGCAAGGAGCAGGTACTGCCTCCCCTCACCTGGCCGAGCCCCTAGTCCTGAGCCAGCTGCCATAGGGTAGGAGATGCAGCCGCGGTTGCTGCCAATGACCTCCTTGCACCCACCTGACTGCCCTGGCCAGACCCTTCTGAAGGAGCTTCTGCACACGTGTGGCAAGATCAGCCCCCAGATGCTGATGGGGCACAGACTGGCCTTGTAAAAGAACAAGCAAGGAGCCATGCGGCACATGCCCATCACTTCAATGGGACCAGTCTGGACCATGTGTCCTGGAAGAAGCTGCTGCACTGACCATGTGTTCTCGAGGAACTGCTGGGTACCCATTGATGTGGTGACTTTCTTCTTCCCTTCTCTCTCTCTTTCTCCCATTGCTTTTTCTCTATATATACATATCATTTACCTTATTGTGTTGTCTTGACTGGAACTGTTGTGTATGGGATCAAATCCAAGTGACTTTGGCTGTGTTCAGGGATCAGATTTCGATCTCAACAGGTACATATCTGTTTTCTGCAACTTTGGGAAATTGCCTGCCCATATCTCGGCTCTGTGCTCAAATATTTTGCTCTGTTTGTTTTGGTCAAAGCCAGAATGAATTTTGCTTTTGGTTTTCCAGACAATATCACAGCCCAGGAAACTATTACATATATAAATTAAAATTATTTTCCATCTCCTCTTCCCCTCCTCCATTATCTCATACCCTACTGCCTTTCTTACCTCTTGTTATTATCACAAGAGTCGACAAATTGCTTTGCAACAATTTTATTATTTCTTCTATTATTTCTTTGTTTCTTTAGCAAGTAGTAAATAGCTGCCTATTATTAAAGTGTTCTATGGAGGCCAATCACAGGCACGGGTTAGAGTTTCATATCTGTGTTAAAATCTGGAGGTCTACAACCACGTTATCTCAGTTCTGGAGAAGAGTGCTGTGCTGCTCCTTTCTCCCATGTTTTAAGGAAACTATATAGGGCAAGATTGTTCAGTCATGAAACTAAGTAAAGCTAAAACATTTGTCTTAATATTGTCAATAGGAAATAATAAGTGTGATATTTGTACATAAAAAGCTCTGATTTTAAAGGCATTGTCTCAGATTAGCAACTCTGTAAAAGAGGCTCATTTCTCAGTCTTGCAATTTTCTTTGCAGTGCTTAGACTTATTACTCATACAGTGACTGCAGGTTGAAATATATAGATATTTAAATAGGATAAATATCTTATTTTCCATAATTATGCAAGTCACATATCATAGTTGTATATAGAGGCATATTTTTAATAAGCAAAATTTGATTGAAAACTTTTAGTGCAGCTTTTAAAAATCAGTATTCTGTTCACCATAGATACCACATAGATAACTGACTCATCAATCCAGAAGTGCCAAAATAGGTTAAGTAACTTTAAAATATAGCAGAAAATGTAGGTCTCACTGTAACATAAAACTCTCTGCAAAAAGCACTTGAGAATTTTGAACATACTTTATTTTGAGCTATTTCCCCCAGTTCTTCATAGATGTTTTACTACAGTTCTTGAACTCAAATTTCTGAAGTTCTGTTTCTGTGATATTGCCTATTAGCACTCTGTGGAGAACAGGAAAAAAGAAACAACCTTGTACTTTCTGAAGGCTCCTTTGACTGGATTGAAATGACCACTTGATGAGCAGAGGGGAAAAAAAAGGATGGGGCACAAAGTGAAGGCTTATTTTCAAGCTTCCCACCTTGCTTAGAAGACTTACAAAATGTCAGCACCTAGCCCACATTTACTGGTGGCTTTATAATATTTTTCTCCTGTGCCACACAAGGAAGTTATTTACTTATGAGAAATACTGCTCTATGTCAGCTCCAGCCTAAGAGACCAACAACTTACACTGTCCTTGGCAACATTACAGGACCTGCCACTGCATCAAAATGAACTGTTCTTGCATGTCTCCAGCGTATTATGTGCAAATGTGCTTTCCTTTAATGCCGGGCCTATAACCTTTCTTGGCTTCTATTTTTTCCCTGGAACACACATACTTCTCTTGTACCAAATAGACAGTAACAAGCTTGTTTTCATAGAAAACGAGATCATTACTTTGACAGCTGACAAAGTTCTGGGCTATATTCTCTCTTGGTAATAACTCAAGTACTTTATCTTCTCCTGTTTGCATATAAAAATGATTTATTGTGGCAGGAAGGGTAAGGATAGAAAGTTAACCAAATCTAGATTCAACCCACTCTTTTGTCTGGTGAGACTCCAGGGACACATCACATGGCTTATGCATTTGTCCTTGAATATCATTTGCTTTTCTAGGAATGGTGGAATTGGTAGTGGGAAGGTCCCAGTAATGTTTCAATAGCACTGAATTTGTAGACATGTTTAGAGCACAATCAGAGCTAAGAAATTTTCAGGAGATCTTCCAGTATCAAGTGGAACAGGCCCTGTAAAATAGGGAAAACTCTAGAAAAGGAAAATTCGTGGACCTGGGAGAGCTTACTAGTCCCTCAGTTTCTGTATATCCCTAGTCACTTCCAGATCCAAAGTGTGGGTGAATGGTAGGTCTGTATCAGCCCTCCTTATATTCCCATCTTTCCATACTAGTGCTTTACTAGTTTAAATGAAAATTTAAGTGTGCATGTTTGGAGAGACATTAAGCAAAATTCAGCTCTGTCCTGAATCCAGAAGAAAAGAGATGTAGTAAAGTCTGGAACACCCACCCGTAATCTACAGATGGAGTTGCATTTCTATTTCTGGTACCCACCTGCTTTGCCCTTGTAGGCTTAAGATTTCACCTCTGTATGCCGTCTTCTGCAACTTGCCTTTCTTCATCATGCAGTTTGAGAACTGAGCCAGCCGTGAGTGTAAGTAAGTATGCAAGTATGTGTTTATAAGTTCAGGCATACTTACTGAACTTCACACAATGGTAAGTAGCCTTGTTAAGACTGCTGGTTACAATTCCAGTGCAAACTCTCTTGCTTTGGAGGAGGGAGGGCTGGTGGTTAGTTGTTTTCACTTTTACTTATGTTTTTAAGAAAACAGTGGTAGCTTTTAAGGATAGCCTATGGCTATGTGCAGTGAACGCTAGTGCTTTTTTTAGCTGTTGAGAATCTACCTCAGACACAGAGAGCGTTAATGCATGGAGACTGCATGTTTCACCCAATTTCAGTATGTAATTCCGCATCCATTTCTTCTCCTGTGTTTGATGTGAGTGTGTGCACCACCCATGATCAGTGTAGTAGGAATATAATATTCTGAAAGAGTTTTCAGACAGTTTTTAAAGTTCTGTTATGTATACACTTACACTAATCCCCAAGATGTGTATGGAAAGAGGAATAAACAATACAGTCATGTACTTCTAACAGCCAGCAAGCTCGGCGGCGCTTTTCCTGTGTGATTACATTCCTCTAGCATTCTTCTCTGCAGTTTTTAAACAACAGTTAAAGGAAAGCTTTCTGGAGCTGGGAGACTGTTTAAATGAGTGTTTGTTTAGATCTTTGGGGCCATAGTGCTGAAAGGGAATTTGAAGTGTTATTATGTAGTTAAATAAATGCTGTCACAAGAGCATAAGTTGCTTATTATAACTGCTTGTGCTGTGCTCCTTGCAGCTTCCTTTCCAGCTGACATTCTTTTATGTATGGCCTTTCTTAAATATATATTATTTTTTGTGTGTGTGCAGAAGTAACATATTTTTAATACAGTTTTTCTGCTCTAAACTTTTTTTCTGAACAGTTCACCAGTTACTACATTTAGCAATAGGAATCTGTCAGGGAGATAAACCCCATGCAGAAATACACTTGAATTTTCCAGTGAAAAATAACTGAAGCTGGAACTAGAAGGCTTAAAATAAGATTTGTAATGATTAAAAATGAAAAGGGCCTGTCAGTATTTTCACAATAAAGACAGCATTATGATGGTGAAAACCAAAACACTTAACACTTTAACTGCACACCTCTCACTGTGAGAGCTGGGAGATGTGCCTCATTCAGCAGCACCTTTCTCTTCTAATGGAGTCTGACTTCTGCATATTGAACTGGATGCACAATGAAAGACAAAAGAATGTCAGTTATGACAATTTCTTCTCTGTTTTGAGGTGACAATGCAGCAGCCATCTCTTGTTTAATGTGCTTTTTCTTTAGCATTATAAAACACTAGATGCGATTTTTTTTTCTTTCTTTCTTAAATATATTTAAAATTAACATGATGTATTGGAAAAAAAATGTCTCTGAACCAACTCCAGTATGAGCACTATATATGGTTGGACAAAGAGGCAAGACTTGAGCCCTCAGTCAGGTAAGTATGGTTTTAAGTAGGGTATTTAATACCTGCTCAGTATGATGAACTTCACCCTTGGTTTACTTCCAAAGCTGGCTGCTGGAAATCTCACAAGTCATCAGTAATTATCTTGTTGGATTTGCAGGAGATGGGTGAATGCCAGGCACTTAAAAAAGGAAAATGCAGTGCCCATATTTCTGAAAAAAAAGGAAGGAAAAGAAGCAGCCAGAGAGTTTCGAATGTGTTCAAATGTGTTAGCTTAGTTTCAATCTCAGAAAAATTGTAGGGAAAGAAAATAATCAAAAGGACTATTTTTAAGCACCTAAACTTAAAAAGAAAAAAGGAACACCAAAGGAAACATGGTTTAGTCTGACAAGTCTTTCTTTTACCAAATCTACTTGCCTTATGTGACATGGAAACGTGATAGAAGGGAAGAAAAAATATGTCCTATCTTGGCTTCTAGTACTGTTTTCAGTGACATATTCATCATCAAATTATGGGAACCACAAGAGAGTGAGCAAAAAGACAGCTGGAAAACTGTAATCAAACCATAGTTATTCATGAGTCACTGCCAAAAAGAAAGGTTATCATGAGCAGACTCTCTGGAGTCTGGTAATATTTAAGATTTCCTTTACTGTTCTAGATGAATGGATAGGATATTCAAGTTAAATTTGCAGACAGCACAAAAAGAGACTAATGAGGCTAAACTGGGACCAGCCATTCTGCTGAATGCAAGATTTAGAGCTCAAATGTTCTAGGCATATTTATATGAAAAAGTACGATTCAGGGACAGATGAAGAGTTTTACATTTAGGAGAAAATAGATACATAAATATATATAGGAGAATCACAAAATGGTACTATTTAATTATTTGTGACCCATATTCTGTTTGACTTGCAGTCTCGGGTTTTTACTTCATCTCAGGTTTATACATCATCTACAGCTGACTGGGATGCACAGACAAAAGTCGAGTCTGAGCATCACGTGAAATGGGTCTGCTGCTATACGTGGTACTGATATGGCAATAGCTCAAGTGCTTCTGGTTTTCAGCTTTACTTTTCTGACCAGTTGTTAGAAGAGGAGAGACTAGCCAGAGATTTGAGGAAGGTGAGCTCTAAGAAAAGATGAATGGCTCTTTAGCCTAAAGAAGAAGCCACCGGAGGAGGCACAGAAGTCTTTGAAAGTGTAAAAGTTAGGTTCAGAAATGCAAGGAACCACACCTTCAAAGTCAGAGGGAGAAGGACAAGTAATGAGCTTAAATGGCAAGAGGAGGTACTCCTAAGTGGCACTAAGGAAGGTTTCTAAGGGTAAAAGTTTGAACCAGATGACTGAGAAAGCTGTGGAAACCCCTTTGAAAGACTTGAGTCAGCAGCCTGGCAGGAGTGATGGCGACATAGCTGATCCTTTTTGGGC
Source organism: Clamator glandarius (assembly GCA_033459285.1). Lineage (NCBI taxonomy): Eukaryota > Metazoa > Chordata > Aves > Cuculiformes > Cuculidae > Clamator > Clamator glandarius. The sequence continues at coordinate 975,560 of JAUNZM010000117.1, read as the reverse complement.
AGGAGGAGGGACCATAAGCCCCATCACTTCAGGCAGGTCTATTAGAACTGTTAACAAACAGTGATCCCAACCTATCCTGTCCTGAGTGTTTTACCTGCTCTGTGTTCCTTGCCTGGAACCTGTGTCCAGGGATGGGCAGCCAGCTGGTTGTGGGACTCAGAAGGGCAACCCAGCCAGAGATATCAATATTGCAACTTGGGCATTGCTTTTATTCAGCACATTTCACATTAAACAAGCCCTACACTTTATGTATGCTTTTAATTTGTTTTCTCTTTTTTTTTTCTCCTTACTCGTATTTATTCAGCTGCTTAAATCATGTTCTTGGGGTTCTTCCATTCTTAAGATAAACAAGACTTATTGCTTTATGACTTCAACAGCCAAGCTAATAAAAATCCAGTTGGTAGACTTAATTTTTTGAAAGCTTTTATGAACTGAAATAGGAGAGTAGACGGTTTTATACTGATGCACAGTCATTGGTGGTATATGAACATAACCTGTATCCCATCCTAACAGACTCTGCTTTATTGTTGCTACTGTCATTTATTGTTTAGCCTAACAAGAAGTGCTGCCACTGTTTGTTTAAAATCATATTAAGTAATTCTGCACTGATCTAAAAGAAAACTGTTTATAAGAAAACAGTGACATTTGCCATGACAATAAAGAAATTTAAAGCTACGCTAATAACCTAGTCTAAAATATGCCACTTGCAATTAATCTGATGTTATTTAGTTACATTACTTTATTGCAATACACACGCAGAAACGGCACTGGAGCTTAGCAGAAAGCTCTAAAGTATCATTAAAAACAAAGCTTTCAAGTGTCATTGTGTATATCTACTTGCATTTAAAAGAGAAAAAATATAGATAGTTACCAGGAGCTTAAAATCTAGCAGCTATGTAACTTCTTAGATATGCAAAAGTCAATATGGTTTAGAGTGATAATTATCAGAAACCAGCACCTCCTTACACTATGAATACAAATCTAAGCTCAGAAGTAAAGTTTCAGGTATGAGAATCCTTCATTCAGCCCACTCTTTATTGCTCTTTCTACATCATGACCAACCCTGGAGGCCATCTACCCTTTGCATGCATTCCTCAAATGATTTTCTATGAGACCCTAATGCTACATCAAAACCTTGCCCCAAACAAGAAAAGTTTAATGGTGCTGGGGTGGCTTTGGCTGTCCTGCTGTCTGGACAGAACAAGGTCTCAGGTTTTCTGTGTGAGTGGCTTGAATTTAACTTGAGAGGACTGTTCCATCCATAAAGGAATTAGTGAGTGTGAAGTCGTACAAAGTGAGGCAGAAAAAAATTGTCCACCCTACTATAGCCACAACCACTAAAGCCCCTCCCAGTCATAAAACCATTAGCAGCTCCACAGTCTCAAAAGCCAGAAGGTTTCATAGCTACAGCAGAGGACTGGAGAGTGTGTTTAATAATATGTGAAATTTGATTTTCTGGCATTACCATGCACCTTCAACAAATCAATAGCCAATGTACCTGTGTCTTTTTAGACCTTTGGAGACTGCAAGTTTTTAGGAATGGAAACTTCAACTCCCTGATAAAAAGTATTGTATGTTTTTTTTTTATTATTTAAAAAATAATATCGCAAAGGACTTCAGTGCTTTCCCAGCTGTGCACATTTAGAATAGCGAAGTTTTAATTGGCATAGTTCAAAGTAGAATTTCATAGAATCATAGAATAACCAGGTTGGAAGAGACCCACCAGATCATCGAGTCAACCACTCCTATCAAACACTAAACCATGCCCTTAGCTCCTTGTCCACTCGTGCCTTAAACACCTCCAGGGAAGGTGAATCAACCACCTCCCTGGGCAGCCTCTGCCAGTGCCCAATGACCCTTTCCATGAAAAATTTTTTCCTAATATCCAGCCTAAATCTCCCCTGGCAGAGCTTGAGGCCATTCCCTCTCGTCTTGTTCCCTGTAACTTGGAAGAAGAGACCATCACCCTCCTCTCTACAACCTCCCTTCAGGTAGTTGTAGAGAGCAATGAGGTCTCCCCTCAGCCTCCTCTTCTCCAGGCTGAACAACCCCAGCTCTCTCAGCTGCTCCTCATAAGGCCTGTTCTCCAGCCCCTTCACCAGCTTTGTTGCTCTTCTCTGGACTCGCTCCAGAGCCTCAACATCCCTCTTGTGCTGAGGGGCCCAGAACTGAACACAGTACTCGAGGTGCGGTCTCACCAGTGCCGAGTACAGAGGAAGAAGAACCTCCCTGGACCTGCTGGTCACGCCGTTTCTGATACAGGCCAGGATGCCATTGGCCTTCTTGGCCACCTGGGCACACTGCTGGCTCATGTTCAGTTGCTGTCAACCAACACCCCCAGGTCCTTCTCCAGGCAGCTTTCCAGCCAGGTTTCTCCTAGTCTGTACCTCTGCTTAGGGTTGTTGTGCCCCAAGTGCAGGACCCGGCATTTGGCCTTGTTGAACCTCATACCATTGGTCTCAGACCAGCAGTCCAGCCTGTTCAGGTCCCTTTGCAGAGCCTCCCGACCTTCCAGCAGATCCACACTTCCACCCAGCTTAGTGTTGTCTGCAAACTTGCTAAGGGAGCACTCGATGCCTTCATCTAGGTCATTGATAAAGACATTGAACAGGGCTGGACCCTGCACTGAGCCCTGGGGAACCCCACTTGTAACTGGCCTCCAGCTGGATTTAACACCATTTCCCACCACTCTCTGGGCCCTCCAGCCAACCAGTTTTCCACCCAGGAGAGCGTGCGCCTGTCCAGGCCAGAGGCCGACAGTTTCCGTAGCAGAATGCTGTGAGAAACTGTGTCAAAGTCTTTACTGAGGTCCAGGAAGATACATCCACAGCCTTTCCCTTGTCCAGCAGCCGAGTCACTTTGTCATAGAAGGCGATCAGGTTAGTTTGGCAAGACCTGCCTTTTGTGAACCCGTGTTGACTGGGCCTGATCACCCAGTTCTCTTGCATGTGCTTCATGATAGCACTCAAAATCACCTCTTCCATGACTTTCCCTGGCACTGAGGTCAGACTGACAGGCCTGTAGTTCCCTGGATCCTCCCTGTGACCTTTCTTGTAGATGGGCACAACATCAGCCAGCCTCCAGTCCAGTGGAACTTCCCCAGGCTCCCAGGACTGTTGGAAGATGATGGAAAGGGATTTGGTCAGCACCTGCCAGCTCCTTCAATACTCTTGGGTGAATCCCATCTGGCCTCAGAGACTTGTGGGTGTCTAGTCAGGCTAGCAAGGCTCTGATGACCTTCTCTTGCATCATGGGAGCCTCATTTTGTTCCTCTAGCTCCGAGGTTTTTACACAGAGGGAACAACTTTCTTTACAATTAAAGACTGAGGCAAAGAAGGCATTAAGTACGTCAGCCTTTTCCTCATCCCCTGTCACTGTTGTTCCTTCTGCATCCAACAGGGACTGTATGGTCCCCCTAGCCCTCCTTTTATTATTTATGTATTTATAAAAAGATTTTTTGTTATCTTTCCCCGACTTTGCCAATCTGATTTCTAGTTGAGCCTTTGCCCTTCTGATTTTTTCTCTGCACACTTCCCTCCTGTAGTCCACCCAAGAGGCCTGTGTCCTCTTCCAGAGCCCATAAACTTTCCTCTTCTTCTTGATATCACTCAACATCTCTCTGTTCAACCAAGGTGTTTCTTTCCCTGCTGGCTTTTTTTCCCGAACATGGGGATGGCTTTCTCCTGAGCTGCTGGGATTTCGTTTTTGAAGAGCTCCCAGCCCTCGTGGGCTCCCTTGCCCTTAAGCACTGTCTCCCATGAGACTTGGCCAACCAGCCTTCTGAAGAGTTCAAAGTCTGCCCTCTGGAAATTTAATGCTACTGTCCTGCTAACCACCCTCTTCACTTCGCCTAGAACAGAAAACCCTATCATCTCATGATCACTTAGTCCTAGGTATCCTCCTACTGCCACATCCTCCACAAGGCCTTCTCTGTTCACCTACAGCAGGTCCAGGAGGGCACCTTCCCTTGTTGGTTCATTCACCAGCTCTTCAAGGAAGTGTCTTCCACACACTCCAGGAACCTCCTAGACTGCTTCCTTTCTGCTCTACTGTATTTCCAGCAGATATCAGGAAGATTGATGTCTCCCACAACAACGAGAGGCATCGATCTAGAGATTAACCCCAGCTGTTTATAGAAAAGCTCATCAGCTGCTTCTCCTTGGTGGTGGCCTGTAACAGACTCCCATCACAAAATCTACCTTCTTATGGGCTCCTCTGATTTTAACCCACAGGCACTCGATCTCCTCATTGCCACAATCCATCTCAACAGTGTCCAAGTCCTCCCTTACAAAGAGGGCTACCACGCCTCCTCTCCTATCCTTCCTATTCCCGCCTGAAGAGTTTAAACCACATTTCGCATTTTTGTTCTGGGAAAGGCTGCTCAAGGATATTGCAGAAAAGTATGCTTAGGTAATTATGATTATGTCACATAGGAAAAACAAGCACTACAGGCCTAGCTGCTGAATGCAAGGAACACTGCAAGACAGACCACTAACTTGTAACAATGGGGAGGGCAATGGGTGCAAGGTTCAGTCTCTAGCAGCCTCTGGTGGCTGTTCAAATATAAATCTGGTTTTTTAAGTTAATGGTTATGCAAACATTCTTTATGTGCTTTGGTTTCATGCATTAGTATGAACAATTCATGTGTTATGAAAAAAAAAAGGTCTCTGCTTGTTATAGTCTTTAGTTATGTCTGGAAGTCTTTGTTGGAACCGTTTTAAGAGAAGACATCATCTAAATACATCAGTTAAGCTAGCAGCATCTAGGTTAGAAATAGTCATAGTAAATGACTAATTACAAAGGCTAATTCAGATGGTTTTGAACATAAAGATTTTTGAGTTGACTATTAGCAAGGTAAACTATATCAATACACTGCCTTGTAAATGAATAGATCTGCCTTTTACTTTAAGTTTTATTGAATGATATTGTTCCATAATAGTAATAAAACACTGGGCAGTAGATTCCAAGAAGATTATTTAGCAGCTTTATGTCCCATGTCACTCCTGGAAAATGCAGTAATTTTTGTCGGGCTGTATTTCTTAATCATTACAGCTGTCGCCCATTGCAACTGCTGTAGTTAAAGCTGCAAATCACTATGCATTGCAGCTCCCTGTTTTCACAGACTCATAATTTCCCAGCATAGTCTCCTTTTGGTAGTCAAATGTTCCATGTTTGGTCTATACACACAGAAGTGAGTGTCTGGAAACAGAACAGCACCCTATTAAGCTACTTTATTCCTAGGAAAAGGCCCAACAGAAGGTTATAGTGCTCTTTTGCACATATAAAATGACCCAAGTGTTTAGACAAATTATTGCTTGCAAAGAACTCGATGTATGAGTTCTATGTACTCCCCCAAGACATTCACACAGGTGCACTGCTTATTTCAACGGAAATCAGAAAGCTGGGAGTCTGTTCACCTTTAAAATCATTCCTTTCCGTATCTAGAAATGGCATTAAAATCCCACTTTGAGTGGAACACATGCAGGGCTACATGAAGACAGAATGTGGCAAGCATCTCATCCTTTTCATCTTAGCCTTAAAACTGAAACTTAATCTAAGGTCTAATTCCTTTGTCCTCTACAAGAGGCATCTGTCACTCCTCCACACACACTGAATTTGTTCTGCTTCTGTTTACCAGACAGAGTGAGTGCCCTAGTTTTTGTTGACTAAGCCTATCTAACCTCAAAGTTATTTTTTACAATCAAGGTATTTCAATGAACACCTCTCCCTAAAAGTGTGCATCAGATGACTGATAAAACAAGGCCTCATGGTCTTCTTAGCATCATCTTCTGATTTGGTTTTGCTTTTTCTGTGCCTCCAAGGACAAGGTATTTTTAAAAGTGGCCAAGCATTTCAAATTGACATTTTTTAATTCATAGCTCACTGAACAGTACACCCTTCAGACAATCTTGAAAACACTTGTTTGTAAAGCAATAAAACTATGGCAGTTAAAAAAACGTCATTGTGTTTGCATGGAAGAAAACCATGTAACATTTTAAACAGAAACTATAAATAGAAGTATAACTGCGGATACTTGTCCTTAAAAATTTTGCTATAATTGATCATACAGGAAAAAGCAATCATTAGAACAAGGCAGGAAAATTAGATCTCTGTTACACAGAGCTATAGACATGCAAGTTCCCAGGTATTTATTTGATCTGAACAACTTTCTGTAACATAGTCCAAGAGAAATCCCTCAGCAGAACAGTGTGTCTTAAGAGGATACTTCTCAGCCATTGCCCAAGACTGTAAAACCAGATGCGTAATCCATAATAAAACAGAAATAACTCTTAACATCTCAGACTGGAATAAAGTGGACCCAGATGGATTTAGGTTGGAAGGGCTAAACTGTGGCTGACCCTGGCTGAATGCCAGGTGCCCACCAAAGCCACTCTATCACCCCCCCACCTCAGCTGGACAAGGGAGAGAAAATATAACTAAATGCTTGTGGGTCAAGATAAGGACAGGGAGAGATTATCGACCATTTACTGTCATGATCAAAATCATATTCAGCTTGGGGAAATTAGATTAATTTCTTACCTATCAAATCAGAATAGGATAATAAGAAATAAAACTAAATAAATAAACAAAACTAAATCTTAAAACACCTTACTCTCACCCCTCCCTTCTTTCCAAGCATAAATTTACTCCTGAGTTCTCTGTCTCCTCCCCTCACTAGCTATACAGCGGGACAGAGAGTGAGAGTTTCAACCAATTAATCACGTATTGTTTCTACTGCTCTTTCTTCTTCTGAAGAACCCCTGGGGGGTTCTTATCCCATGGGGTTGCTCCCATGGGAGACAGTTCTTAGTGAACATAACGAACATGAATCCTCCCCATGGGCTGCAGTTCTTCACAACCATCTCCAGCATGGGTCTCTTCCAGAGGACACAGTCCTGCAGGAACAAACTGTTCTAGCACGGGTCCCCATAGGGTCACAGGTCTTGCCAGTAAAGCTAACTGCACTGTTTCTATCAAACATAGGGAAAGTCTCTAGCAGCTTGCCACAGAAACCACCTCATAACTCTCCACTACTACCAAAACCTTGACAACGCATAAACCTGTGCATATGCCTACAACAAAGCAGCAATGGTACATAGAAAGGAGAGCGTGGAGTATTATCATTTATTAAAGCATCTTTCATTTTTAACAACTGCTGGAGGATGAGATGATGTTCCAGTGATGTTCTCTAAGGAGTTTTACAGACTTAAGGTCACCTTGTGTACTCCGCAGCACTAGAAGAATTTAGAGTAGTCATGTTTGCACAGAGCAGAATGACAGTGATGTGGCGGCAGTGGTCTAACTGTAGTACCTGCCAGTATCTCCAGTATCTTGTTTACTTCAGAGCAAGGATTTTGGGGTTGGATAAAGGTCAAAGATAGCACTGAGTGTGCACTTGAAAAAAGAAATAGTATTTTGAGAGATAGTGAAGTATTCTCTTTCTGTTTATTAATCTAGGTGATATCTTATAATTGGAATATATGGTGAGCTAGCAGTATCAGTCTTACGAGAAAATCACTAACCCTATACCTCACTCCTAGTCACAAAACTTGAGTGTTATTTTTCAATATCTGATAGCTTCTTTTGTTGTTGCATAGAACCTGTGCAAAATCATGTTCTGCTTTCTTTTGTTTCTTTAAATCACAGAAGAAAAGGTAGAGGTCACTGGCTTCCAAGTCCTATTAATGGTTTGTCTGATTGAGGATATGAAGTCATTCCTTAAGTACCTGCATAGGAGCATGTTGTTTTAAAACAGATTAATTTTGACCGTGCTCTGAGAAAGAGCCTTAGCAGTTAAATATAATAGATTACAATGGCAGGAGCAACTAAATTAGTTTTTCTTGACACGAAAATTTTTCAGCAAAACATGTTTATCTACTCAAAATATAACCTAGAAGTGTGAAAATCACTCACAGACAGCTGTGAGTGTTGTAAAGATCTTCGCACAAAGGACCTGCTCTCGTTGCAACATTGTCCTGCCAGCCAGTAAAATTACTGCTCACGTGAAGCAGCCTCTCCAGAAGACTATCACAAAAGTCCTCCCTGTGCAAGCAAATACAAGCAGGCTTGTCTAATCTGCCATCTGTTACTGAGACCTCCTGTTACTGCTGAATTATTTTCTTCCATCAGCTTATTTAAGGTCCTAAGCTGGTATCTTGAGAAATGAGGGTTTGCTTGCCTGTCTGTCTTTGCTTGAGCTGTGAACAAGCATTAGAAACTGGCATTTTCCATCACAATCAGGCTGGAAGAGACAAGCATGACAAGACAAATATGTCATGCCTTGGTTGTTGAAGGCCTGGGACAGAGAAAGAAGAGGCTGACTTTAATAGAAGTCTTACAGAGAAGCCTTCAAGGAGACCGGGAACAAGAGCAAGACTTGAGAGCCTCCAGCCTGCTGTTTTGCAGGCAGAGGGAGAAGAAAAACAAAGCAGCAGCTGACTGAGGCAGCTGAGTAAAGAAGCTACAAGGTAAAAATAGCAGCAGGCTGTCAAATAATCTGCCAGTGTTGGGCACAAGTGAGAAAACAGCACCAGGCTGTGAGGGGACCCAAGCCAGGGATGCTGTGCAGTGAAGAGGAGGCAGCTGCTAAAAAGTCATCTCACTGCAAGCCATGTGGCTCTCAAAGGAACAGCAAGCTTGGGCTTGGATTTCTACACCCAGATACAACTCTCTAGAGACAGCTTAAAGTCATTCTTTATAATAACTTGAAGTTGAATATTTGTGTGAATGAGGCCCTTTTATCACTGAGATATCTGCAGCTGTTTTATGCACTTCCTTAAAACGAACAGTTACAGGACTTTTCTGAAGTGCTCTCTGGAGTATAACATGTCTTTCTTTCCCAAGGAGTCTGAACATTATGTTCTACTTCCCCACTACAGCAGTTGAAACAGGTCACTTCTAAAATAGGAGGTGCAGCATGGCAGGTGCTAAACCCACTACAATGATGTTTGTGCCATAGAGCTGAGTTTCATGGATGTCTTTGTAAATGCTTTTGCTCATTCAGTAATAACCACAGTGCACAGGCATCTCTGATGAATGGCTTTGTCAACACGCTGATGGGCCAAGAACTGAGGTCTGTCTGGTTTTTATTTATTCTTTCATGAGTGTCAATGCCAGTGAAGGGCCTTACAGAGAAAGTCTCAAGCTGTTTATTTACACAGCAAGAATAACATAAATATTTTGAAACGTCTTTCAAACTAGCCTTCAGCAGAGAAAGTAGATAGGCTCAGCAGGCAAACTGTGGTATGACCAACAAGGGTGACATCTGTGATTGACTCCAGTTGTGACTGCTGTGAAATGGGGTGTTTGAATCAGCAATCTTATTTGTGTCCCACACATTCGTGGCTGGAGAGTGGTACAAAAACGCCAGGAAAGCCTATTCTGTATTTTTAATGGTATTTCATTTATATTTTTTCCCTTTCATATTCTGTCCCTGAACTGCCTGAAGTGGAAAAGATAGCCTGTGCTTCTTCAGAGAAAAAAGTATGACTGCTGTTATTATTGAACTACAGTTTGTAATTTAAGAGCAGGCATACAACGTTGGACTAGGCAGGTCAATTCATAAGCCTGCAGCCCTGAACTTGCACCGGTTCTGTGGCCCAGCAATATCCCTGCTCATTAATTAAGTGCTCTGCAGTTTGTCTCATTCTGGCTCCGTATCAGCTTCTCAAACCCCAAGGTCAACCCTATACCTTCCTGTTAACATCTAACTTCTGCAGCCGCTCTTGAAGGGGCAGATTGGCCCCTACCCTGGCACAAAGGGCAAGACTCACAAGGGGATATGGGTGCCCACCCCACCTCAACATCTGAAAATCAGAGCTGGGTACTGAAAACCCCTATGGACTGCACAGGGGGAGAGAGGGCTTTCAGAAAGAGGCACCAACCCTGAAGTTGGGGGTGGGTCTGACAGTGCATATTCTGTCCATCTATAAGAAGGGGCGCATATTTGGGTGTGCACCAGGAAAGAAAGATGCCTTATTTCCTGCACGAGTGCTGAGGACTAGACTTCAAAACAAAGCAGCGGTGTCCCTCAGATTTGCACCTCAGCCTGTAGCTCTATTTCTGGTCTGTCACCACTCTCCTGATGACTCCAGCTCTGGCATCGGCTCTGCTGTGCTCATGACTTCTGGCAGTCAGGGAGCAGACACCAGCTTAGCAGGATCTGCTGCCATGCAAAACCATCCATCCTAATCCTTTGAGAAATGGGTGGATTTCTGCTCTTTTAATAGGCTGGTGTTAAATTACCAGTGCAGAATGCCCCATCTGCCCCTGAAATACAGCTGCATGGTGTAAAGCAGTGACAAAGGCTTGGTGCCTGCTTTCTATCACAAACATTCAAAGGAATTCAACCATAAAAATTATTTTTCTTGTCCATAAGGCTATATTTCACTAGAAATTAATCTTTCTGGCCAGTCATTAACACATGAATCTTCCAGAGTCAAATCGCAGCCTGTTGCTTTCAAGCCACTGCTTGGAGAAAAGAACATGAGCCCAGGCTCCCCAGAACTCTCTAAATTTGCAGGCAATAAACAAGTCTAAGGCCTTAAGTGTCCCAATCCAATATCAAGGAGGGTTCTTAAATGATACCAAGAGGCCAAGATTAGGACTCAAATGGGGTCAGATGCCGTACAATCTCATGAGCTTTATTTTCTTTAACAACTGATAACAGCGATAGGACAGAGAGGAAATGAAAGGAAAAGTTAGAATCCCTAAGCAAGAAGATAGTAGAGATGCAACCTAACTACCACCACTGCAAATCCAGCAATGTCCCTTTGGATCGGTCTCGGTGCAGGTGATGATGAAAACACAGCCACGGAGTGACGATGATGCTCCAAGATCCAGGAAGACTGGGGGAGGGCACACGCAGCAACACAAAAGGTCAAGTCCACAGAACAACGAAGCAAGCTGAGCACCCCAAGCCCACCAATCAACGAAGCAACCAAACACCCTGAGTTCACCGAGCAACGAAGAAGCAAGATGCTCCCCCATTTATCACCCCAGTCCACGATTTCCCCGAACAGTTCACCCATTTCCAGGAAGGCATTGTCATGCCCAGGTCTTCAGCTTGATCTTCGGGTGGATGTCAAACAGTCCACCTATTTCCAGGCCTCCATGTGTGCATGCCCTGGTGTTCAGATTGATAACCACACTTCGGGTGGATGCTATGGTTTTTCCACTGGGGACAGTTCGTCTCCGTGGTTGGCGGCTCTTAAGAGAAATCGTTGTGGTTGACAGTTTATGTTGAGCCAAAGCAGTTGGATAACAGTCTCTTACATGAAGTCAGATATGTGTCAAGTCATCTTCACCATTTTTACCAACTTCCTACAAGTCTGTCTTGAAACCCAAAGGGATCCTTATGGCAGTTCTTCCTCTGCTTCAGTTGTAGTTACCAGTTAACACAGATCAAAGTAGACGAGCCTCCAGCTCTAAACCCATCTATCTCTTTCACACCCAGGCAGTTAACCAAACTACAGGAACTTGGTTTTGGTTTTGTTTTTTTTTTTCTGATAAGAGGAGAAACTGATAATAAAGAGAGGCATCTGGGACATGAGCATCAATTTATCTGAAAACAGCTGGAGACAACATCTCAGATCCTCACGCCCCATCTCAACCAGGGCCCCAGCCCCAAGGACTCACTCCATATTGCTCTGCCAACGAAACTCTCATATCAGCTTGGGCCATGTCTTGCTTTCCACTGAGGCTTGCTCATGCAGCTTCTCCACGCTATATATGGGCTCTTCTCAGCCAAGTGTGTGGTTAGTATGAGCAACCCTTTGCGTAGAGTGATGGTAATATTACATACACAAAGTAAAAGGTTTTTTACACTTACTTCATAAATGAAGGATATTTTTTTTCCATCTTCTCCCTTGATTTCTAGTTTTAAGAGTTCCAATAAGGACCCATTTTCCTATTTGCAGTCAGGTGCTCATCAGTCTTTTATGTTCAGCATCTGCAGTACAGATTGCCCGGCTAGCTAATTACTTGATAGCAGCCTGGTGCATCCATGTCATCTCTGGGCAAGCTGCTCCAGTGCCTCAGCACCCTCAGAGTAAAAGCTTTCTTCCTAGTACCTAATCTAAATGTCCTTTTGTATTAGTTTAAAATTATTACCCCTCATCCTATCACTGCACTCCCCAGCTTTTATATAGGCACCTTTTAAGTCCCTGGAGACTTACTTCTCTAAGGTGAAGAATCTCATCTCTCTCAGCCTGTCCTCACAGAAGAGGTGCTCCAACCTACTGTTCATCTTTGTGGCCCTTCTCTGGACTTGTTCTAACAGATCCATGTCCTTCTTGTGCCAAGAATTCCAGAACTGACCTTGCTACTCCAGGTAAGGTCTCACAACAACAGCATAGAGAGGCAGAGTGTAGTTAAGGACCATTCTTATAACAGAATAGGCTGATCATGAGTAGTGTTTTGCTAACAGACAAAGTGTAGTTATTACTTTTAAAGTAAGTGGAGGCAGTTCTTAGGTGTCTTGTTTGACCTAATAAGAATAAGTGTGTTACCAAGTACAGCATTAGGCCATTGCTCTGGAGATAACAGGAAAAATTGTTAAACACTTATTGGTAGAAGAGTGCAAATTAAGGCAGAGTTATAAAGGATGCCTCTGTAGTCTTAGCATCTATAGTTTTCTACCTGATATTCAGGACAATTTATTTTATAAATTAATTGCATGAGGATCTGGTGGTATTTATTCTTACATGACACTGAGAAATTAATCATTCAGCAAATCTGACAGGAACATGGGGTACTGAATTCTAATATAGTCCAAGGGTGTTTTTTGTTTCTTTCTTTCTTCTAGTGTGAAATTGTGCCTGTGATCTGCACCTGCTCAGTAAAAAGGTGCTATAAGATGACTCTAGGCATGCTGACCCCTCTGGCATCCACAGCTGATGATCATATCCATTAGGCACTTTAATTAGTTGCTAGTCATTAACTGGAAGTGCATGTAATTGATGACAGATGTTTTGGAGCTGGTTTTTGGATTGCAACTGCTGCTGGGTTCCAAATTTACAATCTCAGTTGTCTTGCTAAGGCAAGGCCAAATTCTTCATACAAATCACCAGTTTTTAGCACTTGCTTGCATTCTTCTGGCCCAAAGCTGTGGTTGTGTGACCTAACACCTCCCACTGCCACTCACTTCTGGTTGATTACAGATTAGTTTTGGGATAGAATGAAAACTATTGGTTAACTTTCTGTTTCCTTCTGTATGTACACCCACGGTCTTTTTCCTCAAAGAGATGTTTTTGCCTGGGGAAAGGAGCAAAGTGGTATGTCAGATTTAGTAAAAGAGGACAGCAAAGGATGGAATGTGGCATTTGCATTGGTAAATGTGACTGCCGTCTCAGGAGAAATCTTTGCTGCTTCTTCAGGTCTTATTGAGCATTACAGAGTAGGCACTTCTCATTTTTAACTTATTTCAATTATGATCTTTATATTCTCATAAGTTCAATACCAGTTATTTCTTTGTTACCTTCTGATTGTTAAAAATAGTACTCTCTTGAATGGTCTTGAACTACTTTTCCTAGACACAGTTATATAGTGTGTCTAGTTATTAAGGCTAGATTTAACCAAATGGTAGCTTTAATTACCCTGTATACTTCCCATAAAGGAGCCATATACGGTGAAATTTTATTGGAGAATTGAGTAGTTATTAACAACTTGACTGTCTGTTGTCCATCAAGGGATCTTACTAAATCTAAGTTTATCAGATATAGGTCTGTTTGATCTAAGGAGGGGAATATTTGTTTTTCTAATTGCTCCTCTTCAACATTACAAGTGCAGTGTTGTTTGTTTTGAGATGGTATCTGGTAGTGTTATGTTGCTAATGTGCTTTCCTTCTTGGGAATTATCTGTTCTTGCACCCACATCCTTACAAACACTCCCCACTGGTCTCCTCCCCTTCAAACACTCTCAATCTATTTTTATGGAAATTTGCCACTGGCACAGTATTACAATGCATTTAAGGACTACTCTGTGTTTCCTGCTTTACAGCCAGAGTTACTGAAGTTCTCTTCTCAAGATAATGTTCCTTGGCAATATTTTATTTTCTTTCATTCTATAAGAAATTTGAACTGTATTTTGTATTTATTTATTTTTATTATTGGACAATTACTTTGGCTGGTTTTTCTTGATGGACCTCTGAGATCTGCACTGTTTCTTCCCCCATTTTACCACAATTTTTCTTACTTTTTACATTGTGACAGAGATACTGTCATAGTGTTGACAGTCCTGGCAGATGTCTGTTCCTTAACACCTGCTGATATTTTTCCTCCTGTTTCTAGTGTAAATAATCCTCCATAACCTTGTCAGTTTTCTATGCCAGCTGTCTTGTCCTACTTTATTTAAGATGAAGTTATTCATTGTTTACAAGCTTTCTTTTCCCAAATAATTCAAGTGAGGCTTCCACGTTAATATTTTCCTCTTAATACTGCTTTTAATTTATTGACTCAGACACTGACAATCTACCTCACTGATTCTGTATTTTATTTTCTCTGTTAAAAATCCAGTTTGGGTTTTGTTTGGGTTTTTTTTTATTATTATTATGAAGCATCATTCTAGATGCACTAGATGACAGGCAAAATCTCATCCCAAGAGCAACACCACAATCACTATCACCTGTCATCAGTAAGTTAAGTAAGATAAATGAAGAATTCCTCTTTGTAATTTATTCCTGTTAATAAAAACCTAGGGAAGGAGGGCAAAGATAATTTGTGGCATGTTCTGAGAGTTAAGATAAGGATTATATTGGAACATGAATTGATTATATTTAAAGCCATGGGATCCACAGTGGCAACATCACCCAGCTTTTCTGTCTTATTTACAGGAGCACAGCTCTGGCTTCAGCACTGCCACTGATCTTGGCAGCTGTAGCACCACAGCACAAGGCAGAAGTGAGGGGGAGGGAACCTCCTGGCAGCTTCATTGCAGCCTTTTGTCCTCTGTAGTCCAAGACAGGAGCATGGATGAGTATTATAATTTCAGATATATTCTGCCACTGAAGTCGAGGAGTTTAACTTCTGTGAACTGCAAATGACCAAAGAAATCTTACTGATGTTGCACACCCAACTAATAATATTTTTAATGAACTAATAGAATGTTTCTGCAGTCTACTTGTATCTCAGCACAGTAACACCATGTCATCTAGCAATCCCTGTTAAGGCAACGATCATAGCCATAGTGTGTTCAGATAGTGTTCCCTAAGGGAAATGAGTTTTCCTTAGAAATTATATCTGTACAATATGATTTCCTTACTATGAAGATTTTTTTGTAGCTGTGAATTTGGTTGTGGGCAATGTAGCCCTTTGGAGGGTTGGGGGGTTTTGATTTGGTTTGTTTGTTTTTTCTGTGGTGATGTTTTGGTTTTTTTTAAGATAAGAAACATTAGGGGAGAAATAAGACAATGATAAATGGAATGAAAATACAAATTAGTGCTACCCAGGTAGATGTGTGGCT
Source organism: Clamator glandarius (assembly GCA_033459285.1). Taxonomy (NCBI): domain Eukaryota; kingdom Metazoa; phylum Chordata; class Aves; order Cuculiformes; family Cuculidae; genus Clamator; species Clamator glandarius. Next base: position 960,101 of record JAUNZM010000117.1, on the reverse strand, counting down.
CAGAAAAGCATTTTAAAAATCAAAGGTTTTACATTTGATTGCAACAGTTTGTCAAGAGCAATGCAAGGCTACTGAGTCAATGCTGTCCACATATTTACCAAATATTCAAACTGCTACCTACATATAAGCTCTGAATTCTGAAGCACACACCTGACTGCCTGCACATTCAGCTGGATTTTCCAAATGCACAAGTTTCCAAGTATGTATTTATTTTACATTTCAAGGAATGAAAAAAATGACTATTTTATTCTTTTTTTCTATTTTATTCTTTTTTTCTATTTTATTAGTTTTTTCTATTTTATTAGTTTTTTTCTATTTTATTAGGTTTTTTCTATTTTATTAGTTTTTTTCTATTTTATTAGTTTTTTTCTATTTTATTATTTTTTTCTATTCTATTCTATTCATTCAGTATACCACACATTAGAGGGAAATATTCATAAATGCACTTTGTATGCTGGCAATACACTTTGGTGACCTAGTATCTTTGGGACTGTTTTCTCCATTTATTAAGCAGTAAAAAGTGTTTCTAATTGTTGACAAACCCTGAGCGAGATGGCATTGTTTAGCCTGGAGAAGAAAAGTCTCCAAGTAGAAGAGGTAGGATTTTACTTTGTTACCTTATCAAATAGAATAACAGAACCATTAACGTCAGGAAAAAACCTATAAGATCATCAAGTCCAACTGTGAGACCAACATCAACTTGTCTACTGAATCATGCCCTGATGTGCCACGTCTACAACCTTTTTGAGCACCTTCAGGAATGGTGATTCCATCACTTCCCCGGGCATCTTTTTCCAATGCCTCACCACTCCTCCAGCAAAGAATTTTTTTTCCTAATATCCAATCTAAAACTTTCCTGGCACAACTTGAGGCTATTTCTTCTCATCCTATCACTTGTTGCATGGGAGAAGAGACCAACACCTGCCTCACTACAATCTCCTTACAGGTAGCTGTAGGGACATGTCTGCACTCAGCCTCCCCTTCACCAGACTAAACAACCTCAATTTCCTCAGATGCTCTTCATAAGACCTGTGTTCCAGCCCCTTCACCAGCTTCATTGCCCTTCTGGGGACACGCTCCAGCAGTTCAATTTTTTTCTTGTACTGAGGGCCCCAAACTGAATACAGTATTCAAGTTGAGGCCTCCCCAGTGCCAAGTACAGGGTGATAATCACTTCCCTGCTCCTGCTGGCCACACCATTTCTGACACAGGTCAGGAGTCTGTTGGCTGCCTTGGCCAGCTGGCAACATTGCTGGTTCATGTTCAACCAGCTGATTTTATTTCTTCACTTAGATTTGTGCCAGACTGATTGGCATCTGCTGCGTAATCATATGGTGGGATGAGCAGTGATTTATCAGGTTTTCCACTGACTGATGGTTTGTTTGTTTTGGGTTTTTTTCACATGAGAAACTGTATACTTTGTAGAAAAGAGATAAATATTGGAACAAACAGAAAAAAAATCAAATATTCTCCTTGCCCCATGTCTTTCCCTTTATTTCTCTAGCCACCAAACAGTGCTTTTTAGACAGCTTTTCATGCAGTGACCTTGGCATCATGACCTCAGCACATTGTCAACACATTGACAACACATCATGACCTCAGCACATTGCAATGGTCTCAAAATGTAAAATATCTTTCTATAGGAAATCTGACACTATCGCTAATACAATAACTGTAGCAAAGTAAACTGCAGAAGAATGTGTTTCATGTCATTGGAAGCAGAAAAGCTAGTGGATGAATTGGATTCCTTTTCAGATGAATCTTATATGGATCAGCAGGTTTATTCAGAGTTACTTAAAAAGCAGTTAACATTCCATTAGCAACAAACTGTGATCTGTGTCAGCAGTAAAGCACTGTTGAGTCATTTATTTTAGCAAGAGCAGTCACCGCAGGGAGAAACAAAATTATTAAACTTCTCACAAGCACATAAATAGTAAGGCAAAGCCACGGATTTTCTTTCTTATTCTAAATTTTAAGCCTTCCTCCCAGGAATATTTATTAATATAAAGCAACTTATTTTTCTGCTGTTTGCTATATACGGGATGAGTCAGAAGTTTCCATTTCTTCTTACAGTTTGGGTCTGAGATCAAAGAGAAAAAAATGCATACTCAGATTTGGCTGCTGCTATGTTATTTTATTCAAGAAGGAACATTGTTGGTTCAGCATTATTTACTCTGCTAACCTGGCTTAAGTCCCAAGGAGATTTCTTAAGTACCTTTCCTTGTAACTAGCAGTAGAAATGCATATGCCCTTGTGCCCCAGTGGGCTCTCTACCTGATCATGGTTACTTTCTGTGCTTAAACAGTCTTTATCTCTCAATTCTCATGACTCAGACAAAAGCTGCACTGACACAAGACTTAATGTTAGGCTCTTATTATTCTTTAAGGGAAAGTTTGACACTTTAAAACCTTTTTATAACAAGTGACATCAGGTATAAAATACTCTTAGAGTGTCATTGTACCATAGCTAGCCAGACATGAGTAGAACAAACAGTATTGAAATCTGATATGCGGTAGGGAAACCCACTCAAATACGAGCTGCTAATGGCAAGCACCCTAAAAACATTGCCATATTATCCTTCTGTCATTCTTCTATGTGCTATTGTGCCAAATAAAGCTCAGCCAAACATCAAACAATTAGAAGTTTGATTGCCTTTATATTGTTTTGAAACTAGTGTTTTGACTGTGGAGTCCTACACCCCCCTAGAGCAGATTGTGCCTGCTACTGGACATGTCACATATAAACAGGATTTCAATGGCTGCAAAAGCTGAGTAGTATTTTAGTAATTAATTTAAATGTAGATCTCATTCCCAAAGTAACCAGGTCTACATTTCACAATAATGTTGCTTCTTAGAGTTTTAAGACAGAGACAGAAAGAGACAAGGGAGAAAGAAATATGAATAAAAAAGTGGTGACTACACCAGTTAGCCAACTAGTATTTGGTGTCAGCGAGTAATGCACAGTTGTCTTGTGTGTCACATAAGACTGTGATTAAGATGTTGGTCTTTTCTGTTGTATTGACTTTAAAAACTTTTACTTTGTGATTTAATATTTATATATAAAATGATATAAAGGGGATCAGCACAAGGAATTTTAGATCTCTAATCAAAATTAATAATTACAAAGGAAGAGCTATTATTTACAGTAATAACTATCCCCCCATTCCTCTGAGATTCTTTTCTACTTGCACAGATTAATATGAAAGGAGATACTCCTTTTTTTCATCCTTTTTGGAATAAAAATATCCTGAAGAGTGTTCTAATGCGGAGAAATAAAGTCAATGTTTTTCTTTTCCAGTTTCTGCTAGTGGCTGGTCTGGTGTGGCATGAGGGCACAGAAAACATTGCAAGGGCTTCTTCAAGAGCCATAAGCTCAAGGTTGTGTTAATTCTCTCTCATTTCCCTGTTAGAAGATTATGATAATAAATATTGGTTTAGAATGAATTCTCAGTTAAATCACTTGGACTGCTTTTTTTAGACTGGGGACTTAATTGCAACAATTACATTTAGTCTTATCTCCAAGAGTTAAATTCCTCTGCAGATTACATTTTTAAGATACGTGGTGATGGTGAGTAGCTTGTCCATCTGTTCTGAAGCACATTTTTAATGGCAGGTCCAAAAGCTTTGGAATATATTCTCCATATTTAAATTTAAACCCCCCTCAGCATTTTATAATCTTTTCTCATGTCAGTTCTTTTCTCCCATGAGTTGAAACTCCAAGAATTTCAAGGAGGGAAAGGAAGGGGAGAGAGAAGGAAATTATTAAAACTGACCTTCCTGGAAATCTTCCAGTGCTGCTGCTTAGAAACTCCTTTTTAAGAGCTATACTTAGAATTAGCCTTTGCATTGTAAAGACTACAGTCACATCACGGATAGAAATGCAATGTATCAAGCCAGAAAGTAAAAAGGAATTTGTTTTTAAAAGAGAGTTTATATATTCAATATAATCCATAAATGTATGTGGATAACATGTAAAACATTGTGGATATTACAGCCACAATGGTTTATATTTAAATCACCTTTGCAAGTATGTTTTTAATATCACAAGAAATATTTTTTTTAGTTATGTAACTCTGTAAGAAATAAGAAAAATGCAATATTTCTCTAATGTTGTCTTATTGCATAATATTTACCTATGGATTTTTTTAAATGTTTGAATTTGAAAATCTACTGCATGTAGCAGCAACTGCAGGCAAGGAAATTGTGAAATAAAATTTCTGGAGGGAGCACCATTTTAATTAAGTCACTTGCAACCTGCTAACCCATCTCTCAAAGAATTACAGATTTTTGAGCATCTTGCAAACAACTGTCATTTTAAATAGGAAATCAAACCTTAAAAAAAAAACGAGGAAAAAAAAGCTTTTACAAAGAAAAATTGGCACTGAAATATTTCCTGAACACCAATAAGCGGCTGGAAAAAAATTTAATATTTCTGATTTCTTACTGCAACAGAAATACTTGCTTAATTTTTATATGCAGCCTTCCTATGAAATCTAGCTGTATTTGTCATCCGAGTAGTATTCAATGAGTATTGTAATGTCTTTTAGTTATATATCAGATATCACTATTAAGAGTATTTTTATTATGTTGTGTACTGAATTTGCAAGGCAGATTTTATTTTTGCTTCAGATTACCTGATTTCTGATCGAAATGGGGCATGCTGCATTTAAGAGGAGATATTAAACTGGGCTATTGATGTTTAATATGTTCCCAACATTTTCTGTAATAGCTTCCCTAAAATGCGCGGCATAAACAAAATCCTCAAGCGCATTGCGGTAAAATGGTTTTATTGGTACTCATTTATACTGACCTATATAGGTTGTTCTTAGGCTCCTCATTCTTGAGCACTGATGCTCATTCCATTCTTGTGCCAAGAAAGCACTTTATCTATACCATCAAAATACATATACAAATACAATCTGCTTTCCACTAGTAAAATCAGGAAAAGCAATCTCAATGAAGAAAGAAGGCAGGAGTTACCCATCCAGTGATCTTGCAGAGCATGTTTGCGTAGATACAACTTCCCATATTACATCAAGAGCAAAGAAAGCCTGAATACCCATTTAAAGTCAACTCTGGATGGGAAGAAGGGAAATAGAAGCAAAATATGAATGGCACCTCTTGTTTGTTTATTTTAGAAAAAGTAAAAGAAAAATCTGGCTCCATTCCTCATTGAATTTTCAGAGCCTTCTATATTTCAATATTCTAAAGTACTATCTAAAATTTACTTAATACAAAAATACTGAGGGAAGACATTTTTCTTTTCATTCTGTGTTATATATAATTATCTAAGATTTTGAAGTGTTATGGGATGAATAAATCAGGATTCTTATTTTAGACAAAGCAATGATGTTATGCTTAATGAAATTTGCCAAAGTAGGACAACCTGAAGGGCATTCAAGTTCTGGATATATCACATATAAACATGTTTCACATTAAAAAAATACTGCAAACTTTTAGGAAGTATTATATCATGAAAAAGATGCTTGGTTTACATGGAGGTAATATTTTGAACATCACACAGAATGTGCCTTAAGGCTTCCTATAAAAGTCTCACCAATCTAATATCCCTTAGGTAGCAAAGCACTAGTTTGAATTCCTCAGATTTCAAGTAAATTTTTTCAACGCAAACCTTTTTCTCATTTGAACTTGCAGATTACTATATGATATACATGAACTGTTACATAAGCATCTAAAATTCCTCATAGAATAATAAGAGTATTATAAGCGCTCAGACACTCTGAACCTTCCATATAAAGCATACAATCAATGCACATCATATCTTCTTTAAAAAAAATAATGAACACTCATATCCTCTTTTTATCTGCAGAATTTATTTGTCAAAGGTGTCCATTCCACATCCTGCCCCATCAGAAAAATAACTGATCATAACTTTCTCGATTTTGTTCTCAGGACCAAAGGGGCCCCCTTGATTGGTGAGGATGGTCCAGAGGTTGTAAGTTTCAAATTTTCATGTAAAAAATCACGCTGTCGTACTGTAGCTGATCTTATGTAACTTCTAGTAGAAATTATTTTTGCTGGGCTTGTAGGTGGTACAGTCTGTGGAGGTAGTCCATTTATTTCATACATCCACTGCATTGATTGTGTCTGCAAATAATAAACAGAGACATAGAAAAAATAATTGGTGATCAAATCCAATGAAACTTTTTGACAGTGATTTACCATGCTAGCTTAATTTCAAAAGATATTTATCCTTTCCCATATCAGGTACAGCAATAACACAGAAAGAATTACATTGCTGGAACACAGAGTCCAGAAATCACATTTAACTTTATACTTCAAGACCAGGCATAACAAAGATGAGTTATTTAGCTTCCTAGCTGATCTGAAATTCCATTTTCTAATGTACTGAACCCCTTAACTCTGTATGTTGTTCAAAGGTAATTATTCCATAGTACAATATAAATGCCTCAGGTTTATACCGTAGGATTTAATTGTAGCTCTGGTATTGGTAATAACGGCATTATTAACTGGTAGATTTTTTGCATTAAAATAACGAATAAAACTAAGAGAAAAGAATTCTAAGTGTGCACAAGAGAATTGCAGCTTCATGTTGAAATTTCTAGTTTGAAGAATATTTATGTGAATTGAAAATGACACATCATTTGCTTTCTGTTTATAACTGGTCTCTAGAAATGGAGCATAAGTTTCTATGTCATATCTTGTAATGCTTGAGTACTTGATCCTTACTGAGTACGAGATTGCTACACAAGTATTATTTCTAAGCCCACAAAGGCCTTACTGCTGTCTTTCTTCCATGTTTCATTCATGTCCTGAAGCAGAATTTTGGTTGCTAAAAACTTGTGTACCTATTGCAGATCTTTCAGTAAATTTCCTTTGAAAATGTATCACTTAAATTCTTGAAAGCAGGTCTTTGTTCCAAGTCTTTAAGCATTTTCTTGTCATTACATCTACAAAAAAGTCTATTGGTGAGTCTTATGCTTTCTATTCTCCTTTTCCTTTAAAAAAAACCAACAAGCAAACAACAGAAAAATTACAAAACTGGAAGATTTCAAATGATGTGTCATTATGTCCAGCTTTGTACTATGTAAAAAAATGTCAAAATATTGCATGCCCACTTTAGGCATACACTGTCATCTATTCCTTTGCATTCAGTGACAAAAAATTCCAGGTTTGATGTTTGTGTTTATTAAATTATATTAATAGCGATGAACATTGCTTTTATACAGAACATAAGACATAGCGTATGTACATAGTACATATGAACATAGTACACAGTGCACAAAACACAGCAGACTATATGACTTTGCAGCCTCAAAGCAGTGGAGTCACATTTTCAAGTGATATTTCTAAATTCCCAAGATCTATCTTTCACATTTGGCACAGCCCTGCAGTCACATAGCCTCGCTGCTTGTGGTTCTAGTGCAGATTTTTAGTGCTAGTTTTTTTTGCGTTATGCTGTGTTGTACTACAGAGGCATGGCTTGTAGGATCACTTTTCTCTCCTGCTCCAAGTCATAAAGATTTATCATTCCAACCACAGTTGTGATTTATGTAATTCATGTCCTATTTATAACTAACTTCATCCTTAGAACAATCATTTGTAGATATAAACGTTGCACCTAACATCCATGTCATTTTTCATCCAAGGAAACAAAAGGTCAGAAAGGCTGTGTGTACTCTCAGATCGATCTGGAAATCAGTACAACAGTCAACCTCAAAGCTCAAGAGTATTTCCCTAAAGCACTTCAGTGGTCTGATTTCCAACTTGACCAGATTTGTGGCCTATTTGTTGGTTCCAGTTTGAGAATTCTGCTTCTGCTTTGTTGCTGGGCATGTCTGTACGCCAAGTAGATTTGGCCTACAGAGAGAAACACCAGTATCCATGCAAGTCACGACAGATTTTCACATAACATAAATGCCGTCAACTATCATCACAGAGAAAATGTATATACTTGTCTAGTTATTCACTGTCTTATTATTATTGTCTAGATAATTATGGTCTAAGCAATACAAAGGTGACAGAGAAGAGCAGTCACCTTTCTCCATCTCAAACACTCTGAACAGTCATCCCATACATCGTACAGGAGAGAATAAAAAGGATATTAAAGTGGCTCTCTGACTTTATTAGATTTTGTTAACCATTCAATTTTATATCAGCCATTGAAAATTTTTGAATTGATTATGTTTACCTTTGTACTCTTTCATATGCTCCATCCTATTGTTCTAATTACTACCCTGTCATTATTAAAGTATATTTAAGTGATAACACTGCAAGCAGTTTTTCCTCCACGTTACAGCTATTTAACAGAATGAAATCCCTTTGGCACAGGCCTTGTTCTTTCCTATATACTTCTACAGCATTTAAACTATTTCACATATAGACTGCCTACACTTAGAATTCTTAAATATCATCACCATATGAATTTCTAACTGTGGTGCCTCTTGTTAGACAACCGATTTTAACTAGCATTTAGGTAACTGAGTATATACTTTTTTGTCCTAATGTTGAAAGAATAGATGACTTTTTTTCTGTGTATTTTTAAAGAAACTTTTTTTAAGACCTGTGCTTTAAAATTGGCAGTATTGATTTTACATAGCATCTTCTGAATGAACTGCCTTATTCAAATAAGGTTAGTAAGCGTAAGATCTTAATAGATATTTCATCATGCATGCATAATTTTTTAAACTTTCATTATTATTCTGCTAAAATAAAATTCTAATTTAAATTGAATATTATTCTTGTGTAAAACAGGCAGATTAACTCATCTTTATTTTCAACCTTATCTAATACTGTGAAATGATCTAGTAATTCCAACGCCTGTAAGGATAAAATCCAGTAAAAGCAGATGTGACATGGACCAACATCAGTACCTTATGTCCAAAGATTAAGTTGTCATTTAAGAAGTAGTAGTAGCGACGGGCGGTGTGTACAAAGTAGAAGTAGTAGCGACGGGCGGTGTGTACAAAGGGCATGGACTTAATCAACGTCCCTGCCCTTTGTACACACCACCCGTCGCTACTACCGATTGGATGGTTTAGTGAGGTCCTCGGATCGGCCCCGGCGGGGTCGGCCACGGCCCTGCCGGAGCGTCGAGAAGACGGTCGAACTTGACTATCTAGAGGAAGTAAAAGTCGTAACAAGGTTTCCGTAGGTGAACCTGCGGAAGGATCATTAGGATGCTGAGGCTCTGGAGCGAGTCCAGAGAAGAGCAACAAAGCTGGTGAAGGGGCTGGAGAACAGGCCTTACGAGGAGCGACTGGGAGAGCTGGGGGTGTTTAGCCTGGAGAAGAGGAGGCTGAGGGGAGACCTTATTGATCTCTACAACTACCTGAAGGGAGGTTGTGGAGAGGAGGGAGCTGGCCTCTTCTCCCAAGTGACAGGGGACAGGACGAGAGGGAATGGCCTCAAGCTCCGCCAGGGGAGATTTAGGCTTGAGATTAGGAAGAAATTCTTCACGGAGAGGGTGGTTAGGCATTGGAACAGTCTGCCCAGGGAGGTGGTTGAGTCACCGTCCCTGGAGGTGTTTAAGGTGAGGGTAGATGAGGTGCTTAGGAGCATGATTTAGGGATTGGTGGGAATGGTTGGCCTCGACGATCCAGTGGGTCTCTTCCAACCTGGTCATTCTGTGATTCTGTGATTCTGTGAAGAAATGTAAATTACTTTCCAAAGTTATGCAGTTGTTTTATTAACTTCAGTCCAAGAGTAAATTCTTACCGTTTCTCTAGTATGCCAGATGAAGAATTTATTTTAAAGAAAATTTAACCTTGGGGTCATAATCACTGTGGGCAAGTTTAATTGATCACTTCAAAGTCAGAGAAAAGATTGGATAGGTGATTTAGCAGAGGATTTAAACTGAGTATGAAGTCACTAAATAAATATTTCTGTTCACAAAATCTGCATATATTTATGACTTTACTCTTTATAGCGTTCTTCATTGTTTGAAGTGGGATTTAAATATGCCACTTCTCAACTTCATTTATTATCAGCATCAAACAATTAATGAAGCCTTCTGGGTAGTTATAGCCTTTTTTAATTCTCTGTTTGCTATACAAATATCCTATATTGTATATTCTGTTAAAAAAAAAAAAATGTTACTAGAGTTGCTGAAAAAAAGCCACCTATCCTGTTGTTGCTGTAGCCTGTGTCAGGTGTGGTTCTGTGACAGGAAAGATTACTCTTTCCCCAACAGAAAACCATCAGATTCAGTGGAGAAAATGTTATGGGTGCTATGACACGAACCCTTTAGATAGGATCCATCTCCACCAAGCTGGAAGAAAAAAAGAAAAAAAAAAAAACAAAAAACTACTAACAACAGAAGAAAACCCACCCTTTTTATCATCTTGAACTGTGGCAGTCCATCTATTTTAAAACATTTGCTATCATCCGAGACAACTGGAGACATTGTGAAAAAAAAATGTGCATCTACTGTTTTACTGAAATATTCTTGTTTTAGTGCTGCGTTTTCTGCTAAAGGGGAAACAAGTGTTACCTGAATAGAAAGGAGTTACTGTAACTGTTATAATAATTTTAGGTTGGTGCTTTGTCTAGCACTAGAACAACATAGAATTTGTTAATTTTTAAAGCAACCTACAATTCAGTAACATTCAGGACAACCTTATATTCAGTAGTTTTCAGAAAACCTCAAGACATCCACAAATGTTTATTTTAGTAGAATGTTTTATTTGCAAGGCCTAAATATTAGGTTTTCAAATGCTGCTGAAACCATAAGTATTTTCTTCAGGATAAGGCTGCACAGCTTAACTACAACAACTATTCTAACCGATAGAACTGCAGCAAGAGCAAGTCTATCAAGTTCAGAATACTTGCAAGTGCCTTGAGGCTGCTGCTTTGGGTTTCCAGGTCAGACAAGTTTCAGCAAAGGACTTTTCTGGAGGGGTGAAGAAGAGAATGACTTCAAAAGGTCATCTCTATATCGCCATATAATTATCATGGAATATTTGACTTGCAAGCTGAATAAGTGGGTCAAAATTTCGCAGATCAGAGGAACTCTTCCTCTTCCTTTGCCTAAGACAGTGCAGTTTACCAAATTTTGAACTAGTCTAATACTAGCAGTGATAGTAACAAAATCTAAAGATAAAGTATTGAATCTACTACAACCAACACAACTACTGCAACAGAAATATAGAAGAGAGTCTTTATTAAGAAGATATATCTAATATAAACACAGCTATGTAAGAACGTCAGGCTTCCTACAATGGATCTCTTGGCCTACTTCACATACAATTTAAGAAGAGAGACCAGGCCACAATCTGGACGTCCTTGAGAGTCTGAGGGAAATCATTTTTTGTTGAAAATAATTACTTCCTCTTAGCAAAACCTCAAAATTCCTGATGACTATAAGCTAACTGGAATGTGAAAAGAGAAATAATCTGGCTCATCTGATTGTCGCAATGGCCATCTGCAGAACTAAATCTTTCTGGAGAATATTTTGAAGAAAGAAGGATGAGATGCAGGCTGCCACTTTTTACTAGATATCATAAATTATTCAAGTAAGTTATTTAACCATCTTCATGGCTGACTGAGTAATGTTCATGAAGTAATTTATTCAGCAAATACTGGTAACAGTCATCAAATAATTTATATAAAATATTTTTCTTAGTGTGCAATCCATTCTTACAGATGGCTTATGATTCACAGGATTATTCTGCAGAACACAGATCATCCATGTGTATTCATTGTAGGCTGGCAGTACTACTGAGTTAGATGCTAACTATTTGCCAGAGAAATCTATGTTAGGAGGGCATTAAATGTTGGGACTAAGTATCAGGAATTCAAAGGTAAATGGTATTCCAAATATCTTCCAAACAATGTTAACACAGGAAAGTCCAAATAAAATCTGCAAGACTTCCAAATAAGTTAAAACATAGGAAATTGCAGATAGTGCATTTAATCTTCCCTGACTCTTAATTTATGCAGCAGTGGTAACAAGCAAAAAATGACTGATTGTGATGGATGTATACAGAATGAAATTAAACGAAAAAAACCGCACCCCAAGCAATGTTAAAGCAGTCACTCACTGCCTCCCACAAGCAGACCAATGCCCAGCCAGGCTCTGAGCAATTTCTAATGAAGAAAACAGGTAACTATAGTTTTTGTAACGTAGAGAAACATTTCCAGATAGAATTTAAGGTAACTATATTGATATCTGCAGTTCAAATATTAGATGTTTCACAGCATTTCTTAGACATAACATACTCAATATCAACCACTCCTTCAGGACTGGCAATGGTTTGAGAACCCTCAAATAGCAATGGTCCATCTTTTGGCATGATGAGAATTATAGTCTCAATAAGTAAAGTAAACTTAACTCATGCTCATGAACCAAATATTTTGACCATTGATTCTGCACTCAAAACCCAGTCATGTTAATGATAAGATGTGCTACATTCATTGCCTGTAATGAACTTTCTGGATCTCTGCTTTTAATCATAAAATTCAGGTCAACATCAACGAATGGCAAGGGACACAGGTGATGTCTTATTTGATGTGACTATTTCAATTATCTTATCATCTTTGTTACATTTTTTCCTTGCTCCTTCTGTTTAAGAGATATAATCTAGAATGACATTAAACTATGGCAATTAACCCATCTACCAGGAACAATTCAGAATGTATCTTCATGAAGCTACTGAATATGTAACAGTACCATTTTTTGTTATGATATGCAAATTTGCCTAGACAAGCTCAGAGAAAACACGCCTGAGTACAGTGGCTTGCACATTGCATCATTTATTTCCAGAACAGCATGACAAATGGTTTCAATATGCTATCTTCCATAGGTTAAGTTAGTGATTATTCAGTAATAATGGTGCACAAACCTGACTTTTGGAGGGCTTGATAATGTTACCTGCAATATGGTTTACTCTGACATCTGTTTTATCATTTAAGACTTATTTTGTGTGCCCTCTGCTTTAGAATATCTCTGAAGTATCACACATTAATTACAAAGCAATAGCTTGTGTCTCTGGCTGTATTCAGCATAGTGCAAGCAAATTAACTGTAAGCCAACTTGAATATGCTCTTTTCCAAGGATTTGGATGCTCTACCTTGTGGCTGTCAGTGATTCCTGTCCCAGGAAGCCTTCACAGAGCATCCTGCTGCCCCAGATGCATCGTGCCTTCCCTGAGCTTTGTTGGTGTTCTGTGCAACTTTACCAGTTACACCACAGACCAGCTCTGAGGTGTCAATATGGCTGAAGAAGTCTTTTTCCTCACACACTTTATAGTTTATCTAAGAAGCATGATTTCTTTACTAATTTATCATTACTGGCAATACCATTTTTTTTCAGTTAGAACTGAGCTATTTATGAAAAGTCCTAGAAACATGGAAGTTTGATTACAGAATAATACCTATTTAAAAATGCTCTTCATGCACCATGTCACTGTTTCTTACTTGTTCACAACTACAGAAAAAAAAGCATGATTTTTTTTTTACTGCTTTTCATTATATTTCATTCTTTGATCTATAGAATTTTTTAAGTGTGTCACTTTTTCAAAATTAAGATTCCTAACAGTTATTCAAATAAGTGTCTACAATTGTTTTGGTGCGTAGTTGACTGAGAACAAAAGTTTTAATTATGGTTAAAGAACATTTAACTGCTTCAGCAAAGTAATTAAGATTTTCTGCTAGCAATAAAATCTATTGCAAGTATTCATGAATATTAAAGTCCTAAAGAATCCATAAAATATCCCATGAAGTACCTGATTTGTGTGCAGAAAATAGAAATGAGGCAACATTATTTCTATTTTATATATACATATATACACAGTTTCAGTTAATAAAATGTACACAGTAAATTCTAGTAAAGACAAATTTTAATCTCTTAATGCTAATTAGCTCCTCAATACTGGATTCTCAGCAGAGCATCTACACAAAAAAAAAATTGCATGTCCAATATTTTGATTTAATGTTACAGCAAATGAGAAAAAGATGAGTACAGGATCTTTCACCATAATCCCAACCTCCCATTTTACTTTACCACACAATTGTAATGACCAATATAAACCAAAGAACTTACACTGTCATCTCTGCAGCTTGCAGCCTAATTATTACTGTTCAGTGAAGCACACAAAAGTGGCAGTTCTAGTACTCACAATTCAAATAATTTAATAATAAAACTACATTAGTCTTAGGACTATAGCTTTACTCTCAGAAACAGAAAGAAAATGTCACAGCAAGAGGGCTGTAGCCCTTTACCACAGAAGGATCAAAAGAGGTGATACTGTAAAAGAAGAGAAACTTCCTCACTGTTTTTAAAAACAGTCCAAAGCCTTAACAAGTATATTGGCTAGAAAGGATACATAGTTGAGATGTTCTTCAGAGTAAGGTCAAACATCAATTGCATTTCACCACCTCCATTACAAATAAAACTTATTTAATCCTGGTTTTGCCATCAAGCTAAATCTGTCTCACTCAGGTCCCTAATGAAAATTATTTCAACTAACAGGAAGGGAAGAAATGAGTATCCAGTATTCTCAACATGCCATCAAGTCTTATTTCAGGTCAATGTTGAATGTGGAACAGCAGAATTACATGCAGTTGCAGATGCTCAAGCTTACATGAGATCTACAGGAATGAAAGTTCGTGTAGAGAGGAAAGAAGGAAGGCCAGTGTGCACAATGGGTCTACCAATAAGAGCGAAGAGAACACAAGCCTCATCAAACCATTATTGAAACAACTTAATACTTGAATTAGAGTAAGAATGCTAGAAACATCATTGATATCCTGTGATGGTGTACTATTGGTCCCCATTGCAAACTTGTGAATAAACAGAAAAGATAAGACAAAATGTGTCCCAATATATATATATGTGCTATGTATGTGTGACTCCCTACACCCACACATAGTACCAAAGGTGGAAATGCAAAGAGCTGTCTGCATAGATCATAACCAGAGACTGAGGTGTGAGTAGGTGTAGGTTAAAAATACAGTCACTCAAGGTGATCTGTACTGATAAATTCCTAAAAGGAAATTTTGGATTACTGACTGAGTGTGGGAATAGGCTGAATGCAGGATTAAAAGCTAGAGGGGCTGAATGTGGGATGAAATGGGACTGAATGCTTCCATCCCCCTTCTCCCTTCTCCTTGGCATAGGCTGAATACAAGGCCTTCAACAGAAAGGATGCATCCAGGGCATATCAGTATGTGGGGGATGAGATGTCTAGAAGTAGGCACAGACACCTCCTGCTATCATCAAGGCTCTTGCAAAGACAGCAGCCTAATTATTTTCTAAGAAGATGGACTGCACCTGCTGCTGTGACAACTCAGCCTCCAGATTATTATCATTATAATACAAAACCACACCTCCACACCTAAGGCCACACACATTCTCCCTGCCTCTGAGGCAAACCATTCCTATGGTTGCAACTACTGGGCTTGTGCAGTTAAGTTTTGGCATGTGAAGCAAGAATTCTTTCTCCACCAATCAGCAGGGCTTGATGTAGTGACTTCATTGACTCAAGCTTCATTCTAAACTCTGCCCCAAGGGTGCAGGCTGTTATAAATAGTCTAGAACAAAAGTTTGGTGGGTAGAGGGGAATAGGTGACCAAAACTTTGGGATGACCCAACAGGTTGGATCCCATATTCCTTCCTCCCCACTCCAGATTCCATAGGAATAAGCACTTTGTGTTACACGTGCAAAATATACATCTTGAAATCAAGCTAGTTAACATCAAGACAATTATTAGTATCCCTCTCTGTACTTTAACCTTAACTATGTATCTTCTATCTGTGTGCTATCTTTACTTATGTCTGGATGTTATTGCTACACGTATATCATTGCTCGTCATGTTCTTGCACACGTTCAGGTGTCGGGTTGTAAATGGGGTTGTTCAATGTATTTTGGCAATCAGTATCTTCTCTGCAGCTACTACCAAATCTTATTAAGTCATGATCTGTTATTCTTAATAAAATTGACCTATTCATACAAGTCTCTGTAGTCTCGCACAACTGTTTAGAGGGATTTCAAGACGAGTCTTTAATTCAAATAGAGCAACCTGGGTGATATTATATTGATTATCCTTGCATTATTGCTCATTAATTACTGTGTATGTACAGCAAGCTGCACAACATTACTTCTGCATCTTTGCTCTGACTGACAGGTAACACTGTCAGTTATTAAAGGACTTTGGCTGGCAGGCTGGGCAATATATATATTTTCACCCTTGCGACACTGTTAGTTAAAGGGTTAAACTGGTAAACTCTCTTTTGAAATCTCTCATATATGTTTTTTAATTCTCCTACTCGTGACATTTGTCGCATCTGATAGGAATGGATCCAAGAGGATCCAAGAGGTCTTTTTCAACCCAGTGATTCTATGATTCTATGATTCTATGTTTCTATGTAGTTGTCCCTCAACATGTGACAGTGACTTCATAGAAAGCTAATAATAATTTTTAACCATCATGTATAGCCCATTCCAGACAAACTCTTTATTTTAAAGTTCTTTGTTAGTGATGGAAGTTAAGCCAAAACCAAACATGGCTAGCACATTTATGTGTGTCATGCCT
This sequence comes from Clamator glandarius, assembly GCA_033459285.1. NCBI lineage: Eukaryota > Metazoa > Chordata > Aves > Cuculiformes > Cuculidae > Clamator > Clamator glandarius. Next base: position 943,587 of record JAUNZM010000117.1, on the reverse strand, counting down.
ACAAACAGGACTTAGTTCCAGAACTGCATTAGAAGTTTCTGAGCTCTGTAGATGTGTCATACAGAATTATGTAAATATAAAAGAACATAGAATAAATTCAGTCATTTGCTTTCTTTTTAAAATAGAAGAGTGATAAGCAATCATTGCTGTTTATGTAAAAAGACTAAATTAATCAAGTTTTTAATACCTTAAAAGAAAACAAGTAGGAGGGATTAAAGGCCCTTCTTGTTTTTCCAGCATTTGAATTTCATATCTATTGTTGTAAAGTTGTCACTATCATTACTTGCTATGCATCTTTTTATTAACTTTATTTTGAACATGTTATTTTTTAAATCAATATTGCTATTTCACTTCTAACACAGTAGCCAGAAAACATTGCCAGCAGGCAATTAATAGATTTAAAATGCAAACAATGATTTGTAGAGAGTTTCGAGTGTCTTCTGCTACTTTACATTTTCCACAATTGCCTTTTAAAGAATTACTTAAAATTTCTTTCCTGCAGTAATGACATTGTTACTATAGAAGGAATAAATATCTTCAAATTTTTCCTGACCTTCAGACTTCCAGAAGTCACTTGGCTACAAATTATTTTTATTTTTCAGCTTGTTTTAAAAAAGTTATTCCTGGCTTTGTGTTCTGAAACTCTGCCTTCTACAGTTTAGCATCTAACTTTTAGTGCCTTTAGTTCTTGATGGTATAATACAAGTAAAATCAATAACCTAGGCCTCCCAGAGTCCATTCCTCATATATTCTCCACCAGCTTTTAATATGATTATTTTGATTCTCTGTGAAAAGTTATTCTGTCACGTTGTCATGTTGTCTATGGAGCTGGGGCAAATATACGCAGATAAGTATCAGTCACTGCTGATGATTGCAAAGGGTTAGCATAGAAATTAAAATACAATATGCTTTTCCAGCTTGTCATGAGCTAATTTTCAAAAATTAGTTTCATTCTTGTCCGTAATGCAGAGCAGTAAAATAATCACAGTGCATGCATTTGTATGTTTTAATGCTGATTTTTCATATGCGATTTCTTTTTTACCTTCCACTACTGAAGGTATGCCTGTGTATTGCTTTCAGGAAGACTTACCTCAATTACAAGAGTTGCTGTATGCTTCTTTCCATACATCCTTGGCTTGAATCCCACTGTTATATGGGTTCCCATAGTGCCTGCTGGAAGAAGTACTCCAGCTTGCGGCAGCACAAGGAACTCGGGATCACTGCCCGCCAGGAAGTGAGCAGTGAAAGGCTCTGGGTTCCTACAGAAAATCAAAAGAAGTTATTGTGCCTTTTACACTATCTTAATACAACTTATCCACACTCTAACATTTAGGTCACTATGTGGTGTGACTTGGGAAAAGTGGGAGCCCATGGAATGTATACAGAATATCAATAGCATTCTGAGAGAATAAATATTCCATAGTAATTATTTACATTTATTTATAAATATTTATGATCTTCTTCCAGTCAGGCATTCTCCTTTTAGATTTATATGTGTGCCTGAGGACAACTCTGTCACTATCTGGACAGAAAGAGAACAAAAGAACACACTAGAAACACACACTAGAAATAAAATGTCATGGTCAAAAACTAATCCACAGCACCTTGCCACAGTACAGCAAGACAAGTATCATACATGCTTAGAGAGGACACATTTTTAGTTGATAAAACTCGAAGAATGAAACTAACAGCATGTCACAGAAAAGATGTTTGAATCTGTTTATTCATAGATTGTCACACCAGAAATAACCTTGCTTTTCAAAGAAAATACTCACAAAGAAGTGAAATTTAATATTTTATGAGGATTCATATCTCTACGGAAATGTCCCACATTTCCTGGGCAATTGCTATTCAGTGTGGGTCTATGGCATCTTGTTTAAAAATAGCTCTCCTTTGGAATATCTTGTCACGAAAGGTTTTCTTAAATTCAAAATACCCTCATGAATAAAGGTCATACAGTAAGTTTGTAAAAATAAATAGTGCAAGTGCAGAAAATGGAGAGCAAAAAGCTTCTACCTCCTCAAAAAAATTAACTGACATTTAGCAGAGCCATCAGACTTGGGTGCATTAGCAAGGCCCAGCCTTTCCCTTAAGATGACAGCAAAGTGGACAAAACTACTGAATGTCTGAAGCTACATTCCAGGTCTTGTGACATCAAACTTATGGTAACAACCTCTTTTTGTGGTACAGTTCTGCAGATGGGTTTATACCCCAGGGCCATAAGCAGTAATCCTCCCATGGCTTGAGTCCTCACCTAAGTGGGAACCTAGTCACCTACTGTGCCACCTAAGCCTCGAGTTTTCACAACTTCGTTTCCTGCAAGGACTGCTCAGCTAAGAATGTGCAGAGAATACCTACTGCACACAAAGGGCACAGGGCAAAAAGTGATTCCTCATAGACAAGTAGCAGAGTAAAGCACTCATCAAAAACATCAAAAACCTGAACACAGGTCTTAATTTCTGATACCATTGCTCTATAGACCAGATTTAGGAACATCTATCTCCCATGTTCAGTCTATTTTCTGGTAAGTAGTTAGGGATAACAACTCCTAAATAGTACTTTGTGTCTTTTTAAGACATACAAGAGCTGACTTAGACTGCAGACTCAATGATGAAATGCTAAGGGAGGTGGTACTGGCTGCATGCATGGAAAATACAAGGAAATAAGGACAATATTCCTGCAAAAACTGCATCTTACAGTACTTTTTTTCAGAGACTGTAAATGATTCCTGAAAACATCAAGAAACACATAGAAGAAAAAGCTATATGCTGACAAAGGGACTGACAGTGTAAACCAATACTATCACAAAGCTAAACTTTAATTTTGCACACAAGATATTTGTCAAATCAGAGGAAAAAATCTTATTGCATCAACATTGTCAAATTTTAATTTTCATAAAGCAAAATGGAGAAAAACTAATAGGAAAACTTTAATGAAAATCTGGACAGCATGGACACAAGCTACTAGAGGCAGCTGTAATTTTTCTGTATTGAGAATATACATATAGATACACACACACACTCATATACATAGTTATATCAAAACATACCTAAAAACTTCCCCTTCCCTTTCCTCTCCTTCCCTTCCCTTCGCCTGGCATTTTGAAACTTGAGTCAAGTCAATTACTAGATGAAAAACATTCCTCAAAGTAGGGCTATTTCCAAATCAAGAGAAGAGAAATCCTGGCAAATTATATGTATAGCCATAATATGATATGCCAGCTGGGATTCTAATGAAGTGATGGCTAATGGTACAGGAACCAACAACTAAAAACTTACACACAGTCAGAAAAGGAACTTTTCACAGTTACTTATCACATACTGCTGATAAATCATGAATTCCTGTTTCAAAAATCTATGTAAAAATGGCCTCTCAAGAAGAAACAAGCAGTGTTTTCACTAATGTTCATTCACATCAGGGAGATGATCTGGCATCCTGGCCAGCTTGCTATCATAAGTAAACTGCTTGTCCTTATTTTCTACAATACAGAGAGAGCTAGAGATAAAATTCGCAGAACAGCATCTGTATTTCAGCCATTATTGTTTTCAATGTCTATATTCAATGTATAATTAAAAATTAATAATTAGATGGTTTAAATTATTAAAAATTAATTTCTCCTTTTTGATTACTTCTTTAGGTAAAATAGCTCTGGAGTCAATGTTTGGCTTGTCACTTCTTAGCCATGAAGGACAGTTTATATTTTTTAAGAAGGCTTTTGTTTAACCTAAGGGTGGCGCATACTAACATACTCAAAAAAAATTAATGATGTGTAGAATTTTGACAATACAATGAAACAGGAACAAATGAATTAGTAAATATAAGGGCAAAGGTCATATATGCCAGAGAAAGCAAATGTCTCTTCCCAAATGTGTGCTCTGTAACTCCTGTCATAATGGTTTGATATTGCTATCAGACAATATGAATTCTGCTCTTACTCAAATAATGAATAAGAGCAAATATTAATTTGCATTTAAAGAATAATTGTACAACCAAATCATGGCAATCAGGAAGAGTGGAAATTGAACTAGTATTTAATAGACATACAATTACTCCTTTAGTCTTGTTCTTAAGCATCATTCTTAAACAGGAGTCTGCTCATAAATGTTCTCAGATTAGATATTTTTCAAATTAGTAAACTTAAAAAATATTGCACATTATTTCGTCAGTTAAAGAAAATCTTAAAATTTATTTTCCCTGAGATATCACACTGAAAAACATATACCCAGCAAATCTGAAAATACAAGTTTTTATTAAATTAAGGCTCACAACAGTTTTAATATTTATTCCTCTCTTCCTTAAACTAATGAAAGAATAAATTATTTGTGTAGAAATTTATTATTTTATAAAACTCAGCACTGCACAAACTATGCATCAAGCCAAACTTCTATTGCTTTTGATCAATTTATTTTTTTAGTGAAAGAATAGCAATGTCTTCATCTTTAAAGTATATAACTACTTAAGCCAATAAGTAATACAGTTTGAAAATGCTGTAAGGTGCTTCCAAAATAGTTAATCATAACTAAACTAAGTTCTTGTAATTTACAGTTAGCATCTGTTTGATGACACAAGAAATTTCAGTTATTCCATAGTGAAGATCTTTAAATTTATTAGTTGTATTCAGTTGTCAAATTCTATTATATTATTAGTGACAGTATGATCTATATAATTCCTTGTAGGAAATCCTCACTAATTATCAAAATTGCTCATGTTTCATACCAAAATGAACTCTGGTTTAATTGAATATTCTCAACCCTGAACTCATCAGAAGTTGTTTAACTCCAATTGTTATTTTACAGCTTCAGAAAGACTTCTTCAGAATTTAAAGATTTTCAAATAATATGAAGAAACACTGTCTGAAAAAATACTCTCAGGAATTGTTTTACTAAATATGACATCACGTTTATTGTTTACATGTTGTAAAAACAGAGCCAGAGCTAGTTTTTTATCTCCAAAAATCATTAAGATTTCTATCTCATGCCTGTTCTGACAAGGGGTACTATATTTGCAGACTAGTAAACTAACTTTTCCTGCTGAAAGCAGTCCAGGTGACATAACTCCTGGCTAAATATCAGGTATGGTATTATTAGGAAGGATGATCATAACTTTTTGGAATCTCCACTGCATGTGTACAACATTTTCCATTAGTCTCTATTCAGACTCCAGAAAACTGGAGCTCGGTCAACATTTGTTCAATAGCCGCCACTATGTAGCCCATTCTAAGATGAAGTATTCTAATTACTTTTTTAGATTAATGGTAGAATATTGCAGAACTGGTAACAAAGAGACTGGCATGTGAATCCAGGTCTGAAACATGCACGGCAGAGTGTGAGCGAGGGCGAGGAGAGAGTGCATGTGTTGAGAACTTAACGAATGCATTTTCTTTCTGCATGCACAAGTCTGGCTTATGGTAGTTCAAATTAAATATAACAGTAATTAAAGAAAAATAGAAGTAATTCTCAAAGTGGTAACTGTAAACATGTTTTGTTTGTTTTTCCCTTCACAATTAGGGAGCGTATATTAAAAAAAAACTGGTTGCTTGCTATTCTTCAGACAGCATTAAAATTAATTTGTGTGATCAAGGAATGGTTTTAATTTAACATTTATTCAATGCACTAGGAAATGCACATAGGAGAAATAAGGAAAATTCCACAGTGGTGTTCAAAATACAAAATGTAGGTAAAGACAACTAGGTCTGAATGTGTCGTCATTTTAACGCCTAATTTCATCTTTTTTCTCATCTTTCCAGTCCACCTGTTTTTAATCTTTTTGTTCTAGCTCTGTTTCAATAACTGGCTGGAGCCTTGGATTTTGCAGGTGCCACTCCATGGAGACCATACTGATACTGCTCTGCTTGCTTTTGTGCCACAAGATCCTGACTAAGTATATTATTTTTCTGAAGCATAGTTTGAGTTGATCTGAGAAATTTCCTTAATCTAAGAAATACCCTGTTTGTGATAAACACAAGATTGGAATGAGAGGTTAGGATAGAAAGATGGATAAAATTTTACTGTATATGGAAAGCAATATATGATTAAAATAAACACTTACAGGTATATGAAAAGCTAGAATTATGTTGGTTAAAGAAGGCTTTGTGTATGAGAAATAGAGATAGAATGGATAAGAGAGAACTATCTACCATCTTGACTAAACATTCAAAAGCATTGTAGTTAACAATTTTCAAGGGAATATGGTGTTCATATGTATGTGTACACGTTTCATGGTGGCTACTACAGTATTTGCACTAGAAAACAGATAAGGCAACATTCTGCTGTAGCTGGACATCAGTATTTTAATGTAAGGAAATAAATCCAACCCTCAAAACACCTCTGTACTGGAATATATTGTAGTAAATATTCCCTCAAAACTACTTCCACATTAATGCAATTGTTCTGAATCTAAAACATAATTGATTAAAAATATATTAACAAGTTATTTTCAATAAAACAAATAGAGAAAGGACTAGCTTTCTTAAGCAAAGCATCACTTCTGGAAATTTTAGTCTTTGTTTCAATTACAGATATCAACATAAATTAATAGACTGATTATTTGAGCTATAAATCAAAGATATTTTCCATATTTAACAAGTGAAATCCACTTATTTGACTCTAAACAATCTTAATGCCATCACGAGAAACCATTTAACAACATGTTCCTTCTTAATTTGTGAAGCTGAAAGTAAAATACTGGACGACTTATATCACAACTGTCCTAGGTGCAGATAGGTTTTAAAAAATATATTTGTTTTCTTCATGCAACAAAACTGCTTGGCTGCATTCTCAATGCCTTTCATTATGTATTGAAGCAGATATTGAACTGTTTCTCATTATGGGCATGTAAGCTTGTCAATTTTAAATGTTTCAAAAGAGAAACTGCATCACATATTTGCATGGACTCTCAGAGCTTTCATTATTGCAGATCACTGTGAGCAGCATAGCAACTACCTCCTATTTGTAACTCCTCATTGTTCCTGAAGCAAGTACATAAAATGTAGGTTTTTTTATGCGTAAATTGGAAAATCATTAATTCAGTCTGAAATATTTCATAAACATTGAGGTTTTGCTGGGTAGTGGTGGGGTGGAATTAAATGGAGAAGCTCACGTTTGAATTGCAATACCTGTAAAGAAATAGAAAGCTAAAATCATTGACCTTATAGTTTTGTAGTGGTCATCAAAGGTTCACTGTAGATCACTGATGATCCTCATTCAGCTTGGAATATATGAGAATCCTAACCTGTCCTTAAAAAGATACTGAGCCTTTTCAGAGATGCTATGGTTCTCAAGTAGTTTTTGTTGCATCACTGTGCACCCTGCTAGCCCAAAAAGGCACATAGGTATTCTCAGTGATGCTATGCAACCACTTTGTCCTACAAGTAGTAGAGGGAGAAAAAGAAATCACTGGAAAGTCCCTTTCTAACTCAGAAATACATCTCTCTCTCTCCTTCATTTACTCTCAGACTAGCAGTGCCATGCATAAGAAAGGAAGACAGAAAGTATCCATGTGTGCAGGGTAAAGAAAAATTTGCCTGCCTTTAAGTACAAGAATAGATTTTCTATGGGATTGTGCTGCTGTTTACTTAAGAAAAATTCCAAAGGGCTGATTATTTTGTCAGGGAAGGTCTATAGGGTGACAAGCCATATCCCATTTTAAAGTTGTAATTCATATTTTAATATTTAATGGTTTTATTTTTAATATAAGCAATTTGAGTCATTCAAAAATTAATATACAGGCTTCTTGTGTAATTGCTTTTAAACTGTTATCCCATATGCTAAATGTTGGTTGGCTGTCTGGTCTATTTCTATAATAAATCCTCCACTACCAAAAGCTCTTGAGAAAATCAAAGTTAAGATAAAAACTTACAGAGAAGATGTTGGCACTATTTACAACATACAGCTTATTCAGTACATGCAAGCATCACATTTTGTATTTAAAATGTTTGGGGAACCTTTGTTATGTAAAATAGAGTTGGAAGTTGTTTAAGGGAAAAAAAGTGAATATGTCTTCCATCACGGCTCCTTCTTTATATAACTATAATGCCTTAGGTTTTGGAATGTCTTTCTGGAGAATACTACATCTCTTCACTACTATCAAACACCTACCAGGAGATTAAAGTATTGCTAGAGCAATTGCTTCATTTTTGTTTCCATACTTTTGAAGGTATTGAGTTGAACACTGTGATAGGGGCCTTTTTCAGTCCTGAATAATTTTCATCTCTGACAGCTATCTAAAAGCTGGAACAAGTGTCCATCTTTGCTGCAAAGGTTTTGGAAATAAGCACTTAAAAAAAAAACCCGTTTGAACCAAGCACACTTCCTGCAGGGGATGCTACAAGCATGTATCTACATTGACAGTTAGTTATCAATCAACATACCTGTCACAATTTCTAGATACACAGCAAAAAAAAAAAAGTCAGTATTAAAGAAAAAAAGAAAATTTAAAAACTTCCATAATTGGATTGTAAGCATCATGATTCTTTCAAGTTCACTGCTTAGTATTTTAAAATTTATCTATCAGTACAATACAGTTTATTCTTTCACTTTCTGCTGTAGACGAGTGATGCTATGAGTTTGCTACAATATTAATGTTAAGAAACTGACAAAATAATGGAAAGTATGTAAAAAGTATAATAAAAGAGATTTCTGCATGACTTTTTAAAAGAACTGTAATAAAATACTGAAGAATGACACAATCATGTTACTGAGTGAAAGTGCAGGGTAGCAATGCATTCATAACATACTTATATAACAAAATAAGAATACTTAAAAAATGGCATATATAAAAATTTTTAAAGCACAATGCTTGTTTTAAGTATAAAGCACTTTGAAAAACAATAAATTAGTATAAACATTAAGTCTTTAATAGTGAGCCTTTAATATCACTTTAATATCACAACATTTCCTTAACATTGTATTACACATTTTAACAGAAAGAAAACATTCTAAGGCAAAACTTTAAGGTCATAACACAAACATTTGGATCTATTCCATTTATTTCCTCTTAAGTGGCTACAGCCGAAATGTCAAATGCTTCTGTTTTCTACAGTACAGGTTCAAAATTGCATTTTTTACCTATACAGTGCAGCACTTGAAATTAATGATGTATTACTGAAATAGCTGCAACCCAATTACATTTCTGTTGCCCAAATCTATCTTATCCAATGTATTTGAGTGAAATTCTAGCCTAATAAAACTGCACAAATACTTTATCACAAGTATTTTTACCTTGTCTGACTTGTAAGCTTAAAGCCAACTACAGATTCCTTATTCAGGCTAACTGCTTCAATGTTGATGACATCATCCACTTCTGGCTCTGTAGCAATGAACAGCATTGGAAACTTCCAAATACCTCCTGTAGTGCATTGTACTACGAGAGTTGCTTCGTACCTTAAAATTTCAGATTAAAAACATTATAAAATCATTCAACATTATAAAACATAAACTGAGTAAATTAATGTCCAAAATAAGGCTTGAGTATGTAGAACTATACCGCAGTAAAATGAAAATACAGATGACTTTAAATAAGAATATCCTTAATTTTATGTGGTACAGTATATATTAGTTGCACTTAAACTGGAATATAGAGTAAGTAGTACTTTATTTTTATAAAGTACAAGGAATGACACAATATGAAAGTAAGATGACAGGTACAGCCATGAGATTTGATTTTTCTGCTGCTTGCTCCCTCTTGAGTTAAATTTCTTTAACTCACTTTGTTTTACTCATTTTTGTTTATTCACTGTGGTGTTAGAGGAAAATTTGGTCCCAAACATGTTAGCGGTTAATATTAGAATCAAACAGATCTGATGAAGGTCTATGTACTTTAGAAAAATTCCAATTCTGAATTCTGAAGACATCACGTCTTCAGATCATCTAAGAAGACAGTGGTGATCTAGATTCTGAAGATAAAGAAAGTAATTAATTGCACTCATTGCGTCCTCTATATGAAGCCTGATAAATCTCAAGTACATAAAGAAACAATGTCATTTTTAGCCCCTGGATTTACTGTGTGCCTGCACGTTACTAAAGATTTTTTCCTCCCCAGACACATCTGACTGCTTCAAAAGGAACATACAACTTCCCTCTCTCTCCAAAAGTCTCTTTTTAAAGAAGCAGGATGTACTAATGTAAATGAAAGCAAATCCATCATTTTTCATACAGCAGCTATAAAAGAGGCACTAGAGACCATAGATTTAACCATCCTGTCCAGCCAAAGAATATTCACATATGGCCATCTAGAAAATGTTTTTCAAGAGTGACAAACCATCTTTGTCCTAAAGATTTTTCATGAGTTTTAAGGAAGACCAGCTTTCATTAGAAGTCTTTCAATTCTCCAGTGTTTAGAAGTACATTAATGCACACACAGACTTGGGCAGTAACTCAACAGAAAGATCTAGCAGGCATTAAAAACATACACTGTCAGTTTTAATACCAAAGCTATCATACTGAGAAGTAGCAAATGAGAAAATCTAAAATAACAGAGGTGAAAACAAAAGGAGAAAAAAAAAACCACAAGGGGATGCTTATTTAGCTAAAGGTGGTGAGACAGGATTTTATTGCATATTCTGTTGGTAGTAAGAAAAGGAGCTTACCTCATCGGTTTGTTAGGTGCAAACACTACATTAAATTTCAGGGTTACAATCCTGGATTCTGTATCCCATTCTCTTTCAACCAGATGCATACCAACCAAAGCCTCAAGCTGAGATTTAATTTCATTTGATTGATACTGCAATTCATACAGAAATTCCATTGTTGGAGAGAAACCTGAATGATATATGAGAAAAATCAGTCTATGTTCATTCTAACCTTACACAGCTAGCTAGCTAGTAGCTACAGTTCACAGAATCAGAGTCACTAGGTTGTGAAGCACCCACTGTATCAAGTCCAACCATTCCCGTCAATCATTAAACCATGCCTCTCAGCGCCTCATCCACTCGTCCCTTAAACACCTCCAGGGAAGGTGAATCAACCACCTCCCTGGGCAGCCTCTGCCAGTACCCAATGACCCTTTCCATAAAAAAAATTTTCCTCATGTCAATCCTGAACCTTCCCTGGCAGAGCTTGAGGCCATTCCCTCTCATCCCGTCCCCTGTCACTTGGGAGAAGAGGCCAGCACCCTCCTCTCCACAACCTCCCTTCAGGTAGTTGTAGAGAGCAATGAGGTCTCCCCTCAGCCTCCACTTCTCAAGGCTAAACAACCCCAGCTCTCTCAGCCGCTCCTCATAAGGCCTGTTCTACAGCCTCTTCACCAGCTTCATTGCTCTTCTCTGGACTCGCTCCAGAGCCTCAACATACTTCTTCTGGTGAGGGGCCCAGAACTGAACACAGGATTCAAGGAGCGGTCTCACCAGTGCCGAGTACAGGGGGAGAATAACCTCCCTGGACCTGCTGGTCACGCCGTTCCTGATACAGGCCAAGATGCCATTGGCCTTCTTGGCCACCTGGGCACACTGCTGGCTCATGTTCAGTCGGTTGTCCCTCTCCTCCTGGCAGCTTTCCAGCCAGTCTGTAGCTGCACAGGGTTGTTGTGCCCCAGTGCAGGACCCGGCATTTGGCCGTGTTAAACCTCATGTCATTAGACTCTGCCCAGTGGTCCAGCCTGTTCAGATCCCTTTGCAGAGCCTCCCGACCCTCCAGCAGATCCACACTTCCACCCAGCTTAGTGTCATCCGAAAACTTACTAAGGGTGCACTCGATACCTTCACCCCAGTCATTGGTAAAGACATTGAAGAGGGCTGGACCCAGCACTGAGCCCTGGGGAACCCCACTTGTCACTGGCATCCAGCTGGAGTTAACTCCATTTACCACCACTCTCTGGGCCCGGCCAGCCAGTTTTCAGCTGAGGAGAAGATTTGCTTGTCTAGTCCAGAGGCCGACAGTTTCCTAAGCAGAATGCTGTGAGAAACTGTGTCAAAGGATTTACTTGCATTTGTTACTAAAAATGATGAATCAGTAAAACTAGCAGTTATCAAAATTTGATTGATTTGCCTCTGACTGCACAGAAAATCTTCCAATTTCATATGACAGGCTATATAGTTTCCAGTAAAATGGAGGCTGGAGAACGTACTTGGGAGAAGTGAACAGTAATAGGATTGTTGTTCTGGCTACCACTTCTGCATTACAGTGAGATATTTCTAGTTCATCATTCAAATGAAAATTGCAAGAATGTAATACTATTTTTGAGTAATGCCATTGGGACAATCTCAAAAAAAGAAGTCATCAAGGACATCAGTGTCAATGATGGTTGCAAGCCTGAGAAAAAATAGTGAAGATGTCACTAGCCACCTCTTTTTTTGTTCCCTGTAGCAGCTATGAAAAGGCCAAGTAGTAATGACATAAGAATAAACTGCTGAGCTTCCTGAATGAAATTTCTTCTCCAGCTGTAATAAATGAAACTGTGATACTCAGTGTTCAGTTGTAATTCGTGAACAGACAGAAATATTTCTACAAGGAAAATCTCAAGCTGCTGATCTATTTAGAAATATTACTTGTTTTATGGTTTAAAGATCTTTTAACACAATCATTAAATTCTAAAGGAGATTTCACTATACTATAGCAACATATATCAGGGCACATTTTGAATTTGCTGAGCTTAGTACAATGTGTTTTGCAGGACTCCTATGTATGCACCCCTAGATATGCTGGCTATAGGGTATCAGTAAGAAGCAGAGTTAATTCCCAAGGGCTTCTGACTTGGAATTCTAATATTTGAACAAAACCTTACTTCCTTTTGCCAGCCTGTATTGCTACCCAATGTCAGCGAATATGGTGATGCCTTCCTGTGCTTGTAGTCCTTTCCCTTTTTCTAACATATGAATATATTCCTTCCTTCTATTTAATTCAACTCTTGTTGCCAATGGTTTTGTACCACACAGGTTAACCCAAAGAAATGCAGCAGCATATATTGAAACATGTCTGACTCTTTAAAGTGGGTCCTTCACATAGACGTTTATACAAATTATACTACATCAAAAAGTTATACAGATGTAAGCAAAATATTATTGTCAACATACAGGATTATTGGTCACAGTTGATACACACTGAGTACTGAATATACAGGATTTCCATGTATTAACCAATCTATTATAAATTTACTTTATGAAAACAAATGTACTTTGTTATATTGAAATTAAACATGAACATTTTTTAAAAATTCTTTTCAAAATTCCTGGGATCATCCTACATTTTTCCATGCTTTGTTGTTTCCCTATTTGAAAAACATGTTTATGCCATGCATTCAGATCCCAACACAGACCAAGGCTTGTAGTAGTCACCCTAGACTAATGCCAAAACATGAAGATACAAACAGAAAGATTAACTTATTATGGGAGAGAAAAGATTACATCATTTGGAGCATTCCACAGAGAGAAAATTGCAACTGTGAGCAGATGTTTCTTTCAGCAGTTATATCACACAATGCTAAGAAAAGCTTATTTTATTGTTCAAATGTGAGGAAGAAAATGTTGTGAATTACATGCTGCTTTTAGTATTCAGAGATATTCAGGTTTGGTTTGACAAATGTATATAGTACCTTTCATTTAGAAGCAATTAAATATTTGTATTTTTTTCTGCTCCAGGCAGCTTTGTTCTATGCTCATATTAAGTATTTATTGAAAATATTTTAATGTTTACAGCATCTAAGGAAAAATGATGCATTTGTAAGTGCCAATATAGAAAACTTCATTGTGTTGGTCCCATAGCTGGTTTTGATCTATACTGCCTATCTAGTTCAGGAATGTTGAAAAAAAAAGAAAAAAAGGAATTAGATTTTCATCATAGCTGCCCTGAAGACTTCTATATTACCATAACATGGGAAGCCTCTGTGAATATGTTAATATTCGATTCTAGACAATTCCATAATACACATGCTGCCTAAACAAGCTGGCAGAAGCTAGAGGGAAGAGTTGTGAATCATTACTAGAAATTTGTCCAAATTGTCAAATGTTCAGAAGTCTCCTGACTTTTAGAATTTCCAATATCAATTAAAATGATGAAATAAATGAAACATTTGAGAAAAAAAAAATGTTTTATTTAGAGTAATGCCAAATACAATATAGAATACAATTCAAAAATGCCTTAACCCTTCAGCCCAGCTCTTTGTATGTTTTCATGTGTTATAGGGTATACCCCGATTAATTAACCTTTGTTCTGTAAATAGAGAGCAGCAGGGAGAGTTTTAACCACATCTGACTCACAATAGAGCTACTCATTGATCCAAATCATGGGAAGATATAAGCATGGTATTTATCTACAGCTTGTTACATCTAGGGAATAAAAATTCCAGTTATAAAAAATAGTACTTACTCATATTTATTGAAGAACACTATACACTATTTAAGTAAGAAAGGGACTATGAATATGTTTTTGAGGTAATTATTCCAAGACAATTTTTTTTAAAGCATTAAACACTTCTTGTTTTGAAAGATAATTACTTTCAGTCTTTAAGTGTTTTCCTTTGTGTAAATAAAGACTTCCAAAAGGTAGCTTGTGTTTAGACAACATTTCTGTGTTCAGGATTAATGAAACAGATACGTTTAAAAAACAAGGGGTGTTCCTATATAGTTCTACAACTTAGCTGTCATTTATTTTCAAGTGCTAGGAAGGATATTTCATAAAAAACACCAGAATTAAAGTGCTGAGGATTTGCTTGGTTTATTTTAAATAACGCCCAAGAAAAAAAGGATATAGACCACTTTTTAAAAATTTCTTTTCTGACTTATAGCAATGATAGCATGGAAAAACCAAGAATTTTACACTCTAAGCATATGAATTGGGCAGAGATGATTTTTTGTATTTGGATACACTGTAAAACTAATTAATAAATCAAAAAATTAAAAGATTAGTCTAACAGGTTCACAAAATAAGAACCTCAGAAACTGAAATTACTTTTTAGAGTAAAGAATCTGTTTTCAAGCTTCAAGAGCCAATTACAAACACATTGATGTGCCTAATGTCTGTAAAAGGTACTGTAAAAGGCCCACTGGCTATATCTGACCTGGAATAGAGTTTCACACTGTCCTTAGAGAAGCCTTTGTACTTTCCTCCTATTTTTGAAAAGTGAATAAGTATTTGGCTTCACTGAAGACCAGTTCATTATACAAGGCAATGATGAAAACCTGATGGACATTGCCCTGTGAGGCTGCAGTCTCTTGTAGATTCCTAACGGAGATCTAGCTACCTGAGCACTCTGCAAATAGTACTTAACCTGCAGCAGACTTGGTGACACAAAAACAGCAAAGAGGATGAACTTCCTAAGGGACCCTTCTTACTTTCACACTGTCTCTCATTTCTAATAAGACAGGTGGAAATTTATGTGATAGAAAGATGTTCAGGCTGCAAAAATGCTTGTGCTCACTACACACTTTTCCTTGAATAGATGCAAGAAAAGAGAAGGAATTGAATTCACTCAGTTGGCCTTCCTTATCTCCCGTTCAGCAGGCTACAATGTTACTTGCAGTTATTAATATGGTAGGTCAGCACAATCACAGTATATCAACACAAAATGAAAGCCTAGCCATTCATAAACTTGTGGCTTTAAGTTTTTCAAAAGCTAGATAATTTATTTGATTTGGTGTTGAATATAAGCATGTTGCACATTCTCACTGATTTTGTTCTGCTAGTTCTCTTAATTCTTCAAGGTCAGGTATCCATTGGGGCCCTGGCACCTGAGAAAGATTTCTTCCCCTCTTGACCTAATAGTCTCAAAACCGGTAAAATAGAAACTAAAGGACTGGACCTTAACTACTCACTTCTACCAGACAGCTGGCATTTAATGTTGACCTTCCAAACCTTGTGAAATGTCTTTCTTCATAACCTTATTCAGCTCTCATCTGACACTTATTCCTTTTTTGCTTTTCCACTGTCTTCACATACACTGCTGGAACTCAGCAGGCAGTGTGGAATGAACATTAAATATGCAGTTATGCCTTACCAGCAAAAGCAGCAGCAGGCAAAATACATTACTATACAGTAGATCAAGCCATTTGAATACAGTTTTCAAGTAAATATTTAAGTGAATACCCAAAATGAATCATAAGAGTATTAAATGAAAAAATAAAAGGAAGCCTGGTGGTCAAGAACATCTTAACATTTAAATAGATATTAATATCTACTCAGTAAAAAAAATAATCTCATCTGAGAATTAAATGTCTGTTTCTCACTGTAAAGTGCCATAACTCCAGGATAATAGCAGCATAATAAATAAATTGCAGAAGATTCTGAAAAGACCTGGTTGCAGTGGAACATGCCTTTCACTACATTTCTTCATACATGTACAAAAGTGTTCTATGTAGAGCATTATAAATAACAGAAAAGATAATAACACATACTCCTTTAATGCCAGACACCAAAACACCTTAAATATAAAGAAATAAATAGATAATGCAGTGGTTTTCTTTTTTTAATAACATACTCAATGCAATCCAAGGAAAACCTCAGTGCAGTTCTGTGTAAATCTTTATATCTCTTCCCTGAAAAATTTTTCTCTTTTCATATCCAGTTAATGTTTTTTCTTCATATCTTCAAGGCTCTGCAGAATTCCACTCTTAGCCTTATCTTTTTTTTGTGCTGTATCCCACTGTCTATTCCCCTAGCAACCAACTTCAACATTTCTTTTCTAAATTATTTTCTTACATTTAACTTGTCTGTTTGCTAATTTTTTCACTTTCAAAATACTTCTGTAAAACAGATTTATACTTCTAAAGCAGATTTCTACTGTAAAGAAAGCAGTAGAAAGCACTGCCCTCCCTTTTTGTGGAGAATGTCTTTCTTCAAAATACATCATTTAGTGAATAAAATGGAAGTTTGTGAATTCATGTATATGAAATACACGGTTTGCATCTAGCATCTGCTGTTGTGCATATATTTCCACATTCTTCCTTGCAGCTAGCTTCCACATATTCTTAATCCCTGTGAATGCTTTTTTTGACTAATTCCCTTTTTATTGTGTCTACCTATACTCTCTTCTCAACACTCTTTCTTTCTTTTTTTATTTAGATATATCCTGGCATAGAATATTGAAACAAAAACCTCAGGAAAAGCAAAAGGAATCTCATCAGCCCATTATCCTGCTTTGATGCCACATTCTACTTAGATTTGTACACTAATGTACAGATTAATGATTTAAATGTACTGATTAAAATGTATTTTTTCAGAAACATTGTATTCCTTTTTTCAACATTCCCCTTTTTTATTCAGTATTGTCTTCATTTTTCTAGCAATTCTAGCAAATAAAGATCACACGTGGTAACATAAGACCAGCTTCTTCGTGTACATATATTACGATGCAGTCTTAATTCACATAGACATTACCTTTACCATGGTATCCTGACTCATCTGTCTAACTTTGAATGTTGCCCCTTCACATCAGTAACAACTCAGGGTTCTTTTAACCTAACCATACAATTTGTAGTGACCCACAGAAACACTACATTGAAAACAACATTTGTTATTTCATGGTTTTTAACACCATGATGACATCTATCCACATCAATGCTTAAAGTAGTCATATTATTGACTAAAAGAAATTATACTTGACAATTGCAAGAACAACTTCCAAGGCAAAAAAATTTCTTCAGATTCCTAGCAAGTTTGTTATCAGTCTATTTTATGTCAGCAACATGGCTACTCTTCCCTGTCTCCCAGCTGCCTGCTCTAATTTTTCTTTTGTATTCTTTTGGTGGTTTACTGGAAACACATAACTCACAGGGCATGTTGGTTGGTGGGTTTTTTGGGGTTTTCTGACAATGCATCGATGTCTGTAATTACCAATTTCCTAGAAGTGATTAAGAAGATACTAGTGATTTTGCTCTAATTCCTCTAACATGGTCTTGTGTTCAAAGAATTATCTAGCTTTTTATATTACGTTGTGTACACTTAGTCATTTTCTCTCTTTTCAAAATATATTTAAACCACTTGCTTTAGAAATCTTTCTTACTTCTCGTCTTCCAAAACTGTCAACATATACTGTATTTAGTATACTTCTCTGAGACAGAAAACACCCTTTTCTGTATTTTGGAACATAACATGTCCTTTCATGGAACTTTGTCATTTATCAGTTAAAATATCATTTTACTGCTGTATGAATGTGACCTTCCAAATGAGAAGAAGAGTCTATCACTAGCTATTTCTGTTCTTTCACAGTTTCTTATTAGGGTTACACGCAAAATACAAACATAATTTGTTCTAATAATTAAGAGTAATTATGCATTTAGAAATTTGAGCTCCTTCATAGTTATGTATGAAATTCTTCATGTTCAGGAATACAGTCTTAAAATATCATGGATCTAAGTATCAATTTGTAAATTAGCCGTGTGTTTATAAAATGTATAGTGTTTTTCCTGAACTACAGGTAGTAAAATGAACAAGTTTAAAATACTTGTTCCGAAAGAAAATAAGAGTTTTCTGACTATTTTTAACTTCTGTCTTGTAACTTCGGTGTAAATTTAGGACAGTTTTACTTTTATAAAAACAGATTTTTCTAATCAGCCTTGATCAGTCTGAAACAAGTTTGAGTGAGAAGGAACGCCTTAGATGACTGGTGCTCAAAATCTCAACATATTAAACTGCACTGAGATTCAGTTCTTACTCAGCAAAGCCAGTTTCAGTTCTTCAACAAATTACAAGACACTGCTGTTCAAAATATTCCTAAATCCAGTACCATTTATTTGCCCCGGAAATTGTGTAGAGCTGACACCAACCAATCCAAAATTTCTTAATCCAAAAATTCTGAAACTCTCAAAGGTTGTAAATAACATAGTATATATGCAGCAGAGATTCTAGTTGATTTTAAAGGCACTTTTACATCTATTGAGTCTGCCAGCTACAGAATGTGGCACTTCCAGAAGCAGAAAGGGCCTTACAATCTGATCTGTTGAGCTACTCCTCACTTACAATTACAATGCAAGTTTATTTTAGAAGATTAATAATAGCATGCTTTCAGATGGTTTAACTCATTTAGCAGGCATTTCAGACAGACACAGCGTATAACTTAATTAAAATTGAATATAATCTCTTAACAAAAGCAGCATAGACTGACAAGAATATGGTTGCCTGTTGAACATAATGAAAACTTCACCTGCTTTGTGGGGAAGGTTATTAAGGAAGGAGTGGTAATGTGTGTATTTTACGGTTTGGGATGTTGTTTTTTGAGGACATATGCTATCTGTTGTCATTTGCAATATATCTGTTGATTTACAGTCATCATACAAAAAGCAAAAACAGAGAATTGTTCTTGTTCTGATTTTTTTTAACACTATTGTTGTTAGGAGTTTCAATGACAAAGAAGCCAGCCTAGGTTATGCTGTTTCCAGTATCTTAATCTGAATCATTAGTCAACTAAGCATATGTGACTATAGACTAACAAACCTCAACCTGAAGATTTTCCCATACAAAACCAGATTTTTGTGTTTTCAGAACATGGTCCCCCATCCTCAAAGTTCCCACTCAGTAGCTCTGCAAATTAAAAAATCGTACTACATGACAAGCATAAATACAGGTAAAAGGGGTAATATAAAGCTGCAGTCTCATCTGGAGTGATTCTCTGTACCTCTTTCTGAGTTGTAAGGGGAAATGGAAAAAGAAAAACATTCTGGTGAGTAGTCTTTATCTAATATAAAAATATTATTCTTATAAACAACATAGAATCTTATATCATATCACAATAACTTAAATTGTTTAAGTTTCCTGATATAATTTCAATTCCAATATGTGTGTTATGATTTAAATTTTGATTTGATGATCATCAATCAATTTTTCCTTGAAAAGTAAGTAAAATATAAATTTATGCCCATGGAGCTCTCTCTCTACTGATGCAGATAAATTGTTTCTGTTACTGTCACTAGCATCTCTAAGCATGCCTTAGTTTTGCACTTTACTCTGTTCTGTTCCAAAAAGATTTACAAAAGGGTAGACATCAGATAAATAAAACCCTGTTTGAAGTTCTTCATTAAAATTCCTGTGCATATGGAAGTTCAACAAAGAAAATAATATATCAAATCTTTCCTATGGTTCACTCATAAAAAAAGAAACAAATAGATTGTAACAAAAATTTTGAAGTTGACAAAATAATCCTCCTAGGCTTTTATTTCTATTCTAATGCCCTGTGCTTTGACTTCTGCTAGGTCCCTGTTTTCCAGCAGGAGTTGGCACCTTTAACAACAAGGTAATAATCCATAACAGAGTGATCTTGTTGGGGGTTTGCTCTCTTGTCAACGCTTCCGTGTTGCCAATGCTCACAGCTTTCACCAACTGCTAATTCAAGTCACTTTGTTGTTCTTTCTTCTACTTCTTGCAGAGTGAAAAAATCACTTAACAATATAATTTATATAGCTATAATTCTTTCATCCTCAAATGCCATTTAAAAATAATGCCACAATTATTCTGACAATAGAGAGACGGCTTAAGTAGGATGTAGCGTCATCTTTATCATTATAATCCACTTCATGTTCCTTTAAATATTAACTTGCTGCACTTTATCAGCAATTAATATCTCTAGATGAGAGATAAGCCTATAAGAATATTTTGTCTCCACCTATACTGGCATACTTTCCTTCTTATGCTGATAAGATTTCTTTGGTCATTCCCAATTTTATTGAACTTGCTTTTAAAGGTAAGCTTCCTGATCAAGATCCATGACATCAAACTTGTATTTAGTGGAATCCATGCCACTGGCTAACATAAAATCTTGTTGGGGAAAGGAGGAATAACTTCTAATAAGTTTTTGGACAAGTTATTATTCTTCCTTTGTTTCAAAGATGTGCTTAATGAAATTAAAGCAAATAAATGCCTTCTGTTTTTCCAGATATTTGCTATGAAATTGTATAGAACATATTTATATATTTTCTGGTTTGTAAACGGTGAAACAAAGGGCACAGATACCTTTTGAATAACGTATGTCAATGCGCATAATGTATGCCAATGCACATTATGGATTAGACTATCTGGAAAATGTTATTTAACAACTAGGTGTAACTGAACTCTCCATCAGTTTAGTCAGAAGTCAGCATAACCGTGAAACTTGCCCATAACATAAAAAACTCAGTCCTGCAGTATTGTACAGAATCTGGACAGCACTTTTCCTCCAAAAAATGAATTGTCATAAATAAAAAAAATTTTAAAAAACCCAGGAGCAAGGAGCTAAGATCAGCTCCTAGGCTGTGAGAAGAGCTATGAATTATTAAAGATTAGGAATGTTACTTGTAAACACTCAGCCCTTATAGTTGGTTTATGTGATAAACTGAAGCAATTGAAAAGGATAGGTTACAAGGGACCATTACAAACACAGAGACAGAACAGGACTGATTACTGTATTTCCTCAACTAGAAGATACCCTGTCTGTGTATTCCACATGCTCTCAAAACTGTCATGTTTGGTTGCTTAGAACTTTGTGAATTTTGTTCATATATTGATTACTGATAATTGGTGAATATTTTATATTTTTCTTAGAAGATCATGGGAAAATTGAACATGTTTAAATTAAACATGTTTTTATTTCCCATTGAATATTTAAAGTAAACTTAAAAAAGCTTTTTTATTAGAATAAAAAAATAATACTTTTCATACTCATTTGGATATTTAGTCTTAAATTTTGTTTACAGTAAAATGTCTTTACAAAACAGATGTAAAACACATATAGGGTGAAAAAATCACAATGTCCAAAACATGAAGCTTTAATTAATTGATCTCTGGAACTTGGCTGATTTTTTATTAACAATATATGACATTTTAGCCAGACAATACTTATATTGTCCTCTCTTTCTTGAGAAATTATAATAGCTTTCTGTTTTAAGTGCTGTCTTCTAGATCAGATGATCAGATTAGTTATTTTAATGTAAAACATATGCTTGAAGATATTTAATTTCCCAGGAATTTACACTCATCCAAATAATTTAAATACCAAAGCACAGTAGTAGCTGTTTAAATCTGATCTGCCAGTAATTATCATCATTTATCTTCGGATAGAAAAACTGCTTACTACACATCATGCATACAAGCTGATGAATCACTCTTTCAGAAGAGAAAAAATGAAAAACAGCTTGCCAGTCTGTTTTCTTAAAGGGTTACACTTTTATTTACATTATTACTGGTAGACTGCAGAAAGCTGAGAAAGTACCATTAAATTTGATTCCTAACAGTCACCAAATTCATCTAGCAATAATGACATTATAATGTTGCTGAAAAACAGAGTTATAAATGACCTTGCTCCCTAAGGTGTAAAGCATTTCATCACCAGACTTCTTGCTTGAAAAGATGTAATGTCCCAAATCAATGTCTTGTAGTATGTGCAGAAGCCAGTGATAAATAAACAGGAAATATTATTCCTATGAACAAAACAAGCATTACACATCATGAATCTGCAAGTCTTTCAAAATGCTGCTCAACTTGCTCAGTTCATGTTATTCTGGTCAATTCAGATGCCACACATCAGAGGGAAATAGAATCACAGAATCATAGAATCACTAGGTTGGAAACGACCCACTGGATCATCGAGTCCAACCATTCCTATCAATCATTAAACCACGTCTCTCAGCACCTAATCCATCCATCTTTTAAACAACTCCAAGGATGATGACTCAACCACCTCCCTGGGCAGCCTGTTCCAGTGCCGAATGACCCTTTCTATTAAAATTTTTTTCCCCGATGTCAAGCCTGAACCTCCCCTAGCAGAGCTTGAGACCATTCCCTCTTGTCCTGTAAAACAGGTCAAGTATATTTAATGTAGACTAATCATATGTGACATGTCAAAGTTATATAGTACTACTTAGAGTTCTCCAGAGGCAAGTATACACGTTGAGAACTTCACATCTTTTTATTTACACCCAGACAATAAGTCATCTTTATCACTTCAATATGAGCGAATACAAAGCTTAACTAAGCAATAACAAGTATTAACTAATCAGTAAGTATATGGTGTGCTAAGTCTTGTTACTAATTTCATTTCACATCCCCTCTTGCTTTAAAGTATTACAAAGTAAAATCTGTTTAAAGATCTGGACATTAGTTGCTGATATGAGAATACATTGGTCAGTGAGAACGGCAGGGGCATGTTTGCATGAAAACCATCCTAACAGAGAGGATGTAATTAATGTATATATACATTTTACAGCTTTCCACAGTTGTTTTGTTTCTTTCCACAGAAGAGTATCTGTAACATGGTACTCCTGCAAGCCTTCTATTGCTATAACAGAGACACTAAAGTCAAATCCACCTACCTCTCAAACTGACAGCCTTATTGCAATCGTAACAGCTTCTGCAGACTCATCTTCTACCACTACACACGTTTTTGACATTATACATTTTGGCATTACACATTTTTGACAAAGCTAGAAAATGGTTGAAATCCTCCCTCTCATTTCCAGCTACATTAAACACATATTAGGATATCTCATGTTATATATCATATTTTTAAATAAAATTTTTCTTAGAAGGTAGATGACTTTGAACCCCAAAAGGTGAAGTCTCAAAGATGCAATAACTGATGAAGGTAAAATATGACAATGCATAATTTGTTATAGTGAGTATGACTGTTAACACACATCTATTTACAGGAAATCTGGGCATATAAGAATAAAAAGTATTCTGTTCTTATTACTTATATGTTGCACCATTCTGTTTCAAAGAGAATTATAACATGAAAAAGCTGGTGTGTCTCTGAAGAAATTGATTTTCACTGTGTGCTCTGCTGATTACCATTAAGTGGAAGTTATCTTTTTACAAAGCTTTATTGCTTCTTTCAAACAAGGCCTCCTTCATCAATCCATTTCACTGCAGATACTGAACAGCTGGTGGGAATGTATCTTACAAATAGGGACAAGCTGCAGATAAATATTTCCTTGTAGTGCTTACACAGACTTATTTTTGCTAACTTTAGACTTTATGGAGGCTGTTATCTTTTAAAGGAGAGAGGATATATGTGCAAAACGTAAATGTGCACATCTTAGACAGGTACCAAAAGAAAGATTCAGGTTCAAAGGTGTCTGTAACAGCAGACATCCAGTTATATGAATGTCACATGTTTGCAACAGGTTAGAAATATGGACCGAGAGAAAGATTTGTCTAAACTTCCTCTGTTGTCATAGCAGAGCTGCATTTGTGAAGCACTTACCTTATTTGCAATGTTCCTAAAAAATCTAAGCTATTCATTCTTACCATTAGTGACTTGAACAATTTCTTGGATATTGGCTGGCTTATTTGTATTGACCATGGCAGAATTTCTTGTGACAGGTGTAGCATTTTCAGCAGGAACTATACCAGTCAGCAGCACTTCTACACTTCTTTCTACTCTTTGCTTGGCTTGACAGCGTATGACATCTACAGAAAAGCAAGAACCCATTATTTGTAAAGCATCAGCATATTGATTTTAACAAAACAATTCAACATAGAAGTTAAATGTGCTTAGAAAGTAACAAAATTCCAATAAGAACCAAGAAAACTGAAAGCTTTTTCCCATTTCACAGTTTCTATTGTTCTGCCTAGGCGAATTCATAGAAAATATTGCTAAGCAAATGCAAACCTGTTCCTACAGTCAGTTCACAACAGCACTTGCAAAAGTATCCCCCTTTGTAATGTATCTTCATTTTAGTTAATTTGCAAAGAGGAATTGTGGCATAGTTTGACATATGCCAGTGGGAAAGGAAGACTGCAAGGAAAAGAAATATATTAAAAAATTTAAAAGTTAAATGGAAAAATATTAAGTTACTCTCTAATTTCTTAATTTAAGAATACTGTTTTTCAATTTTCAGCCTTTACAGAACTATGCCAGAATAGAAAGCATTCTGACACAAGTTTCTCTGACACAAGTTTATCTGAAGCATGATAGAGCTTTTTTTTTCGATTTAGCAAGTGTCTTTAATTTACTGCTTCTAAAACATGTTTTCTTTCATTTCAAGGTAGTTGGGCTTTAGCTTATACACTGGATTTTATAAAGCTGACTTCCATAGTTATTTTTATAGTACTTTCATTAATTATTGGCACAGAAGGAGGAAAAAATTAGGTGCAGGAACTGAAAGAAAAATATGTTTTCCCAAATAAAATACTTAGAATTTTGTGAAGTTATGGAAATGAACATGAAAAAGAAGAGCTAATTACATACTTCTCAGTTTTAAGGTCTAAGTGCTATTTCCATCAGAAATATATCCAATAAGTATTTAAAAATTAACTCTGAACTTGACATCAAAATTCAATGATAAATAATTTAGAACCATACCATGGTAAGTAATTATGTAAAGTGTTTTAAAAAAAGAGCAATGAAACCCTCATTTCTATATCATGTGTATTTAGCTTCAGCTTTCAGTTCTGGAGTGATTCATGATCATTATTTTGGAAAACAGATAATTGTGCATCAAGTTCAAGTAATTTCTTTTCTTTAAAATTTTTTTTTTCTTGGTTCATTCCTGTGCAATAGGGTTTAAGTAATTTCTATAGCTCTCTTCTAAGAATTTTCATGAGGGGAAGTTACTGCTATAGCTAAACCCACATCCATTTACTTTGAGATGCATGGCCTTAAACTTAATAAATTACATTGCCTGTATTACACCACTTTACCAAGTATTTCAGATTACTGAGTGCACACTCTGTGTCAGCATCATCTTCTATTCTGTAGCTCATCTTACTACTAGAAATGGTTCAGCATTTTCTTTTTCCTGTAAGTAGTATTTGTGCATAAAAATCAGGTCCCTGGGATTTGACTGGATAAGTCCCAGTGCAACCTGATCTAATAAGGCCTGGCTTTGAGTATGGGGTTGGATTAGATGACCTCCACTGGTGATCTAACTTATTGTACACTGCTTCAAATTTAAAAGAACTGAAAAAAACCCACAAAAAGTATTCTAGATGATTCTCCATTTGTGATCACTCTAATAATATAACCAAGTTGTAATCTATTTAACATGTGCTGCATGGGTTGTGACCACTGATCATTTTAATTGGTCTTATGAGATACTAAGCTAAGTGACTTCTAGAAGTTTATTAAGTTGCAAATAAGAATGACACAAAAGATGAACTGTCTAATATACTAGCAAAGCAGCTTTGATATTTGACATAACAGCTTGTAGTCTCTAAACAGTTTTAGTAACTGTGTGTATTAAAAGAAATGACAATGCTATTTCCATCATTATTAAAAACAATGATTCAAAACAAAAGTAGGCTCCTTGTAAATTACCTGCTTTGGATTCATATGTTAAAATAGGGATTTGCAAAAAGTCCATTTATAACTGAAAACCACAGACTTTCAGAATTGAGGCAGGAATGGAATCTGTTTCATAAACAGAATACATTACAAATAGGTATTTTAGTGTTCCAGGTCATTTTTCAATGGAAGATATAGTACTTCCTTGGAAAAAAAACTCATGACATGCTGATGGCCAAAAAGTGATATGTATACAAAACTAATGTGATGCTCCTTGCATGCATTACAAACATTTACTGAGTATAAACTAGAAGGTAATACAATCTATTATAAATATTCTACAGTTAAATTTTGCTGACTTAAATTCCACATAGGAATTTAATATTACTTAAGATTTGACAATATATAAGTTTATGATCATACGTAGAAGTGATGTCATTAAAGCAATTTATGAATTTATAATTTATTAATTTAGAGCTTTTATGCCTAGTAAAAGACAGCCCAATAAAAGGGAGATTTATCTCAAAGTCTGTCAGTGAATTACATAACAGTTTTAAATAACTCAACAAATATTCACATTGATATATATAGTTTTAATACTAATGAGACTCATTAAAACCATCATTTTGGGGAACAGTTGATTGCATGATAATATTCTGCTTCATTCCTTAAGGTAGTAAAGTGGAAATTAGGGAGATGAAAGCTCTAATTAATATCACATCACTTTGGTATTTGACTGGAAGTAAAGGGTTCTTAAGCAAATAAAATTAATGACAGTAAATATACCTATTTCTATACTTTTCCAGAAGTTATTCGTGTACTACAGTTTGTTTAGCGTATAAAGGTATTATATCCACTCATCAAACCACAAGATCAAAAGACAAGTTGGTGGAAAATTCTCTCTCATCTACACTTTAAGCTATAGTTTCATCAAGGTTATAGATTTAAAAAGCCATTCACAATTCCAGTTTCACAATTCTGAGATTTACTGTCCCAAAAAATAAGCAATGACAAAACCCCTATGACCGTCTGTCGTCCTTCAATGCAAGTTGACTTCTCAGGATCAAGTGGAAACCTCACTGCTATTCACAGAATCATTAAGATTGGGAAAGATCTCTAATATCAAGTCCAACCATTAGCCCAACACCACCATGCATACTAAATCATGTCATGAGGTGCCACAGGCACGTGTGTTTTTAACACCTCCAGGCAACAAGACTCCACCACTTCTCTGGACAGTTTGTCCAATGTTTCACCACTCTTTTGGTAAAGGAAGTATTTCTAATATCCAGTCCAAACCTTCCCTGGCATAACTTAAGGCCATTTCCTCTTGTCTTATCATTGTTGCTTGGGAGAAGAGACCAACACCACCTCACTACGACCTCCTTTCACGTAATTGTAGAGAGCAACATGGCCTCCCGTCAGCCTTCTCTTCTCCAGACCAAAGAATCCCAGTTGCCTCAGTCACTACTCATAAGACTTGTGCTCCAGACCCTTCATCAGCTTCATTACCCTTCTCTTGTCAGGCTCCAGCACACTACTCCATTCGCATGACTCTCACACTAGTTTTTCTTCTGCTTTCGATTAAGGAGTGAAATTCAAGACTGATAGAAACAGTGGACACTTAATCCAATATTTTGTACCCTGTAAACTTTGCAGAAGGATTTTCTGGGCATGTGAGCAGACTTCTGCTCTCATGTCCATCTTTCGTTTGACTCGCCTTCAGTTCTCTAACTCAGTATTAACTGCAACACTGAAGGGCACAAGCCTTGAGATTTTAAAATGCTCATGTCTCTTTTTATCCAGAATGAGAACAAAATAATAGACCTAGATTTGCTTTGTAGGTTGGAAAAGGAGTTTTTATTTTTTATATGTGATTTAATCTTTTTTTTTTAAGATATAGCAAAAGATATAGTACTGCAAATTCGCATTATCAAACAGATGCAAAACCAAATGTTTTTTCCAATCATTACCTACCTGGAACTAATTTTTGCCTCGGTGCTTCAGGTATCCCATGTACTGGATAAATCCAGAGTATACCCCGAATTCCTCCATTCTCTCCTACAGTAACCCTTCTTGGAAAATAAATGATAGAGATTCATTGTGATAGAATGCAATTTTTTTTCCAAAGTAATCAAGACTCAAGACTTAAGTGTTGTTGAAGAGGTGAGACTCCATCTAATTGTATGCTGTAATGCTAAACATATCTCAGAAAAATATGAAATAAAATCTAATCAAACCAGAACAGCAATAATTTACATCTATCATTCTATCAGGATACAAGATCATTAGGGCTGATCTGCGCTACCTCCTGTCATGTCTACACTGAAACAAAGTTTATTTATCCATGGGACAATCATTATTGCCCCAAATGTAATGAAAACTTAGAGACTTCTAAGAGCTTTCATTTGCTCAATATCCATAACTAGACTAGCAGCTAGTACTTTACATTCTCTTTATATAAGATTAGAAAAAGTAAGTATTGAAAAAGATAAAAGTCCTACCCTAAATCTGTATACTTTTCAGGGTACATGAAAAGCTTATATCACAGAATCACAGAAGCATAGAATCAGATACATATTGCCCTCAAAATCAGACACTTGATTGCCCTTGGGAGCTACATGCAAATATCCGAAGGGGAAAATGATGATACCATTGAGCACCCTCAGCTACTTTTACTTTTTCTATTAGAATAAATTACCTCCGTAAGTCTTTATTTAACTTGGCAGAATCCTCATAAGGCCAGTTTTCACCATTTTCCCTCATTACATGAATTACCATCAGAATCTCATACATTTTCATTTTATCTGGCACAAATAACACTGGGATGTCCAGTTTTTCTTTTGGAGCTAATTGTTTTCCTGTAAGATAGAACAGATAGTTATGGTATTTTGAAAGTTTTGAAATTATTTATGTCATTTTACTCATATGTACCTTTTTTTTCTTTTTTTTTTTTTTTACTATTTAACATTTTAACATAAAGTACTGTTCTTCCTGTGACTGCAAATTTCATTTTATTCTGCTCTAAGCCAAATCTCATCTTGCAGTAGCATTTGTGGCCTGGTTTACTGTAATAAGGTACTTTGTGATTAATTTCCTGAATAGTGGAGTTCACATAGTTTTATTACAGACTTCTGCTTACTCATAAAAGTTTGAAATTAAATCCAGCGAGCCTCTAAAGGCTCAAAACCAGACAAGAACAATTATAAGTGAACAACCCACGTTCAATATTCAAAGATCATGTGTAATATATGTAAGTCAGTCCCATGATTTTCTAGGGCTTAAGTCATGGGTTTTGAGTAACTGTGGGTTGCAACATAAGAGAGTAATACTGCATAAAAAAGACCAATCCAAAAGCAATTGTTCATGTTCAAGACATAATTGAAATATATTTGAAAAATTGTATGTTATTATTATACTAGCTGTGTCTTTTCTGCACAATTTTTCACATGACTGATTTTGCTGTTTTTTAAAAAAGAAACTTGTTGTCTGTAATGAAGGTAGCCTGATATATTGCATATTTCAGGGCATTTTCCAATGATTTGCCAGTCTAGAAAGTGTCAGCACATCCACCTTAGGGTGCGTTCCAGCTACTTCAGAAATATAGTAAAATTAGATAAAGTAGAATAAGAAAATTACACAATCTTTTCACTACAAAGCTCCTTGCTTTGAAAAGAATTCTTGAAATTCAGTGTAACTGGCATCTGCAGGATAGAGTTTCAGCTTTAATTCTGTGTGGAGAAAAAGCTCTTAGTTATGAGTATCTACTTCTACACTAAGCTTTGGATCCATTTTTGTGATAATTTCTCATGCTTGCTGCAATGCATACATGCTAATATAGGTCTATGAGTATCATTCCCTGAGAATGACGGAATCTGCTCAAGATAGCATGCATGGGACAATCAGCAGTCTCACTGTGACTGCTTCTGCTGATAACCACAGGATACTGTTACTCAAAAAATGTCAACAGCCTTAGAGACTTTAAGGTGAAGGACTCAATGCAAAGAACTGCAGCAGAATGAGTGAAAAGAAAATTGTAACACGGTCTTGGGAAGGACAAAATACAAAAGAGAGGTGGATGCTAGGAGGTTTGGAAATGAAAGTGAACATGTAAGGAGGCAGAGTAAAGTGATGACAGGCAGAAATAGCCAGAGGTAAAAAAGGCCAAGTCATAGCAGGTGGGAGGGGAGGGTTTGTAAAACAGCTCTCCAAACACAGAATAAAAGTGACAATTTGTCATCTGCACGAATCCTCTGCTAGCGTTTAATTATAAAGTTTACTGGACATTGCAAGTTCTATTTCTAGCTGACAATGTGCTGTTGCTATTATTCAGTCCTTTAACACTAACAGCAACCTTGAATAAAATATCCAAAGTACTTTGGGTAGATTAACAGCATATTTAAATCATTAAATTTAACACCATTGTTAATAAATTAAGGTTTTGGTTTAAATTTTAAAAATAGTCTAATTTGTCAGTACTCCACATTCCAATCATAGAGATCTCTAGTTCCTTAATAGTGTATAAATATATGTATAAAGCTGCATATGCACTACATATATGCATACATAGAGAGAGATCGTTATATATATAAGGTCCAACACAAAAATAGTGAGACTAACCTTATAGCTTGGGAACTAAGAATGGGAGGGGAAAGACAAATAGATGTCTATAAAAAATGTTCTAATCTGTCACAGAGAAGAGGCTCAACTCTATCACTTCACTAAGTCACAGAATCATAGAATTATAGAATCCCTTAATTGGAAAAGATCTTTGAGATGATCAAGTTCAACCATTCCTATCCACTAATATGTCACATCTCTAAGCACTTCATCTACCTGTCTTTTAAATACCTAAATGGACAGCGACTCAATCACCTCCCAGGGCAACCTGTACAGTGATTGATAATCCTTTCTGTGAAGAAGGTTTTCCTAATGTCCAATCTGAACCTTCTCTGGTGCAGCTTGAGGCCATTTCCTCTCTTCCTATCACCTGTCACTTGGGAGAAGAGAAAAACACACACCTCTCTACAAACTTTCAGGTAGTTATAGACAGTGATATGGTCTCCCCTCAGCCTCCTCTTCTCCAGGCTAAACAACCCCAGCTCTCTCAGCCGCTCCTCATAAGGCCTGTTCTCCAGCCCCTTCACCAGCTTCATTGCTCTTCTCTGGACTCACTCCAAGAGCCTCAATATCCTTCTTGTGGTGAGAGGCCCAGAACTGAACACAGGATTCGAGGTGTGGTCTCCCCAGTGCCGAGTACAGGTGTAGAATGACTTCCCTGGTCCTGCTGACCACATCGTTTCTGATACAAGCCAAGATGCTATTGGCCTTTTTGGGTATATGGGCTCACTTCTGGCTCACGTTCAGTTGGCTGTCAAGCAACATCCCCAGATCCTTCTCTGCCAGGCAGCTTTCCGCCACTCTTCCCCAAGCCAGTAGCGCTGCATGGGGTTCTTGTGTCACAAGCGCAGGATTCTGCACTTGGTCTTATTAAACCTCATTTGATTGACCTCAGCCCATGAATCCAGCTTGTTCAGATCCCTTTGCAGAGCCTCCCTACCCTCCATCAGATCAACACTTCCTCCCAGCTTAGTGTCACCCACAAACTTACTAAGGGTGCACTCGATCCCCTCACCCAGGTCATTGTTCAAGATGTCGACGGGACTAGACCCAGCACTGAGCCCTGGGGGACATTTCTTGTGACTGGCCTCCAACTGGATTTAACTCCATTCACCACCACTCTTTGGGCCCGGCCATCCAGACAGTTCTTAACCCAGCAGAGGGTACTCCTGTCAGACCAGCGGTAGCCAGTTTCTCAAGTAGAATACTGTGAGAAACCATGTCAACAGCTTCACTGAAGTCTAGGTACACAAAATCCACAGCCTTTCCCTCTTCCACCAAGTGGGTCACCTTGTCATAGAAGTTCATCAGGTTAGTTTGGCAGGACCTGCTTTTCATAAATCCATGCTGACTGGGCCTGATCACATGGTTGTCTTGCATGTGCTGTGGGATAGCACTCACGATGACCTGTTCTATGACCTTCCGTGGCACTAAAGTCAGACTGACAGGCCTGTAGTTTCCCAGGTCCTCCCTTCATCCCTTATTCTATGATCCTATGAGGCTATGATTTTAAGAATCTATAAGTCTATGATCATGGTGCTTGAGCACTCAACCTATTGGGCAGATATGGTTTTCTGCAATTTCTACCTTTTCCCAAATATCAGGGTGCTGCTGAAAGAAATCCATTTTTTGTCAATAGAAGATGTGAAAGCCAAAACAACAGAGATCCTCAACGACCTTTCATAGCATGATCTGCAGAATTGCTTTGAATGTTGGTAGCATTGTATGCAGCTGTGTGTCAGCTCAAAAGGGAACTGTTTTGAAGGTGATCATAGCCAATTTTCTTCATTTGTTAAATGAAGAGGAAGAGTTATTGGCACAGTCTCACTATTTTTCTTGCATGTGTTGACCTTCATAGTTATATACACACATAGAATCATAGACTCATTAGGTTGAAAAAGACCTTTGAGATCATGAAGTCCAACCATACCTGTTTACTGCTAAAACATATCCCTAAGCACTTCATCTACCCATCTTCTAAATACCTCTGGAGATGGTGACTCAACCACTTCCCTGGGCAGCCTGTTTTAGTGCCTGATAGCCCTTTCTGTGGAGAAGTTTTTCCTAATGTTCAATTTGAACTTGCTCTGAGTAGCTTCCCTCTCATCCTAGCACCTATCACTTGGGAGAAGAGACCAAAACCCACCTCTCTACAATCTCCTTTCAAGTACTTGTAGACAGTGATAAGGTCTCCCCTCAGCCTCCTGTTCTCAAGGCTAAACAACTCCAGTTCCCTCAGCTGCTCCTTATAAGACTTGTTCTCCAGCCCCTTCACCAGCTTCATTGCCCTTCTCTGGACTCACTCCAGGACCTCAATGTCTTTCCTGTAGCGAGGGGCCCAGAACTGAACACAGATTCCAACTGGCATGTGTGCGTGTCTGTTCTATCTAAAACATTGGGCAAGTCTATCTGGTTTGTTGCCATTTCTTTCCTTCCTTCTTCCTTCCTTTCTTTCCTCCCTTCTTCCTTCCTTTCTTTCCTCTCTTTTGTCATAGAATCATAGAATGTCTTTAAAGGGTATCCAGCCCTGCCCTGAAATGGGCAGGGACATCTTCAACTGTATGAGTTTGCTCAGAATTCTATCCAACCTGATCTTGAACATTGTTTCTATAGGTCCTTGTGGCTGGGTGCTCCTCAAGCTGCTGAAAGGCAGTAAAGGACCTACTCCCTTCCCTCAAAACTGCACAGCACCTTCAGCTCCCAAAAAACCACTTCGTGTTCTTTAAAAGCACTCCCCCTGCCTTTTCCCATATGAGTAGGAAAACACCATCCTAGTTTTTTCATCAGTACACCTGTTGACAGAACAGATAACAATATGTATGTGGGCAATTTTAGGACAAATCACCATGACTGATCAAGTTGCTCCCATTTGTCTGAGGACCTCATGTATTCTGCTAGGAATAGTAAGAATACACTCCCTCTCCATGTCCTGTACAGTGATGACTACACACTGCAAATAACAAATTACTTCTACATCATCATCTTATGGGTTACAAAATAACCAAGTAGCTTTTCAAGCTAGTTTCTGGTCTCTAGCATTTTCCCAGCATAATATACTCTGGATTAATTGCAATTTAAAAAATCCCAAAACAAACAATAAGCAAGCAAATCTTTTCAGAAGTAACAATTTTAAATAGTCTTTTACTGATTTTGTTTGCAACTCAACCTATGAAAAATAGAACAGACTGTAAACTAATACCTGGTTACACTATATACACTCTGCATATATGAACTGTAGCTTAATCATTATCTGTTACAGTACATGGTGCCTTGAATTTTAAAATAAATTTTAATAAAAAACCCATATGATAGCATTCTGGGTCATTCTGGCAGAAAATTGGTTATTAAAATCATGAAAAGACAAATTCTATAATATCATTGAAGAAATAGAATGTATGCACATTTTTAATAAAAAATTCCTCTTAATAGAAGCTCTTCATAATGACTGCAATTTTTATATCACTGGGCTTGCCTACAGCTGTCAACTAACCAACTGATCATTAACTGCTACTACAGATTTATTTTCTTATGATTTTTCCTAGTTAATAATACAGATGAACTAGGCCTAATTGCAAAAATCACACATTGATTCATGCTTCTGTTTTCTCCTTCCCATTTATAGAATGTGGGCCAGCAACTGATGAATCAAGACAATATCTATGTGGACAACTTTAATACAATTCAGCATTATTAACCAAGTTGCTCATATTTGTTTGTGGATGTCAAGTACTCTGCTAGGGATACCAGGAGCTGATCCCATTGACTTATCCTTTATCTTCAGATGAATGTTTATACTGCAATGAGTATCCATCAAGTCTTCATCAGAAATTCATAGCAAGGTTCTTTTCAGAATAAAGCTGCATCACATTAGTAAAAAGCTTTGGACCAAATTTTGATAATACCCTACTTCCATTTCATTGTCTTACAGGCCATTAGGAAGCAGTGGTAACAGAGTAAGCTCAGATGACCCTTTAAAAGACTGAAGCGATCTGATTCAAACCACGGGCTTCAATTAGAGTCAACTGCCTCACACAGAATCATGTGGAGGTCTGTGCCCTCCCTCATTTCTTTTTTAGGTAACCTGTTTTTAAGCCTTGCCTTGACTCCAAAGGCCTGTGGAAAGCACTGATTCTATGAAAGATTCTTCAGGCACTGCATCCTTTGACACATGAGCTTAGGACTCACTGAATTAGGTAATTAAATCAAATTTAGGATATTTCAAATTTCCTGCTTCACTTCTATGGGACACTGCACTGTCGTTGAGTTCTGTGTGATTTCTGTGTCAGCTCTACAAAGTACAGCACTATGAGTCCTAAAATTAATTAAAGTAATGAAGCAGTGGATTCCTATAATTGTCTTTTTTTTTTTTTTGGAAGGAATACAGATTGGTTAAATAGTTTGTTGCCTCTATCCTAGCTTAGGAAAATACTTAAATACAGACATCCCAGGCAGTACTAGACAGATAAAATTGTGAGAGTAATGAGAAAAAATATCTTGCAATATCTTCAAAAAGAATCATTATCTGCTCATCTAAACTTATCTTAAAGCCATGCGGTTTTCATATTAGTATGGTACATTGATGACACATTTTCTAGATATTGAAAGAACTATCATCTCCTTGATGTACTGTTCTTAAGTCTGTATTACCTCAGAGTTCAGGTGCCTCTAACTGAAAAACAGACATGAGGCAGAGATCACTGTGTTTTGTTGAAGTCTGATGGGGAGTCATTTAAGAATGGTAACTTCTGTTTGGGCTTTTTTTCTTGATAGTTTCTCCATTAAAATTATTAGTATAGAATTATTTCAACTAAAGCCACAGATGTGTCTGCTAAAATTAGCACTGGCCATATAAATGTCAATCAAGTATAATCAGGTCTGGATTCGGCCATTATCATCAGAATCTGGAAAAGGTAACATCCAATATATTCTCAGACAGCAGCTGTTGCTGGGGAAGGATTGCTAATTCTTTCTCAAGGAACTAATCCAGAAAAGGACGACTGATACCAGGCAGTAATGAGATATTGCTGGAACTCCAGTAAGTACCTGAAATACATAATAAAAGGCAGGCCTAGGCATTCCTCATTTATTTTTTTCACCTGCTAGAAGAAATAAAACACTAGCTTATGATTGAAGACTCAGATCTGGTTTTTTATAGCAGCTCTCCCAAAAGTGGTTCAGTGCTAAATTCCAAAAGTTTAGGAAAGAACAGATAGCATTTCTGCCTCAGCTGGTTGGTTGTTTGTAGGTTTTGGGTTTTTTTTTTTTTTTTTTTGGAGTGCTACCAATGAAGCTGCTGGAATTTTTTATTCCCTTTCACTAAAACATGATCACAATCCCTTGTTATGGATTCTAATTAAAACACTGTGAGAATTCAGCAGTCTGTGTTAGTTTTGCTACATCAATATTATAATTAGTCAGTCTCAATGAGTAATCATGAATAAAATTTTCTGGATTGATAGGCAATAGCTTCCATCTGTGGACATACAGAAAACTTGACTGGACTTGGTCCTGGACAATCTGCTTCAGATGACCCTTCTTGAGTAAGAGAGGGGTTGGATGGTCAAGTTGATCTCAAGATGTTCCTTACCACCTAAATATTTCTGGGATTCTGCAGTTCTGTAATCATGATAGATCACTGTGCTTCTGCTTTAAGAATAGATACAAATACATTCTATTTTGCTAAGCCAGATGCAGATACTTATCTCAGTGAATTGCAGATGATATGAAGAATCCTGCATCTCCTAAACAGGGAAAGGAAGAAGGCAGAACAAGAGATCACCCTGCCTTGACAATTAGCTTTTGGGTGCACTTAAAAGCAAAGAGGCAGTATACCAGCTCTGGAAAGGCAGCCAAATACCCACTGAGTACTGAAAGAACCTTGCCAAGGCATGCAGAGAAGGCTAAGGCTCACCTAGAACAGAAATTGGCCAAAAATCTCAAGATCAATTAGAAAATGTTCTTCAGATATATGAGTAGTAAGCAGGAGCACATGGAAGACTGTCTCATTGCTAAACAGAGCAAGGAAACCAGTTGAATATAATTCTGACAAGGCAGAGGTTCTCACCAAGTTTGCTGACAACACTACACTGATGAGGTGGACAGAAGGAAGAGCCATCTCACAGAGACACCTGGACACTTGAAAAGTGGGCTGCCAAGAACTGCATGAAATTCAACAAAGACAAGTACAAAGACAAGTGCAAAGCCCTGCACCTGGGATGATACAAACAAAGAGTTCAGTGCAAGCTAGGACCAGATGTGGCTAGGAAGCAGCCTTGCTGAAAGGGATCTGTGTGTCCTCATGAACGACAAGCTGAATGTGGCTAAGCAGTGTGCAGTGAAGGTAAATTGGTTCCTACTCTCCACCCACAGGGGCACTAGTAGTAGAGAGTAGCCCCTTGACTCAGTACTTGTCAGGCTGCACATGGAGTACTTTGTCCAGTTCTGGTTCACACGGTTCAAAAAAAGATGTAAACAGGCTGGAGAGGGTCCAAAGGAGGGTCATAAAGATGATCAAAGAGCTGGAGAATGTGATTTATAAAGAAAGACTGAAGGAGTTAGATCTTGCCCTGTAGAGGAGAAGGCTCAGGGAAGACCTTATCAGAGTTTTCTAGTACTTAAAGGGCATCTACAAAGAGGACAGGGGCTCTCTTCACAGGGAACCACATGGAGAGGCCAAGACTCAACAGGAATTCCTACTAGAATCTTCTCTAGGACAAAGAAAATTAAATTTAATGCACATTAAGTTCAACTTATATATAATTAAGTAAGTAAAACAGCAAATACAATACAGATGTAAAATCATAGAATCATAGAATAAACAGGTTGGAAGAGACCCATCAAATTATCGAGTCCAACCATTCCTATCAAACACTAAACCATGCCCCTTAGTACCTCGTCCACCCGTGCCTTAAACACCTCCAGGGAAGGTGACTCAACTACCTCCCTGGGTAGCCCGTTCCAGTGCCCAATGACGCTTTCTGTGAAAAATTTTTTCCTAATGTCCAGCCTAAATCTCCCCTGGCGGAGCTTGAGGCCATTTCCTCTTGTCCTGTCCCCTGTCACTTGGGACATGGTAAAGAGCAAATTAATCTCATGTTGCTTTTTAATATTTACATCATTATTTTCCTTCCCTCAGTACAGTTCATTGAGGTAGGTGTGATACAAGAGAGATTCCTTTCACAGGTGGTCCACAATGATGTAATTCTGGAAGGACTCTCTGCTTCCTGAGTTATGGATTCTTCCACCACAAGTTAGAGTTGTCCTTTCCCATGCCTCTGAAAGCTCCACAAAACCACAGAACAGTTGAAAATGAAAGGCACCTCTGGCAGCCAGGTGGTCCAAGCTCCCTGCTCAAGCAGAATAACCTAGAGCTGGTTGACTGTGACTGAGAAGACTTTTCAATATCTCCAAGGATGGAGACTCCGCAGCTTCTCTGGGCAACCTGTTCCAGGACTCAGTTACTCTCATGGTAAAAAATATATTCCCTTACATTCAGATGGAAGTTACTGTGTTTCCTGTCACTGGACACCACTGAAAAGAGCCTGGCTCCATCCTTTTGGCACTCTCCCTGCAGATATTTATATAAGATCCCTACTAATTTGCTGAGTTCCACAGCTGAAAAAGGAAAGTCATGAATACACAGCTCAGATGCTAATGAGCAATTTCACAAATGACTGGTTAAAACTTGTAAAGTTGCTTTAAGAAATAAATGGCACAAATAAAGGAACGAATGTATAAGTCTTTAATTGAAAGGGCTCACATCATCACTATCATAAGCACAGAATAAAATATATTAGATAGAGCGTGTTTATAAGATTTGTTTGACATATTATGAATCTTGTGTTAATATAATTTTTTTAAAATCTGGCAGCCTTTCTGGCTTATTTCATTAAGAGATTTAATTTAGGAGAATTTATTCCTGGTACAAAATAATAGATACAAGTTAAACATTTGCAATTTACATTAAAAGAAATGGATTTAGAACAGGGCTCAGTAATTAAATATGTTGTTTTATTTAATGCAATTTATTTTGTTTTTAAATTAAGCATGTCTAAAAGGCCAAGAATAAAATTTCCTTTACGATTATAAAATTATCCTTCTCTAACTAAGAGCCTATAGTGTAGTTGCAGCTAAAGTCAAAATTATTACTTTGACAGGTATACCTGTTGTGTTTATTTATTGTTGGAGTGCAGCAGAAACTAAGCTTACAAGGGTTAAGAACACTGAGGGAAAAAACTTTCTCTAAATATAATAATTCACTTCTTTGGTAATAATCAAAACAAGAAAAGCTAACACGATCTTTAACTCTGAGAAAACTTAAAAAACACATGTAACAAACCGTGAAGATCACACTCACTAAGGATAAATGAACAACAGGTTTTTTAATCCCCAGTAGAAGATAATCAATATATTTCAGACTACTGTCTCCATCACTTCCATATTACATCTGCTTATCAAAATTGGTATAAGAATGTTCTGCATTAATATAGAAAAGATGTAATCTCCTAAACCAGTTTGTCACAAAACATCCCTCCTCTCTAAAGCACTGGTAACAACAACTTTAAAAAAAAAATTGCCTGACATTTATATACATGTCACATTTCATTACATTATCCACCTATACTGTTATCTTATGCATTTGGCTTGGCAGCATGGGATACCTTTGCAATTTCCCTTCAAAGGTATTACAATGACAGACTTTAGGTTCACTTTACAAAAATCAAGTTGTGCAGCACATTAGGTAAGTCACATCTGAATGATAGGAGATGGGAAAAGTAAGAAAGTAAGGTTGAACAGCAGCACAGAGAAACATGTAAGACAAACATCAAAGAAGAAAAATTATTGTAAAGATGGAATAGCAAGCAATAAGATTTGGAATAAAAGAAAAAAAAAACACCACCAAAAAAAACCCCAGGAGACAAGAAAAATGATGTTATGGCAGAGAGCAGACTGAGTGACAGAGGCCAGATTGCCATATGGAAGCCATTTGGCAAAGAAATGTCAAACAGATAATAATGAGTAAAGAATAATCAGGAATGAGGGTAGTAAAAGCTTCCTAATTATCCTATGGTCTGATACTTTTTCTAAAACTTCATGGTGGACTGGCAGTTTCCCTTGCTTTTTCCTTCCATACCTATTCTTTTTCCTCCAATAATGTTAGACTGTAGAAGCATAGAATCATAAAATCATAGAATAACCAGGTTAGAAGAGGCCCACTGGATCATCGAATCCAACCATTCCTATCAAACACTAAACCATGCCCCTTAGCACCTCGTCCACCCATGCCCCAAAAACCTCCAGGGAAGGTGAATCAACCACCTCCCTGGGTAGCCTCTGCCAGTGCCCAATGACCCTTTCTGTGAAAAATTTTTTCCTAATGTCCAGCCTAAATCTCCCGTGGCGGAGCTTGAGGCCATTCCCTCGTGTCCTGTCCCCTGTAACTTGGGATAGGCTATCACCCTCCTCTCTACAACCTCCATTCAGGTAGTTATAGAGAGCGGTAAGGTCTCCCCTCAGCCTCCTCTTCTCCAGGCTAAACAACCCCAGCTCTCTCAGCCGCTCCTCATAAGGCCTGTTCTCCAGCCCCTTCACCAGCTTCGTTGCTCTTCTCTGCACTCACTCCAGAGCCTCAACATCCTTCTTGTGGTGAGGGGCCCAGAACTGAACACAGTACTCGAGGTGCGGTCTCACTAGTGCCGAGCACAGAGGGAGAATAACCACCCTGGACCTGCTGGTCACGCCATTTCTGATACAAGCCAAGATGCCATTGGCCTTCTTGGCCACCTGGGCACACTGCTGGCTCATGTTCAATTGCTGTCAACCAACACCCCCAGGTCCCTCTCCTCCAGGCAGTTTTCCAGACAGACTTCTCCTAGTCTGTAGCTCTGCACAGGGTTGTTGTGCCCCAAGTGCAGGACCCGGCATTTGGCCTTGTTAAACCTCATGCCGTTGGTCTCAGCCCAGTGGTCCAGCCTGTTCAGATCCCTTTGCAGAGCCTCCCGACCCTCCAGCAGATCCACACTTCCACCCAGCTTAGTGTCGTCTGCAAACTTGCTAAGGGAGCACTCGATGCCTTCATCTAGGTCATTGATAAAGACATTGAACAGGGCTGGACCCAGCACTGAGCCCTGGGGAACCCCACTTGTCACTGGCCTCCAGCTGGATTTAACACCATTTCCCACCACTCTCTGGGCCCGGCCATCCAGCCAGTTTTTCACCCAGGAGAGTGTGCGCCTGTCCAGGCCAGAGGCCGACAGTTTCCATAGCAGAATGCTGTGAGAAACTGTGTCAAAGGCTTTACTGAGGTCCAGGAAGATACATCCACAGCCTTTCCCTTGTCCAGCAGCTGAGTTACTTTGTCATAGAAGGCGATCAGGTTAGTTTGGCAAGACCTGCCTTTTGTGAACCCGTGTTGACTGGGCCTGATCACCCAGTTCTCTTGCATGTGCTTCATGATAGCACTCAAGATCACCTGTTCCATGACTTTCCCTGGCACTGAGGTCGGACTGACAGGCCTATAGTTCCCTGGATCCTCCCTGCAACCCTTCTTGTAGATGAGCACAACATCAGCCAGCCTCCAGGCCAGTGGAACTTCCCCAGTCTTCCAGGACTGTTGGAAGATGATGGAAAGGGGTTTGGCCAGCACATCCGCCAGCTCCTTCAATACCCTTGGGTGAATCCCATCCGGCCCCAGAGACTTGTGGGTGTCTAGTCAGGCAAGCAAGGCTCTGACCACCTCCTTTTGAGGAGCCTCATTTTGTTCCTCTAGCTCCTGGGTTTATACAGAAAGGGAACAACTTTCTTTGCAAGTAAAGACTGAGGCAAAGAAGGCATTAAGTACCTCAGCCTTTTCCTCATCTCCTGTCACTGTTGTTCCTTCTGTGTCCAACAGGGACTGTATGATCTCCCTAGTCCTCCTTTCATTATTTATATATTTATAGAAAGATTTTTTGTTATCTTTCAACGACTTTGCCAATCTGATTTCTAGTTGAGCCTTAGTCCTTCTGATTTTTTCTCTGCACAATCTCACTTCCCTCCTGTAGTCCACCCAAGAGGCCTGTGTCCTCTTCCAGAGCCCATAAACATTTCTCTTCTTCTTGATATCACTCAAGATCTCTCTGTTCAACCAAGCTGCTTTTTACCCCTGCCGGCTTTTTCTCCAGAACAGGGGATGGCTTTCTCCTGAGCTGCTAGGATCTCCTTTTTGATGAGCTCCCAGCCCTCATGGGCTCCCTTGCCCTTAAGCACTGTCTCCCATGAGATTTTGCCAATCAGCCTTCTAAAAAGTTCAAAGTCTGCCCTCTGGAAATTTAATGCTACTGTCCTGCTAACCATCCCTCTTCACTTCGCCTAGAACAGAAAATCCTATCATCTCATGATCACTTAGTCCTAGGCGTCCTCCTACTGCCACATCCCCCACAAGGCCTTCTCTGCTCACAAACAGCAGGTCCAGGAGGGCACCTTCCCTTGTTGGTTCATTCACCAGCTCTGCAAGGAAGTGTCTTCCACACACTCCAAGAACCTCCTAGACTGCTTCCTTTCTGCTCTATTGTACTTCCAGCAGATATCAGGA
Source organism: Clamator glandarius (assembly GCA_033459285.1). Taxonomy (NCBI): domain Eukaryota; kingdom Metazoa; phylum Chordata; class Aves; order Cuculiformes; family Cuculidae; genus Clamator; species Clamator glandarius. The sequence continues at coordinate 901,277 of JAUNZM010000117.1, read as the reverse complement.
AGATTGAAGTCTCCCAGAAGAACAAGAGGCATTGATCTAGAGATTAAGCCCAGCTGTTTATAGAAGAGCTCGTCAGCTGCTTCTCCTTGGCTGGGTGGTCTGTAACAGACTCCCATCACAAAATCTACCTTCTTATGGGCTCCTCTGATTTTAACCCACAGGCACTCAATCTCCTCATCACCACAGTTCATCTCAATGCCACCCAAGTCCTCCCTTACAAAGAGGGCTACCCTGCCTCCTCTCCTACCCTTCCTATCCCGCCTGAAGAGTTTGTACCCCACCATAGCTGCACTACAGTTACATGAGTCATCCCACTACGTTTCCGTGATGGCAACGACATCATAGGCTCCTTGCCCTACAATAGATTCCAGCTCTTTTATTACCCGTGCTGCATGCATTGGTGTAAATGCACTTCAGCTGAGCTCGCCGAGCCTTCAGCCCTCTTAGAGGGAACAGAGTTCGTTCCCAATTGCCTGGTAACTGTTGTTGCTAGCACCAGAATGCCCGTATCTCCCTTAGCACCCCCACAGAACAGCCGAGGCTGAAAAAGATCTCTATAGAACATCAAGCCTAACCATCAGCCCCACACCACCATGTCTACTAAACCATGTCACAAAGTGCCAAGTCTACACACTTATTGAACACCACCAGGGATGGTGACTCCACCACTTCCCCGGGCAGCCTGTTCCAATGATTCATCACTCTTTCAGTAAAGAAATGTTTTCTAATACCCAATCTAAACTGTCCTGGCACAACTTGAGGCCATCCCCTCTACTCTTATGGCTAGTGATTTGGGAGAAGAGACCAACAACCACCTCACTACAACTTCCTTTCAGGCAATTGTGGAGCCCATTAAGGTCTCCCCTCAGCCTCCTCTTCTCCAGGCTAAACAACCTCAGTTTCTTCAGCCACTCCTTATAAGACTTGTCCTCCCTTCTCTAGAGTTGTTGCCCTTCTTTGGCTACACTCCAGCAGCTCAATGACCTCCTTGTACTGAGGTGGCCAAAACTGAACACACAATTTGAAATGCAGCCTCACCAGTACCGAATACAGGGCCACAATCACTTCTCTAGGCCTGCTGGCCACACCATTTCTGATGCAAGCCAGGAGGCTATTGGCTTTCTTGACCACGTAGACACACGTTCAGCTAGCTGTCAACCAGCACCCCCAGGTCCTTTTCTGCTGGGCAGCTTTCCAGCCACACTTCCCCAAGCCTGTAGCATTGCATGGGGTTGCTGTGACTGAGGAGCAAGACCCAACATTTGGCCATGTTAAATCTCATACAACTTACCTTGGCCCATCACTCCAACTCTCCGGGTCCCTCTGCAGAGCCCCCTACCTTCAAGCAGATCAACACTCCCACCCAGTTTAGTATCATCTGCAAACTTACTCAAGGGGCACTCAGTTCCCTCATCCAGACCATATTAAGCTAGACTGACCTAAACATTGAGCTCTGGGGAACACTGCTTGTGACCAGCCACCAACTGGCCACAATTCTCTGGGCCTGGCCATCCTGCCAGTTTTTTTATTCAGTGAAGTATACAACTGTTTAAGCCATGAGGCGCCTGCTTCTCCAGGAGAATGCTATAGGAGACAGTGCCAAAGGTTCTACTAATGTTCAGGTAGACAACATCCACAAGACTGGTCACCTGGTCATAGAAGGAGATCAGGTTGGTCAAGTAAGACCTGCCTGTGATGAACCCATTCTGGCAGGGCCTTATGCCCTGGTAGTCCTGCACATGCCTGGTGAGTCCTTTCAAGATGAACTGCTCCATAATCTTCCCCAGTACTGAGGTCAGACTGACAAGCCTGTAATCTGCAGATCTGTCCCATCTTCCTTTGACCATTTTGTATGTTTGAAAACTGTAGCACCTTTATTTCCCTTAAGACAATTCTATGTTGATAAAAAATTGTGAGATCATCCAGGCATCTAAAATCTAAAGGTCTGTAGTATAGTAATGTCCTCAATCCAAAGTCACAGAAAGCAAGAGGCATATTGAAAAATCAAAGGAAAAAATACAAAATCTCTATCAGCACTATTAGAGATGTATAATATTGCTTTTCCCCTGAATAATTCTATTCGTAACACAGTAAGAAATAAGCAAATAAAAACTTAGGTCAATTGGTCACTCCTAAACTAAATTTTTCATTTTAATTCTGCACACATTTAAAAATACTTCTGATAATCTCAGCAGAGATTAATTCATAAATAATGGTATAGAATAAAGACTGGAGACGTAGTGTGAATTAAGAGGTATTCCTGAGTTTAGTGAAGGATTAGATAGTCATATTTTCTATGAATGGGATCTTACATGTTCTGCCATATTGTGGTAACAAGAAAACTTAGTCACTCAGCCTCTCTCCCCCTCTGCTACAGTGGATTTACTCTGTTCTGTATAGAATAAAGCAGTTCATCAGCACGTAAGAACAGCTTCTTAAAAAGAACTAGAAAATAACCTCACAGATATTTTGAAAATTCAAAGCCACAAAAGAAATACGATATGTTTTGTAAACAAGTGTGACTTTCTTTTTAGAGCTCAGCCAACAAAAACCACATCAAACTTTATCCTTTCTCTCTCAAAGAAAGTTCATGTTACCCTAAGATAAAGTACTAGGAAGTAAATTAAGACTATGGCATCTTCCCCTTTTCCTAATCTTTTTCTAGACCAAACACACAAAAAATGTCTTGAGTCCATGGTTGAAAGGAAACAGTAATTGCTTCAGCTTAGGTGTAATTGAATTTGTGACATATGCCAAATATCTGATTATTTTTGACAGATATATTTTTACTTTCATTTTAAACTTTTCTTGGAATACATGTATCTCTTAGTACAATCTCTGAAAGCACAGTCAAGCTCGGAAGCTAAGGCAGATTGTAATCAAAATCTGCAACATGTTATGAAATTAGTAATGATGCTGATGCTGTTACATCCTTCAAATTTTTATATACAATCAAAACTTGTACTGCTTGTTAGAAGTTTCCAGGAGATATATCTCTCTTCAGACAGCAGAGAGTAATTGGAAATATATATATGGAGATAGATAGATAGATAGATAGATAGATAGATAGATAGATAGATAGATAGATAGATAGATAGATAGATAGATAGATAGATAGATAGATAGATAGATAGATATATGTGCCTCCAACTGGCTCTTGTAATTGAATGGGATACAATGATTCACAGAATAACCAGGCTGGAAGAGACCCACTGGATCGTCGAGTCCGAAGCACCTTTTACTTAAGCACCTTTTGCCTTTCGCAAAGTTGTTTTCTTGACATAGTTTGTATATTTTTGAAACAGCTAGTTTAGCTATTATTCTCCTCTGTGAGTCACATATATATATTTCCCAAGTTATGAATTTGCATAGTCTTAATATTTATACTCTTCAGTATTTGAGGTTTACAGGTTTCTGTGGTAAGACAGAATTGAGCTCTCCACCTTTTTTAGGTTTCTTAGTACTCAAGAAAATAGACAAAGTTGATATGAAGAATCAATCTTAAAAGGTAATTTTTGCCCACTCATTTGACTTGTGTAGTGAAACACTAGTTCTGTGAATGACATAACCCACAATATATTATACATGTACTTCATAGCTAAATATGTCTTGTAGTAGGAATATTATTTCTACTGGAGGGAACATGTCTGTAGCCCTGAATATATGAAAATGATTAATTTCCATTAATATTAAAAGGTTTTTTAATTGTCTTACAAGGCAGGGTCTAAGCATTTGATTGACATGTCTTGGCATAAGTTGATGTTAGCTTCTTTTATTTATGATAACAATTGTTTACCAGTCAGGCTTGGTTTAGGACGTTTTGAGTTTATAGTGATATAAGTAAACATTTATGCATACTGACTTATCTATGATACTAGAAGAAAAAATGGTTTGCAGAGTGCAAACACAGGATGGTACCAGATATACAAAACTGCAAACACAAATTACAACAGCCACTACAGGAACACAAACTTGTTAAAACAATTTAGATAAAGCAGAGAATAGAAAACTGAATGATTGAGAACCAGTAAAGAGAAAGTTAGTTTATGCAGACTGTGTCAAGATAATGCATAAAAATAAATCCAGCTAGATCCCCAAACTGTTGAGGTATGAACGATTTACTAGCGCTCCAAGCAAAGAAGTTGGGGCATAGACATCTCTCTGACACTTCCACCCAACCTCTGCAGCTGGGGAGAACTGATACTGTCAAGCTTAAGACCCAGAGGGAGACATGGATGAGCATTACACCAGAAAAAAAAGTTAGATAATAAGAAAGTTTTGCTCACTGTGTTCTGTGTGCAACATTCTAAAACTCAACATGTGACAATGCCAGTCTCAGTGTTAACCCTTGAATATTGTCAGCAGATAATCTCTAGATTCAAAGATTTTAAAAAACTAATTACACCTATTATTGAACCTAAAAATAAAAGAAATCCGAGTTAAATGAAAATTTATGGTCAAGCTCCTACATACAAAGTGGAAGAGCAAGTGAAAAACAAAACACAATTATAGATTACTTTCATTTCACTCAAAATCTTTATGCAGAACAATGTTTTATAGAGCCGAGGGTTCAACTTTTACGTGAACTTCCTGAAAGCTGTCCTTTTAATCAAAACTTTGCTCCTACTCACAGCTTTGAAGATCGAATTTCTTTGCCCTTGTGCTCATAGGTAAAATATTCAAAGGTTAGACAACTCTTGCCGCAATGTAACTGAAGTATTTGGGTTTTGGCTAGAAGTTGATATCTTCAGAGGACAGTCCTCAAGGCTTGAGAACTCTATCACCCTCAAGAAACTTCTTTCTATAGAAGTTTTGGGGTTTGGGTAGTTTCTTTTCTCAGACAGCAAAATAAACATTTCAAAGCCTTTGCTCTACTGTGTTTCACATGCTACAAATGTAAAATAATATCAGTTGAAAAAAAATTCTGTATGTTAGCTTATTTGGTTTTAGATTTATTATGGACTTACCAGGGAAATAGCATATGATGCATTAACAACAACAGCATTAGGTAACTTGGTAGTTACATGAAGCAATCTTCTATTCCTAATGCTAGCTATGAGTTCAAGATGTTTCTCGTAGCATAATGCAGGTGTAAAAGAAAAAATAAAAATCATGCATTCTGCAAACAAGATTTCAGAATTCAATTTATAGAACTTTATGTACGCAAAGAATACCCTCAGAGAAGACAAAGAACCTGCATTTCTTTTCCATTTATTAGCAAGTCATTTTGATTACTTCATTGGTCCAGGAGAAAATGAAGTCAAATAACGGCCTAGATGTCATTCCTGTCGTATTTTATCACAGTTTTGGGAGTGAGCACCTACTTAACTGCAGCAGTCTCATAAAGAGGCCAGCAATCATGTCCAGGATGGCAATTTAAAGAATACAACTTATGTTCTGGCTGTGATCGTTGTAATGCAAAGCCTGCTCCACATTACCAAGACTACCACAGAACATTACTTTGTTCCTAAAAGAAGTAAATTAAAAAACATCAGCAATATCCTCTAGCAAGAAGCTACATTGAACTGTCAAGCACCATTCTGCTTCAGAGACATTTTGAATTTTTATAGCCAATTAATGCTGACTTGTTCTTTTTTTTTAAATAAGTAATGCTTTCTGAGAGAACCTATACATGATGTACTTGTCTTAGGTCCATAGCTCTCAAACTACAACATAATTTATTTTCCAAACTCTGAAAATTCTCTGAAAATTAGTGTCAGAGTAGTCTCCTCACATGCTATTTATGTACATCTCTGCTCTTCAGTCATAATACTACAAAAGGACACATCAGTATATCAATTTAGATATATGTTCAGAAATATTTTAACCCCACCACAAAGGTGTGGAAAACTGCAGATCAATTAACATGGCACGTAGGTACTTGCCTGTCAGACTCAGTACAGACACAGAAAATATTTAAATTTTATTAAGGCTTCATTAAAATCACATGATATTTTATCCTCTGAAGTTCTGTGGTTAACATGATATTTACTATAATTCTCCTGGTTTCCTGAAGGATAGCTGAAATGTGGCATGAGTTTCCAGCCGTAAAGACAACTAGTTGTTCTTAGTTGGGAATTGTGCATTGCTTCCTGTTGTGTGAACACGGTTAAAATAAACCCTATAGTCGTAATTTAGAACAGATCGTAGCCAGTATTCCAAAAATCCAATAAATAAATGAGTTGGTGGCCACTTAAATTCAGAGAGGAATATAGAAGGATATACCTGGGGACCTCCAGAAAAAGAAGAAAAGGACAGAATTCCTAGAAGCAGACAGGTAGGAAATCAGCTGGAAAGGAAAGACTTGCTAGGGCAGGAGAGAAAAAAAACAAAGTTCCATAATGGAGAGAGAGAAGATGCCACTAAAAGTTGGAACTACTATTAAAATATTCTGGAAGGGATCAAGGACCCAAACTACTTAACAGCACCAGGATGATCCTAAATCATACTAATACAGAAGACAGCCTTTGGATGCCTCAGTGGTAAATGGGATTTGCAGTCTTTCTGAATAGAGTTGGCTGTTGCAGATCCTGTACATCTGTGTGAATCCAGAAATGGAAATCACAATGCAGGAGACAAGATGACTACCATCAACATTTTCGTATGACATACAAAACAAATGTCTGCAACTTAGCTTTTACTTATTTCTGTACAAACTGCCCATTTCAAGTTAATTTTGTTTTGATTTGGAAAGGAAGAAAACAGACTATCATTGCTACTTCTTTTTTAAGACTTAGTTAAAAGAAGGTAGTAGATAAAACTACATTAAAACAATACCCTTCTGGAATAGGAAGGAGACATTTTAGATCACTTACTGTAACTTCCACTGATAATCACTTGTGTTAAGATAACTGGGAATTAAAATTTTCTTGGAAGTGATTTAATTCAATAGGCTTACCCATTTTAAATCTGTCAAAATGAGAAACAGCAGAAGATGACAGTAAAGAGATCTTCAAAAACTGTTATTTGGTATCAACTTAAATTTTTTAAAAAATGAAAAGGTTTATTTTCTGATATATGGCAACAAGGAGAGGGAGAAAAGGTTAGAAAAGGATTTTTAAAATGGTAGTTATTTTTTTCTACTATCTATAGCTTTAACTGAAGGGACATATTGGATCTTCAGATTTGATTTCATTATTAGATATCTTCTTTTAATACAAGGGCTAATAACCAAAACTTGAAAGAAAATCATGATTCTTAAGAGACAACAGACTGCAATATTGTGTAGAGAAAAGAAAGCTTGTACAGTCCATTTCTATTGAAGGCATTTGACTTCTTGACCATGTTTTCATCATGAAGTAGTAAAAGAATAAGCAAAATAATATAAAATAAATTCTGAAAATGTTAATTAAGAAATTACAAAGTATTTTTGGCCATTTTTTGACTGAAGCAATACAAGTTTGTTTAAAAAATGTTTACTTATCCAGAACTCTGCAGAGATAGGTTTTTTGGTTTTTTTTACTGCTGAACATTTCAGTCATTGTAATCAGCAAACTTGACATAAATACATGGGATTTCTCAGAACTCATTTGAAAAATCAAGGTTCAGTCTCAGTAACTCTTCTTGAACAAGAGAATTTAATTAGAACAAACAAGTCTGCTTGATTTAAAACTTGCTAGTGATGGTGAAACTTCCACATTTCTTTGAGAATTGTTCTGAGTTGATTAAGCTCATTGTTAAAAACATGTTTAATTTTCTATTTGGCTAGTGAATAACCTGAACTTGTTACAGTCCCTGCTTTTTCCTCTGAGAGTGAATACTGTTCATTACCAACAGTCTGGTTTTTAGTGAGGTAGAACAAATGACTCACCACCAAATTTCTCTTTGGTCAGCTAAACAATTTGGGATTACTGAACCTCTCACTCTCATCTTAAATCACATAAACATGATTTTATTGCACAGGTGAACACACCCGTACATACACCTGTAGAAGGCAACATATGCTAACTAACATTAAAAAAATTAAAATTCATTGTATATTTGGAAAAGACACAAATCAGTAAGAAGACAAATAGGATAGAGTTGGTGATTTTACTCTTGAAGAGATATAAATCAAGCTGCAAAGATGAGGACCATCCAAGATTTCCTCAATAGCTACTGACATATCATTATATTGTGTATTTGAGCTATTGTGTGTGATAAAACTGATTTTTTCGTGTATGTAGAAAACTTAATGTGTTATTCATACAAGTCAGAATAACTGTTATTTTCAATAATAATTTTAATTTCCTATTTAATAGAAAAGAGAAAATTGAATACAATGGCTAGAAAAAAGAACTATAACAACATCTAACAGGACTTCACACAATTCAGAATGTGTTTTCTGTTGGTTCTATGTAGCAGAGGGTCTAGCATACACTGTTGGTATTGTGAAAAAGGCAGTACTACCTATAATTAATAGATAACAATTTTTATGGGCTATAAACCTTTGGTTTACCTTAATATCTCTATGAAAGAAAAAATTATTTAATTTAGAAGGGATTTTCAGTGCTTGTGAAGCAATCAGATAAAAGACAATTCAACGTCAAAAGTTGCTGCAGTTCTGTAGTTTTCACTTCAGTATACAAAACAAGGATATTTAACAATCTTTCAACACAAGCTGGCAAACCAGGCAATCACAAAACATGATTTGCATTTAACAAGTTTATCTATTACAAAAAAATCTCATATGTTAACAACACTAAATTTAACACCTTGAAGACGAAGTTAATAGTTCCAATTTACAGAAAAAAAGAAGCAGTCACATCAGGAAGTTCCATGGACTACTTCATGGTTTCATGGAACAGTTCGCATTCAAAGTCTCCTTTTAGACTTTGTCTGAAAATTGTTTTCCAAACACATCACCAAACAATTATGAGAAAAAAGGATTTGCTTACCTTTTCAAGTCTCTAGGTTTTATTTTGCAACAGTTACAGCCTTTGTATGAGAAAGCTTTACTACACCCATACCTCTGTTTCTCTGTGCTAAAGTGAATATGATGCTAAATACCTTCCCTCAACTAAACGGAGATTTGTGAAAATAAAATTATCAAGTACTTTAACGTGTGAGGATAGTAACTACTTAAGCATCAGTGCACTTTCATTGCCTACTTAAATTCTAAAGATTATAACTATTTTCTCAAATGCAGGTTTTACACAAAATAGCATATTTGCAGTAACATGTCAAATCCTTGGGCACAAACCACTGCATGGTAAGATTAATGTCCTAATAAAAAGAGTCCCAGAAATTCACACATTCTTCTGGCTTTACTTTCATAAGCTTTTAAGCTTGCTGCCATCTCAAAAGATATCATTACTATGCAAAGAAATAAGTTCCATTTCCCTCCACTCAACAGAATATGATACTAGACAGAGACTATGAATGTAATGAAGCACCTTATGTAGTGCTTATATTCTCTTTTTCCTGGATTAGTTTTGGGCTTGAGTGGGGTTTTGAAGCTCAGCACCAGCAATGCTTTTAAAGAAATAATTACTGCTTAAATCTAAATATTACAGTAGGACGCAACATCATTACTGTTGATGACAGATGGTATCAACCTGATCTACATGTAAACGGAAAAGGTTTCAGCGTAAATACTGTGAAAGGTGAAAATAAGGTACTGTATGCATCATAAACGGTAGAAGAGAAAGATAAATCATTTTTTTCTGAGACTTAAATGAAGAGGAAAGTGATATGCATTCTTTTTGTAAATATACTCAGGCAGGTACAATCCCAGTGGCTTTATCAAACCAAAATAGACCCTGCCTAATCATTCAGCCTTTGTGACAGAAAAGTGAATCAGGGAATCCAATTCCCCCTGGTAACTGAAAGATATCAATTTTAATGAGAATGTGAATAATTCATTATCTTCCCCTAAAAAATATTTTGAATAATTTGTTAATCTCAGTAATAGTATGACGAAATGTCTAGGGAAGAGAATTAAAGCAGTGAAGTACTAAGCATATGATGTTCATTTTAATTAAATTATTCCTCCCCTACAGAGAACAGTTTTAAAGACCCCATCTGTCAAGAACTGGAACTACAGTATTATTGATCCAAGCTATATCTTGTGAACATGCAAAAATATATAATTTTTAGTTGAACAAACAGATATTGGCATACTAAACTATTTATCAAAATAATTAAACACACAAATAACCCACCTCAATTCACACCACAGCAATTAGAACACATGCCTAACACATACATTTAAATCTCCTGTAATTTCAATGCAACTGCAGCAGATGTTTAAATTTCAGTTCTTTGCTATTTAGGGGTTGTCTTACATATCTGAAATTAAACACACTCCAGTATGCTACAGAATCAAGAACTTCATCCATCAGTCAGAACTGAACAAACAAGATGCGTCTTTCCCTATCATGAATAATTTGACTTCTGAATGCAATTGTTAGGAGCTATTATTTCAATTAATCACATACCCTACCACAGCCCAAAGATGATATTTATATCTGCACAAAACTTATTATGAGATATTTAGGGTAGAGAATACAGGAGAGAGAGAAAGACCAAAATGGGTGAGGGAGGAACAAGCACAGGAGAATACAGGTAAAAGAGGATAAAAGACGCCAGTTATGTAGGCAGATACTGGCCAGTAAAGCTGTCTGACAACACCTCAGGCTCGACACTATCCTATACGCTTGTTAAATCCTGTATCCATCTTCTGTGTAAGTGCAGTCCCTATCCTGAGTCTCTGTGTGAGTGGGTCACTAATAAAGTTCAAACTGGTCTAGCCAGCAAGTGAAGTGAAGCCTGAGTAGCAGCTACTGGAATCATTAAGTGATACCAGCCACTGGAGAGAATAGTGTTTCATGTAGGTGGTTGGAGGTCAGCTAATAAATAATTAGACAGACTAGCCAGCAAGTAGCAGGAGGCCAGCATCCAGAAAGACCCACGGTCAGGACCAATGAGTGGGTAAAAGGCTTACAGATTGAAAATGCATAGAGGGCAGACTTAAATCTGTGCCAGTATTCAAGACATCAACAGACAACGCACATATTTGTGAGCTGAGTGAGCAAATGTATATTTATATTCTGCCAGTGAACTTTGGGCTGGATGAGTCAGCAAGCAGGAGTAGGTCAGCATGGCCTGACTGGATAAGGAGCCTAGCAGCCAGACACGAGTACTGGAGAAACTTAAAGGTTTATGCTAATATTTAAAATGGTTCTTGGTGTGATAACAGACTGAGACTGTCTAGTTAAATCCTAAAGAGATAAACGTTAGCCACTGCACCAAGTTGCCAGTGCTGTTGATATTTATGTGAGTGCTGAATGTTTTTATGGGTGTGCTGGTGAAAGCATTGCTCTCCAGGCTGATTTGTGTGGTTGGCTCTGTTTTTACTCTGTGTATGTGTGCATGTCTGCTGGTCCACCTGCTGGAATAGCTGCTCAGCCTGGCTAGGCAGGCAGGAGAAGTACCTGGATCAAACTTTACTCTAGGAGAAGGGAAAAGGGAGCCCTTTGTGGTCCCAAAGTCCGTTGGATTCTTACCTATTACAGTCTGAGTTTCACGTTGTTTTTAAGCATACTATGCTTTCTGCTACATTATAGACCTTCTTAAATGTTAAATCTCCTTATTCAGCTGAATTTTTTCTTCTGCTGGCAACAATTTTGCATCTAGTTATCATGTATACTGCTAAAGCCCATCCAACGTTGATTCCACCAAGAAGTAGAAAATAAATATCTGCATGTCCAGCACACTCTGACAGCTTTCCCAACCAATTCACGTGACGAGTTCTGAGGATCTAGTGATTAAACTACAAAAAGAAAAAAAATAACCAACTTTCCCTTCTATTCCTTGCTGACTGCTATTCAGATTGAGATTTCATGAATTTCCAACAGAGGTTGCAATGTAAGAGCATTTTTGGAAAGCAACAGAAACACATATCTACTGAATGGTTGTCAAATAGAGTTATGGGTAGAGAAGTTAGACAAAAGAATTCACAGACCTCTGGAAAATGTGCATAAGCAAGGTTAATTGTTTGGCAGGATAATCATGGAGTGATTTGACTGTATAAGTTTGATGTGGGGGTAGGTTTTACACAAACACAAGATACAAAAGAAACACTCCTTGTAACATACCAGGGTCTGTGTTACATTACATTAAATTATAAAAGAGACTCCAGGTACATCCCTGCTGTTCACAGTCCCTCAATGGGGCAATTACACAGACTACCAAGGTATTGTCATAGGGTTGACCTCTAAATACCTGTGCCCAGTGACTCATTACACTGGCACTGGAGCCTGGACTGCTAAGAATATTTAATGCTAGTCAGGATGAGAAATAAAGGGTTAGAGCAAGGATTACAACCTCGTATTGAAATAATTGTATGAAAAGCTTTACAACTGTAAAATATTTTTTTTTATATGAAGCTTAAGTACATGGTGTTTCTGCAGGTCAGTTAAATCAAATTAAGAGAAATCTTAAGGTTCACTGACTGTAAAACCTTAGCCACTATATTGAGCAGTAATGTGTAATTGCTCAGAGTAAAAAACTTTGTTTGGCTATTGAATGTATACTATATATGGAATTTTACTTTCCCTTAGCTTTTGTCTTATATTTGAGACTATTCTTCATTGACAAAAGGAAAAAAAAATCAATAAAATATTTTACAAAAAAAGTTCTAGAATAATTTAATGCAGGAAAAAAGAACATTAATTCAACAGTGTAATTATCAAGCGCTCTTAAGGCGTAAAACTTCAAGGTTGAAAGCTCAGATTCAATACTGCCTTCTAGCATTTATGCTTTAAAATAAAATCTGTGCCCCAGACAGTTACTTAATAAGATAAGTTTAAGTTGCCTTTTTTCCTCCTGGACAGAATATGGTAACTAAAATAACAAAAAAAAAAAAAAAAACAACCCAACATTAAAATTCAAAACAATTAGTTTCTCTTCCCGTCACCACCTCAGACCTTCCTGTGAAAACCATCAAATTTTACCATGATCTTCTAGTTCCAAAAGTTCTTATACAAAAGGTTCCATTACTTTCCTACACATACCTCCTCATTTAAAAACACAATATGTTTAGGGTTTTTTTCCAACAACTCAGTAGCTGTTTACAGCCTTTTCATTAGGAAAAAAGATCTTTCCACACATTTTGCTATTAATGTATGAGTAGGGTGGGGCTGGGGTTTTCTTGTTTCTGTTTTAGTTTTCTGTCCACTTTCAGCAAAGTTAGACATAGACCTCCAATACTCCTTCAATGGTTTGTGAAAATCAACAGCTGGATAGACAAGGAAAGTCAGTTTAGATACAGTAATTAAGCAAAGCTACGGCAGATTCAACAGTTGTTAATTCTCAGTTAGGAAAACCTAGGTAGTTTAGGGAAGGTGGAAAATTTAGTCCTTCATGTATATTTGAGGTGGAGCATGGACGTAGAAGGGTGTTGCAAAGATGAATTAATGTGAGACAGGAGATATGCTGTGATTTTTCCAAGAGGAGAGGGGAACAAGGAAAAACGATATAAGACAGAAGTCAAGAAAATCAAGTTTCTTCAGTTCTGCTCCTCAAAAAACAACTGGTAGTGCCAGTAATTTCCCTACTGTTCAAGAGCATCTGGAGAAAAAGATTAGTGCAGATAATTTTCTTATAGCAAATTTATGGCTAGGCATCAATTTACAGGATGAGACAAATACATGTCTCTGGAGTTTTCATTAAGTTTATTACCAAAACAGGTAAAGGCTAGAAACAAGAACTAGGAAAAGAGGAGGGAAGTAAGTAGTTCCATCTTACTTAAAGACACAGTCTGGCTTCATCTTAGCCATCCACTGTTGTTATCAAATAGATTAGCAGTTATATGCTATTCTAAGTCAGAATTAATCATCTTTTTATTTTCTAATTCTATTGAAATTGAATGAGATAATCTTATCACATTCTAAAACACAGCAGACATTTTTAAATAGAGAAAAAGACTAAGAAAATATGAAATAACAGCCTCCCCTGAGGCTGATTTGCATAGTTTAAATGCTCTAAAGTGCTATACTCTGGATGTTTAGTAACAAGGCATGAGATTCTGATGAAACCTGCTAGCTTAAATCTATGAGGAAACTGTAGCTTAAAAATCTTGTTTCCGTGATAAATCTACATGGGAATTCTTACGTGGATTTGCATGAGACTATGCAAAAGACAGCTTTCTGATGTCTTCCTTTCTTTTATTTACATTTTGAATATCTTTTGACCTCTCTCTCTTTATGCAACATCAGGAAAGCATGCTGAAGTAGATAAATCATTTCCTTTACAGTCAAGGGAATACACTGTTCTACTCCTTCAATGAAAGGGGTTGCTTTCAAAAGAACAGTAACAGAGACTTTCTGCTTCTTATCACAGTCCTGCCTTTCACTTCATTCACTTTAAGCTATTTCAGTAAAAGTGTTGCCTGGATTTGCAAAAACATATAAAGATATGTCCACATCATATAATTTGTAAACAAAGTAAAACTCAAAGGTAAAAAGAGTGCATATAACAGGGCCCCACAAATATATATGTAATATAGCCTGAAGACATTCCAGAAAAGTATAAAGAAAAATTTTTAAGTTTTGTTGTTCATTTTATTGGGATATTTAATGTTTTGATGTACCAACATACCAAGCACACTTACTTCAGCCTGAAGTGCATGTCATTCCTTAACACCATAATTCCCACTACCTGTAACTAAGCTTCCTGTAAGAATATATTTGAGAACAGATTCCCCAACCACACAGTCACATGGACGGTTTGCAGGAGTGCTTTAAAACATGACACAAAAATGTCCCTGCTGATTACTGCTTTAGTCCACATGGAGAAATTCTTGAATGTGGCTTTAGAGAGCTCTACATTGGCTTCCCATGCCAAGAGTAGAGACAAACTGCACTCAAGAATGCCACCAGCTGTTACATGTTGACTTCGTCAGCATATCGCTCTGGACAAAAACATGGCTTAGATTGCATCAATCATTTTGTGGTGTCATGTCCCAGTACTGACATCCTCTTTAAAGTAAGGCATGTTCTGTCAGCTATATCATGAGAACATTGCTCAAAAAATAATTATTTCACTTGCCTGAGCAAGGGCAATTCAATAATCAAGAAACTGCCATGCACATGGAGGAGGAAGGAGTCCCATGCCATCCCTTCTGCTGGAAGCTTCACAAACCAAATCTGTATCTGTACAAGCTTCTGAGCACCATGATGGCACTTCAGAGATAACAGAACAAGCTAAAAAACCACTAGCTAAAAGTTTAAACAAGGCCTCAGTCATACATATAGGCCAAAGATGGCTAAGAAGGAAAATCATTCTGTCCTGAATATCCTGTGTTTGAGAAGGCTGTTAGTTTGTGGTGAGCCTAAACAATAATTTCTTCAAAAGCATGTGTAATCTTCAGCATCGTGGTTCACCTGCCTGTGAAGAAAAGCCTAATTAGGTGCAACACAGCTCCATAACTTTGGATTGATTTTACTGAGAAAATTGATAAGGTATGAGAAAACACCTAAACCTTCTAAGATAAGAAAGGTAAAAGCACAGGCATAATGGTAGTTGCAGCTCAGGGACTCAATAAGACATTACTGAGGTGAAAAGATATAAACACTCTAAGTAAAGAAAGCAAAGAATCAGAAGGTTGCAGTTCCATGACATCATGGATCAGCCCATTGCAAGAAGCAGTGGAGGTTTACCCATGTTCAACTGAGTGATGACAGCCTGGTAGCAAAGGTACATCAGGCATCGCATTGGACCATGTTAATATCTAGCCCAGTAGCACGTTAGTCCTAGTTATCTGATGCACACATTAGTCAATAAAGCAAAACTGTGTGTTCTTCATTTGCATAAATCCTTCTTGCAAAGACTTTGTGAACATTATAAGATGCTCACCCCAAAAGTGAAGAAAGACTCTCATAACCACGAGGTCGGTTATGAGGTAGAACTGTCAAAGGAAAATTCCAGTTAAAATGGTATCACAATATTCTCATGAAGCGACTAGTTGGCACACCACCATCACTATGTGACCTCCATCAGTCAGGGACAATCATAGAATCATGGAATGGTTTGGGTCATAAGAGATCTTAAAGATCATCCAGTTACAACCCCCCTGCTATGAGAAGGGACACCTTCCACTGGAACAGATTGCTTAAACTCTCATCTAACCTGGCCTTGAACACCTCCAGATATAAGGCATCCATGGCTTCCCTGGGCAACCTGTTCCAGTGCCTCATCACCCTCACAGTAAAAAATTTCTTCCTAATATCCACCAATCTATGGCGCAATACAGATTTTCTCTGACATATTTGTGCTGAAGGCACATGGCCAACATATTTTTCAACTAAAGCGTCCAACAACCAATAACAGTGCATCTAGATGCAGTCTGAAAGCAGCCAGCTACTGTCCTACATTCAGGGCAACATTGAAAAATGGAAGATAAATCTGTCTTTGTGTACTGAATTGATCCAGGAGCCACTGAGAGCTGATTTCAGAAGAGCAAAAATTAAAGGGGAGGCAAGAACATTAATACCAAAAATAAAAACTAACTAAAAGCAGCAAAAGTTCATCACAAAGATGGAAGACTTGAACAGATAAAAAAGGAAAATGTTTAGACTAAGTGAGTTCAAAGGAAATTTGGCCCCTGAAGCCTTCAGCATTTCAACAGAACTCTAATTCTTTCAGCTTCCCTGTGACAATATGTGCCAAAATGAAGGAAATGTTGAATCTAAAACCCTGAAAATAAGAAAAATGCTATTTTTAAGTTAATCTTTCAATTATACTGATTTATTTCATTTTGTCTTTTAGTGAAGTCTACGTGTGTGTTCGTGTCCTTCTTCTCCAGTCAATTTCATTATAAATAACTGTTGATTAAGATTAAGAAAAGGATAGTGCTGTATAAGACATGTAACTGGTTGTTCAGTATTTTCATTGCTTAAATGTCCTTTTCCTGCAGAATTCATTACATGAATACTGACTACTCCCTGACACAAACACTCCTATAAGCTACAAAGTGTATAATTATTTCTGCTTGTGAGTGACAAAATCACAGTCATAGAAAGCAGCTCAATCATGGAAGAGGAAACAGAGGCTTAAAATTTCCCATATCTTTACAAAATAGCCTGCTAGAATGGAGAACTATTTAACTATTTCTCACAGCTTTTTTTTTTCCCTAGATCTTCAAGTCATTTTGTGTTAATGAAAGTGCTATAAAAGAGACAGAGACGGAATTCCAATGAACTAAGACAACCAGAAATATCAGGTATATTAGTATTATTATTTTTCAGTCTTCAAAAGTGATCACAAGAAAAAAAGAAGATTGTACATTCAAAATTACTGAAAGAAAAAGGTAGATGTGAAGAAGTATTGATTTGAAGAATGAAGTCATGAAATCTAACATTTTAGGGAAAAGGCCTGAGAACCTGAACAAAATTCATACCATTTCTTATGTGAAATTAGTTTAAAAGCCTTATTATCCATAATCATAGAGAACTGTACATGACATTAAAAGTACACTAAAATGCTTTCTTAAATATTGTAGAATAAGATATGAAACTATGTAACATGCTTCAAAGTGCATACACGGAATTTTAATACCTTAGATTCTATTGCTATGAAAGTGATTTAATACTGCAGGCAGCTTTTTGGAAAATGCCTCCTTATCGCTCTATACATTTATCAAATATATGTTATCTTTCCTTCCTAAGTGCTTGGGAGAGTTAATAAATACATATATTTTACACTAAGGCAAAGTTAGAAGGAAAACTAAACAGCTAATAATAGAGATCTCAGTAAAAAAGGAAGAGAGGTGAACCTGGAACAGGTGACAGTTTTAAAACACAGAAATTTCTAAATATAATACTTGAGCTGAAATGAGGAGAGAGACAACTAAAAACCTACGTTCAGCTATGTTGTTTACTGTTCTTGTTTGATGCAACACCAAGTCGTTTGCAATGGACTGTCTTATTTACCACCTGGAACATCAGCTAAACCATAAACTGCAATGACTGGGGGTTGAATGCAAAATGAGATGCCAAGTTCAGTATTAGAACCAGTTGAAGTAAAGCAGCTTGTGTTGCAGGGGAACAGAATCAAGGTAGACTTATGTTGCTACTGTGAAGCTGAGGCAGGAAAAATTGATAGCCTAGCATGAGTATCAATTTCACACCACAGCTAGTATTTTGGCTTTTTTTTTGTACAAGTATAATGGAGAAATGATTCCAAGATCCTCAGCCTATCTCACTATTTCTGAATCTCTTCCTTCAGTTTTTAGAGTCAGTGAGGATAAAAAAGTGATTAAACAGCAGCATGCATGGTTATTCCACTGGTATAAATGTTGCTCAAAATGATCTAGCAATCATATATCCAATAAGTCTACCAAGAAGACTGGTTTCAATTCATTTTCTTTCTCCATTATAGGGAACAGTATCAAGCAGTAATGCCTGCATCTAATCCATGCTTCATCTACCGTTGTGTGAAAGGAAAAAGACATACAGAATCTTTCCATAAAAATGATTCTTAACACCTTCTTTTTCTTCTAAATCCTTATTTATCTATCACCTAGAAATATTGTTGAGGCATAGTAAGATTCAAGGAGGGAAAAGAAAAACAGTTCCTTGCTGGAAAAATAAGGTTTGCACCATCCTTTACAAAATAAAGGTGTGACAGATACATCTTCAGGAAAAACACAGTATATGGCAATTTTTTTTAACTTTTGAAACTTTTAAAATTGAAAACAAGCCATCTTCATTTAGTTTTTATAAGTCTGGTCTTTATTTGAGAAAGGTACCATTTCTTTAAGAAAAAGATACCATTTCTTTAAGAAAAATGGCATGGTATTTATATTAACATGAAACAGGTGTTCATATGTGTATAAATAAAGAAAATTATCTCTATACCTTAGCAGTGAATAACTTGATTAAAATACATTAATTTCATGATAATCCAAGCTTTACCCTAACACTAGATAAATAGAATAAATCAATTGCTATCATATGCAAGTCATAAATAAATTTTAGTAAAAATACAACACTAAAGGCAATTGACTTCTTTCCTATCCTATATGAGATCAGCAATGTCATCTAAAATTTAATTCAAAAAACAAAACCAAATAGTTTCATTTTTACCAGATAGTTCAGGTTTGTTGTTTCTAGGTTTTACTACCACATTTTAAATTGTCAAGAACAATGTAGGAAAATACAGCAAATAGCAACTTGCAGCAGAAAAACTACATTAGTTAAAAGAAAAAAAAAGGCAGTTGAAAGGACTGGCAAGTCTGGCAAGAAAGAGAAGCGTATCTAGAATCAAATAATTGTGAATTCTATTTCCTATTTTGCTTTCTGTTAATTCAGTAAAATGTAAAAGCAGTCATAAATGTTTAACTAACTTATTTTTCAAATTTCTTATCTCTTCCTCTTCTTAATCAATCCTTCAAAATAGCAAAATTCTAATTTAAAAAGAAATTTCTTAGCAGTTGCCTGTTTTTCCTTTGTGGCACTTCAGTTTTTAGGAAAATGTGACTTGTTGCAGGATAAATTGATAAAGTAAGTATTGATAATAGTTTAAATATATTTCAAAGATTACTTTCCAAGGGTATTTATTGGCATTTAACAAAAACATGTAATTTCTCATTAAATAAACCAACCTTTTAGGAACTCTTTCAATTTAATTAAGAATTTTAGCAATTTATGCTTTTCTACCTAGTAGTTCATAAACATCTTTACAGCAGTGTTCCTAATCTTGCCTGTCCTAAAATATAATGACATTTTCTTTTAATGTAGTCTCTTAATTCAGTCCTTTCCTAGGAACAGTTCAAGACTGCATTGCTATATGGGCTCATTCACCCTATTTATGTCATGCCTATAGCACCTATTACGTGGTCAGGTTGCACTGACATGGGGCATTGACATTCTTATTTCCACAAGGAATCATACTCAATACATCAACTGACTAGTTGCACTCATCATAACATGGAATTTTGTGCACATTCTATATCATAAAAGATCACACTTTGTAAAAAAATCCAGAAGTATTACATACCTCGTGATTGTTTAAGCAGAATATGGAAAACAGGTTCCTTACTGGTGGACTTGGATAGGACAGATGCACTGGGATGACAACCTAACTGCTCCTGATCTAAAAAATTAAAAAAAAGATATTAGAAAGTCTTTCAGGGAAAATAATTTAGAAGTTAAAATATATTGAACAATTTTCCTAATAAAAGAACTTCCTAGACAGAGGCTTTAAAAAATACATTCTCAAATGGCAGCACATGTGCCTTTTTTCCCCTTTGCTTACAGGTTCTGTCAGTATCCTCTGTGATGAATGTAAGTATAGATATAACACGGAGATCTTCTCAAATAGAATTGAATTAAAATAACATACATCAAGAGAACCCAATGTTGAAAATATCTTCAGTTAAACAACATCTAAAGACTACAAAAGGAATTGTTCTCAAGATTAAAGAATCAAATGGCCAAGAAAGCCCAGTGTGATATGAAGCATGTAAGTGAAAGCTTGTGAGAAATAGGTTCAGAACTAGAAGTACAGCAACAGTAGCAAATGAGAATTGCTTTCTTGACCACAAGTTACAAGATCAACTAATAGATTGCGTCATAGAGAAAAAGGATTTGCACATTTATTTTGTTTACTTTCACTGCTTACTGTCAGTGTTCTGGATAAATGAAAATGAGATAGCAAAAACTGGTTTGAATTTTAAAAAAGGGTTTTAGGGTTGTTCATGCAGCCAAAGATTTCTCACTGAAATGATGGACTCTTGCAGGAAATGCCTTGTAGGAACTACATCTAGCAGTTAACTCCAAGCACATGAGCCCAACAGACTGTTTCTGAAGAATATGTCATATTAAGGGGCAGTAGCACTGAATAATGAACTGGAAGTATACGATACACAGGAATGCTTCAAACAGCCAGGGGAAGATCGGTATTTGGGGTTATGGAACAAAGTTAAAATAACTTTAAGGAACAGAACCCTGTTCAGGAATGAAAAGTAAATGTCTCATGGAAATATCAGACTTCTTGCTTCCTGTGAGAAGAGAAATAGTCACAAAAGTTGCAATCTAGAGTGAAATACTTAAAGAACTGAAGGACCCTTTGCAAATATTAAAAGATGAGTGCATAAGAAAAGCCTACACACCCATATTATTGTATCAATAAAGCAATACAATGCCATCTTTCTTGACTTGAGATACTACAATGGCAGAAACAAGGCTAGTGCAAAAACTTTCCCTATAATGCTAATTATTCTGAAGCAATTATTTTCTGGGTTTTTCCTCACGACACAAACAAGCGGAATAGTGTTAATCTCCCCTACTAGAAGAGTTTTCCAAAATTTAAAATATCAGTTATTTTTTTTTTTCTTTATATCTGTCTACATATTCAGCTAAAAAGTAATTTTCACAGGACTAGCTAACAAATATCTGGAATTTTTTTCTCTCTAAAAAATTAATTCACTGTATAAAATTAAAAGCACCAGGTTATGGTTCACGATATTTCAAAAATGCATTCATCAGGTCAGAAGTGCATTTATATATTGCATATTATTTTTTTAATCGGTTGCTAACATAATGGATTGAATTATGGCAAAATCTGTACACTTTTATTCTAGACTCATTATCCACATTTGAAACTTGAAAATAATAGATTAAACGTTTCTGTAAATTCATTCTAACACTGAATTAAAATATGCACTAATACTTATGACCAATGTATTTTGCCTGAAAGGAAAATAAGTGTTAGTAGCAGATATTCCTTTGAGTATTTTGTTCAGTTACATAATAAATTCGGAGAAGGCAGTTTGAAAACATTTTGGAAAGCATATTTGAAAAGTGGCAATCCCAATTTAGAAATCTTTATATGGAAAAAGACGTGGCCAAACTACTGTGCATGCAACATTCTCTTGAAAATAAGGTAAGTTTTAATAATCAACAGTATGAGACAGCTATTTTAATATGATTATGCACACACCCTTACCAAAAGCAATCCTACACACTGTCACAGATAACGATTTTGATAACAGGTAACACTGGATTTCAGAGAGGAACCAATTTATCTCCCTTATTTGCTTTGTAATTACCACTGTAGCTTTAATCTTTTATTCAGTCATGGCCCTTCAAACTTTGAAGTGAATATCCTCTAAAAAACAGTTGCACATTTTTCACTACACTTCAAAATACATTTGGCCTATTGAAAAGGTGAAATTAAATTATCCTTTTCAACCAAAATAAAGCATTATAGATATTAACAAATCACTAATACTTAGGGGCAATCCCTTTAGGGGTGAATTCTGTGGGGTCTGGTTTACACTGGAGATTTTAGTAGTATCAAGTATTTATATCAGTTTAGTTGCTTTCATAAATTCTTAATAGAAATAGTATATAGTGGTATTTACAGAAAAGCAGTAACATTCAACTTGAAACAGCTGAACTAGTACAAATTTACTATTTGTATTCTTTTTACTATTTGTATTTTCTATTACTACCTGAAAGGAGGTTGTAAAGAGGAAAGAGCTGGCCTCTTCTCCCAAGTGACAGCGGATAGGACGAGAGGGAATGGCCTCAAGCTCCGCCAGGGGAGATTTAGGCTGGATATTAGGAAAAAATTTTTCACAGAAAGGGTCACTGGGCACTGGCAGAGGCTGCCCAGGGAGGTGGTTGATTCACCTTCCCTGAAGGTGTTCAAGGGACGGGTGGACGAGGTACTGAGGGGCATGGTTTAGTGTTTGATAGGAATGGTTTGACTCAATGATCTGGTGGGTTTCTTCCAATCTGGTTATTCTATGATTCTATGATTCTACGAAATGGTTTCTAAACCATCTGCAACGAGAGTTTGTATACTCTGTAGATCTGATCATTGGCTCAATATTGGGCAAAATTACCTGCTGCCAAATAAGCATTAGTCTCACAAATACACTTAACAAAGCTATAAGTGCTTATGGGAATAAAAGCTGCATATCTAAGCTACAGATATTGATCTAAATCCTGGGAAGAAAACTTATTGCTATTAATTTCAGTAAGAAAACATGCTTTAGCAGATCCAAGATTTCATCCCTTCACAAATTATCAGATGGTGGGTGGTTTTATTTGATCTATAATTATCCAAACTAAAGGACTGTTTGCACTACAGTCAAAACTTACAGAAATAAATATTACTGAGGAAGAATGCTCTTGGGTTTAACAAAGTTTTAGAAATGAAAATAGCCACTTCAGAAACAGTCCAGATATGACAATTCCCAATTAGTTCTTTTAATTCCTGAACTATGCAATTCTAAACCTAATTTCACATCTCTCTAACAGAAACTGCCTATGTAATGTTATTTAAACAGATAGCTTCTGTAATCTCCTTTAAAGCATAAAGTAAATTTATAAATGTTGACACTTATTGCTTGTACAACTTAATCAAGGTGTCCAATTTCCATTGTTGTCACTTTTAATTCTCTTAAAAATGGCACACAGTTTGAAACACAGTTGTAAAAGATCAAGATCAACCAAATACTTTATTCTGCCTCCTGACTTGCTACTTTCTGCCAATTTCCCCATTCTGCCCTCTCTACCCTCCAATGGCACCAGCAATGAGCACGAAGAGTCCAGCACAAGAATAAATAAATGATAGCACTCCAGTAACTTGACTTAATGCTAAAATATCAGTTAAGAGGTAGCAGCTTGGTTTTTATATTCCTAAACCTACAATGTTAAGTGCTGTTCTCAGAGATGGATTAAGAAACTGTGAATTTGAGTTACCTGCTGACAGCACCATTTCTAACCTTTGGATAAACATTTTTTAGGGGAAAAATAGATTTTAATAATGACTAGGCTGACACTTTATCTTTAAAGAATAAGTTCAGGCTGCTTCATATTTCAAACTAAAATGCTTGTGCTTAACTCGGAAGGTTACTACTGTTATGTCTGAAGTATTATTACTGTCATTCCTAATTAGCTCATAATTTCCCAAGTGTGTTCTTGCACTGCTATGAGAGATCCTAGGACAAAAATAGCCTCTCCATGTCAAAACACATTAAATTGATGTGTAGATCATAATAACATGGGAAGAGATCTGGTCTTCTCCATAACCTAGGACTTCAAATGGTCTTGAAATAATGTTCAGGTTTGGACATCTCATTGACAATCTGATATAAGCCAAACAAACTCAGGGGGTGAAGGAAGGAAATTTGGAAAACAGAAAGTTCAGGGGTACCAATGTTCAATTCTTAGTAAGAGAGGAAGCATTCTAGAAGTGGTATTTTCATACTAGGATAATTTTCTCACCCGACTGATTAGCTTTGTAGCATGGCAAATTAATTCTTAATGTTGAAAAAAAAACCCAGTGAAGTAGCTTTTAATGTACACTAGGCTAAAATATCTGTATTGCTATGGTATCTACAATATTGAACTTCATATATAAAAATTCCAGAATACATAAGGGCCAGAAATACTAAGCTGAACTTGTGTATCCACGATACTGCTTGTAAGCCTAGATTTCTCCTCCCCTGAAAAGAAGGAAAAATAAATTACAGTAAGTTTTCCTACAGAGAGAAATCGTAGCATGCACAGCCACTTCTAAAGACAGCTTGAGTGCATAACTCAACTAATGCATTATGATTAAAAACAAGCAAATATTATTTACAGGTCACAAGCAGAAACTGAATTAGAAAATTAACACTGCATTTTAAGCTGGTTGATTAGCAACTTCAAGACAGCTTTTAAAAGACAAGTGTTGTTTTACTTCCAGAAAGGTACACAGTACAAAATATATTTTCTCAAAAAAAGTTTTCTTAATTCCACAGATCACAGAACCACTAGATCATCATCTTGTCAGGTCTAGTGATGTGTAAAGAAAATGAAGACTGAAAACTTCTGATGCATAAAACCTAACATCAGTCTTTCACCATCTAAGTCAGTTGCCTCTGCACTGTCTCTATTATTGAAAATCTCCCTGGGACAAGTTAATGCTCTGTAGTTACAAATAGTTAAGTTTTCACTAAAATACTTAAACATTGGAGGTTCTGCTAATGTCTCTCAGAACATCATAATTCACTACATTTTAGTAACAACATTTATACTCTATAAATCATTTCTGATGAAATTGCATTGTGGGTAAGTTTGAGTGTTCATTTCAATTATAATGTGAATAGCACATTAGATTGGCTTTTTTCAAATAAAACAGTATTAGAGTACTAAACTGTGCTCAACAAGATAACAAGATTTATGCTCAACAAGCAAGCAACATGCTTTTCATAATTATAATCCTCATAATTGTTGTAAAAATCAGTACACTAGCTTGCAGTTTACACTAGAATAAAGCATGCTGCTCTCCATGAGGTGCAACAGGAGCCTTCATATCACACATGTAATAGACACTTACACTTCAAGAGATTATATAATCACTCAATTCCCAGCCAAACATGGTGGGCTGCACAGCTAGCAATTCACTGTGCTTCTGTAAGTGCCTGAGCTAAAACAAGCACAAAAGGTAGATGGTACAAGAGGGAAAATACAAAGGATTAACATTTCAGAAGGAAAATTCATTACTAACAATATAAAAGTTCACTGTATCTTCAGCTGTTCCAGGGATGATGAGCTGACAAAAAGCAGCAATTCAAAATAGAGGTATTCCAAGAATTCATCAAGGTACCTCTGGACTGAAGCTCTACCATTCATCACATCAGCCACTTCCCCTAGTTTGCTTTGCACTCTCTGTCATCATCCATGTCATCAATAAAAGTCTTGAATAATAAGGGCCCTAGTATTGAACCCTGGGGTGCTACACTCATTACTAGACTGCAGTTGACTGTCAGGATGCTAATCACCATCATTTTAGACAAATAGTTTAGCAAAGTTTTCAATCCACTCAGCAGTCTGTTCATCAAGCCTAGACTTCCCTAGCTTCCAAACAAGAATGCTACAAGAAAGAGTGACAATAGTCTTACTAAATCATGGTATATTACATCCACTCTCCCTCATTTGCATAATCAGTCATTTCCATATGGAAGGCAATTATGTTAATCCACCATGATTTAAACAAAAAATCCATTTGACCACTCCTGTTTATCTTCTTGGCCCTTCTGCAGATGGCAAAGGACTGCAAGAGGATGTGCAATTCATAGGTTGCAAAGACCACGAAAGGATGTGTCCAATGATTCTATCAACAGCTGAGGAGAAGTTGAACAACCTAGTACTCCCTCAGTCATCCTTCCATCATTTTTAAAAGAACAGTTTCCTCAGTCATCAGAAACACTCCCTAGGTTATGGAGAAGACCAGATCTCTGCCCACAGAAACTTTGAGTGTCCTTCAATCTGGTCAGTGTTTCCTTGGCTATACAGGGAGTATAGATCCATGTATTCACTTTATCTATGATGAGCAAAGTATACTAAATATAAGGTCAGATAAGCTTTGGTAATGTTTCCTGCAGCATGTGAGATTTATGCTCCAGGAAAGCAAAAGAACTTCCTGGGGTAATAGGTTATTATGGAAAATGGAAGCCTTTGTCCCATGGAGGAAGAAAACTTCAACCATTCACATATTGCTTTCTGTTAAATCGTGGTGGTTCTAATCTCTAGACTCAAGATGTTCAGCCCAGACTCTTCCCTCAATGGAACATTTTTTTCCTTTCTCTTCCAGGGCTCTGAATCTACACTTTAAAGGAACAGCTGCAGATGGGAATGAAGAATTCACTGTTGCTGGGAGTCCGCATCTTCTTGATGTTTCTGTCTTCTTTTGGTCACATCAGACTTCTCAGCCTTGAAGAGTCTGGCTTTTGTCCATGCAAAGTCTATGCAATGATCCTGTCAATCTCTTGTTCTTGGTGCTATAAAGCTGGCATCACAGGAAGTCACCCTGAGCACACATCTAACTGGTGAGGTTATCCTTGCCATTCATTGCACAGTGCCAGGTAGGAACACTGAGATATCCTGATGCCCTCAGACCAGGGCTGCAGCATCCACCCTCCAGAATTCCGCTCAGATAGAGGCTGTGCAAAGGTAATGATTGCACTATCCATTACCTGATAACTCCTGCAGTGTGTTGTCAACATGTATGTGTCCTTTTCTACTATGAGCGGCACTTTTGAGCATCTTGTATGTGCACTGAATGTCAACTTCTTCATCAATTGCCCTATTACTGTTCACATATCCAGTCCTCAATACTCCTCACTTAAGAATGCCTAAAGATGAGTAGGAAGTTGGATATGACTCTCTTGCCCTCTCTGATGGGTCCTCTGCTCAGTAGATAAACTCTGGCACTGTCCCTGAGATCCTGGCCATGATTTACGTAACCTATAAACAGTGGATCCACTGTATGCTGTTGCTTCTTTCACTGTTGCCCAGAAGAGAACATCAACAGAAACTCTACTTTGTGACACATTATGAATGAAAATATTTTAGTGGTTAAACATGAGAAACTGCATTGAACTCTGCCAAAAACCCTTTATCAGCAAGAGTATAAAGCATTTAGTCATGAGACAAAAAGTATCATGACTAGACACTATTCGACTAGACACTATTTAGGTAAGAGTCTCGCAATTCCTCCATATATTAACTGCATATGCAGTCAGAGCCATATTTCTGTATTTCTAGTTCATATCTCAGAGGGTGTAATGAAAAAGCACAAGTTCATGGCAACAAACAAACATGAATCTACTTATAAAATAAGTCACTCGTTCTATGTCACAAACCCCAAATCATAGCATAAGTTTGTAAACCTGACTTAAAATTTACCTTTGCAAAGGTTTGATTTTGCTATTTTCTTGCTTCCCCATGCATGGAGTCAGTGCCAGGGGCCACTGCAAGATATATTTTCAATTTTGCTAAATACAGGTGCCGGGAAATGCTTTGGCACCTGTTTTCTGATACTATGTGTTATGTTGGAGTAGGTGGAGATTCAGAGAAACTTCTAGCGCTCTCTGCTTCACTTACAGTGAATCTACTCTTTCACTGAGCAAATTTCAGTCAACATTGAAAATCTGGAACTTTGACCTTGAGTTCTATGGCATTTATGAAACCTCAGTGTGGACAGTGACTTAGGAATCTTAAATAATTCTGGATCTTGTATTATTTTTTAAAGCATGTTTGAAAATACTGGTGAAACTTACTTGCTTGGAATGTCAATTGGAAAAAAAATAATGTTTTGATCTTATTAACTCTTTTAGCTATCTAGATTCTTACAAAGGGGTATAAAATATTTTGAAAAACAACAGAGGAACAAACCCACAACAAAATACTAGCTATTTGGCTTAGACAGCCAGTAAAAATACATCGTAGGAGCCTCCTATTGCCTAAATGCTGCTATGTAGTCCATAGCCAACAACCAGTCACCTGTATACATGAGGCTGTATGACCTAGGAGGTCTACCATGAATAAATGTTACAGGTCTGTGTTATATTTTAGTCACCGCAGCACAGTCTACAGAGCTCTTCAGGGTAGACGCGAACAATTTACAATATATCTGTTGCCAGGAAATGGAATGAGGCAAATGTAATCATATCCTAGTCATATTTTAAAAGCAATCCAAGAAGCTTAAGCTCCTCCTCCCACCTAAAAACCACAAACCACTGTACCTGTCAACATGACATCTACCAACACGTTTTCAAGAGTTGGATTTCTGAAGGAAATGACGGCAGAAGAACCCTGGCCAATGCATGCACTTATGCTGGTTGGTTTCATCAGCTCAGGGAGAAGACCAGTCCCCAAAAGGTAAAATATCCACTCTTTAAGCTGTAGATAAAACATGTCATTATTTATTAATTGACAAGTCAGATTTGTACATTTTAGGGCATTTTGCCTACTTCTTTCTTCTAGTGTTCTATGTCTTTTTTTTCTTTTGTAAGTGAACTTGCTGTTATACAATTTCTTTCATCTTCCCTCAAGCAGTTATGTTACCCTAAGTACTGCTATCTGCAAATCAATAGTTCCAGTCTGGAAGATGTTCTCACCTCTTCTTTGTATTTAACTTCAACGTTACTCAGAGCACAGAATATTTAACTTCTATGTTGCTGCTCAGAGCTTACACTGTCGTGAATGTAAAGATGAAGGTGGTTGCAAGAACGTTTTGATAAATAAACTGATGTGTTAATTTTGACCATTTTTGATCATTTTGTCAGCATGACAGTAAAGTGTTGCCTGTTCCACACTTATTCTTTTAAGGATATAAAGAGTGATGTTAACAACACCACTCAATATGGAACTTTTAAAGGTGAATAAATAGGAAACATGAATGGTAAATATAAAGACCAAGTCACTCTTTGATCTGTTTTGTTCATTATCACTCAAAAAGGTATGCATCATAAAGAGAATAGAAAATAATAAATAAAATAAAAACACTATAGTTGTTATCTGGAATATTGCATATTCCTCTGCATAGCCTGTCTGATAAAAATAAGGAAAATCTGTAACAGAGTTCAAAAACCTAACAATAATATCTAGAAATAGTCACACTAAAAGATGACTAATTCATTTGGCCTTCTCAGTATAAACAGCTATAAGTAAAATGGGACATCACATGTCTTCAGAAAATAGTTTTGGATACAAAAACTGTGTGGTTTTATTATCATTTTGTAGAGAAACAATATATGCAACAAGGAAAAATAAATTTTAATTTTAATGAAGGAAATTTATTGGTAAAAATTATCTAAAGCTACAAGATTTAGTAGAATTAACAAAACAGAAAATAAAAAAAAAGGAAGAAATCATTAATGCTGATGTAGAGACTACTCAGTATAGAGGCAGAATATAAAAATAGAGCTTATCCCTTGTTTAGGTTTTAGACAGTGATTTATGTTGCCTGGTTTGTGGAAACTTCTGTATTACTCAGTCTACTAAGAATTAAATCTACTCCACTTTAAAATTACATTTTATTTCAATATCGTTGACTTAAACATAACCAATAGCCTGTTTATAGTTAGATTGATGAGCTAGAAGCTAGCACAGCTCACTATTCAGGTTCTGATGGGAAGGCAAATAATGCTGCTACACAGATTTTGAAGCAACACAGGACTAACTTTGGTGAAGCCCCTTTGATAGTCATAGTCAACAAGAAACTGCCCAACGATTGCCAAGACAGCATGCCATAGCATTTGTGTTCCTGACTAATTTTCTTCATTGCCACATCGACCTCAAGAAGTTAAATGCAAACAAAAAGCTGAGCACACTTTGCAGGCTTATTTTGAAGAACTGAAACACAGTCATAAGGATGGCAGAAGACCGTGTTTTCAGAGAGCTGGATGCGTGCGGGCATGGAAGGAGTGCACTTTTCCATATTTTGTGCATATGAGCTGTAAAGATCAAGTTTGAGATTTACTGCTGAAGACTTGGGCTCCTGGTCTACAAACATTAAGAACTAGCTCCTAACAATATTTTTGTGGACAACAAGCAGAGACATTTAGAACTCCATTTCTTCAAGTGCTGAGCAAGAAGGAAAAAATATTTAAAAAAACAGAAACTTAAGGTAAGTAATGCAAGACAGTATCTAATATTAGGCTCAGCTTTTCTATACTTTTACTTACTGCTGTTAAATTCTCTGCATTACACTTGGATGACAGTGATGTTGTAAAAGAAAAGGATAACAAGAGATATATCAGGACTCTGTGTGTGCGTTATGTTCAAGCTGACCTTCCAGATGTGCTGTCCCAACAAATTTAATTTCAGATTTTCACAATGATTAGAGCTAAACGCAGATTCACTTTGTGAAGAGCTCTTCATGTGGCTTCAAACCAGAAACAAATGAAGCAGGTAATAGCATAGTGAAGTTTCTCTCAGTTCAGCAAAGCAGCACTATCAGAGACAGTTAAGGCTTATCCTATAAGTACTGTCATTAAAGGATTGTAGATTAGCAGCTATTCAGCAGTCAGATGGCTTAAGTGTCCATTCGGATATATTTCATCACAGGAATCAAGAGAGAGAAATCAATGTCAAGGTGGGGGGTTACATTACAAATTGCATGAGATATCCACCACTGACAAGAAACATTCTCCAAGTCTTCATTAAAAAGGGCAGTTATATTCACTGTCAGCTACCAGTACTACAATTAGCAAAATAAATGGTCTGTGATTAATTTAGTAAGGACTGTAGCAGTACAAATGAATGAAAATTTAAAACTTTAAAAAAATCAAGCATAAAAAGAGCACTAAAAATTCAAAAAGTCTGTGTCAATATATTGAAATTGTTAAATGGGTTTGGACAAAGAAGCCTGAAGGATGGGATACTGACTAAAGTTTACTGTAGATAAAAACATGGAGAATTTTCATTACTGGAAAGGAGATGCACTGGATGTATAGATTCAGGTGGCAGGGTTCAATTTGTTCCTGAAAGGTTTAAATTAATTGTTGTATTTACTGCTTCTTTATTTGGCGAAGAATTTTTTTCTTTATTTCTTAATTTAGATAAGATTTCTATGTACTATTAGGATCGAAATAAGATAAGGACATTCAGTCCTCTTGAACTGGTCCTGGATATATTTCATTCACTTAAGAACTGCTAGCTCGTTGTTTTTTTCCTGAAAAAATGTTTAAGAAAAGAGATCCTGAAAATAAATGCTGTGCTAACTCCATCTGCAAATATCTCATGTGTTCAACAAATTTTATCAGGACAAAAATTGCCACATAACTTCTTTCACTAATTGCTTTCTTCATATAAAAGAATATTGGGTTGTGCAGTGTTACTTAAAACACTACTGAAAACTCCTGGTAGTACTTAACTGGAGTAATTCACCAGACTGCAGTATATTAGGATATCTGAAAGTCTAACAAGAATACAGAAAGGATGTAACATGGAAAGCAAATGCTTCATTCAACAAAAGCTCATGTGATGAAATATTATCATTTACATCACATGATCAGTTTTCCTTTTTGTTTCCATTTGTAATTTTTAATCACCTAGTAAGTCACATTGGTGGCATGTTCCTTTATTTGTTTCTTA
This sequence comes from Clamator glandarius, assembly GCA_033459285.1. NCBI lineage: Eukaryota > Metazoa > Chordata > Aves > Cuculiformes > Cuculidae > Clamator > Clamator glandarius. The sequence goes on along the minus strand of JAUNZM010000117.1, from coordinate 869,415 downwards.
TTTAAAATAACAAAAAATCACAGAGAAAAAATAGCTTTAAGAATACTATGATGCTTACGGTAAAAATCATTTTCAAAGAAACTGAACAAAAGAATTCACCTTTTCAAGTATGTGACCTTCAAAAATTCAGAACAGACTAAAAAGGAGATGCTTTAATATTGTTGGGGGTTGGTGGAAAAAAAATCAAGTAATTTAATTTCAGAAGTGTCAATGCAAAGAAGTGTCAGTCTTCTAGAGTTAAAAGCAGCAGAGCTAATTACCAAGAAAGTTAAAATTATTCATCACTTATTTAGGTCCTAAGCCATAACGCCACATTTAAATATCGTAAATAGAATAATTTCTGTGTAAAACTAAGGTTAAAACAAATCATAAATTTTAAACATCTTTGCATTTGCTCTTTCATTATGCATCTAGCCATTAAATTTCAACTTGACCTTTAGAGTAAAACCCTTATTTAACTGCCTATTAAAATATTATATAATCTGAGTTCCAAGTGTTGTGGGCAGCAAACACAGTGTCATACCTGTGAACATCTGAAGGTTATTGATGCCTTGTGACTGCCTCTTCCAAGGGCAGATGGATAGAATTTCACGGGTACTTCAGTGGTAGAATGAGGAGCGACAATCAGCTGTAAAAATACAAGAAAGTAGCAAAGGAAATTTTTTTTTAGTCTGTTTCTCTTCTGTGCTTTGTTTCAACACTGTTGATGTGATTGACGCATTTCACCAAATGCATTCTCTACTCTCAGAAGCATAGGCTGCTAGGGCAGCAAGTGCATTGCAGTAAACAATTTTTGTGGCACTCACTGCACATTTGCTCCCCAGAAACTACAGAGCTGGTGTTAACAGATTGCTCCAAGGACATGGAGGGCAGCGCTCTCAAACACCTTTCAAACACAGCTTTGGTGTCTAATCATTATTGATGACACTGAAAGGTCATCACATTGACCTCAAAGACATAAAGTGGCTTATAAGGGAAATACATAGTAGATTTTAATAAACTATTGCTTTGTTTCTCTTCCTTTTCCCTTTATCTAAACAAATGTAAACAACATTACTAGTTTTCTCGTCATCTGAATTACACTACTTGAGCCCCAATTGCACAAGGAAAAGCAAAGTAGCTGACTACAATGGGGTCATAAGTGTTTTTAAGAACTAGATAAGCAGTGAAAGAATAGAATTATGAATAGTAAAAATGCAAATGCATTGAGAGAATGATCAGCTAGAATGCATGATAACCATATCTATTTTTTTAATTTAAAAAAGTACTAGGCTTTTAATATTATTCATGTGTTTAAATAATGTTTGCGTGTAAGAAGATATAAAAAGATGATTGGAATTATGGATGCTCAAGCCATATTTTATAAAATAGATACAATTTACAACTAATAAAGGTCAAAACAACACCCTGGAACAGCTTGCACTGACAAGCCCTTCTAAAAAGGAAATGTCAGCCCTTGAAAATAGGGCTGCTAACCGGCAGTGAACGTGAGTTATTAAAACATTCATTTTAATTTACCACATTTAATGGCTGCAAGTCCCCCAACCTCCTCCCACCCTGAGATATTGGTTGCCTGTGCTCTGATATGATGCTTGGCTTGGGGCTGAGGAAGGTTTGAGCTAGGGGCACAGCAGGGCAAGGACTTCCAGCAGTGGTCCTATCACACCACACCTAGAGACAATGAGCAGAGACATCATGGGCACAGGGATGGGGGCCCGTTGTGGCACTGGAACTATTGTCCATGGCCACAGCTCTTAAAACAAACTGGAAGCCCCAGAGGATTAAGCAGGGACAGAAAGATCCACTCTAATCTTATCAGGGCAGAGGTCCCTGGTAAGGTTTATGTTACTTTTACTCACTGTCTCATGGCTTTCCTTGCCACCTCAAAGCTGAATGTGGGCAGGGGCCACAGGTATCCCGGTCCTGCCATTTGTCTTCTGGGTATGTCTCTAGGATATTGGCATTACAGACTGGGATGCTAGTGAACCTTGTATAACAGATATTCCTACTGACAGCAGTGGGAGCTAGAATGAGTAGAAGGGAGGACAGAGCTCAGATGTGCCCTCTAATCTAATGCAGAAAACTTGAAACATTATTTTTCTCTTTTGGGAAGCAAGTTCTAAAAAATTTTTTCAGAATATTGCCATAGGAGCATATTTGTTTAAAGACATGAACTGTCTTGTCTATTTAAGGGGGTATTGTAATTTTTTTTGAATTTTACAAAAATAATTTACAGTTTCCACTGCATCACAAAAGCATTTCTGGATAAGTAAGTAGATGGATATCAATGCCAGAGCATGCGGCTTGCCTCTCTGGGCTCACTCCCACTTGGCTGTTACAGCACCTACACTCCCACATGGGCAGCACTGCTGCGTCGCCCACACTTCACGATCTCATATGTCCCGTAGGTGGGTGATAATTTGAAAGCATATTTACCACCAGCAGTCAACTGCCACCATCCCACGTCTGTCACCTTTGCAAGGCTTCTGTATTACCCAGAATAACAGACCTGAGGGAAGGTCATCTCCCACAAAACACCTCCATCTCCATCTGCAACACTGCCCAGAGACATTTAGCTGTTCATCACCTAAAAGGAGCCTAAACAGCTCATTTCTCAGGAAGTTCTTGGGCATGCTCAGTACTCAGAGAGCTATTTTTGAGCTTTTTACTTTCATTTGCAGTTTACTTCCTACCTACTTTGTCCAAACTAGCCAGCCACATTTATCAAATGACAACTCACAAATGCAGAAAGAACTTCAATGATTAGCCCCTCCTGAATACGCTGAACAAAATGAAAATGCTAGGAAAAGACATGCTGTTACATCATAAGAATACATGATTAAATTAAAACTGTAGTTTTTAAATTTTTACTAATTTCACTAAGACATCTACATTATTTGGAATACTAACTCTCCCATAAAGATGAAAACTGACTGGGATTCAGTTTTCAATAAGTACTACTTGAAATATATTCATTACACAGAAAAATCACTGCCACAATGACTCTGAATAATCAGCATGGAGTTATGATAATCCAGCAGTCTGCCTGCTCTGAAATTTTACATTTTAGTTCTGTTTTAAAAAATTAATTTTATATTACACAGTATGATGTTCTACTATACCCAGAAAGTAATTTGTTTGAAATAAAGAGCTGGGTAAAAAAAAAAAAAACAAACCAACCAACCAAACAACTTTCTACTAAAAACTGAAGAATAAATTTCTTTAAAAACTGAAAGTAAAAATAAGGCAAAGAAAATGTTTAAAGAAGGTTATACTTGCCACAATCATTCCATATAATGTGCTGAAGTTAACCCATCCTCTGCCTTTCACTTTGTTTACATAAACAATTGTCTTTCAAGATACTTATGTGAAAGGGACCTGGTATCAATGCTGCTTATAAGATCTTAGATATAACTATTCAAATACAGAAATCAAGAAGACTGAGCAACTACACATGCATGATTCCTGTTATAAAATCAAGAAAGGAGAAAAAACTTCCATTAAATCTAGTTTAATTTCTACTCTATACAAAATAATAACCTCAGTCTTTAACAAACTAATAAAGCTTACACACAAAGACTTTGAGACTTTTATTTTCCATCAATAAAAATTCTGTTTCATAGCTGATCAGGATAGAAGACAGCTTCATTAAAATGGTTTGGGCTAATAATAAGACAGAAGAATAGCAAGCTAAAGTTTTATACTGAAAGCGTGTTTCTTTTTGGCAATGTAGATTGGTCCATTCATAAGAGGTTCTATTAAGTACAAGTTACATCATAAATATATGTATGTATAATACATATACATGTGAAAACTGTCTATGTATTTATACAGAAGGAAAGAAGTAAGCTCAGGAACATAGCATTACTCATGATTGAGAATTTTCATCTGTTAAATGCTGAACATTTATCCTCCTTTACTTGAGACAAAGAAAGCTGTGGTTAGAAAATAAACACAGAACTCAGCATCCCAACAACCGTTCCCCACAGAACTCATAAAGCTCAATGTGCTAATGAAAAAAAAAAACAGTTAGAAAGTTTAGAGCACACTTAGAGGCATTAATTTCTGTTCCAACTTTTAGAGAATTTGGCAATATTTCTGAAGATTTTAACTTATGTAGTGTCAGGTTAACAAGAATGAAAACAAGAACAGGTATAGCTTGCTAGAAAGACAACGTAAAGAGACAAGAAAATCCAAATCACATAAAGGAAGCCCTTGAAAACTTTTATCAAATTGTTGAAAGAGAAACAAGATGGTAGATGACACTTAACGCTGCTGTAAGCTACAATTGCAAAGCTGCTAACAGGATATATATACACACCTTTCTCATTTTCATCAGTTTACTAAGAAGTTAATGAAGTTGCTTCTAATGCACATGAAGCTGACAAGAGATTTAAAACCTTTGAATTTCATTTAGACTTCATTAAGCACCCAGAAGTCCAGTAATACTTGAGTATAATTCAAGTGGACCTAAAGAAAGCCTATTATTAATGATGTCAGTACTTGAAATTCAATCAGTTTTATAGAAAATAATCCCTTGTGGTACTTCAGTAATGCCTTCTACTGCAAACCAAAAAGGTAAAGGCAGACACAGACATGGAAGTATGATAAATATGACATTAAGATTTGTTTAAGTTCTGTTTAAGTTCAAAATTTTGCTTAATATTTTAGGTAATCAGTCCCTAGGCAAGATAAAATTGTCTTTGATATCTCTGTTGAATCTGGTTCATCTAACACAAATCAGTGACTGATGATATTCTTTTGAGATATCTTCTGACTTACAGCCCAATAATTTCAACACTTCTAGATCTCAGATGACAATACCAAATATGGCTGAATACATGAAATACTAGAATTACTGATTTAGAATATGCAAAAATTTAAAATGACTCTACTAATTCTCTTCAAACATAATTTATCTTTATTGGACAATCCCATCTTTAATCTATTGTTCTAATAATTAGTCCTTTATTGTTGTATTTCTTCTCAGAACTCTTCATACCAGAATTTTTTTGCTGGCATAAAAAGTATTATTTAATTTAAAGAGACAAGCAACTTGAAAAACTAAAAAGAGGAATATTCTTCCACATATCACAAAGACTTTGAAACAGGCAGTAACATAAATTAATATCTGAAACAGGTTACAGTTTATAAGTACAAGCAGTAATCTTCTGGGCATTAAATGTAGTGCTGTGTGGATGGACTAAACCTAGGATGCAACATATTCAGGAGAAGATGCAAGTATTTAAACCCCACTCCCACCTTTGATGAAAATCACATTACTTCTCCAAACTTGGATCTGTAATGAAGAAACAAGTTTAAAAAGTAGTTGTTTATAGCAAAATCTCCAAAACTGTCTTGACTGGAAGAACTACTGTAATTCACAAAGAACATTTCAGAATTCAATGCTTAAATGATATTTAAGACTGAGTAGTCTATTAAGAAGAGAAGAAAGAAAGAAATGATGAAACTTTCGACAGTTAGTGTTGCACATCTCTTTTCCTAGGCAGTGTAATGTAGTCATTGGTAATATGTGAATCTCTGGTAATAAAATAGGAAAGCTGAAAGAAGTTGTTACTTCGGGGTTTGTTTTTTTTATTTCCAGGAAAAGGAAGCTTGCAATCTGCAGGAGTCAAAAGCCACTATAATTAAATCTAGTCCACTTCAGTGCCAATGACTTAAATATAACATGCATAATACTCCTCAATGATTAATATAGTTTGCATCCATTATGTTTCTTAGCCCCTATTCAAATACCAACAGAAGACATGATTAATAATATCTCTTGTTCAGTTTTACCATAATGTATGGAGATATATTAATATGTGTGTCATAAAAGACCTACTAAAATACATTGAATGCAATACTATGTATGCAAAATATAGCACAGTTCAGTAAATAAGTCTGATCCCCTTTAGCTGTGACCTTTACAGCCTCTTTTAAGAACATTTGGTCTTGTTGTACTGATATATTTGAGACTGAGAGCTGGTTAGTTTCTGAAAGCCCAAACCGCATATAATATGACTTTATAGGGTTCCTCTGTTTTGCCCATAAGAATCAATTTTCTACCTTCTTAGCTTTATTTTATGATCTTATTGTGATATTCCTCTCCTTCTGACCCTTTTACCAGTTTGCGCAAATAAAACAGTTCGGGTATACGTCTTCCCTATATTATCTTCCTCACGTCTAGAAAAGCTGCAATTGCCACTTCCTTCTTGTCCATAACGTGTTTGGTTTGGGGTTTTTTTTTTTTTGCATTGAAGGTTCTATATTCATATCCTAGTAAGAGGTCTCCCTAATTTCTTGCACTAGTTTCCACACATCTATCCTCCTTTTTCATATCTCCACATCATACAAAGGATCCATATTTTACACCACTGTTAATAATGTCCAAAGAGTTCTTTATAGGACCTGCTCTCTTAACCAATAATCAATGGTAATGAATATTTTTCAGGGTCCTTCTAAAACCCTAGCCAATCTCAATGAAAATACGGAAGTCAAGCCCATCTATACAACTCTCAGTCATTGAAAGGAGAAAAATGTTAGTAAGAAACATGGAAGTGTTTCTGTGAGGAAGGATGAAAAAGTGTAAGTGAATGTGAGGGGACAAAGATTTTCTCAGTACAAGTCAGTTTCAATCCATAGTATGATATACAATTCAATATATTCTCAAGAGAATTCTCTCTCTTGTACCACTTTTGTTTAAGCACAGAAATCTTACTTACTGGATATTTCTGATCAGTGTCAGTTGAAAAATTCCTAGGATTACTGTTAACAATTTCTAGCTCCAGAGTTTCATGTGTAGGATTACAGAGAGGTATATATAGATAAGCCCATCTGAAAAAAAATAGGTATATATAATGACTATTAATTACTGAACTTCTTCCAGTGCATTATATTATTCATCATCAAAATCTGTCTTGAAAAATGAGTACTTCTAAAATAAGAAGTATGTTTTGTTGCATTAGTATTTTTCCTCTAGTATGGACACATATTTAGTAGCATTCATTAATATTATTAATAATTATCAATAGCAGTAAAATCTAGTAGCAATAACCATTCTAATACTTCAGCCATTCGTAAGAACAGAATTTGTTTCATTGTATTTCAGTTTTCAGGAAGTTAAAGTTGGTTGGTTGAAGGGACTGTAGCTACCTCACTACTCAACAAGGAGGAAAATACCTTGAGGGAGAACTAGTCCTAATATAGATTACTAAGATGTGGAATCACTTTTCATTCTCTACAGGAGAAGAATAGACTTAATGCCTTAAACTTGGTGCCTAAGTTTTAGACAGGAGGATGTGGAAATTAATCCTGGTGTCTCTGATAGCACAGCTTCACACTTATTCCTAGGTTACAATCTGCAGATTTATGCCTCGCCTTTTTTCTTTATTTTCTGTAGATCTAACTTTGGGATAAAACATTATAGTCAAATAGATAATTTAGAGTGCCAAAGCCAACAAAATAATTTTGTTCCAAAATGTAAAATAATTGTAAGTATGTCTTTATTCTGTAGTCTGTCCATGGATTCTCTCTGCCTCAGGAAAAGCACTGCAGAGAAATTAAAGATAATCAAATAAATGCTATGTGTAACTCCTGTTTGTCTAACCAATGGTTTACAGAAGTAGCTTGTAATTAAGTGGTACTGCTAATAGCTTTAGATTTACTGTCACTAGGCAACCATTCTTCGTCATCTTGTAACCCTGAGATCTCAAAACAAATGTATTGTTCCACACCAGCCACTTAAATGGAGGTTCTGCCTGCTTCCCTACTCTTTCTTCCTCAGCATGGTCTGAAAATCTGTTTAATTTTATGCAATTGCTGTGTGTTCATTGTAGCACAATGGAAAATCATTATGTTGCAGATGTAGATGATGTATTTTAATGAGTGTTGTGGCTGTACCAGAACAAAGATTGGAATATGCCGGTTGCCTAAATGTTATGCCTTAAATCAGCTGGCACTCTATTTTACAGATTGCTCTTCTTTATTTTCTAATTAAAGAACAAATACAAGATACTTCAATAGAGAATGCAATCTTCACAAGAATTCAGAAGACTCCCTCAAATTTGTCTGTTCTTATCCAAATAATGTATTATTTGCCTTTAACAAAGATAGACGAACATAAATCATGTTCTTGTTACAACACCAAGGGACACAGAAAAGAGACTCAAGGTGAATCAGTGAAAAGAGTAAATAAGAAAAGTTTGAAAAATGAGATACATATATTGGTTTTGCTGTAATTTATCTACCTAATGGATATTCCCTCTAGTCAAAGCTGTGGCAGGTCAGCTGCTAGATTGCTCCACATATTTATCCTCTGGAAAAAAACAGTCAGTTAATCATAGCTAAATCAGTAAGGAAAAAGAAAATACAAAAAGTAACATTTAGAAGAGAAGGTATTTTAGTCAAGTTTTATGGCTAACTTCAGGCCCTAAAACTTGTGTGCAGGGGGTTCCTTCCAAGATATGCGGTGATATAAATCCCCAGCAGCTAAGTGGCAGATTTGTTTTTGATTAACACTGTCAGAGCATTTTATCACTGAGGTCCCAACAGTAGAGAGTAGAGAAATATGAAGAAACATTCACACAAGAACTTCAGATTCACTCAATAATTCTCATTTTTCACTTTTACCATCTCTAACCTTTACTTTTTTTGTCTTATCTTTTTCATACACAATACTTTGTCAATGGGGAAACTATGTTGGAATAACTGAAATTTCAGTAAGCAACTATTTGACTGATAGAAGTTCTTCAAGTTATCAAAATCATTAAGAACTTCTGTCACCTCACACAGATGGACTACAGTGGTTATGCCAGAAAAAGTTGCTACATATGACAATCAATTCAAGAAGTCTGTGAAGATCATTTGACTGACTCATCTTCAGTAACTCCACTGTGGAGCCCATATCAGTATAGATAAAAGAACACAGAGAACATCAAGTACAAGGTTTCCTTGCATAGAAATATATGCTAAAAGATGTGTTAAATTTACCTTGACAGAAACAAAAAATAGATCACGCTGTGATAAACCCAGCATTTTAAGGCTATCTGAAGTTAAAAGATAAACTGTCAGAATTTGTTCTTTTCTCTTTCAAGAACTGGTTAGAAACTGATTCTAAGTGTATCAATAGGCCCTTGGCTCCTAATCCAGTTCCAAGTAATGTTTTATGGACACAAAAGTCTGAAATTTTTCAGATTGATAACAAAAAGAAGGCAGTGAGCACATATGATCATGCTTCTTGAACATTCAAGAAAGAGGTGTTAGAAAGGAAGTTAATCTCTCAAAGAACTGCAAAGCTTCACCAACCAGAAATGCTTCAAACATTTTTATGATATTTGCAGTCTATGTCCCTGGGAACATAGCCACTCAAACCAAAACAAATTGGTTCTTAACCATTCTTAAACAGACAATGGTAGACAATGTAAATGTCTACCTGCATCACCTTTAGTTAGTCAGCATAAATTAATAGAGTTAATTTACTTGGACTACCTCATCTTTTCAGCAAGTAGAGCAATTCTCAGTAATTTAACTGTAATATCAATGCCATCATCGATTACTATTGTCCAAAATTTTGCACTTCAAGAGAGGATAATGTGCTGATTACACAATACTAATAAATTTCTGGAAAAATGAGAGTGTTGAAGGAAAAGACTGAACAAAAAGCAGTACACTTTATGAAACTAAGAATACGGCAGATAAAGCAAACAGAAAAGGAAGTTTGTAAGTATTAATATACTGTTCTATCATATATATATATATATATATAAAGAAATATGAAAGAGACTACTGTTAATTTTCTGTTACATATTGTTTGTGCTGTTGCTAACAATTATCCTAAATAGTACTTTATTTTTCCACCACTACCCACCCAGAACAGATGTGGATGACTTCATTCATGCATAAGAATTGTGGCATGCAACTACAGCAGAGTGAAAAGAAATCTCCTTGGAAAAAAACAAAACACAGAATTCAATGAATTTGAGATTATTGTTTTGATAGGAAAGGGTTGTTTTTAATGGTGCTGATCCTTTCTGACATACATTTTATTTGCAGTAAGAAAGGATGACTTGCCATTCTCAGTCAGACCACTTATGCATGTAGCTCACAGGTAGCGCATGCTAGAGGAAATTATTAATACTATATAATCTGAATGGAATGGTTTTAAGTTATTTCTGACTCCTAACAGTGTCAGCCTACAGAGTAGAGAAACATTACAGTTTTTATTCAAGTCAGCCCAGAATTTTAGAGTAAATACCATGAAATTGGCTCTACTGATTTTCTTAGAAAAACATAGTAATGAAGGCATTGCCAGTTAACTCTGGTCTATGTGTCATATACGAACAGCACAATATATTCACAAAACATTAATCAGGTAAAAATTCGTGTTGCACTGTATAATATTTTTGTTCAGTCTGTTATGCATATTAATTAAAGATTGGGTCTAAGATAAGGTATGCAGAAGTAAGTGGAATTTAGCATTCAGAAGAGCTGAGTAGTTGGTTCCATAGAACCAACTCCAAAGCAGAGGTGATAGGTGGAAAAGTACTACCGAAATTCTGACATTCCTGAAACCCTTATCCTAAAAGTTTCGATTTATATCCCCAAAGTCAGAATTGAAAATTATGCCATCTAAATGCAAGATGATTTTTTTTAAGTAAGACAAGACTCAGCTTCATTTCTCTGCCTGCTCTAAGCAGCCCATTTTCTTAACATTTGCAATGTTCCAGCAATGTCTACCCCTAGGATCTGCAGGACGGAAGTTGTATTACTTTGACACCTCTTGAGAGGTTAAAAGAAATTGATAACAGGTATGCAATCATTTGTACAACAGGACTATCAGGTATATTCTCAGTTCAGAAAGAGAAAGAAAGAAAATAGAACAAACCTACAGAACTCTGTATTATGCAACTTTGTGATTACATTCTGCAGTATTTTCATAGTGTTTTCTATATGAAGACTTCAGAGAACGTCCACACAAAGGTTTTCAATTCCATTTCAATTTCACTTCTGCAAGGACAATTTCACTTATCTACGCATAAATCTAAGAAAACTACCTGCAGACTACTACCATACACATGCAGACCTATTCTGGCTTTTTGATGTAAAATCTTCATAGTTTTCTGTGCTACTTCAGATCAGTGACTAAGTCTGACACTAAGAGCTACATACTTACTTTCCAAGCTCACATTCTATTTCAGGTAGATTAGTTGGTAATGGCTTCTCTACAATCAACTTCAGTGCATACCAAAACTCTCCAACCATATCTGACAGGAACAGGACACTAAAAACAGAGACATAATTTTATGCAGCTTTTGTACAGACAATTAAAAATGTACAGATTGAAATTCAGGAAAAGTGTAATGAGTTCAACACAGGAAGTTCTTTAATTAGCTACCAGTAACTAGAACCAGTAATTAGCTACTGTAAGACTTCCTGCCAGTATCTGAGTTCAGCTACCAAAACTACCCCCTATTTATATCTACAGTTACTGATGAAATGAAATCTCTCCTTCAGTGTTCTTAACTTTTTAGCATAAAGATTTGGGTTTGCTTTAGTTTGTTTGTTTGTTTTTCAAAAATAAAACTCAAAAGCATTTCAACTGCTAACTTAAAAGAGTAAACTTTATTAATTTCTTTTCGATATTAGAGTATTTTCTTTCAAGCTGTTTTGAACTCAGAGGATAAGGAAATAGAAATAGTATTCACTGATTTAAAAAAAAAAACCTTTTCAAATCCAGTAATGAAAATAGAGGAATAGATGTAGAGACAGTTATATGAGCATGACAAAGAGATATCCTTCAAAGGAATATTCAATATACTGGTTTAATATACAAACAAATGTTGTCATGACTGGAAATTGCTTGCTGCTAGATGAGATATGTACAGCTGAATAATTCTGTGACAAACATTCTAGCACATTCCTTTGCTTTTGTACATTATTTTTTCTATTTTTTTTATGGAGTTTGAGTGCCAGAGTGTCCTAAAAGGAACCGAGGGACCCATTTGCAGACTGGACCTGCTCCACAGAGAGGTCTGCTGCTTACCAGGGGCATCAGTGAAGGAGGTAGCTAGAAAACTTCCTTCTCTGGTCCATGAGACAGACTACTATCCTCTGATAGTAGTCCAAACTGGCAATGATGATTTAGAAAATAGAAAGACCAAAGCCATCAAGAAAGACTTCAGGGCCATTGGGAAAATGATGGAGGGCTCTGGGGCTCAGATAGTGTTCTGCTCCATCCCAAGGCTAAACAGAGAGGAGCTGGAAGTCAGGAAGAAGAACTCGATTAATGCCTGGCTCCGAGCCTGGTATGAGGATAGGGGCTTCGGCTTCTTTGATCATGGGGTGGCTCACGCAAACCCCAAAATCTGTTGCTAAGGATGGGACATGTGAGTCTCCTAGGGGGGCTAAAGCCCTTGCTAAGAACTTAGCTAAGCTCATAAACTGAGCTTTAAACTAGATGTGAAGGGGGAGGGGATTGAGACCAGGCTAGACAGGAGTGAGCCTGGACATGGAGCACTGATGATTCAGAGAGAGTGTGCTGGAGAGGACCACCAGTACAGCACCACACAGAAAGTGGGGGAGAACACACCTGGGGGTGGTAAGGGAGATATGGGTGCTCTGGTACAAGCTACTCCAGTTACCAGGCAATTGTGAATGAACTCTGTTCCCTCTAAGAGGGCTGAAGGCTTGGCAGCTCAGCTGAAGTGCATTTACACCAATGCATGCAGCATGGGTAATAAGAAGGAAGAGCTGGAAGCTGTTGTAGGGCAAGGAGCCTATGATGTTGTTGCCGTCACGGAAATGTGGTGGGATGACTCATATAACTGGAGTGCAGCTATGGTGGGGCACAAACTCTTCAGGAGGGATAGGAAGGGAAGGAGAGGAGGTGGAGTAGCCCTCTTTGTAAGGGAGGACTTGGGTGGCATTGAGATGAACTGTGGTGATGAGGAGATTGAGTGCCTGTGGGTTAAAATCAGAGGAGCCCATAAGAAGGTAGATTTTGTGATGAGAGTCTGTTACAGACCACCCAGCCAAGGAGAAGCAGCTGATGAGCTTTTCTATAAACAGCTGGGGTTAATCTCTAGATCAATGCCTCTTGCTCTTGTGGGAGACTTCAATCTTCCTGATATCTGCTGGAAGTACAATAGAGCAGAAAGGAAGCAGTCTAGGATGCTGCTGGAGTGTGTGGAAGACACTTCCTTGCAGAGCTGGTGAATGAACCAACAAGGGAAGGTGCCCTCCTGGACCTGCTGTTTGTGAACAGAGAAGGCTTTGTGGGGGATGTGGCAGTAGGAGGATACCTAGGACTAAGTGATCATGAGATGATAGGGTTTTCTGTTCTAGGCGAAGTGAAGAGGGTGGTTAGCAGGACAGTAGCATTAAATTTCCAGAGGGCAGACTTCGAACTCTTCAGAAGGCTGGTTGGCCAAGTCTCATGGGAGACAGTGCATAAGGGCAAGGGAGCCCATGAGGGCTGCGAGCTCTTCAAAAATGAAATCCTAGCAGCTCAGGAGAAAGCCATCCCTATGCTCCAGAAAAAAAGCCAGCAGGGGAAAAAACTGCATGGTTGAACAGAGAGATCTTGCGTGATATCAAGAAGAGAAATGTTTATGGGCTCTGGAAGAGGACACAGGCCTCTTGGGTGGACTACAGGAGGGAAGTGAGATTATGTAGAGAAAAAATCAGAAGGGCTAAGGCTCAACTAGAAATCAGATTGGCAAAGTCGTTGAAAGATAACAAAAAATCTTTCTATAAATATATAAATAATGAAAGTAGGACTAGGGAGATCATACAGTCCCTGTTGGACACAGAAGGAGCAACAGTGACAGGGGATGAGGAAAAGGCTGAGGTACTTAATGCCTTCTTTGCCTCAGTCTTTAATTGTAAAGAAAGTTGTTCCCTTTCTGTATAAACCCAGGAGCTAGAGGAGCAACATGAGGCTCCCATGGTCCAAGAGGAGGTGGTCAGAGCCTTGCTAGCCCAACTAGACACCCACAAGTCTCTGGGGCCGGATGGGATTCACCCAAGGGTATTGAAGGAGCTGGCAGATGTGCTGGCCAAACCCATTTCCATCATCTTCCAACAGTCCTGGAAGCCTGAGGCAGTTCCACTGGCCTGGAGGCTGGCTGATGTCGTGCCCATCTACAAGAAGGGTCACAGGGAGGATCCAGGGAACTACAGGCCTGTCAGTCTGACCTCAGTGCCAGGGAAAATCATGCAAGAGGTGATCTTGAGCGCTATCATGAAGCACATGCAAGAGAACTGAGTGATCAGGCCCAGTCAACATGGATTCACAAAAGGCAGGTCTTGCCAAACTAACCTGATCGCCTTCTATGACAAAGTAACTCGGCTGCTAGATGGGGGAAAGGCTGTGGATGTATCTTCCTGGACCTCAGTAAAGCCTTTGACACAGTTTCTCACAGCATTCTGCTATGGAAACTGTCGGCCTCTGGCCTGGACAGGCGCACACTCTCCTGGGTGGAAAACTGGTTGGATGGCCGGGCCCAGAGAGTGGTGGGAAATGGTGTTAAATCCAGCTGGAGGCCAGTTACAAGTAGGGGTCCCCAGGGTTCAGTGCTGGGTCTAGCCCTGTTCAATGTCTTTATCAATGACCTGGATGAAGGCAACGAGTGCTCCCTTAGCAAGTTTGCAGACGACACTAAGCTGGGTGGAAGTGTGGATCTGCTGGAGAGTAGAGAGGCTCTGCAAAGGGATCTGAACAGGCTGGAACTGCTGGGCTGAGACCAACAGCATGAGGTTTAACAAGGCCAAATGCCGGGTCCTGCACTTGGGGCACAACAACCCTTTGCAGTGCTACAAACCAGGAGAAGTCTGGAGGAGAGGGACCTGGGGGTGTTGGTTGACAGCCGACTGAACATGAGCCAGCAGTGTGCCCAGGTGGCCAAGAAGGCCAATGGCATCTTGGCTTTTATTAGAAATGGCATGACCAGCAGGTCCAGGGAGGTTATTCTTCCCCTGTACTCGGCACTGGTGAGACTTCACATCGAATCCTGTGTTCAGTTCTGGGCCCCTCAGCACAAGAAGGATGTTGAGGCTCTGGAGCGAGTCCAGAGAAGAGCAACGAAGCTGGTGAAGGGGCTGGAGAACAGGCCTTATGAGTTAATGGTTGAGAGAGCTGGCGTTGTTTAGCCTGGGGAAGAGGAGGCTGAGGGGAGACCTCATTGCTCTCTACAACTACCTAAAAGGAGGTTGTAGAGAGGAGGGAGCTGGCCTCTTCTCCCAAGTGACAGGAGACAGGACGAGAGGGAATGGCCACAAGCTCCACCAGGGGAGATTTAGGCTGGACATTAGGAAATTTTCCACAGAAAAGGTCATTGGGCACTGGCAGAGGCTGCCCAGGGAGGTGGTTGATTCACCTTCCCTGGAGGTGTTTAAGGCACGGGTGGACGAGGTGCTAAGGGGCATGGTTTAGTGTTTGATAGGAATGGTTGGACTCGATGATCCAGTGGGTCTCTTCCAATCTGGTTATTCTATGATTCTATGATTCTATAATAACATTACACCAAAGCAATATAAGCATATAAAAATTATATTAAATGTACTTTGTAAACCCATGACACACTAAGGATCACTTCTTGTTCTAAGTGATAGATAACTATCTCTGTTCCATGACTTTATAGTTCCAGACTATAAAGCATAAAAAAGCTTAGGAAAGAGTCATCCATTTGAAAAGGGACAACTGCCACACATGCTTTTATAATACCTCTTCTCAGCTGCTACCATAGCAAGGGAAATAGAGCATGGCTCCAAAAAAAAAGTAGAAATAGTGTGGCTGTAATATGGAAGTACCTCTGTCCAGCTGTATTTGCAGTCCTTGGGAGCTATTGCAATTTAAAGCAGCTATTAGAAAGCTTTCTAGTATAGTACTGCATAATTGCATTGAGTATGTACAGGTGTGTTTTATGTCATCTTTGCTTAAATTCCCCTAAGCCCCAGTCTACTATTCCAGTAAGCCCAAAGTTTTCCTAGCTAAAACAAATGTTTATTTTATTATTTGGTAATTCTGCACTTGAGAAATACCAGACATATTAACAGCTACCAAAAGTAAGGTCTATTCTCTTTCACAGCTTCAAAATGCATAATTTTTAATACTTCCCAAAGAAAAAAAAAAAGGTTTACTAGAGTGATGACAGTACCCATCTCTAAAAAACAGTAGTCCTTGAAAGCTGTATAGTACAATGATGCCTGCTATTGCTCTGGTCTTTCTTAAAAATCAATAGAAGCAAATAAAAAAACCTTTGAAATACATGGATTTTGCCTTTGTAAATATTTGGTCTCTGAATACAGGCAATCTGTGCCTCCCTCCTCATAAACCACCATCCCACACCCTGCCGATATTTTTTCCAGTCAATTGATACCATTTGAAAGCAAGGAATTGTTTTTCAATCATCCCTTCAGATAAATAATGCTTTCCCAACCAAATTTCAGGAAACTAAGCTTTCCAATTCCATACTCCTCAGCTACTTGCTGAACCAGTTTAGTTGAAATTAAGATCAAGAGGTCAACTGTCTTTTTATTGCTAGTTATCATACCTGCAGTTTCATTGGGATTTCCAATGTAATGAAAACTTTGCAATTTAAAATTTCTCCATAGTTCAGTAGATTATTTTTAATTGATGGATGATTCTGAGGCTAAATGGATTTATGTAAGGATTGTTAAAGAGTTCTTCACCTGAGTTTAGTTATATTGTTATAGTTTCATTCCTTCTCAGAAGAAAAATGAAATAATTTTATAAAAGATAATATTCTCTAAAAACCTACAAATTCATGGAAGGTGTCCCTGTCCATGGCAGAGGGGTGGGGGGTGTGGAGGGGTGGGGGGTGTGGAGGGGTGGAACTAGATGATCTTTAAGGTCTTTACCAACACAAACCATTCTAGAATTCTACAAAATTTACAAAATTAGCAATCGATCTGAAATTTTCAGAGGTAATTCTAATATTAAGTCAATTTCTAAAACATCGTTCACTGAATTCTAATGAACCAGAATGAGTAAGGGTTATTTTGCTGCCTATCAGTCCTTCCTTTAAGGAAGGCTACTGTTTGGGTACAATATATTTACAGTTGGAAAGATTTTTTATTCCATTAATTATCATTTGGGGGGGGGGGTTAGGGCAAAATCTACATAATACATTACTGACATTTCAATAAAAGAAATTTACTTATTAGTACAAAAGCTACAAGTACCAAAACTCTGCAGCTTACCTTTCATGTGAAGTGCCAACAACAGCTGGAGAAAACTCTATTTGATATGTAAGTGTTTGTTTAGGACTAAGAGTGATAGCTTTTTGTCCACAAAGTGACTGATTCTCCAACACCACACTCAGCTGAAGAATTTTATCTGTGGGATTAGTGATGGGAATAGGAATTCCAATAGTGTCCTAGAAATAAACAAACAAACAAAGGCCCACAAAATTAATTATGAGCTATTACACATGAAAGATCTTTCTCAGGCAAGTATAAGATGGTTATACATTATTTAAACTTACATGAACATAGGCTGCACCTTTTTGGTTTGTTTTTTTTTTAATGTACTAACTAACCCAAAAAAAAAAAGACATTGCAGTAAGAGACATTTGAGCCAATCTTCAAATTGTATACTCCTAAATTTCTTAAATAAGGGAAAGTTCAAGTCTTCCTGGCCAGTCTGCATTCCAACTAGCTACTCTAACCTTCAAGACATGGCTGAGGCTCGTCAAAATATGCCTTGCAGGCAGATCAGCTGCACTCCCAATGAGAAAATCATTCACGCCATCTCTCAACAGGCAAATACAGATAGTTGAAAATGCCCACTGTGCAAGCTGGTGAAAGATTCAGGCTAAATTCTGTAGGACCTGTTCCTCTTAACTTTTAAGTTACTTCATAATATATGACATTAAAACAACACAACCACAATAAACATTACCTGTGTCATCCATTTGTGCTATTTCCCTTACTAGCGGTCTCCATACCTTTCTGTTTAAAGTCTATGAATACATCAGGTAAGGACAATATTTTCTTGGCTATTATTTTTGGCTACATGTCTAGTATTAAATACATATATTACATTGCAGTTATTATAATAAAAGGGAGCCAAACTATGGCCTGATTCGATAATTATATATCCTTTACACATGGAACAGCTTTCAGATGAGCAGTTTATGAATTTATTTTTTTTTTCTCATTGGGACTGCAGCTGATGTGCTTGCAAAGCATATTTTGGCAAGCCTCAGCCACATCTTGGAAGTTAGAGTAGCTAGATAGAATGCAGACTGGCCAGGAAGACTTGAACTTTTCCTTATCTAAGAAACTGAAGAGCTGACGATTTGAAGATTGGCTGAAATGATGGGCAGAGGTGGCTCATGCTGCATAGCTACTACATGATTCTTTAGCTGCTTCTGAAATGCTGTTATATTTCACCAGTGTTCCAGTGACAATCTTCCTCACTGTAAAGTGAAAAATACTGTAAATCTATCCTACGTACCCTATGTGTGCAAATATCAACATACTTTATGAAATGAAAATGGACAGGAAAGAATATATTAATGAAGTCCACAGTCTTTATTCAGGAAGCATGCTTGCTCTTTAGAATACCTATGTTCAATTCATATATGTTCATCTATATATGCAAAATCCCAATCCAAATATATGTGTTAATCTCTTTGTATCTATATTTATTTTCATATCTATATTTACTTCCATCTCTGTTTTGATCTCTTTCATTTGCTCTAATCAAGCACTTTATTTCAAAATGCGAGGTTTTTTTTCAACATATGTTGACTCGGTTCTCACAGCAAAAATTTGCCATATACTTTTTTTGCAAAGAGTAAATAATTCACATTGCAATATACAAGGAGAAAACCATAACACAAATTAAAATTAATAATATACTAAAAATGGAACATGAAATACTTTACAACACAGATACAGCTGCCTCACACTGTTTTGAGCCTGCCTATGATTTGGTGAATTTCTATATATTTACATTTATAGTAAATGACTACTGGAACATATATAAAATATATTTAATGTTCTACAAATGGCAAGATTACACCACCAATTTAAATCATTCAAGTGCCTTGCATCAGTAAGATGGGATTTAAATTTGCAATAAAATATTTTAAAGCTCAGATTAATAGTTTTTACTGGGGTAAACAAATTTCTAAATCTATCTACCATTTTATTGATAACAGCTTCATAACAATTCTGTAGTAAAACATCTGCCTGCTGTGTTGGAGAACTATTTTTACAGTAAAAGCAAATATTGGACTGCTTATTTAGGAAGAAAGCAGCAACTATCAAAGAAACCTTTGTAACATCATGCACAAAGGAGATTTTATATTGCCAATGTTAGCTTAGTGTAAAAATGTGTTCTCTTGCAGTTCTAAATGAATGCCTAGGTTTATGTATTTTCATGAAATTCTCCAGGAAATTTCCCTGAAATTGCTAGGGATGTTTCAAAGATCTGCTACTTTGTGGGTGGTAATAAGAGCAGATACATATTTATCAACAGAATGTATATATATTGTACATTTCTAGGCCTTAATGAGGCATAGTAATAAGATAAGTAACAAAATCCCCATGCAATTGCTAGGAGTATTATTTTCTGGAAAGTACGATTTTATAGAATCATAGAACCATTTAGGTTGGGAAAGATCTCTAAGATCAGTAAGTCCAACCATCAGCCCACCATGTCTACTAAACCATGTTCTGAAGTGCCACATCTACATGTTTTCTGAACACCTTCAGGGATGATGACTCCACCACTTCCCTGGGCAGCCTGTTCCAATGCTTCACCACTCTTTCCCTAGAGATTTTTTTTCTTCCTAATATTTAATCTAAACCACCCCTGGGGCAACTTGAGGCCATCTCCTCTTGTCCTGTCACTAGCGACTTGTGAGAAGAGATCGGCACCTGCCTCACTACAACCTTCTCTCAGGTAGAAAGATTATAGAAAGAATTCATTCTTTATCAGAATTAATAAAAAGGAGTAACACAACAGGAAAACTTATAGTCACATACTTATAGCCATTAATTTAGATCCACATTTCAGTGCTGTGTTTTTAAAAAACTTTTTTACAGAGGGAAAATATGAAAGTTGAAAAAAAGAAGATAATTAATCTCATTCCCCAATCTGCTTCTGGTATCGAGACTATTAGTGCCCAGTTATAGACATTCTAGTGCAGTATGTCATGTTTTTATTTCTTTAGAACTTTCTGTGATCCACTTCTTGACCAGTGAAGGTCATTTAAAATGATCTAACACAAGGTAAAATACAATGCAATGTAAATATGAGATAAAATGTATTCTCTGTGGAACCCAGGAAAAACAATTGACTGCTTACAGTTTATCCCACACTGATAGCCTGAGCCTAGGTATAGGTGTAATACTCATCAAGATTTTGCTTCAGAAGATCTTCATCATCATGAACTAATTTGCTGAAATATTTCCCTGACATATTTCAGATCAAAAATCTTCTCATCATCCCATTCTCTACATCCTTCTCTTTGCAACTGGACATAAAGGATTTAAGTCCATAATATGCAATTTTACATTTTATGAATGTATACACTGCACTGACACATGAACTAATACTTCTCTAACTTTTGCAGGTTAGGTTATAGGAAAATGGACATATTACAAAATTACTGTGCCTAATTAACTTCTCTGTGTTCAAGCTTCAGTAATAATCCTATTCTAACCACCATAAGGTGTCAATAGAAGCATCATCTGGCCAAAGTTTCTAAACAACTAACTACACTTCTTAATGCTTTAGAACAAGTAGGAATGATGCTTACTCAAAGACTGAACTTGCAATGGTGGCAATATCCTTTAAAAAATAGATCATGGCCTTCTATCTTCCACAGGCTCAAAGTGATCAGAACTTTCAATGTCATTGTGACCTTTTCTATACTTTGGTAGTAGGAGTTAAGAAAGAGTCTGCTTTTGTATCCTCATTATTATTAATTTCCCGTTCTTGGAATAGAAGAGTTGATGACTGTTTTAGGGCCATGCTGAACACAGTTCAGCCCAGTTTGGTCAAATTAGTTGTAGAAATCCGAGCTGTCTCTTGTATTGCTTAATGTATGCTGCTTCCAACACACGATTCTCACCACTGCTCCTCTCTACACACACTTCTAATTCATATTCATGTGTCCACACTCAGATGGGTCTTTGTCCCAGTGATCATTCAGACCCATGGAATTCCTAACTTTCTGTGTCTTGAGAGGGTGACTCCTTTCAGCTTTCTAGTTACTTATAAGTTAACCGAGCAGATCTTTGTGAAGTGAACCACTTCCTTCATCCCACAAACCCTTTTTCTTTTTCTTTCTACCTCCCTCCAATCACCCAGATAACCCTCTCATTTTCTTGTAGGGCTGTGATGACAGAGAACCACAGCATTGCCGTATCTTGATATTGTATTTTCCCATTTCACTTGGTATACTATGCCTTACAAAATATCAGCTTGCAAAAAAAAAAGGCACCAACTGTTCATCAGCAGTTAAGTCTTATCAGAACAATTAATTTAACTACTTGAAATCTAGGACTAAACAAATTGTATATTTGTAAAGAATGCTTGGTAAGGAACCCATTCAAATTACTATTTCAGTACAAGAAACTGACTAGAAGAAAAAAAATGTGCACAGGACATTTAATATCAGAGGATAATAATGCAGTGAGTTTCAGCTGTAAATTTACATATAAATTCACATATAAAATCACAGCAAATTGAATTTCTTTTATCTGAAAAGTGCATTAGTGCCCAAGTAATAATACCCTAAAACTGAATATAGAGATTATTAGTTCATGTTATTACAATAATTCTAAGCTAACTGACTAAAATACACTACACTGTTAACCTCTTAATATGGGCCACACATTGTAGTAAGCAAACAAACTGGGAAAACAATGTTTTATAACAGATGACTGCTAAAAAATTCTTTTTGAAATTGAAGTAAAGGAGAGGATTCCAAAAGTACGTTATTCAGTGACTCTGAAACTATCTACAACATCCTCAGCTCCACCACAGACATTCATTCATTTCGAAAAACCCACACCAAAATGATGTTGCAATAATTTGTAACAGATACAGGAAAAGCTAATGCATTAAATAATATGCACACATCTGGATTTCCATGCACCTCTGTTTAGTTCATCTGTATAACATTTCTAGCTTGATATAAAAAGAAGAAATTGAGGCAAAGAGAAATGCTATAGTAAGATAACAAAAACATATCTGACAAGGGATACAGAATGACTTAATGTCAAATTAACATCCCAAATTCCCATAACTGAGGAAGTAATACCAGTGCTTACACTTCACCGAATATTCCATTGCATCTGAAATCAAGGCCACCTCTAAGTCCATACAGACTGAAGCTCTATAATTCTCCAACCTCCTGAGAACACAAGTAGATTTCTTTTTCAGATTCAGCAGTGTGAGATGAAGAAATTATGAATTACAGCTACTTTTTGCCAACCTCTGTGCTGAAGTTCAGCTCTTTCAGTGATCAGCTTTGTTGCCTAAGCCACCATATACAGTAAACTGGCTTATCAAAGCTAAATTAGGTTAGTGAGTACTACTAAAAAAGTACAACAGTAAGCTTATACTTTCTATTGCTACAGCCGATCTGGAAGGATGTATCTACCACTGTATTAACATAACATAGGATCAAATTCATCTTCAGAGGATTTTACAGGAAAATCATTTACATCTACTTTGTCAACAACATTTTTTTGGAAAGCATAAGTCAGGAATTGATGTATTTCAGTACAGCTCCTATTCATCATTCTTATGGGTCACTTTGCTGTACAGATACATGTAATATATGAGGTGCCAATGATGGAAAACAATGTTTGAATCAAATCAATAGATGCATTTTTGGTCCTTGTTCAACAGAACTATTTTGGAAGACTGATATTTCAATAAATCCAGGCTGAATCTCTCAAAAAGAGACAATTCCCTTTTTTTTTCCAGAATGTCCTATCTCCTTCAGAGATTGTCATATCCCCAATGGCAGAACAAAATACTTAAGGTCAATATCACTCAATAAAAGCACTAGGAAGTGCAAAATTTGTAACTTGGGCATGTCCTGCTCTTAGATAACAAAGTCGAGAGTTATCAGGTACTACTGCATTTTCAGAGTCAGTTATGTCTCACAGAAAGGTAATATGCAATTCTTCTTCAGGCATTGCATGACAAGGAGATACTTACCCAAAATCAACATCATAATAATGACAATCACAATTTGCAACCTTTCCTTTCTTTCAGAGAAGTCAAGGAGACATAAAACTGAGGACATTTAATGTTTCCAAATAGTTTCTGATATATCAGGAAGACAGTAAAAAAATATCTTTTTCAGTAATTCCTCTCAGATCTAGACTAAATCTTACCCACAGATTAAGTATTTAAGCAAAAATTTGTCACTCTCATCTTCACCAAAGAAGTGCACTGTTATCCCTGGGCTTTGAATATACACAAAACTAAAAGTTTTGTTCCTGAGCTAATTACATGTACCCATGTCATACTACAACAAACAGCTGCAATTATTTTTGCTGGTCTCACTGATTTGTTTTCAAGTGCTGCATGAAGTTACAACAGCGCTGTAAAGTTGTAATTCCAGTAGATTACGATAGACTTTGGAAGGCTTGGTTACTGCTGATGATTTCTGCATATTTATAATGAAGTCAACAAGAATTTCTTAAATGTTCATAGGTTTTCTGAAAACAGAAATATATATAAACCTGAAGGAACAGTCTCTATAAGACTTACCTTGTTCTATGCCTTACTATGTCTGAAAAGATCAGATTAGCTTTAAAAAGAAAACATCCTCATTGTTTGTTGTTGATCCAAGCAAAGTTGACAATTAAATCCTTGAAACCTATTCACAGATTACTTTCTCACATACAACAAATGCTACATCATTAATTTTGCCTTGCATATGTGGCATGCTATAGGTATCTGTGTTAGCAATCTGTTCCACGTATTCCCTCAGTATTTACTCAATAAAAGTAAAGCAAGTTCACTAACTCACAAGCAATGTTTGTTAATAATATTAACATGAAAATTTACATTGCTGGTTGGTGAGAAGCTTGAAATGAGCTGGCGATGTATGCTCGCAGCCTAGAAGGCCAACTGCATCCTGGGCGGCATCAATAGAAGCATGGCCAGCAAGTCAAGGGAGGTGATTCTCCTCCGCTACTCCACTCCTGTCAGACCCCATCTGGAGTATTGTGTCCAGTTCTGGAATCCCCAACATAAGAAGGATATTAAACTTTTGTTGGAGCAGGTTCAGAACAGGGTCACGATGATGGTCAGAGGAATGGAGCACCTCTGCTATGAGGACAGGCTGAGAGAGTTGGGCTTGTTCAGCCTGGAGAAAAGAAGGCTCTGAGGAGACCTTATTGCGACATTTCAGTGCCTGAAAGGGGCATAAAAGAAATCTGAGGAGGGATTTTTTACAAAGGCTTGTGGCAATAGGATGAGGGGGAATGGCTATAAATTGGAGAGGGGCAGATTTAGACTAGACATAAGGAGAAATTTCTTCACAATGGAAGTGGTGAGGCACTGGCACAGGTTGCCAGGGAAGCTGTGGCTGCCCCATCCCTGGAGGTGTTCAGCACCAGGTTGGATGGGACCTTGGGCAGCCTGGTCTACTGGGAGGTGTTCCTGTCCATGACAGGGAGGTTGGAACTAGATGATCTTTAAGATTTCTTTCAACTCAAACCATTCTATGAGTTTATGACAGCTGTTATTACTTTTTGATATTTGTTATCAGAACTTCTGAAAGAGCCAAATTTGGGCAACCTGAACCAAGGCTCACTTTTACTTCTCTGGGTCTCTCTGTGCAGTCTGACTAGTTCTGCTGTGACACAGAAAGCCACTTTTCTCTCTGCATGTGGCAGTATAAGAAGCATATTGAAGGAAGTGTCTATTAGAGAACCATGGATTTATGATTAAGAATATAAAGCCCTTTAAATACTCTCTTCACATACCTCTCTGCTCTGTTTTGAGTACCTGGTGTATCATTTTGTGAGGGAAAGGATTGCTATTACAATCCCCTGAAATACATTTTTTTTGGCATATCCATGTATCTGGACATAAGTCATTATTTCATCCTACATCTTTTATGGAGTAAAAGTATCCTCCTGAGATTTTAATTTTAAAACTTGAGTACATACCAAGAAAGTGCTTCTCAATTGTTTTATTCATCCTACAGTCACCATCTGTTGTGCATGGATCACACAGAACAGACTGTTGCATTCATTTTCCTATAGACTACCAAAACAAGAAGGTTTGAAGGTTGCAAAGAGCTAGAATCAGCAAGGAAACACCTTAAAATCATAGAATCATAGAATAACCAGGTTGGAAGAGATCCACCAGATCATCTAGTCCAACCAGCAATGAGGTCTCCCCTCAGCCTCCTCTTCTCCAGGCTGAACACCCCCAGCTCTCTCAGCCGCTCCTCATAAGGCCTGTTCTCCAGCCCCTTCACCAGCTTCGTTGCTCTTCTCTGGACTCGTTCCTTGCCTGTTCTTAGATCTGCATGCAAACATCTTGCTAAGTGTGAAGACTGTGACACTGAGCTTTAAAAATCACCACTGAGAGTGCAGAAGTGCTGCATTAGTGGCATGGATCTGGAAGCCAGTAAAAATGGCAACATTGGCACAAGTTTCACCACAGCAAGAACTCTCGTGGAAGTGGCGGTGGGCAGCATATGTTTCAGAGTTACGTTACCAACTTTAGGGTACTCTGAGGGACTTTAGAGAAATAGGGAAATAGAGAAACAGAAATATTTGGCAGATAATAGAAAAGAACTATTGTCTCTGCACTTATGTGGAAACCAAAATCAATCCCTTCCAGGCATTTGATTTTATTAAAGCAGAAACTAATAATTCACTGTTCAAAAGAGAACTTCCCCTCAGGCTTATCTCTTGCTGTACAGATCCCACTTGAAGCTCACATATTAGATACTTCCTCTCAAGACAGCCAATTCTTTTTTTCAAATATATGGATGGATTAGGAAATCTCTTGACTCAGTGAACCAGCGATATACATTTAGTCTTCTCAATGAAATAGACAACTGCTAAAGAGTAAGTGTTCTCAAAGCAATAACTGCCAGCCTTTTAGAAATTTTACATATAAACTTAAGAACCAGATTACTTCTTGACCTCTACACAGAGCCTGAATAAATCCATTAAATATATTTGCAAGGGAAAGTAACTGTTACTGTCTATTTTTCAAAGCAATATAAAATAATTAAATTGAATTTATCAGCCTAAATTCAACTTCTGTACTACTATGCCCCATCAGGAAATTCACAGTAAACACCAAGAAAAATTTAAAAAAATTTAAATTAAAAATTAAAAAAAAAATTGTAAATTGTTACAATATTGTCAATTGCTGAAGACACTTAAATACCCAAGTGGTAAAATTAAAATAAATTATTGTTTTCTCTGCATTTACATCCACAAATATCTGCAAATGTACACACAACTAAAAATAACCAGAAGTGTTATTTAATGAATGAATAACAGTCACAAACAGATTTCAATTTGACTTTTGAAAAATTCTTGTTCTCGCACATGGCTCCTTTGAACTGTTAAAATTCTTTGTAAAGTATCCATTCTAAATAGCAGCGAAAGATTTAAATGGATAATTACTGAGTACACATTCACTCTCTCTTTCCATGTGAAATGAGCAGTGATAATTCTTACTCCACATTTCCCTCAAATCACTTTACCTGGAATTTGTTAAATAGAAATATCTGCTGCAGGGAACTAATTGTATGACCTTCAGGTTAGTTTTAAACAAATTATTCTGGAGATTAAACTAATGCAGTGTCTATATTTACCAAGACTTTAGCTTCCTGCTAGTCTTCTAAGATTTCAGTGGGAATGATTTTCATACCCCTTACCAGGAACTGAAATCAAGTAGCAAATTAATTATAAAAAAGCTGAGGAACAGTCTTCAGATGCTGGTCCCTCCTTTCTAGGAAGGATTATGACTAAACAAGTGCCAGTTATATGTTCATATTGTCACAATTATATACTCATTTCTTACTCTGATTCATGGAGAAAATCCTTTTTCAATAGCCCAAACCATCTAAAATAGGTAGCCTTTTAGTCTAAAGTAAAAATGTCAGCTAAAATTGCATAACTTAAAGTAATTAATTCCTGAGCTAAGAGCATTTTACAAACTTTAACAAAGCATTTGTTTTCAAACCAAATCAAATCCATAATCAAGTAGTTCTATATGCTTACTTCATGTTCCTGATTTAGATATTGTTTGAATTTCTTGAGCTGAATATCTAGCACAAATTCTACTGATAAGAAAGACAATCATTACAGAGGTATATCCAAGGGACAGAGTTCAACGTACTCCTTTCAGGGATATTATTTTAATATCTAATTGACTAAGATAAACCATCTGTACTCCAGAGAGCATCAGTGAGCAAATTCTTAAAAACTAACGTTTTCTAGGGACTTGCTGTGTTCAGTGGTTCAGAAAAAAAAACCTTCTTGTTTTGATTCATAAGCCACAGGGCTAGCAACAACAGCTATAAACTAAATGACATAGTAGTTTAATTATACAAGGCTACTTTCTTTATTTGACATTTTTCATACATATGATCACTCATCTAGTACAGACAAAACACCTTTTTAATTACATAGTTTAGAGCTAACCTTACGTTTTTGTTCAATGGCAATTAGTGACAGGTCAGCTGTCATTCTGTGATCTACATTAACTCCCTGCAGTTACATCACAGAGCTGATTAATGCCTCTGTAGGGAAGAAAGGAGGGCTAGGTCTTGCTACATGTTTATCAAAGATTTTCACTCACACCCTAGTAATTCTAATAATTTACCCTCATTTTGATAATTCCTTTTCTAAAACGGGCTACACAAATATGTTCTGTCTGAATTATTTGCAAACTGTTTTTAGTTTGAATGATTAACAACTACCACATTCCGAAATCTTTTGTTCTTCCACAAACAATGTTGTCATGGCTCCTTTACAAAATGTTACTTCTTATGCTATCAATTGCTATGAAAGCATATCCTAAAAACTGGTCTTAGGTTATGGCTCACAACTTCAGGTTACTCAGTTTATTAGAAAACGTTCCAAGTACTAGCCATTTTTAACAGTATTCAGATTACAGTGGAGTTTAGGATTTATTTAAAAGACCCTCACACAGCTATGAAAACAGCATGTCACTCTTTTCACCTGCCAAGTCCTGTTTAGAAGGCAGTAACACAGTAAAACCCACAGAACTATTAAAATATACTTTTGAATAACTTTTAAAGAAAAGTAGGCATTTGAAAGTACACTTTTGCATCTTGTACCATCTCTACTGTTGCAGATTTGGGTCTTTTGCCTTTGAAATTCATTGAACTGCCAGAGGCTGGTCTGGACAGGACAAAATGAAATAAAAATACATTAATGTTTTCATGAAAGGAAAAGCTAGAAATTCCTGGGCAGACAATGACAGGAGGTATCTTCTCATTTTTTCCTGAATGAGCTTTGAGGTGATCTCTTTAACAGATTTAACAATCTTTGTCAGGGTGAAATACCTCATGCAGAACAAAACAGAACTTAGAGGGATTTTTTCAAAATGATAGAATAGGTAATAAGCCTTCAAAAATCCAAAATTTCCTCATTGGAATTATATGCTATGAAGATGTTTGTACAAGTAGCATAACTGATGGAGTTTTTAATGACTATGGGGAAGTGTTCTCTATAGACCAGCAGTGCCAATTTTGGAACCAGTTCTCTGGCTGGACTGAAAGGCAAAGGACACCAATAGAAGATACATATACTTAGAATTTAGATTGACTGCTTTCATTATGACAACTGGCAAAAAACAGAGTTTAAAGCTGGGCAGTGAGTGATGAAGTTGTAAGGTAAGGTTGGAGGTGCTCATTGTGAGCAGTATTAGGACTGACTTGGTTATTTCAGTACTAATAATACTTGATAATAACCCTCCTCTGAAAAATAGGCGCACCATCTAAGCGCTGGTAAAGTTTGCCCTGTCTGCCACGCTTTAACAATCACGTCTGGTGGGAATTCTTCAAAGCTAGAATGCATCCTTAAAGGCTGTGCCTAGAAAGTCTGGTGAGGTCATTGTTTCAGAGGTGAGTTTCAAAGAACCCAACAAAAATTTTAGAGTAAGAACAACCAAACACTTTCTTTTTTATGGCCTAAAAGACTGTGACCATTCAGTGCTATTCACAAATTATACAAGGGTCTGGACTTAGAAGACGACCTGTCATATGTCTGCTAGTCTTCCAAGTGATGTATCTACCTCACTAGAAAGTAAAATTGTGGTTTATATGTGAAGACTCATAATACGCCAATTAATTTTAAAATTAATTTAAAATGCAATCAGAAATTGTGTACCAAACTGCCTAAGTTGAAACACAAAACAACAAAAATCTACAAACATAAAGCTAACCAATCATGCCCTCACCCAACCCCACTTCCCCTAATAAAAACCTCTGGGGAAGAAAATGAAAATAAACCTATCTTAAAGAAGAACAATTGAAAACTGAAGTAATAGACTGTGGTCCAGCTCTTTCTTGGAAAAACATGCATGTAGAAGTACCATGATGAAACTTAAAATCAATATTTGCAAAACAGTCGCATGATGCATTTATCAAACACAGGAGATACCTGGAGTACTGATGATCTGGGAGAAAAGCTGAGAAACTGAAGTGGTTCACTGTCCCAAAAAGTCTGAATATATCAATATAAAACAGTCAGAGGTCGAAACAGTTATAGGCCAAATTTAAGGCCACTTCATTTTTACTGCCATTTTCTTGGTAGAAGAAATTAATATACACAAAGAAAAAGAGATGAATATATTTCTATTATTCAAACACCATATTGACTTTTGAAGCATTGTATCATACCATGCAATCTGTGCAGAGCATTCTAGTGGCCACACATGGACAACAAAATAATTAACCCTTAATTCGACTTAGAGACAGATGTGTTTCAAATTAAAGGAATTGGGGGGATATCTATGTTAAAAAAATAGAACTAGGAAAAAAATTATCTTTTAAAATTAAAAAGCCACTTCCTTCAATTTATGGGTCAGATCCTGAGGTTTTTACAGAAATGTTTATTCATCCATTTCCTAAAAACCACTACTGAAGAGTAAGGACTGCAATAGGATTTGAATTTAAAATACTAGTTAGACTTAAGTTCTCATTTTAATGGAGCTACATCTGGGACAAGAAGGAAGCCAAGATTACTATTTACAGTTAGATGAACCTATCTAAAATCTAACTTCTTATCCTAAATTACAGAGATTCTGTTGTCTGCAAGTATGAGCAATCCATAAAAAGATTAATTATAAGGAATTATCATCTTTTATTTATTGGAATCTACTACTCTATTTCTAAATGCATTTAATAGATATTCTACTTGATCCAGAAAACACATTCTCAGCACAGCTTATTGCCTTTGTATATTTTAATATAAATTAATATGTATACTTTTGTGTGTATGTATATGTTGTGTATCTATAAAATTGAGAAGGGTAAAAAAAAAAGGGGGTATAATTCTCCATATTCTTATTTTCCCTATTTTTTTTGCAGTTATGGAAGGGAGGAATAGAAAATGTTTTCCTTGAAGAGGTGGCAAATTTCTGCCTACTGAAAAATAACATTTTCATCCAGCCAGAGTACCCCTTTCAATCACTTTACTTAAACAAGGATATTTGTTTTGCTGGTATACAGTGATTAAAATAATTGGAAATAGAGCAGGGCTTTAAAATTACTTTTTAAATATGGCACACATTCAATATTTTTCTTCTCCATTAAATAGCCTAATGATAATCTGCTTTATTAGCAAAATACAAGTTTAAATGCTTTCAGCCATGACGAGACAGAAGAGTTTTAACAAAAATTGAGCAGTATAAAGCCAGGTTTGCTCCATTTAACTATTCAACCTCCACTTTGAATTTTATGTTGAGAGAAAGTACACATCCAAAAGTAATATGTAGTGAGATTGGTCTCATCAATGTAAACACACAGATTTATTATATTTTCTTAAAACTGCAAGTTAAACCAAATTATCTAAAAGTGTTTCAGATATCTTTGCATACTTGCAGATACTTTTTGAGACTAAAATTTTGCACTTTAAAGATGGCAACATATAGAATTAACAGTGCAAACCAAAGATAAAGGTAACTGGAAAATCCCGGGCTGTTCCAATTCAAGAACACAAACCTAGCAAAAATTATGTATTATACAAAAAACATGAAAACACATGCAATACTACTTAGCACAGAAAACCCTCGCAAATTAGAAGAGGACAGTCACACAATGCCCTGTCAAAGTTAAATAAGTGTGAGGGGGCCGTGGGGGCAGTACAGACAGAACTGTGCTATTATCTTTTAGTTGATTCTGTGCACTGAAAGTAGTAGTGAACAATTCTGTCCTGCCTCCAAGACCTGAGCTACAGTCAATTGCATTGTGCTGAAGACAGATCTATTTGTTTCTTCAAAATTCTCTGCACACTTCAATAGAGGATTCCTTTTACAACAGCAGCTGATGGCCACTGCCTCAGGCTATCCATAAGGGTTAGTATATCTGCAGAGTTACATTCTCAGTTTGAACCCTGACAGACACGTATTTCCACCCCTTTTCATATGGTATGAACTATCAGCCTGTCACAGGCATTGCATTTCAAACAGATGTTCATTTATGAACTACAAAAGACCGAGTTAGCCTAAAGTGTTTCTAAACCTCAAACACAAAACTAGAATCTGCAAGAAAATATATTCACCAAAGTCTCGTTAATGTCTATAGTACTCATGGCACCCAGGCGTCATATGTCAAGATGATCCCATACTGTCCACTGTTCCTGGGATGCCCATTAGCCCTCACGCCCCTGGCCACTTCTTTCCTGCCTGTAAGTGGGAAGTCTCTGCGGCCACATATCTACCATTAAGAAAAGAAAGATGTTATACACCTTGCTTGTTTCAAAACTCTGTTGTGCCAACCTTACCTCTGCTGTAGCCAGTTTCTGATCTCTCAGAAATCTGGTCATTTATGTGAAATAGGAAAAATACTTTTGACATGCTGAGAATAAATTTGTATTGCATTTGACTATGAGATGCAGCTATAACTACTCTCCAAAGGAAGCATGATAAGTATCTTAAATTAAACGCTGCTAATCCTTTTCTTTCTAAGCGACAAAAAGAAGACAGAGTCCAAGGTCAAAAAGAGATCAATGTATTCATTAAATCTGACTCACTGATGTAGCAGATATAACAGGTGTCTATGCTTTTTGAAAATTTATCAGCTTTTAAAGCAATTTCAAGTCCTCAGCTTTACAAGACCCTGTCTACCATTTTCACCAGAAGAACATCCAGTGTATTATTGTGCTCATTACTAGGACATTCTACACAAGGTTAAATATTTTTCAGATTTAAATTTTTGACCGCTAGCTCTTCATGCATATTATTCAGCAAAACTAAGAGAATATCACTATGTTTTCAATATTCTTTAATAAATGTTCACATACCTACTCCACTTTTATTTGGCAAACTCAGCTAACGGAGATATTTAGCATTTGCATGACAAGGACTGCTTTTCAAGTGTCCCATCCTTTTAGTAGATTTCTTTGGTTTTCTTTCAGTACTTTGATACAATTTTAACCTCCAAGAACAAGATCTGTGAACAACATTCTAACACCAGTACCACCATCATTATTTGTTTTCTGCTTATATTTAACAATTCTTTAGCAGCCAATTAGTGTATTAATTCTTTTTATCAGTGTCAGACTGACAGCCTATAATGAGACATTAGCTAGGATAATCCCAGCCACTTACATTAGAGACAGAAAGCTCTCTCTCTCCAAAACAAGCTACCAGGCATGTTACCAGTCAATTCAATAGCAGCGATTCCATAATAGTAAACATGTTCATCATTTGTTAGTCAGAAACCTCTGCATCATCTTCAAAATTTGTCAATAAAAGTTTTGCACGAGATTTTCCATAGAGACCTGAGGCAGAGGCATAACTACTTCTTTACATCCTTCATCTTCCTAGAAAGCTATTATTCTTTTCAAGGTCTCAAATCACAAACTCTTTTAATCTAGTTTTTGTGTTTCTTGCTAGTACCAGACACCTCCCTACCACCATGTTCACGCAATATCAAGATTTTGAAAACATAATTATCTGTTTCTCAGCCCGACAGAAGTTCAAAATAAGGATAATACACTTCAAGGAAAGAAGAGCAAAGCAGAATTGATATATGAACAATGATAAATGCTTACTGTTTTTTAGTTTTCCCCTCTCATAAACACACAACAACATGTAAAATCAACTGAGGAGACTCTTCTCCCTCTCTAGTATCTTTTACTGGAAGACATATTCCCCAGCACTTCTATCATATATTTTACTTGGCAAAAAAGTTCCTGCAGCAAATTATCGTACCAGTCATTTCTATTCATAGAACCTGTTACCAGCATGCATTATTAAAGTCAGTATTTCTTAGCTGCTTATGATTCATGTAGAAAACAGGACATCTAGATGATAAGGAAAATATCCATTTACAGAAGATAAGAAAAATATTAGATCAGAATATAAAAGCCTTATAAAGTGTGATTCAAAAGATAACTGCAATTACAAATCTTTGGAGAATAAAAATAGCATCAATTAAGAACACATACTAAACATTTTATCTTTGCCTATTTAAGTGATTTCAAATATACAAATTATTTAATATGATTCAATTGTTCTTCTAAAATTACTAATATAATTTAATTAGTTTTGACAGTAAAATATTTATTTATCTAGTAACACAAATTCAATTAAATACACTCATAAGCCAAGTAATAGGCAGCCCTACCAGAGGGCGTGTTATACTGAACCTAAGGTCACCAACACAAGTGAGCTAATCAGTGACATCAAGATTGGAGGCAGCCTGGGCTGCAGTGATCATACACTCGTGGAGTTCACAGTCCTGAGTCAGGCGAAGGGTAAACTCAGGACCTTGAAATTCAAGAAAGAAAAATTCCAGGTCTTCAAGGTATTTGACAACAGGACCCCCCAGAAAACTCCCCTTGGACAAGGGAGCAGAACAGAGCTGCCAGACCTTTAAGGATGCTTTTGGTAGACCACAAGAGTTCTTGATCCCCAGATGTAAGAAATCAGGACAGGAAGGCACGACCTCCCACACCTCTTGAGCAGATGGACTGTAACCTGGTCAAGTGGAAGGTGTCCCTGACCATAGCAGGGAGATTGGACCTAAATGATTTTTATGGTGTCCCTTCCAGCTCAAACCATTCCATTATTCCAATGATTAGTGAAATCTAAACAACAATAAATATTTGGCTTGCTAAAGGAAGGAGGGTATCAAAAGAGACTTATTCTGCTGTGGACTGTACACAGACTGCTTGGAGTTTTTATAGAGTTCAACTTTATCTGACAAAACAATTAGAAGTAGATGTCAGCAGGAAAAAAAACGTAATTATTTAAATTGGATTTTTTTTCAAGCATTCATTTATGTTCATATCACTGAGTTTAAATAAGGTCTTAATAACTATTGAGTTTTATTATTCAAAAAGCATTTGTATGCAGTCACTTAATAAAATTGATTAATCATTTGTGATAGCAGCCAGACCAACAATAAAAATCATGTTTTTCTTCTAATGTAGTAGAACAAAATCAAACATTAAGAGTAGTCTTACCAGAGCTCTGCATTTCACATCTATCTTTCTTTCTGGTGCTGCAGGTATGCTGTTAATCTTTAGGGAAAACCAGACTTCGCACTTTAAAGAACTTCTTCCTATGTTAAAAAGAATAAAAAGTTTTACAAATCGTCTAATGAAGTGATCAATCCTAGCAGAATTCAAATCAAACAAGAAATTTGGACTTCTAGCAGAAATGTCAGCCATTGTTCTTATTGAGACAAAAAAAATATCATGAATTGATTTAATTGCTGTCAACCAACTGCATTATCTAATCACTTCTTGGCTGGATTCAAAATAGTAACAAAATCAATATATACACCAATTGTATAGAAATAGCACTTTGGCAAATCAATTTCCTGGACTATCACATTGTTTCAAAATTTTAACTATCGCTAATTAATATCTGGTTTTCTTCAACTAAGTCAATTCTAAAAATTCTTCTAAATTATTATTTTATTAAAAGCTCATCTACTATAGATTCACAGTTCCAAGTTACTCACTAAACAGATCAGTATTTTCAGTTAATTGTAATTCATCTTCAAATGTATGTTTCAGCATGAATTGATTTATATTGCACTGCAATTTTTTCATATTTTGAGACAGAATGTCCAGAATTATTGTGATAACAAAGAAGCTTGCATTAGTGTCTGAGAAAGCTCAAAGATCGTATATACGCACATCAAAACACTCATGCATCATTATTATCCTATTAGATCGGATTCATTACTTATCTTATCCCAAGCTCTTTTATCAGTGTCTGGTAGAAGTTTGGCTAGAAAAAAACATGAAATAAACTCTCATAAACCCACATTTATTTACACAATAAACTGGTAAGGAATCCAGATTATTTGATTCCCTTCAGTCTTTTGTACTACCTATTCCAAAAGGAGAGATGGAAATTCCAATAATATGTAGTAAAACTAAAATGCAGCAGACTCCCTTTGAACACAGCGGATCATTTACGAAGACACAGAAGATGATCTATCACATAGATTTCATATGCTCATGAAATCATAAGGACAGATTTTAAATTCTACTGATGATTATGAAACCCATAGATAACTGGAATTTGTATGAATGTTACAATTAAGGCCAGAAATGGTGAAATGTTTACCACCAGTAACCACGAGAAGCATAGGCAAGCAGATCTTTGAACTGGAGACAGTCCATATCAGAGTGATAGTATTTTTATAATTTTACATTATATCAAGCAAAATTAAATTAAAATCAGTTTATATAATATGAACTCTGTTATATTACAGAACTTAAATTCTACTCAGTTACATAGGATTGTTGTGCAACTTCAGTCTAACAATCAGTGTTTTGCTAAAGCATAACTTCCAGATAGACTTTGAGTCTTGATTTGAAGAAAATCACTAGGAATTTGTTGTGGTGGCTAATTGCAGGCATCAGAAGACATTTAAATATGAGCCTAATTAATGATTTCCATTAGATTTGCTTCAATGACTGTCCAAAAGATCTTGTAATGACTTTCTCTGATAGATTTGAGAGATCTAGCATTAAGTATCCAGCTTTTTCCTGTAGCTAGAACATAGTCATGAATGTTAATAAAATAAGCTTTTTGATCTTGTTGAGATAGGCAAAAGTGATTGAGCCTGAAGTCTTTCATGATAAGACCTGATCTCCACAACACAAACATTTCATATGGTAATTTTTTTTCCAAGTCTAAACTATTGTTCAGTATCTTTTAAAAATACATGCAGAAGAACTGCTTGCTGTATTCCTGTTTGTCAGTCTACTGCATGAAATGAAAATAACCTTAATATGCCTACCCGCACTTCCTTGAATTATACACTAGAGAGCTGCATTAGCAGTTCTCTTTTTACCACAGTATTAGTCTTGGGAGTTCCTACTGTTTGTCTTTTCTGCTGTGACCCCAGCTGTTCTTAAAGCAACTGCTTTCCTTGTTGCAGTTCCTCATTCTGCATATACGACTATATTTCTAGGCCCTGTTTCCAATAAAAATATGTTTAACTGGCTTTAATTATATTGCTTTCTTTAAATCTTCACTGAATACATTCTGTATTAACTTAGCCATTCTTTTGCTCAAGCTAATTTGATATGCAGACAGTTTATTGGTTTTTAATACCAATAGAATTTTACCATCTTCCAGTCTCTTGAATAGCCACAGTGTATTAAGATTTATAAAAATTAACATAGTAGAGGTAAAGACATCTTCTGAATGTCCACTAAAGAATTCTGGCATGTACATGACTCTGAGTTTAATCAATTACAAAACGAAAAAATAGTATACAGAAGAGAGATGACTTCTGCAAGAAACAAGGATCCCCTTACACTGAAACAAAACATATCACCTGGAAACTGAAATAAAAGTTCTCAATTAAAGTCCAAAAGAAAATCAAAGGGTGCCGATAGCGTGGGACAACACATCCATCATAAATGCAGGTCACAGAATCATAGAATCACCAGGCTGGAAAAGACCCACCTTATCATCGAGTCCAACCACTCCTATCAAACACTAAACCATGTCCCTCAGCGCCTCATCCACCCAGCCCTTAAACACCTCCAGGGAAGGTGACTCAACCATCTCCCTGGGCAGCCTGTTCCAGTGCCCAATGACCCTTTCCGTGAAAAATTTTTTCCTAATGTCCAGCCTAAACATCCCCTGGCAGAGCTTGAGGCCATTTCCTCTTGTCCTGTCCCCTGTTAAACTGTAAGAAAGTGTATAACAGAAGGCTATAAAATTCAGATAAGAAACAAAAATGGAAACTGTCAACCGTAAAGTTCCATATACCTAGGATATGTAATTACAAGGCAGGACAAAGGATTTATTAAATTAAAGCAACGCATTCATAGATTACTGTTCTATAAAATTAAGGAAAATAGCAAAGAGCATGAACTGTTATTTAAACAAAAAATTAATATGGATGCTTCCCTGTCCCTAAACCAACCATACAAAACCTTGAGTGAGTGCAACTTGCAACGGACTTAAAAAAGCAGTAGTTAAATCTTTTCAAACACATCTGAACTGCATAGGCTTCCAAACTTGGAAAGGCTGATGGATGATCAGGATGGAAAAGAAATGCCAAAGATAAGGCTGCAGCAGAAAACCTAAAATAATTTTTTGCAGAAGTATTTTCAATAGTGGAGTTCAGGGGCTTCCTGTACCCACCCTGGACCTTGTTTTGAGAATCTTTCATCAGAAAGATTCTACCAAATTAAGGTTTCAGCAGAAAAGGCTTTGAAGCAGACTGACGAAGAGGAAAGCAGCAGATTACCTGGGTTAGAGAATCTGCCCAACAAAGCAAAAGAAACTCATGTACAAAAGTGTTGTGGTGCAATCTGGTGTATGCCTCACTGCTTAAGTCAACTTTAAATACAAAGAAATGAAAAGGCAGAGAATGTGCTGCTAAATTTTAGACAGGTCTCTGAGATATGCTGAAAAATTGCAGATATGGGTATGTCTATATATTCCAAAGAAAATTATTAAGAATCACGATAATGGAGAGAAATCGCAAGACACAAAACTATCTGAATTCTATGACAAAGTCAGCAGCTGTGTCAATAAGGGAGCTCTGGTTCACATAGTACCATGATTATTCAAAAATCTTTATCTGGAAACCCTAAATAAATAACACAGTCCACAGGTTACTTTACTGGAAAAACAGATACTATGTTTGGGAGGGAATTTATTGTATGTATTTTTAAATTATATTATATTTACCTAGATATTTTAGATCATAATATTATTCACATAACGCCTTCAACAGGCGTTTCCCTAGAAATTGTCAAATACTTTAATAAAAACACCTTTCTTAACACGTGCAAAGGACTTGACAATTATCTGCTGAAGGAGCATCCTCCATTTATTTTTGCAGCTGAACCCTTGATCAAACAAACATTCCTACAAGCATTGTTAAGTATTAGGCCTTGAAGTTGTATAAACTTCGATGTTCTGTCAACTTTTACTCAGTGAGAACACAGCTAAATTGTTGCTTTGCTGTCACTTAAAACTTAAAGCCTAGGGTTTTGCCTCTACTCATCTAAACCTGATACCACATGAGTCCTGCCTCTATATAATGTATTTCTATAGGCTAGCCCAAGGCAAATATTTCAAGTATTCTCATTCTCAAGTAATTATGGTCTAATTTTACTGTGAATTTTTTCTCTTTCCAAGGCAACTCACAAGACACAACTTAGTTCTTGCCCTTCCAAAGTCACAAAAATCTGCTGAAGCCTTGGCTCCCTGAAAAAAAAAAGAATATAAGCAGAACAAATTCACAACAACTCCTCTTGACCTTTCCTTTAGTTGTATCTTGGCATTTCTATTCCAAACCTGAAGAAGAACTTGCATGACTGAAACCAGATCTGGTATTAGAAGTTCATTTGCTAGTATATAGAGCAGAAGGCTGGGGAGTTGAGGATTTCTTTTGCTAGTTTTTATTAGGTTTTTGTGCATTTTTTTAAAGAATTTTACTTTAGCAGATAGTCAATGCTAAGAAAACAAGGCTGAAACATCACAGACAATGGAGATAATCTCAGTATACTTATGCTGAAATAGAGATGACTCATTTCCAACTCACAGAACAAGATTGCGTCTATCTGTTTCTGTCTTCTGCAAACATTTAAAAAAATAGGCAGATAAAAAGTAGGCACTCATATTTTTCTCTCTACCCCAGAAAACGCTTATTCTAATACAAAAACATTCCAAGTTGATGACATTGTTCTGAAAAGATGCCTTTTCCTCCACAGAAGATATTTCAATCTTGAATATGATGTTAGAACTCTGTGAACAACTCAAAACAGAGAATACTATCACAAACACAAGTATAAATTCACACTTACCTACTATATATCCACTTTTCTAAACTTGCATTTACATTTCTAAAGCATTTGAAGTATTTTCTTAGACCCCCTAGCCCATACTTTGATGTGTTATGAGACAAGCCCAGTTTGACTTTAGGTCTACGTTGCTTTATCATCTCACTCTGGGGCTTCAATAACAAATAAAAATCCTTAGCCTGCTTTATGCAACCTTCAGGCTGCAATCTTGTCAGGTCTCATAAAAGAAACAAAACAAGGTTTAGTCCGTAAGACAGAGGGAAATCACCACTAAAAAGGAATGAGCACAATTCTGCACGTAAGAATGCATCTACTTAAATACTTAATCTCCACTACCTGCTCTTTTAGTCTCTCCCTTGGTCAGTAGGCTTTCACCCCTGCTATTCAGAGTGAAGTATCTGTCATTAGTGGTTAGGGCTAACCAGCTCTTTCTACACGTTAACTACTGCAAATTCAATTCACATCACCATGAAAGAGCTTACTTATTTTAGGTTTCTAGAACTTTCCCTGATTATTTTGCAAACTTTTTTTCTGTATATGGAAGCACTGGAATTATAGTACTTCTGGAATTACATACTTTCTATTACATGTAGCTACACTGAACTGCTCCAGGAGGGGAAAAGAAAAAAAACAAAACCCCATACTTATTCCTGTATCCATTCCTCAATAACAATTTCTTCAACTAATACTTATATACAATATAAGTATTAGTTGAAGAAACTACTACAATTAATTTCTTCAACTAATACTTATATACAATAACTATATTTGTGAAAAGAAAGTTTTGTAGTGAAGACACAGAACTAATAAATTACAATTTATATGAAAATTAAACTTAAGGTTTCAATAAAGTGCCCTCTAAATGTCATTCAAGCTTATATGATATACCAAAATCACCAGGTTTTCTTCCAGAGAGTTGAACATCCTTTTGTAATACAGTCAGTCTGGTATCTTGTCCTACTTCTCTGCAGTGATGCAAATAAGCTGTTCCTCCTGTGTATAATCTCTTAAATTTATTGTGCAATTTTTAAAATGCTATAAATTTCTGCTAAGCTAATCAGTGTTGTAAGCTTTACTTTCAATGATGTACTTTACATCATATCCTGAAGAGCTATCAGTTGCAAAATCCCTTCCCTTATACACACAAGATGCTTTCCTCTGCGCACTTGGATGAGAATATATTACTACCATATCAGCCACAAACTGAAATTTTTGTTCTTTCTGTCCCCTTTACTTGTCCTTTCCTTAAAATTACTTTTCATCCTGTGCCTGCTACACCAGCCGTTAAATGTGCTGTCAAGCATCAGTGGTTATATATTCACTTAAAAATAGAAAAAATTCTTCTTTCCTGATTGGGATACAGCTGCCTATCATTCAGCTGAATTACATATCACTGATGATGAAGGAAGATTTGGCTCGGTCTCCTGAAAACTCTAGACTTCTAGGGTGTTTGTGGTGGGAAACAGATACAGACACAATGGGGATATTGGAGTATTGTGTCCAGTTCTGGAATCCTCAATGTAAGAAGAATGTGGAACTGCTGGAGCAGGAGGTGGGCTATACACATGATCAGAGGGCTGGAGTACCTCCCATATGAGGACAGGCAGAGAGAGTTGGGGTTGTTAAGCCTGGAGAGGAGAAGGATCCGAGGACACCTTACAGCTAACTTCCAGTACCTGAAGGGGGCCTACAAGAAAGCTGGGGAGGGACTTTTTCAAATGCATGTAGTTATAGGATTAGGGGCAATGGGTATGAACTGGGAGGGGCAGATTTAGACTAGACATAAGGAGGAGTTTCTTCACTATGAGAGTGGTGAGGCACTGGCACAGGTTGCCCAGGGAAGCTGTGGCTGCCCCATCCCTGGAGGTGTTCAAGGCCAGGTTGGATGGGAACTTGGGCAGCCTGGGCTGGTGGGAGGTGTCCCTGCCCACAGCAGGGGGTTTGGAACTAGATGGAGGAGAAGGACCTGGGGGTGTTGGTTAACAGCCAAGTGAACATGAGCCAGCAGTGTGCCCAGGTGGCCAAGAAGGCCAATGGCATCTTGGCTTGTATCAGAAACAGCGTGACCAGCAGGTCCAGGGAGGTTATTCTCCCTCTGTACTCGGCACTGGTGAGACCGCTCCTTGAATCCTGTGTTCAGTTCTGGGTCCCTCACCACAAGAAGGATGTTGAGGCTCTGGAGCGAGTCCAGAGAAGAGCAACGAAGCTGGTGAAGGGGCTGGAGAACAGGCCTTACAAGGAGCGGCTGAGAGAGCTGGGGTTGTTTATCCTGGAGAAGAGGAGGCTGAGAGGAGACCTCATTGCTCTCTATAACTACCTGAGAGCAGGTTGTAGAGAGGAGGGAGCTGGCCTCTTCTCCCAAGTGACAGGAGACAGGATGAGAGGGAGGTGGTTGATTCACCTTCCCTGGAGGTGTTTAAGGCACGGGTAGACGAGGTGCTAAGGGGCATGGTTTAGTGTTTGATAGGAATGGTTGGACTCAATGATCCGGTGGGTCTCTTCCAACCTGGTTATTCTATGATTCTATGATTCTTTAAGGTCCCTTCCAATCTTAAATATTCTATGATTCTATGATCTCTCTCCACATTCCATTTTCAAATGTAGAAAATTTGCACCTAATTTTTGGAGAAAGCTCTAAAACACTGACACGTTAAGAAAACGTTGTCATTCTGGTATGCTACAAGTTCAAACTGATGCAAAAAACACAGATAATTTTCATTTTTACTCTGTCAGAAATAGCTTTTCCTTGGAAAGGCAATGCTTCTACATTTTCTTCTTCCAAGTAAGGTATTCATTTAGAGTTACCACATTTAGGCTTGAGCTCATGACTTTTCTCACCTAAGGTTTATGCTTTACAATAAATTTAATCAATATGTACAGCCCTTAAAAATGCTTTTGCATTACATGGCAAGATAAACATTGCTCTCAGCTACAGTTTTATGCACAGGAACCTATCTTAGTAATCCTAACATTTCAATGAATATTCATTTAATGTATTCTTTACAATACTGTTTGAAAAAAAAGTATTTTAATATTCCTCAGTCATTAATCTTGTTCTTAAAGGATATGTTATAATTTGCTTAGAGCAACTTGCATAAATTTAGAGAGTGCTTTACATTTTTTATCAAACTGAGGTCATAGAGAGGGACAGCACTAAAGTGACATTGAGGTTGGAAGATTGTATTAGTTTGTCCACCTAAATGGGAAGTGATGTATGAAAGTGGAGCACTTCAAAATGCTGCAATTTAAAAAGAAATCATGGTGGTTTCATGGTTAAAAATATAATTACTATTGAATTAATTCATTTTTTTTTCAAGTTAATACAAAATATATAGGCCAGATTGGTGAAGAAGAGCATCCTACAAGAGAGAAATCTAAAAACTAGAATTGGGTTTATTTTCCTTAGGACTTGTCCTAAACTAGGTTATGACTGTATCTCAAAAGCCTTCTGTCTGTTTGTCTTGGAAACAGAAATGAGAACAATTTTCTAAAATGTAAAATCAAATCCATATTTTGATCCTTGGAATTAGCTGTGATTACCAGGAAACAAAGTTCTGAAAAAGTGTCTAATCTCTTTGAATCTCTGCACCTTTATTTTTTCCTTCATGAAGATCACAACCTTATGGTGGAAACCCAGATATCAATCACTAGCCCATGAATGACATTCTTTTTCCTCAAACTTCTTCTGAAACAGTAAAGAGAAAAGACAATTTTAACATCACAGAGACCTTATTTCAAACAAAATGGATGACTGATGCTGTTGACATCTTCCATTTTTGAAGCCTAGTTTTCCATACTATTAATATCACCACAGTACGATGTCATAACACCATTTCTCAGTTAGACACTTTTGCTATATAAAGATACTTTCTCATCTCCATCTCCCAGGTAACAGATTAAAAAAAAACAA
Organism: Clamator glandarius; assembly: GCA_033459285.1. Taxonomy (NCBI): domain Eukaryota; kingdom Metazoa; phylum Chordata; class Aves; order Cuculiformes; family Cuculidae; genus Clamator; species Clamator glandarius. The sequence continues at coordinate 825,977 of JAUNZM010000117.1, read as the reverse complement.
ACATCCAGCAAACCTGCTCTATATGGGATCTGGAAAACAGAAAATATCCCTTTAACTGAGAATGTTCTTGATGACTCTCATAAACTCTCAATACTTTAATATGATATCACAAGTCTCCCTTCTCCCCTGCAGTTAGGTGATAAACTGTAAATATGGCAATTATGGTTATTCCTGTTCTAAAGAGGCTTTTTTTCAGCCTTCATTTGATTGTATCCTGTACTTTTTCCTGTCATATACCCTTCATGAAATTTAATCTAGCTTGCTATCAACTGTCTATCAGTGACATGAAGACCTATTGTCTGATACACACTGTGAAAGAACTCAGGGTTTGATCTGGTTTGCGGATTATATGCTTTTCCTGAGAAAAATGTGACATGGGGAGTAAATTCAGATCATACGAAGTCCAACGCAAAAAAAAACCCCGAGACTAACCCTATAGCTCTGGAACCAAGAGTGGGAGGGGTGAGACAAAAAGATAGTTACAGAACATGTTCTAACCTGCCACAGATAGACAAGATTAAGCTTGATCACTTCACTCAGTACAAGTGGACACGTGTTTAAATATAAATGTTCCCTTGGTTGGAAAAGTCAGTGTGCACGAGTGAACAGCAAGTTAACGTCAAGTTTCTTTTGAAACTGAAGAAATCCATGACAGAAATTCTAATTTACTTGCTGGATCTTAGGGTGAAGAGATCCCAGACAATGAAGTTGGTGCTCAAAGGAACCCATTTTTGTCAGTAGATGGGAAAGAAAATAAACAACAAAGATCCCCAACAGCCTTTCAGAAAACTATCTGTAGAATTGCTTTGAACAATGGCAGCATCATATGCAGCAGTGTGCCCACTTGGAAGGGAACTATTTTGAAGGTGATTGTTGTTGATTTTCTTAATTCGTTATTAAAGAGAGTTAACAGGCACAGCCTAAGTGTTTTTTCATGTGCTGGACCTCACAGGTGGATAAAAAGTGTGCAAAGCTTAAGAAAATTCCAAATGCTGAAGAGAAATTCAGCACATTTTAGCAATGCAAAAGTTGAAAATTCACTGGATTTCTGTCTGAGTTGGGGCAGTGTGTGTGAATATTGTTACATATTAATAGTTGGAGAAATAAATTTTGGAGGAATAAATTTGGAGGACTGTCATAAAACTTACCAAAGCAGGTACACAGTGTCAATTACATTTCTTGACTCTTCCTTCATTAATAAGACTGCATAACCACATACTGAAAAGAATCCCAGGCTCACATCATAATCTACTGAATACTTGCTGAAGAGGTGGGATGAAACTGACACTTAGGAGACAAAACAATCTAATAAGGAATCTGTAATGAATGAGCTATTGAAAATAAACTGAACACCTTTAGGGAGCACTGATAGGTTTCAAGTAGAACTTCTGCATGATTGGGAGTGGCCTGCACCTCAGACACATTTGTATCATGTGGCTGCCACAAAACTCTGCGCTTAGACAGTTATTTTGTGTTTCATTGTCTGGATCTACTGTTCATAGTCTACAGTATTAACGTCTCAATTGGTTTACTCAGAATCAGACCATCAACACAAGCAGAACCTTTGTGGTGATTTATGGAAAGATGGTACTTTTTCAGCTACTACGTAACAGTTTAGAAGTTTGACTAGCAGAATAGCAAGCAAGAGGAACTGGAACTTCTCACTGATTAGAAGAAATTTAGATATAATTGGAAGTGATTTTGTTGCTTAGAATACTAATACACTTTTAAAATACTGTTTAACTTCTAATGTGAAGATTAATTTGCTTTAAAAATGTTATTTGATTAATATAATTACCTTGGTTCAAAGACCTGGCAAAGAAAGCAACTGAGGCTAAGTGGAGATACAGAGGATAATCTAGTTTAAGAGCAGAATACATAATTCCAAAGAGGAAGAGAGATAAGAACAACTCAAGATACTTGAGAAAAGTCAAATAAAACCCACAAAGTAGCTAATTGTTCTGCAACGACGAAAAAAAATATGAAAACATGGGAAAAACAGTATTTGAAAAAAACTATTGCTAAATAAAACTTTTCATCCCCTTCAAAAAGATTTTTAAGTAAAGACAATGATTGCAATCTTCACTTGCACAACAAATTGCTACCAAAAGTGATCTCCCTGTCCATGACCTAAAGAGTAACAAATGGTGAACTTTAGTACCTGTGGAAAGTATCAGGAAAACTTTACAGTGGCAAGAGTAGATAAGTACTTGGACAAGTTACCTAGTCATGCAGTCTTCACTAGTAAATAGCTTTAAAGAATATTCTGGAGAAATGGCAATCAGAATCAACAATGAAAGAATTTATTTCTACCAGATTAAATCTAACTGACACACTGTCATGTTTCAACAAATGCCTCAACATACACTCATTCACAGTCATAATCTTCAGCTCACATGAAATGAGAATTCTTGGCTCTGTGTTAACAAACACAGAGCTAGGATTGCAGTCCCGAGCAGACACAACCATGATCATGCTCCTGTCAGTTTCTAAACCAAATGAACACAATCAAGTTATATGCTAACTTTTCTGCTCCCACTTACTTCTTACAACTTCTGAAATTACTCAGATTTTTAGGAGGTTTTTCCAAAAGTCCATTGATTTTACTATCTTTCCCATATCTGGTTTTATTTCTAAGGACAACTTTTTTCTTTTTCTTTAACCTTTTTCTACCTATTCAAATAAAAATTGAAAAAGTCAAAGGTCATCCATTGTAACTTTGTCTCAGGGTATTGAACTATAATGTCTCAGATAATGAACAAAAATTACTGCTTATTCTTATTATGCTGGCATATAAAGCTTCTAAAGGTGATCATAGAAAAAAGGTCCTTAAATTTCCCTGCTGGCTGTCAGGATAGTTAGGAGAACCATCAGTAATATTTAAGGACGCATTAAAAAAAATAAACCATAACACAAAGAATGGTAAAGATGGGAAAGAGCATAAAAGGGAAAAAAGACTTGTGGCAGTGTAGTAGAAAAGCCACCAATACTAACTGCTTGAGGAAGTTCCAAAAAATGATAGAGTAAATTAAATTTATTAGGGAGGTTTTTTTCTGCATCTTGGCAGAAGTGGTATTCACTGGCCAGCTTTAGCATAGCAGTGCACATATTAAGTGGGTATAAATTGTGACTTATGTAAAGAAAATCACTTGCCAGGTGAACAGCTTGAATGCGCCGTGTGACAAACTTTTTAACAAGTTGAAAAAAGTAAAAGCCGGGTCAGGAGTTGCTTACTCAGAGTCGCGATTGATATACCCCTGGCACCGCAGAATAAGCTGTATTCAGAAGATTTCCAACCATGAAGTTCCTTAAAACAATACTCAAATGTCTTCATGTTCCAAGTCAGGATGAATACAAAATATGTAGTATACAGATATTTATTCATATAATAACTATATTGCTCCAAAGAGTGAAAACCTGTTTAGTCATAGTTGGGGGGGTGGGAGCAGGGTGTGGATGTCCCTTTAAAAAAAAATATTAGATATCTTGTTGATATTACTGCAATTTGAATGGTCATAATATTTAGACTCATGTAGCAGATTCAAGTAATTATTCAAATAAAAACCCCCCAACACTATAAAAGACATTTTTAAAAATCACATATTTAATTTGAATTCCACATCTTCTAAAATGTGCCAAGTATTAGACTGTAAAGTTTGCTTTTTTCTTGTTTTGTGGTTCAGTGCATACTTTCACAGGTCATAGCAATGGAATCAGCATGAACAGAGGACACTCACAGGGACCTTCCCCCGTCCTCTCTTCACCCTATTTATCTTGTGCCCTACACAGGCTTGTATGACTGTGATGAACTGGTAAATACTAGTGTTCTTTTTTATAACTACTGTGTACTCTCTGGGGGTATATAATTAATTATTTGCTAAGGAGTAAAATAAGAATTGTTTGTAAGCATGACAAAGTAGGAAAGGCAAAATGATGACCCGGATAAAGAGCATCTCAAGGACTGAAACCTAATAGCAAGAGCATTGACTTTAAACAAACTGCTGCTCTATTGCTAGCTCACTTAGCATTTTGTTTCAGAAGTGTTACATTTCATATCACTCTGAATGTCTTCTGTCACAGACTACCAGTAAGGATTTACATTTGGATCTATCCCGTTAGCTCTGTTGCTGACGGGTAGATTAGAAGGGGAAGAAATTTAAGCACAGTTCTGCTGTGCTGCTTCAATTTAGCAAGGTGCAGGTCACACCTGTCACTTCACAGGTGAACTTGAAAGGGAAAAGCAAAAGTCTAGAGTGCATTTAGCCATGTAACCATGACAACTACACCCATTATTTTTCCTCAGGATTTTTTTTTCTGAATATTTTTATTAAATGGACTACTAAGTGACAGAATTCCATATATGTACATATCCTTGAGATCTGCTATACATGATAGAATGAATGTGCTTCTCATTAATATAGTCTATATTTTATACAGACTATCAGAACAAGCAAAATGCATATCACAGACATTTTAAATTAGAGAAGAAAATTTAATCTGTTCATATGCAAATGCAATCCTACATGCTATGACATCCAAAAATATACAGATGGACAGGTTACAAATGGAGCAATTTATTTGCAGTTAGGGCAGATTCAACATATTAGCTTTCTCAGTACAGCAATATTAAAACACCTGCTGCATAAAGGATGATGTAACCTAAGGTTTACCAGCAGTCTTACACTGGGAGCAATTACAGAATGCTTTTGTTATTAATTTTAAATGTGTTATCATGCTTCATTTGCACAGATTTTTAATTGCACGCATACCATGTTCCCAGAAATTCCATGTGGACCTTAAAGCGTTGCTACACCTGAATTGCTTCAAAATAACATGTTAGTTTATTAGGGAAATCGAGCTGCTCTGAGTCCTGAAAGGGCAGAATAAAATGCATAACCCTCAGCAGACTGCTGTACTGCAGGGCACTTACTGAGAAAGCTAACAATAGCTGAACATTCTTTTTGACCAAGGAAAAAAGAATATACACTCTAAGCCTTAGTGTTCTACATATGCTAAACCATCCCCAAAAGCTTTTATGCACTAGCATAAGTATAGCTGCAAATGATAAAATGCTACCCAAAAAAAAAGCAAGCCCTGATTGGTATTTTACATTTTCAAGTATGCATGCTGTTTACATGGGGATTATTTTCTTTGCATATTACTTCTGAGTTTTGGGTTTTTTTAACCTGAAGAGGAAGAATCAATTAACACAAACTTAGCTGAAGGTGAAGCACAGTATGCTTGAACATCATGTGCAGATAAAACTGAAAAATAGTTTAACAACACAAACAAAATTTGAATTAGATAAGTCAAAATGATTTTTTAGAATATTCCTGTTAGAAAGATAGTAATTCCATAAATAAATATGTTTGTGAGATATAGCAATTATAACCTTGATATATTAAATAAATATTAATCAAACTACTGCATTAGCATTGAAGAAATCCTAAGATTAACTGTTGTATACTCAGTTTTTCTGATCTTTTAAAAAATTTTCATAAATAAATGTGAACTCTTATTTTAAATAACAAGACTTGCCATCTTAAAATAAGACTTATCATTGAAATAGTAAGATTCCCCTTCCCGAGTACTGTTATCATATTAATCACTTTTAACATTTGCTAGAACAAAGAAATTATTTCATTATCTTTCCTACATGAATACTTCAGTGTGCTACCACAGATGTTCAGCTCTCAGGGATTGATTTCAAGCTGGAAAGTCTGGGAGGACCACATGTGCAGGTATCATTACCTTTCTAAGGCATCAGTTCCTCAATGAACCCACTCTGAAGCAGTTGTTTTTAAAGACAAGGAGAAAGACACTTAACTGTCAGAGACATAACATGAGCGGTACAGTGACAATTTAGACTAGAAAATGTCAACTGTCTCTGAAGGTCAAGTTGAAAGATAAATTAGATTTCAAAAGATAATGAAAGCAGGCTTTGCCAAAATGAATACCTGGTCTAACCACTTTGACTATGTTTTTTTTGTCATGTCTTATTCACAAGTAAAGTATCTTTTTGATGTTGTGCCTTTCAAGTACAAAGAAATAAAAAAACTTGGCAACGGCATAAAAATGTAAATGCATTCCATAAGAAGAACACAATGGAAAGTATAATCTTTTGATAAAGGCAATGCTTTGGGCATCCAGAATAAGGCAACAGCACATGCAAAATTCTCCTGTGTTGTACAAAAAACCACTCTTCATCTGTAGTGCTCAGGACTGTGAGACATCGGCACTGGCAGGAACATTAAAAGCTGCTGCGCAATTTCCGGCTCTGTGCTGAGACTCACTGCTGAAGAGAGAGACACCAATGCTGGAGGAGGAGGGGAAGATTTGCAATTGCAGTTCAACTCTCTGTCATTGCAGCAACCATGCCAACTTCACACTCTCAACTCTTCTTTATAGGGGAGCTGAGTTGGTCCAGCAGAAGCTGAGACAAGCACTCTCCCTGTTGCCCACGTGCTACAAAGCAAATTGCTCAACACAGGGGCTATTTTCCAAGAGCAGTTCAGTTTCAAATGTTACCATGGACTCCATAGTAGAGTAGAAAAATTTCCTCTACTTTGAGAGGAAAATTTCACAAGTAAAGGAAGGTTCACAGCATTTAGTCAGTCTGTAAAACAAGTATCTATTAATGACTAATATTTATTTATGATTTTAGCACTTTAGTATATAGGAATATCTAAAGATAACTCTTACACAGAAGACCAGCTGCATCCTACTTTCCATCTTAGCAATGCCTTTTCCTTGTTTTACTTCTGGATCCCATGAGAAAAAAATTCAAGGACCTCTTCTCTCAAAAGACAGAAATAAGCTTTGAAAAGAACTAAAATCCCATGTCAGTTTAGAAAGGGGCAAGCTCCTGTCACTACATCTGCACTGCAGGCACTTTTCTGTTTGGGTTTTAGTTTACTTTCTTTTTTTTTCTCCTGGTACAAGGCAGTAGAAAAAGCATCTGCCATAATGATTGCCATATCAATGGTTTTCACTGCAAGCACTAAATGTGCTTTTTCTTAACTATATGAAGGAGAGAAAAAGTCATAAACAAATTTCAGAACCATTAGCTTTTTGGAAGAACAGAATGAGTGATTTTGGTAGCAATCATGAAAGCGAGATATGAAAATTATTCTAGAAATTATCATATTCTTTTACAGTCATACCTACAATGTAATTTGGAGAAGGTAAAAAAAAAAGAAAAAAATGGTAAGTATACATACTTGCATAACACATATGTGTGTGCACCAGAAGATGATATTGGATGATAAAGAGTGTAAAACAAGGTAGTAGTTTCTAGTCTGACTAAAAGGAATAATTTTCACTGAGTGACAGCAAGACAAAAATGTTGGGTGTGCACATTTATCATCAAACATTTTTTCTAACCTAATTCAGCTATGGACTACTTGGCACTTGTTTTGGCCTCTACAGACTCAGATCTGTATATTAATTTTTCCTACATCAGGAGTCCACTATTTTTTGTTACCCCACATCAGTAAGAGTAGCCCTGGGGATTCTCAGCTCTGAGATGCACTTCTGCAGCGTGTGATACCTCTGGTCAAATGTGAGTGGTTTGCATTCTACTAGTGGTGCACACATTGTATTTAAGAAATCCTAAAACTTGGAAGTATCCATCAGTCATCCAACTCTGAAAAGCCATAGAATAATTAATTTTTATGAAAAACTGCAGTAACAATATATGTGTAAAAGAAAACTGTGTAGGATAAATCTAAGACACTCTTAGTTCTTCTTTGAGGTAAGTTTGGAAAAAAAATACTACTATCATACTTTAGATCATACGTTGTGACATTGCATTTCTAGTTAGCCAATTACAGCAGGTACATTCCTCTGTTGTAAAATTTATAGATGTCTAGTACAAGTGAAAGCTTGAGATGGAAGATAATGTTTTGTGAAATGATTACAAGTGCTTGATAAAAGGTGAGATGGAAGCTTGCTGTTCCTAGGATATGGGTATTGCAAGGGTATATCTTCTGTATTGAAGAAAAAATCTTATTATTGATACAGTATTAGAGAAGAGTCCTTTCATGTCCTATTTTAAGTCCACTTTAGCAAGCAGTCCTAATGATGCTCTAAATATTGCTAGCAGTCATGAAACTTGAGTTACTACAATTTACTAGAAACAAGTAGGTTACAATAAAGAAAAGATGTAACTCTACAGTAACACAAAATTAGCAAAATATGGCAACTGAGTGCTAAGACACAATAACTTGACACAATCATGTATGAATAAATGGTGCAGATTGTTCAGTGGGACCCTGTGTGCTGGATAGATTATATTCATGTAAATTAGTGTGCAGTGAAAAAGAGACCTGAATTGGAGCTGATTATCTAGCCCCTTTCAGCAAGTTATTAGACTAATCACCCACCAACATATTGTAAAACTCATTCCAAATCCACATGTAGGTCAGCCGGTCTCTATACGTAGTTAATGGAGAATTAAACTGAGCAGAAGTGCTATCAGTAGTAATAGTAATAGCAATCGGTGAACTTGCATTGGATTTTCTACCTCAGAACAATGCCCCTAATTCATATCATTGATAGGGACAGTGTTGAGAATCTCCTCACTTAACCTTCTATCTTCTTACTCAACCTTCTGTTTTCAGTTCCTTTCAATAACAGCCTTTACTAAACAAACAAAAAAACCCTTATTTTGTCTACATGGTATAATCACAGAAGTATTCCTCTGGAATACTTAAAACCTCAAATTTAATGCAGTAATTGTCTATAATAAACTGGAGTTGACAATCTGAAAGTAAGCAGGTATACTAGAATTTCTTTCCTCAATTTTACTGTAAATGACCAAAGGAGCACCTATGGCTGACAGTTAAAAGCTTTTTTCCAGAGTGGAATTTAGTGCAGTGATACGAGTTTCAGAAATGGCGTACTTTGACATCAGCACTATCAATATTACTGAAATCTTTTAAAAGAAACCATTTAACAAATTCTTTCCCTCTCCAACAAGTGACATTCAGTGACATTGTTGCAAAAAAGGAGAAAAAGAAAAAAAAGTTCAGTTTATAATTTCTTCAAAACTTTTCAAAAATCACAAAAGGAGAAATTTAATTTATGCTTCATGCTTGAAATACCCATTTTCATAGAATCATAGAATGGTTTGGGTTGGAAGGGACCTTACGATCCTCTAGTTACAACCTCCACTTAATACTGTTTGCAGGGGTGTGGCCTGGCATGCTAAATATATATTTAATTTTAAAAGAAATTATGAAATATATTTAATACAAACTGGCAATGAACTTATTCAAAATAACAAACATACCCATGTTTGCTGCAGCAACAGTTTGTGGTGTTTCTTTTGTTAGTTTCTGAAGGGCCCGTTCACCATCTGTCTTCTCTGGTGAGCAGTTATATTGAGATTGCTGTTGGTCTTCATCTTCAGCAACAAATGAAATTATACCTAAAACAAATAGATGCCAGGTGTTATATTAGATGGGGCGTTAGTTTTATAAAACAGACCATCAGACACATATGACTATTTCCTCAGCTCAAAACTAATAAAATAAGAAGTAAAATCTCCACTCCAGGTGTCAGCCATCCAGTTATGATTTATGGTAATAAAAATTACATCTTGAATCCAAGGAAATTAACCAGCTTTTCTCCCAGAAGTGTTTTTCTATTTACCTGAACAGATTGTTACAAGTACCTGAAAGATCAGTAATAAGAAATACAAGCAAACCCACTTTTCAAAAATTACAAAATATGGCAGTCAATAATAGCATCTTTCCTTCCAGCACAATTTTCTGTTCATAGTTCTAATAGTTTCTGTTGTTTGTTTTTAAATCACAGCATTTCATTCTAGTGATACGGGATAATAGAAGCATCAGTTCAAGTATTCTGCAATACATTTTCATATTGTGTGTTAAGTTGCAATGAAGTACTTAGGGAAGATAAAATACACAGAGACTGTAAAACCAGGATTTATAAATTGGCAGCTTTCTATTTGATAATATAAAATCTAATATAAAGAAAATCCAGATGTACATGGTTTCTTTAAATAACATTAATGTTATTCTGGAAGATTTTATAATCCAGTTTTAAATAAGCAGATTTCGCTTACTGCATTACGTACCTCTGAATAAGAATTTTAAATTTACACAATTCTTTGGACATTCTACGTATCACTATTATTTCACCTAAATAACTCTTCCTTGATATTTCGATATATTCTGGAGAGTTTGAAAGCTGAAATAAATATGTGTTGCAAGTTTAATTCTTGCCGTATATTTACAATGAAAAACTGATTTGAGGAAGTAACTTATTTTATGACATTATACATTAACAAATTTTCCCATTCAAGACCATTAGAATTTATGTGAAATCATCTCCCAAAGGGAACTTCTGTAACTGTTTCTTATTAAGGGTTTGGAAAAATTATTCATAGTGGAAGCTTTTTTATTTGAAATGGAGGATTAATATAATTTTATGAGAGTCCCAGAACAATTTGATTTACAAATGCCTACACTTAATAGCATTTTTTGTTTCTCCACTTTTAAGTGGGATAGACATAAGGTAACAGATCACATGGCAGAAAGGACGTACTGTGTTCCCTGACTACCTGAATTTAGCATCTAACTAACAGGAATAGCTAAAGCTAAATAGCAAGATTAACGTGAGACGTGGAAAACAGAGTGAAGGGAAAAGACAGCACCACACTGGTCATTGATAGCTGGCTCAGAAAATTGCCATGACTTTAGCTGCTAGAAGCTGATCAAGTGTCCTGTACACATACCCATATACACCCATCTCATTTACTGTCCTTGAGGCTTAACTTTCCTCCCTTAGTTACATACTTCTGCAGAAGCTGCATTCATGCTTCTAAACACCCTACTTTCATTTCATTTCATTTCATTTCATGAGTGATCAATCTTAATCAAATGGCCTCATAGATAGTTTTGATAATAATATAATTCTACAAGGATGTTACTCATAAAAGAAGAACAGGTATAAAACACTAAAGTCAAAAAGAAAATCAAAAAATGGAAATTGGAGTGTACATAAATCCAGAGAAAGGAAATGCAAATTTAAAAAAATTAGATTTCTTCCCTCTCATAAGGATAATCTATAAAATACAAATAAAATAATACAAAATAATTTAAATCAAAACACAAAACATTTTAAATATTATTTTTTTATGAAGTCCTAAAATTATCACCATGCAGAAGCCAGTCATTGAGTCTAAGCAAGCAGGAGAGTGACTGCAATTTCAGTTTGATGGCACTAATAGCTTAGGATAAATACTAATTAATCCAATTCTATGTCTCAATATATAATCCTCGTACAATTTTAGTTTATTGCAGCACACTATCAGAGGAAAGCAAAGTGCAAAAGAAAGATTTCATTAATTTTAGATATCAAGTCAAAATTTCATTGCAGATTTTCTACCTTTGCTATCCAGTTGTTAAACATTTTATACAGCTTTCAGTCCACATAGTAATATCAAAGACTTGATTTCTATTGCTTCAGAGAAGATGCATCCCTTTAAAAGGAGGCAGGCTGTTTATTTCCCAGTATAACTGTAATTGTAACACTGCATGTTAGACTGACTCAATGGCCATACACTACATCATCCCACCCCCAAATCCAGTTAAGAAAGAGAGAAATATTCAGCTTTTTATTTTCCGTATAATTTGAATAGACTATTTGAAATATATGTATTGTATATTGTACATGATTATTGTCTGATAAAAGCTCACAAAGGTGCAGTATTTTAACTGGAAACAAGGCCACAGAATTCATTACACAAATCCAAAAAGTTACAGAAATGTTTGGCTTGGGGCTTAAACATGCCAATATGATCGTAATATATATAGGTCTTGCGTGTAGAAGGAAAGGGGTTAATGTTTTTTCTGGTCAATGAAATCAATCATAGGATAGAATCATTAAGGTTGGAAAAGACCTTTAAGATCATCAAGTCCAATCATCAGCCCAACACCACCATGTCTACTAAACCATGTCCCAAAGCGCCATGTCTACACGCTTTCTGACATTCAGGGGTGGTGACTGCACCACTTCCCTGAGCAGCCTGTTCCAATGCTTAACCACTCTATCAGTGATGAAATTTTTCCTAATAACCAATCTAAACCTTCCCTGGTGCAACCTGAGGCTATTTCCTCTCATCCTATCCCTAGCTAACTTGGCAGAAGAGACGGACACCCACCTCACACCACCTCCTCTCAGGGTATAGTTGTTGCCTCAGAAAAGTTCCACAGAATAGATAAGCTAAATTAAAAGGTGAATATAACTTATGTAAGCTATAGCTTTGGCCAATTTATTTCTGGTGATTTTTCTACTGAAAAAGCACTATTTACTGTAGGTTACAATGAAACTTTATAATCTCTGTTTTGCACAGGAAAACCTCTATGATGATATACGTAAATTCTAAAGAGCTTCTGTAAATCCTACTACTTGTTGGCATAGTGGGACTAAAGGAATCACTCCCTGCATCTATGAAAAGGAAGCAGAACAAGTTTTGAGAATCATACATAAGAGAAATGAGTGAGTGGCAAATTCCACTGTCAGCTATCATTCATATATGGGTTTGTAGTATTTAATAAAGAGGGAATTGTTTTATTTATAATTCTCATCATCTACTCTTAATGTGACAATGAAAGCATGATATGAACGGGCATAGGAGGATGTTACTCCAACTTATGGTAGGATGGTAAGAGTATGATGGGCATCCTCTTGCCAGGTAGTGGCATGTATGAATAGAGCAGCCTGTCCTCAGTGAGCCCCAGTGATCCAGCAGAGGAGGTTTGGGAAGGCAACTTGCAGTAATCAAGAAATCACAAAATCCTTCTACCCTGGTCTTTGTTACAGGTGAATTAGATTAAATTTGTTAAGGTGTTGCAGGTGAACATGAAGTGCTTAAAGCAAAGGTACAGACAGATACTGGAAATACAGCAACAGCTACAAGGATCTACAGAGGGCCTTCCTCCCGCATGTGATTTTATGATTCTATTGAAATTAGACTGACCAGTAGATCAATTTGCAGAATTTCAGCAAAGAAATGGACAGTAGTTGTTTTTTTAAAAAAAGATTTCATTCAAGTGTTGAATGGAAGCTACTGTTAAGCAAACAATTTTAATCACCTAATTTCTAGGGCAGAATGTATTGGCATGATCTTCATTTTATCATTAAAATTGCCCTAGAGCTGCATTCAGACAGGTCATAGCCTGTAACATACTGCCCTTTCTCCTCAAAGTGCTGCCTACTAACTGCGGATACAGTTAAAAAAGTAAGTAAGAGGTGACACATAAAATTGAAAGGCTCCCATCCAAAAGCTAGAATTTTTTATGGATTAAAGGATATTGACTATAAAAGGTGCTTATTTTTTGCAGAAGAAATATTCAAGCATTATGACTAAGTCTGAAAAAGTTCTAGTCTATTCTGTGGAAAGCAGAAATAAGAGGAACTTTAAGGAAACTGCTCCATTACTTTGAAAACAGATTGTTGAAGAATTTTACCTCATGCTAGAATCTTGTGTGATATGTTTGTTAGCTATTATTTCTATGTTAAAACTGTCATACACCTACATGCCAGACAACGTATATAATACTAGCCCTCTACTGGAATGCTTCCAAATGGACTTTTGAAAAGAAATGAGCCCATTTTATCTTAGCAATCATAAAATGGTAAAAAGGAAAGAAAAAGAAGTATGATTTTGCAGCTATACAATTTTGCAATCAAAATTACACTGAATGTAAAGGAAAAATGCAAACCATTTGCTCAGTACAATAATTTATATTGTAAAAGTCTTTTTATGAGTACTTATTTTAATATGACAAAATCAGTACTAGAACACCAAGGCAACAAAGTTTTATACTTAAAAGTTAAGGAGTTCTAAACTTGAAATCGTCCATCAGCAGTGTGACTGAGTCTCCAGCTAGATATCTAAATAGTTGTTCTTTTTTTCACTACAGGATAAAATTTACTCACTCTGTGGATAGCTTTTAAGTATCATTTTTTACTTTCAGTCATCAAATGTTGGCCTCAAGGATTATATACTCCCCTCTAAACAAATTCACCAATCTAATAAAGACTACCTTTCTTTTTGGATGTTTAAATTACACTTTACCTGTAGCACCTTTAATGAAAAAGGACTAAGATTCTCGAGTTCTAATTAATTCTCTCACCTACATCTAATCTGTGAATCACCTACCACTAATCAGCGATCCTCAAGATTCATACTGGTTACTGAAAAATTGTAAAAGTGCCAGAAAATGCATATATATTTCAGCTTTGATATTTATATTTCCCAGAAGCTGAAAATTCTGCTTTATGGAACAAAAATAAGACTTCCCCTATCCCTTGCATAGGATGAAGCAGACAGAATTCCATTCTCCTAGAAGTCACAAAGTAAGTTTTCCCTAACTGACATTACCAGAGACAGGACACCTGGCAGTTAGGTTTGTAGCCCACCTAATATCAGACAGCAAAATCAGCTGCTGCTTTTCAAACCTGTGACAGTAGCCTTTCTTCCCTCTTACAGCAGCTGAATGACTAGAGAACAAGTTTCTGTGATATAACGAAAACTGTCTCTGCTCTGGAGAAAGAATGAACATCATTTCCTAAGCTAGTGATTGTGTCAGGGGGTAGATAGTAGATAACTGGCCCCTGTCTCTTTTCAAAGGATAACTTCAGCCTTCTATCAAGTTATTTTAAAGTGTAAAATAAATGAACTGTTCTTTTTAAAAAAAAAAAAAAACCACAAAATTGGTCGTGGCTTCCCAGTCTTTGAACTAATAACTTTTCTGTCAGGTTAGAAAGGCTGGCTGTTCTCTCATTTTCTCACTCAGTGAACATATACTTCCAAACATAATGGAAACCCTTGTTATAGATGTTAGGGGAATGTTAAAGCATAGGAGATGCTGAACATGCCATCTCTGTTCCTTTGAAGGCATGGCTTTTACCACCTGGTATTAATTTGTTTTGTGATGAATCCCATGGAACCTCTTCTACTAAGACTTTCACTGTGTATAAAAGATCTGGGTTTTTTCTAAGCCAGAAGAACAGAATGTTCCTAAATCTTTAAAGCCTGAAAGAGAGGCACAAGATAAAATGTAGTGCATCCTCAACAGTTTCCGGTGAATATTTTTGATGGTCACAAATTTCATTGAAAGCTGACTCCATAGAAAGTGAATTTTGTCTCAGGGCTACAGATTTAGCAAGAAGGCACTGAAATCTTCCTGAAAACTTTGTTACAAGTCTTAATTTCTTTTCCTAAATCTCTTTTGACTTGAGATTGCATTATTACTTACATTTTACACTTCAGTTATTGAAACCAAAATGGCCAAAAGAGCAAATTACTTTGGCAGCCTCAGCAACAAGAGTCAATAGCTTTTTAATGCTGAGAAAACAGCTGTCGTTTCCAAGAAGGCAACAGAATCTAGTGTTTGGAGTTAGGAACCCAGAAAAACTATACACTAAGTATTCTAGAATAAAAGATTTATCCCGTATCAGAAATCCTTTTGTTTAAGTTGTTCACACCTAGGTTTCCTGAATGCTATTCAGTTACTTTAAGATGGTCTCTTCTGTTCCTATAGTTCCCTCCTAAACACACCTTTGTACTCTCTACTGAGAGTTACTACAATAGCTACTTTACAAAGAAGTAAACGACTGGTTGTGCAGCCTCATCCTCATAATCACGCTTTTCATGTTATGAAATTAAAGTATGAGCATCAGGGAATTGCAGAATTATTACTAAGTATTTGAAAATTATGAAATCTGAAAAGTTAAAAAAATTGTTTAAAGAAATTCTTTTCAGGTCAAACCATAAGTATGACATGCTGCTATCAGTTAAAACAAGCAAAAGTCTTGCTTTTATATCATAAGAATACCAGTATAAACATGGGCTTATGCAAATTATTTGCATATATACATCTCAAAGAAGGAACCAGGTTCACTACATTCTACGTATGTACTTCTCCGTTGTGATCCAGAAATTGAACTTTAATAAGGGAAAGAATCAAATTCTGGTCTCTGCCTTTAAATCTTTGGCTCTAGCAGTGCTAAGATGACTAAAACTATTCAAGAGGTATTGGAAAATTAAATTTATAACTCAAGAACTTGATTAAAATTCAGTGGATCAGTTTTCATTGGACCAATTAAATGTATACAGTTGTACACATGCTGGCATATTTTAAGGACCTGACCACATATTTAGTAGTAATGGACCTTTAGAAATAAAAATATGAAGCCGTTTAAAAACCAGTATCATCAGTAATTATAGCCTTATTTCCAGAAGAAAAAAAGTTACTTTGAACAGAAATGTAAGTATTAAATGTAAACTGATTTCACCTGATTATTTATAGGGATTTTATGTGTTTGGTTTCTATATCGTACCTTGAAAGACTCCTCGTCTCCACGGAGATACACTCAAAGTGTAAGGAACTGTGTCACCTGGTTCTACAGTAATAACTGGTGTACCACCCACCATTGAAAGATCTGAAAATACCTAGGAAAGAGAATTCACAAAGAGGCAAAATCATCAAAAGCAAGTTACTATTGCAAGAATACTATAAACACAATATCTGTTCTATTGATTTGAAAAGTGGGATACGAAGTGTGCTATTGGTAAGTCCTAACCTTTATGCACATAAAAAGATATGTGCTATAAGGGTAGTGCTGGCATGTAAGGTCATATTAAGGACAAATGTTGAAGTCATTCCTCAATAGCAGTAAAACTCTCTTGCTTAGACCATAGTATAACTCAAACATGCATAGAGTTACAGAGTCAGACACTTCATATTTTACATATATTTTCTTTAGAAGCATAAACAAAGACGTTTAACAGTAGTGATATATGTAATAAGGCAGAGCAAAGCAAAATCGGAGGTATAATTTTAACATAATTGTTATACCTCAAGCAATATTAAGACTTCTTTTTCATGATGTCGAAATTTGTAAATGAAACATACATGATGGCATACATACCAACTATCTGAACATTGAAAAGAACAATGCTCTTTTCATTTGCGGAATTTTAGATTTCGTAAACTATAAATCTGTTGCCAGGAATACAGGCTGAGAGTATTTCTTAATGGTATCAGTATTTTTTAATCTCATTATCAAGTGAGTCTGAGGCATTACCAAGCACATCTGATGATTATCTGCTTAAGTCACTGGTTGTGCAGAATGTCAGTAACTGGAATGTGTGAATGGTTCTGCTCACATTCTCTCTTTTATCACCTCTGCCACTAGGTGGAGGAAACTGATGCTCAGTGATAGTGTTTCAAATTGGCAATGCAATTTCTGCAGTGGTCATCTGACTACAGGTGATGATTTTCCACTGAGGCACAGAGTGCTTTTAAAAAAATATGTTCAGTATAACATGTAATACTGTGGCATGCTGTAATTTTTTACTACCTTATGTAATAACATTTTCTCTGTATAGTTTAGATGAATTTTGAATGAAATCACAAACTTGATTATTTCTTTTTCCAGCTTATTTATTAATTTCATTAATAACTATAGCTAGACTGTCAAGCACACCAGTGGAGACTTGGATTCTACAAAGATTTGGCAACAGTAAAAGCATTAGATGCATGAATCCTTTTCTTCCTCCCCAAAGTTACTTTTTTGTTGTTTTTAGTAAATACATTTTTTTCATATTTTCTCCACAAAAAAAAAATTCTAAGATCATCTTGTCTTCTATTACAGCCAATCATGCTCTAGTTGGTCCTCTCTGGGTTATTTACACAAATACAATCCTTTGTTCAAGTACTAGTACAACAGGGACTTCAAGTAACAGAAACAAAACTCTGTAAGGCAACAATCTTTCTCTTCCCCAATAAATCTGCATTTCATGCTGGATCTTAGAAGACCAATAAACAAAAAGAATAGGAAAAGAAAATAATTCTCAAGGCGAGGGAGGGGAGGGGGAAGGGGGAAAGGCCAGAAAAGAAATAATGGATAGATATGTTGAACAGGCACTTAGAAAAATAATGGGAAAAAATATCTAAAAAGCACAGAAAAAAGCATAGGAAGCATATAGCTGCTACACACTAAGAATATGGAAGTTTCACTTCATACAAGATAAACAATAAATTAGGTGCGATCCTACGTTTATGGACTATTTCATTTCAGTTTACAGTGAAGTTGGTACCGTATATGAAAGTAAAGGTTAAGTACCTAAAATATAAGGATAGGAGAACAGAAACGATTAGGGATAAAAATAAGATTAATTAAAGTGATTTTTTTTTTAAAGTAAAAAGTAACATGGAGACAGGTGCAAAAGTAGGATAAATGTATGTAATCTAAATTGTATTAAGTCCAGGAAAGAAGGGTACTACAGCTTCTGTCAAAGACTGGACATATCAGACTAGTTTCTACCAAAAAAACATCAAAGTAAAAGGTATACAACTTGTTTAGCGGACTATAAACACAAAACACACATGGATTGCTGATGAATAAATATGGACTGGAAGTTTGACGATTTTCCATCATTCAAGAGATGTTTTGGATAACTTTCCATACTGAGTAGTGAATAAAAAGAAGTTAAATGATTTTAAAATTATGTTAATCTTAAAGAAGTGACTGAACAACAAAACAGGAAAAAAGTTGAGTATAAGCAATGAAGTCAGGACAGTACATACATGGCCATTGTTTCAGTGTTTGAATCCAGGTGCCCATATCAAGAGACCAGAAAGAACTCTCCCTTCCCTCCTCTGCATCAGACTGATAAAACTGCTGGATTTTTACTTTGTTCTTTCCCTTGTGTTGGACATGACTCACTTCCTAGGATCATCTGGGATGTTTACATAACAAATATACTGTTGTTGCAGAGCCTGAAATATATTTTCGTTGACAATGGGTTGCCTTGCCATGCATACTTTATGACTGAACTCTATCACTGTTCCCAAATTAGGCAATTTTCCATGCATACCTGCAATAAGACTAGAATGCTACTTAACAGCAACAGTTTTACCAAATAACTAGATGTTTACGACCCTGGCCAGATGTGTAGATCTTGTAACAAACCTTTTGCACTAACCTGCTCAGATTGAAGAGATTAACTAAACATCCACAGAGAAAATATGTCTTACTATTTTACTACTGGCCTGATTATATGATTTTCCATTCCTTTAGCTGACCCTTTTGAAGTTCTGTTGGTGGGTGTCTGCTTTCTTCAGTTAGAGAGAGAACCCAGATGGCTGCCTAAAACTGTGGATTTCAAGGCAAGAGGTGTTTAAGACAAAGCAACAAGTACTTAGAACTTTGTCACCTCTTTTATCCCTATTTTTTAAAGCCTCTAAAGACTTGAAGGGGTCGTTCTTTCATAGTAGAAATTTAACCACATGAGTCATCCGAATCTCTTTATTGTTGTTGAAAAGACTTCCCAGGGATAGGAACAACCTTGCTTTTAACCATCTAGAACAGTATGCATGAGCTTGTATGCACATTTTTATTTTTAGGTGCATATGAGACAGGTATAAAAATGATACTGTTTATATTAACTTCAAAGTTCAGTTTACTTTTAAACTCTTTTTTTTTCCTTCTATCACCACTCTAGTCTGTAATGAAATCAAAGTTTCATCTTTGCAAACATTCTGCAGAAATTATGCTGGAATGATAAACCCCTATATTTGTGATTCCTCTTTTAACTACTTTTTTAAAAAATGAAAAACATTATGCTCGATGACCGTGAAATATTTAACTTTGCTGTTTTAAATTGTCCCATTTTCATCAAGACTTCTCACACTTATGTACTGGATATGAGAAGCTAGTTTAGAGACATTAGTTTTCTAAACACATACTATTTCCCATGAAAAGTTTTGCAGCATTTCACTGTAAATAGTTCTGTATTTCCACTGCTCCCTTGGTAGTAAATGAGTTCATCGCTAATCTACAGACAATGGAATTCTTTTGTAATGACTTAGAAAGACTTCAGCTTGAGATAGCTCTAGTCAACTCCTTATCTCTGTGTCTGAGCTCTTTCTTGACTGTCATTTATTCACTTGATCTATTTAATCTTTTCACCGCTCAAACTCTGGAAATAATATTACTTGAAATTTTACAACTGATTTTGCTTTTGCTTTTTTATGCACCTCAAATTCTCCATGGGTTTTCCACTGTTTCCACAACATTCTAGCAGTTATTTGACGTAAAAAAAAGGAATACTATTTTTCCACCTCATAGTGTTCTATTCCCTCCTTGTGTCTAAAATTTAATCCTCCTTCTAATGCTTTGGCTTAACAAAGCTTCTACTAATTCGGTTATAATCACACTACTCCATAAATATACATGCTTCTAATGTGTTTAACATTCCAGCCCCCAATTTTAAATTTCCAGATAGCTTTTTTCCCTGTCATCCTGTCTACTGCAACCACATTTCCCAAATTCCTTCTAAAGTTCTCATAAGAAGGTGTATCCTATTGTTCTCAACCACACACACATCCTATATACTGCTTCACAGCTGCATGCCAGGATGAAATCTGAGTGCACATTGCTGTTACATTAAGTCTTTCTTCAAGGATAGAAAGACATGGTATGCTTCAAAATTCTCCAACTGTAGCAATCAGAGAACTAGGAGTATGAGGTAAAACACAGTGCACGCTACCCTCCACCCATCCTCTCCAGCAAGAATGCTAGCAGTCTTCCTTAGGTTTTTAGGGTATTAGAAAGATTGTAAGAAGACTGTTTAAAGTTACACAAGCCAAGCCAAAAAGTTGGTAATCTTTCTACCTGTTTTCACAAAAAAGGAAAGTAAAATACAAAACTTGTACATCGCAAATGACAAACCACTGAATTAATTCAGAAATAAAATATCTATCAGTAGAATTGCATTTAATAGTAATTCTTTCTAGTTGTACATGTAGTTTCATGAATACTATTTATGCTGCAGAGCAATTGGTATCAAAAGAGATTATGCAACATGGGTATGACACACAACAACTGATCACTGAAGGGTTCCCTTATGATCTGGAGTTTCAGCTAAGCAACCTTAAATCTGAATGCCTGTTTCTGTATTAACTTAAGCATTAATATAACTTGATTTTGCATCAACTATTCGACACTAAATCTATTGTCTAAACCTTTGTGTCAAAGGACAAAGTCATAGTTCTGTTTGTAATTTTGCAAAATTCACAAGCCCAAATACACGACCCAATGACCAAGTGTTGCTTTTGTATCAGTCCTCTATTGATTTTCCCTGACACAATATACTGCAGCTTCAAATACTTACTGAAGTCTTACACCTTCATTCCCACTACTTCCTTACCTCTCTCCGTTTTAATAGCTATATAATGAATTGTGTTTCCACAATGAGAAAAATCTTGATAAAAATGCATTTTTAAGAAATCAGGCAAAACACAAAAATTACTGGAGCTATTCTGCCATTCTCTACCTCTAGCTAAGTTAAGATATAGTTAAGTTTAAGAGGAAACAACTTTAACAAATTGATGTTCACTCCATTCTGCTGCTAGAATCCAGTGTAAATAAAACATAATGGACAGGCTGAAGTCTTGCTTGTGTATTTTTCTGGAGTGAATGGGCTGAGGATCACAGTACAAATTTTGGGGTATCACAATTCTCACTTCTTTTGGTAGTCAAAAAGGTTCTCCAGCAAACTGATCTCACAGAAGTTACTCTCAGGGGAAGGCACTACAGCTAGTTAATACTGGCTGTTCCTGTAACATCACACTGGACTCACTTAGACAACTGGAAATGTAAGAGGAGATGCTCACAGTCACAGAAAGGATTCTTACACTACTACAGGTGAGATCTCCCCAATATCAGAAATGCTTATGTTTTTTCCTCTCATTCTTGTTCATATTCTAAAACCTTTTGGGATCAGATCCTGACTATAATGAATACGAGAATAGAGTTCTAAAGTGCACCTAAGAAACAATCATTATTTTTGTGGCCATTATAAAGCCACGCTAAAAAAGGGTTCATAGCTCATGTTGCCCTCAGCCTGCTAGCATCTTTCCTAGCACAGTCATTATACTCACTAATATTCTCAATACTGGTCTCTATCCCTACCAACATGACTGCTCATTATCTTACCATAATCACTCCCATTCATTTGCCTTTATAAGCAATCCTGTTTGTCTCTGCTATTTAAGTCATCCACACCTCAGGAGTTCCAATGTCCAAACAGTGCTCACAACAATATTATCTCCTACCTCCAATATCTTAAAAAGGTTGTAACAGGCATCACTTGCTAGTTAAGCTTTAATGCATTTCTTACACTGAATTTTGTCTTGCTCTGAAGACCCCATGATTTACCAACTAAGCTGTTGAGACTAATTAAATGACCAACCTCAGACATCAAATGGATACTGAAAGTGCATGCTTACACTTGCAGGTAAGGCAATTTAGCTTAATATCAGAAATCGTACCAAGAATCCTATTTAATGAGAAGTGTTCAAAGATGCTGGCGGTTCCAGTATAGCATAATGTTGTGTCAAGCCTGCCTGCTTGACTGTATACGTATTTCACATAAATATTAATATAACAAAAATACAACTAAGAACACTCAGAAAGTATAAAAATATACATACGAAAAAGTCTAGAAATTTGAGATTTTTATAAAAATAACTTGTTGTAAAGATTTCATATGAGTGGAGGAAAGCTAGGAGTGAAGAAATGAAAAAAAATTACATACAGTGAGCTTTACGTCAATTTCCTACTAAATATCAGAGAGAGAGCTATTTCTTATGAGGGTGTATTTTGATGAGGATTGTATGTAAGAACACAACACAACCTTATTCTCAGATGTAGCACTATATAAGCATTATATAATCTGCAAAACAATCTTCCCAAAGGTACTCGAATGTTCCTAACATGATCTACTATTGGTAACTATTGTTAGTCAAATAAATTTTGAAATAAGAAAACGGGGCCTAAGTAGGGGTTCTTCTATCAAGAAAAAAAATCTTCAGATTTAAAAGGTACCCAGAAAGAGTTAAGACGTGGAATCACTTCTACTAGCTAACAGGAGAAGCAGTCCATTAGCATTTGTCCTAATTTGCAAGGAAGGAATGATGAACAATGTCTCATCGTGGTATTCTACGATTCTTATATTCTCAGTAATAATGAAAGGAAGTAACATATGCTGTGTGGGTTTGGTGAAAATTGTGGTTATCAAAAGCCAGCATTTCTTCACTGAATTAATTGTAGTGATTGCATGATAAACATTATGGCAACTTGAACAGCTTTGCTGTTTCTTAATTATGTTATACATTGTCTTTCTAACAAAACCCATGCAAATAAAACATCTGAAGGACTGATGACGGTATGTGAGTCTAGGCTTTAATATAGAAATTTTATTGGAAGTTGTATTCCATTTCAGCTTATTATGTTAGTTCTTTATTAGGTGGGGTTTTTTTAATGAGTAGTACCTAAGTATTTCATTAGTTATCAACATAGTTTTATATTGCACAAGATAATTAACTTTATTTTCTTGTGAAATCTTAAGAAGAAGTAGTGGAAGGCAATTTCTTTTAATAGTCTATCAAACTCCTTTTTTCCTCTTTTTTCTTAATTAAATTGCACAGTGTGATGGAGCTTGGGCTTATATGTTCTTCTAAAGCACTTAATAAATATTTTAAAAGTTATATATTAATTATTTACTATTTACTTGTTATAGTATTTCATGATTGATGTGAAATTTTATTAAAGAATGTAATTATTCTTCCAAAATGCCTACATATCTTTGTAGACAGGGGTATAGCATAGGAAGAATAAATTAATATTTTTTGAAGATTATACACCTGCCAGGAAATAAGGATAAACATCAAAGTTGGAGTTTTTCTTTTCCTAGCTTACTTATAAAGTTAAAAACTATTTCACACATAAAGTCACCTGTTGTATCTTCTAATGGTCACACCCAGGAATGTTAGAAAGAATGGAAGATTTACCAGTAGGAAAGTTTTTACAAAAAAGCATAGATACTGATATTGATTGCGTTTTTGGAAATAGGATGCTCACAAATATTGCAGTGAGAGTCAGCAATGTTACATAGATTGCAGATGATTAAATTGGTCAATATTGTAGAAAAACAATTAAGAAATATTTAATACAGTTATTTTTGCCTGATAAATTCTGTGTGCACTTGTGTGTATGTGTAGATCCATATAAACATTGTATAAATTGCGTATACGTATAAATCTATTCAACCTACTGTTGATATGGTTCCATCCTAAAAGGAGCTTAATTTTTTGGTATTGGGTAGGTATGAAAAACAAGATTTCGTCTGTCCTGTGCCATGGATGCAATGAGAGCACTTTTCCACAAAACATTTTGAGTTAAAGTACGCTGTATGTACCAATGTTGTTGTTAGGTACAAGCTCTTACACTTTTCTGGTGTAGAATCAGTCCTAAATGCCACATTTTCACTATTTTTATCTTGGCATGGTCATTTCTATCAAGATACCTTTAAGACAAGATTTTTGTCATTCAGGTTTTCTTTGGTCATTCCTAAATTAAAAACAGTTCTTTGAATGCAAGACTTCCCCCCTTAAAATCCAGTTAATCTATCTGTAAATGTTAGAAGCATAGGATCATAGAACCTTTAGGTTGGAAAAGATCATCAACGCCAACCATACTGGTCTACTACTAAATAATGTTCCCAAGCAACCCATCTACCCACTTTTTAAACACCTCCAGGGTTGGCGTCTCAATCACCTCCCTAGGTAACATCTGCCAGTGCTGGATAATCCTTTCTGTGAAGAAATTTTTCCTAACATCCAATCTAAACTTCCCCTGACACAGCTGAAGGCCATTCCCTCTTGTCCTATCACCTGTCACTTGGGAGAAGAGACCAACACCCACCTCTCTGCAACCTCCTTTTAGGTAGTTGTAGACAGTGACAATGTCTCCCCTTAGTCTCCTCTTCTCAAGGCTAAACAACTCCAGTTCCTTCAGCCAATCCTCATAAGACTTGTTCTCCAGCCCCTTCACCAGATTTGTTCCCCTTCTCTGGACTCACTCCAGTGGCCTCAATATCTTTCTTATAGTGAGGGGCTCAAAACTGAACACAGTCTTCAAGGTGCAGCCTCACCAGTGCAAGGGGAGAATCACTTTCCTGGTCCTACTGGCTACAACAGCTGAAATCAGCTGTCTATCATCTGCACTCCAGAGTCCTACAAAATGAGGAGTGCTACAATCCAAGTTTGTAACCTAGCCAGGCTAACATCTCCAGACACAATCTAAGACCTTACTTGAACAAACAGTTTCACAACTAATAATCACAAAAAAAAAAAAAAAGAATCTGCAGTTATTCTTACATTCTGTAGACCATTGTATCAATCATTATTGCTACAAAGAATGCCTTTTTCTGTAGTGAACTCTGTTATAGAAGTTCTAGTAGTCGATGTGGAAGCCAAAAGGATTGAAATTGGAAGGACAGATAAAATTAGAAGGATTATGGAAAATAGAGATTTACTTGTGATTAAAGAATACAAACTTGATGATGGCATAGGACCTTCAGTAATAAGGTTACTAGAGTTGCGCAGAATTTATTCTCAGGGAGTCTCACATACGTTACCAAACAGGACTTAACCTGAACAACGAAGCCCCTCATTAAATGTTTACATATAAAATTTTATTATTTTGAGACATCACTTATAAGCACCCAACCTTTATGTCATTCTTTCATTGACATTGTGAAGATCTAAAATGTATGTATAGAGGACACAATGAGAAATGTACTGAAAAACAGAGAATTTCATATTTTTTGATTATGTGTTTATTCTATAGTAATTTTGGAAATTTGTATAACCTTCTACCCGAAAGGTGATTTAACTGAGTCTTGAGATTCCTCTGGAGAGTTTACTTTAATGATACCTATTTTGAAAAGCACTTAGAAAAACAGTTGAACAGTTTTATATTTTTAGTGCAAAACTAAGCCTTGAAAGAATTAGGCACCTTTATAGCTAAAGTTACTATCAAAGGTATCATTAAATGAAACTATGAACACACCAGACGATTATTTATATCCAGCAGACAGAGTTTTATATAAAAATAAAAAGAAAATAGTATAAAAAATTTGTCATGAGACTGACAGATTGGATTTTTTAGAAATAATTTACACTTCCTACTCTAGTAGGATGATTTTAATCTAATTTTACAGCTACTAAAACCCGCTCATATTTCAGTCACTAACCTTACAATAATTCAGCATCAGAGAAGGAAGGATGTGCTCTCTGGCTGACATTATATATGCACAAATCCATTATGAATTCTGTTGTGACATTTTTTTTCAGGCCCAGGAGTAAGTTAATCATGAGAATACCATTTGTTGTAATATCCCCTAGAACCAGCCATGAAGAACACAGTGGCAGTATTTCCCTAGGGTTTACACATCAATCGGTAGAAAATAGTTCATAAAAACATTCACATTTTTCAAGGAAGCTTATGGAAATTGCCCTTTTTAATCATAGAAATCATTGTGGACACTGAAAGTGTTTTTCTTAGCATTTTTAGAGATAGACTAATGGAATTTTGCACATGAACTCCAATGAATTCCAAGGGCACTTATTCCCTCCCCAGCTCTCTTGATACATTCTACTGGCTGCACAGACAAGCAAACCACATATACAAAAATAATTGCTGCTCCAGACATGAACATTCTATATGTGTTTGAAATGGCAAAAGCATTATTCAAAAGAAGAGAGCTTTCTTAACAGAGGACAGAAAATAATTATTTGCCTCTGCCTACTCCCAGACTTAACTTTCATTTTAAATAGCCACTTTTGCAGTAGTATCTTTATTTTTGTTGAGGTTATTAACTAAATACAATGAATACTGAGAAACAGGGTAGCATAAATACAATGCAATTAACTTTTTAATGAAAAGAATTTTTATTAAGTTTACAGTTTAATATGTTCAGATATTAAAATGGAATAGTGAAGGTATATTTACACTTCAAAGGCAAAATTACTCAAGTATTAATTCAGTTAAATTACTTATTGCTAAATATTCATTGTGCACTAAATTGTTTATGGATGCACTCATAAATTATTATTCTTGTCAGCTACTGGCACATCTTATACTATTCTTAATACAGGCATGATATATGATTATGGATTTAAAAAATATTATGTATGTTCCAGTTTTTTTATTAGAATTTACCTTGTATAGTAATACAATCCTTTAACGGAGAATGTACAAGGCAAATCATTCAACGAATTCTATACTGAAAATATTCACTAGCCAACAAAATTACAAAAGATCCCATCAAAAACATTTCTAAAACAATTAATTTTTGGATTATCTTTGTTCTGTCTCCACCAAAGCTGACGAGTTTTCCTCTACCTAATCATCAACTTAGCTAAAGGATGATATGATAAAATTTCAAAGATGGTGGAGGAGTTATTGGACTGTCAGCAACTATTCCCAATTGAAACACTGGTGAAATCAGTCTGTTGTACAGTTCTTCACAACAGTCTATCCAGAAATCACAGTAATCAGGCAACATGGAATCAACAAGAATAAAATCACTTCCTTTCCCTATTACCCTTTGTGCTATACTTTCCTGAGTAACTTGAGTTTATTTTGCATTTGTTAGAAGGTTGTGAGGCACAGTTGTTGCCTCTTAGAGTAGGTTTTGCCCTTTCTCCTAGTACGTATATTGTGATCATGTTCTCAATTTACTGATAAAATCCTAATTTACAGACTAACCCTTTTGGAATTAAAAGTGAGCAAGTGATCTTCACTCATTATAACAGCACAAGACACTGCTATGTGACATCTGTTGGAGAGTGGTGCAAAAAATTAATATTGTTTGGACAGGATTGCCAGACACTGGTACATTTGCTTTTTCCAACAATCCCAGCCGACCTCATAATCGCCCTGCATCAGTTTCTGGGTAAAATTCTAGCATGGAGAAAATGCATTATTAACACTGATGAATTTATTACATTAACACAAGCATGAAGCAGCTGGCCTTACTACTTCTCTCCCAAAAGTCCCAGAGCAAAAAGAGCAGACATGATTGGACTGTATGTGGTACTTAACACAGGGGAAAAAAAAAATCACTGCTAAACTAAGGAGGTGGAAGAAAAAAACCCACCCAAAACCCAGATTTGGTACCCAAAATGTCATAATAGAGTCACAACGATGGCTTTTGTTGAGCAAAATCCAAGATGTTCCAGCTCAGTCACCTTTTTTGCAGCTGAGAAGAAAAGCAGAAACCATCTTTTTTGCCCTAATGTACATTCCGCCTCTGCTGGCATTTGATATAAGGTCCTACACATGAATAAGGAAGGTGGGGAATACTACTGGAATACTTCTATCAGTTCTCAAATTAAACATGCAGACAAGAACTTTTGTCCCTTCACTGAAATCACAACTACCTCAGCACCTCCTACTCCACCTCCCCAGTCATGCACTGCTCTTCAACAACTCCAGTTTGTTATTTCCTCTGAATTTTCTTTCCCATCAGCATACACACAAAGTACTCCCAACTTCCTCCAACATTCCTAAAGCAACAGCTGGGCAAAAGACCCTAACTGCGATAATTCGTTCCAAGAAATGCAAACACTGACTGGCGAGACCATTAGGGCATTAGAACAAGATACAGAGTGAGCTCATGCTGCAATCCTTCCCTTAGTAGAATAATAATACTTGCCCTTTTCCTGTAATATTCAACTATCTTTATGAAGATTTTAGGAAACCTATAATCCTTAAGTCCCTTCTCCAATTTCAAGACAGAGTTGGAAGGAAGAGGGGATTAAAGACTAGAAAATAAACAGAGTGCAGTTGTAGAAGTGCTGTCCACTATGGAACCGGACTAAAAAACTAGGAAGTCTTTTTTTCATGGAATATATAGTAAAATCATACACTATCTCACAGATTTCCTGACTATAAACACATCCATATACGATAATCTATAGTTAGATACAAATTCTCATGGGTACATGAATTTTAATACTATATCTGCAATTACAATAATATTAGTTACTGTACTACATAATTAGTATTACCTTGAAAGAAAATTGTCACATTATTGTGAAAATTTACCTTGTATTTTAACATATTCTTGGTATAATTTGGCACCAATAAAAATTTTTGAGTGACCTTTCTGACTTGGCAATCTATCACAATATGATCCTGTGCCAGAGGCTTCTTCCCTATTCCCTTAAGTCTGAAGATATTTTCAGTACCAGCTGTATCATTTCGCAGAATAAGCCTTCCCTGTAACAAAGAAAGAAGAAAATAAGTTTCAGCACTGTAAAAGTCCCCTTTAGCTGGCAAATCAACTATTCTAGTTTACTAATCTTAAATTCTGGCTAACAAGCACGCTTACAAGAAAGTGTTCCTACTGAATTTTCTAGTTCTAAAGTAAACTCTGCTATTAATCAGAGAAGAAAACAAAAGAAATAAAATATTTTCTTTCTAATTTTTCTAAATTATGAAATTTAACAATATAAAACCTCCCTATTTCTAGATTTTCTATTTCTTGGCACTTCCTGGAAAACAAATATCGAAGAAAATATGTTCTCATGCATCCTTATTCACACAAAATAAAACTTTGCTCAATCATTTCTATCTGTCCTTCAACTAAAATGCTCTACATAATTACGTGTCATCAGGGATTCAGGGCTTTTGGCTTTTCATATTTTTATAATACTTGTTTCCTAAACTGCATTATATTTGGTTGGTAATGCATGCAGAAGGATTACTAAGGTTCCACAGAACAATTTATTTCATTTTTGTCTTTGGAAATCCACACATTTGCATAACAACCTGGAGACAAAAACTCTCAGTCACTATGCAGGTAAAAATAGATATACTGCTTCTTGCTAAAGCTGTGATGGCCTTTGCTCTGCTTTTAATTTTAGCATTCAGGATAGTGATTAGTCTGATGGCAAAAGCAGCTTTTAAGGACTGGTTTAACTTGTAGCTGGCATTATATTATGAAAATAAGTACCCATTTCAAATTCATTTGTAATGTATGCATGCAATGAGAAACAGTCAACATTATTACTTTATTACTTAGGTAACGGAATACAATTTTAATATATGCATTTAAACTTAGAATAACACAATGTCCATTTTTATGATCAAAGTTCAGAATCCCTACAGAGTAACCAGTTGTTTCATTAAAATGAATGGTTTGATAGAAAAGCAAATAAAGGAAGAGATAGTAAAGGGTGGTAGGGAAATCTATCATGCCTAAACTTAAGCTTTTCAATGTTAGTTCTTTGGTATTTTTTTTATTTTAGCTAGTAGGCAATATTTCCACTTCTGACTCTCAAGCACATGAGTAATGTTAGTAATTGCTCAAGCACTATCATAATTGGAAACTGATGTAAATTTTATTGTCAGAAGCATACTTTTCAAGTTTTGAAACTCATTTCTCTCTTACCACTATTATGCACTCAGTAACAGGCTTGAACATGAGAGGATACAGAGCTGTTTCACCTAGACACACATTTATTAGAGGAGGGCCAGAAAAACCCTCTCCTTCTAAAATTGCTTCAAGTTCCCAGTCCTGGTTTGACATGTTACTCTGAAATCAAAGCAAAGATGTAAATTAGATTACATGCTTTAAGGTCTTAACATACATTTCCGCTTTTATCCACAGTTATCATCAAATCAGAGCACAGTAGTCATTTTCCCAAAGTACTGGCTCAGAGCACCTTTTGGGAGAATAAAGCAGTATATTTTAAAAAATAATAAAGCTAATAATAAATCCCTTATTCTTGGCAGTCACCAGCACTGTTACCAATACTATCAGCAGCAACACTGTCAGAAGGAATACTCATTAGAGGAATACATACATGATATAGGTAATGGTTAAGACGAAATATATAAATATCTTTATGAACATTCAGAACTACATTTTATAGTGCTGTTTAACGCTTGCCAAGATCCTGTCCCTTTTCTATCTGTAGAACATCTTAGTTCACGTCTTCGAAGTGCTGATGTATTAGCACACGGTCAGTGACCAACAAGGCAATATATTGAACAACCAGCAGCTGGCAATGTAAGATGAGTCTTGCTAACAAATTAAGGACTCCATCTCCAAAAGAGTATTCACAGTCTTGTGCTCTCAGAAACTGGTCTTTCAAGAGACTAATCTATTTTAAAGAATACCTATCCTGAGTTATATGAAAACTTGTTTAAGAAACATGTTTGTCTTGCATCTAGATGAATCACAAGACTTCTTGATTATGGTAGAAAGTCTGATATTTTCTGCTTAGGTGCTGCATAAAAATAGTTAAACTAAAAGAATGCTATTCAATCTCCTATTATTTGAAGAAACCAGATGACCAAACATCCAATCTGCAAAAAGGTTAAAATTCCACTGAAAAATAAACTAAACTGGCATTCAAGAGCTAATACGTGTCTTGTCAAAACAGAGAAGATTGATCTGCTCTATGAAAAGAGGAAATAATCCATTGACCTATAATGGTCTTCATCCATGGAATATTGTATAAAACATCAGAGATGAGGAATAGATTTGGGGGAAGAGAGATGATACTTCCGTACTCATTTCCTTCTTTGAAAGTCTCTCAAGCTCAGCTATTTCAACCTCAGAAATTAAGAACCACCATCTATGGCTATCAGAGCTAACCCCATGACATGGCATAAAATCTGCAGTATCATATATCTAAGATTTTATAATACGTAGGATTAATGCTTAATTCTTAGTTGTTAAGTGGTAAATTTCCTAGTAGTTGAGTACAAATGCCTGTTTGGAATGTTGAGATTTGTATAGCATTTCAGTTACTCAAAAATATTTCTTTCACTGTGGTCTCCAGTTCTTTGACAACAAGAATTACATTGTCTCTGGTAGGAAATATGAAAGAAAAAAGTAGTTAATTGGTATCCTTATGATGAGGATTAAATAACAGGGGGAATAAATATTGACAAAAGATTATATTTATTCTCATGGGGTTGTTTTTCTCCACAATATCAGGAACAAATTTATCCTTCTGAAAACCAGCTTGGCCATTTTTAAAACTGGCAGGTCATCACTCTCTACTAATCTACTGTTTTAAAAGGTGGGATAGAGGAAAAATATCACCATGATTGTTATTTGGTAAGAAAAAGAGGACAGTGAAAAGTAGGGGGCTTAAGTTGTTTTATTTTCAAGGATTTCTGGTGTCATTGGTATCAGATGCTTCCTTTATCCACACTAGTGATGATCACAGCAATATGTAGCGCAAGTATTTCTTCTTATTCTCTCTGGTGGAAAGTAGTTGATAAACATAGGCATTTTTTAATTCTTCCACAAGAAAATCTTCTAATACAGCATGATTTTTTTTCAGAAAATATCTTCTAAAGATAGATACTAAGCACAACCATAAAGAGAAAAAAAATATATATTTGTTGAATTCTACTCCCTTGTACCTGTGCATTAATTGTTTTAGTAACTGATCATCTAGTCTTACAGCACCTCTGCTTAACATGAAACCTTATCCAATGTCTGTTAACTCAATGAGAAGCACAATTAATGCTAAAGGAGTCAGAATCTTTTCACAGAATGGTAGATGGTTAAATCCAAGGCACATAAAAAGGCTGAATGTATAGGACCTATACTTGCAGAAGCTGAATGTGATTGATGGAACAATTACATTCATCTCATGGTTGTGAGAATTATAGAAACTCCAGATGTTCAGCTTTCACTCCCATATAAAAAAATAATCACAGATTTCAGATTCAGGTAAGTTCTAACTCTGGTTCTGTTATTAATTCATTGTATGATTTTTGCAAATCACCTGATCATTTTATTTGCTTCATTTATAAAGCATCCCACCTACCAGACAGATGTTAATGATAGTTTGTTTGAGTCTGTAAAAAGTGCTTTGAACACTAAATATTAGGTTCAAGAAACTATGTTTAGCAGATTGAACAACCCCATAGCTCAGTTTCACTGTCTCTGAGCATCTGTCTTCCTCCATAGAGTGTGTCAAAGTTCAGTAATTTGGGTGACAAATAGAACAGTGCTAACTAACAACATAGAAGTACGGGAATATTTCTGACAGATGCAGAAGCTCCTTCTAGAATAAATGGATTAAAAAAATGTAAAGTATCTAACTCCTTAACAGAGTAACCCACATTGCTTATGCTGAATGTGAAAGAAACCCTGTGAAAAAATAATGTGTTACTATAAAATTAAGCTTAAGATGTAAAAGGAAAGGGATAACTTGATATTTTTAGATTCGTTTGATTTTACAAATTTAGTGCATAATGTTTAGAGCAGACTACGTGACCACAGGCATGCATTCCACAGAAAGAGACAGATACATATTCCCTCTTACACAAACACACGGACAGAATGTTTCCTTGATAAGAAAACAAGCAGGTCTCAAAAGTATGAAAGCATGATCTCTGTATGAAATTTAAAAGCATATACATAGGAAAACTCAGAAGTGAAAAAATAAAAATTATAAAGCAAATTCATTTATAAACTCTCTGTTTAAACAAGGTTAAAACAGCTGGTTTTCAGCTAATGTAACATTCTATAAATCAATGATTAATAAATAATATAATAATATCTTAACGTTAATGTGCAAGAATACATAGCACAATAATGTTTTCCTTTCATTTTATTTATTTTTTTTCTTTCTTAATGAACTAGCAACTTGTCTACTTTCAAGATTTCATAGAGCTATGGTCTTTCCCCAGGCGTTAACCTGTATTTGAGTCTGCCACCAATCTGTTGCCTACAAAGTCTCCAAGTATTTTTCTATAAATTACCTCAGCAGTACTTTCCAGTGGCTCTAATATCAAAAGATTACATCAAGTACATAGAACAAACCACTGTTGAAATCTTATTAAATATTTTACCACTTCTACCTCTTAAAGAATCTTTATCCTTTCTCTCACAGCTTAAGTTCCTTCCTTACAATTTGTTCATACTTTTTTTTTAAATTATATAAGTTCTCTAAAATTAGAACAATAATTCTCTGAGAGAGATATTCCAACCTAGACTCAACTTTCACTCCCTGTTCTTCTTCCTCATGTGTCAAAGGTCTGATATAAAAAATAGATATGACAAAACTATATATGACATACTACCTACACTTGCAATATTTTTTAAATTATCTATAATCTCATTCTTCTATATTACTTCTCATTATTCCTCTTTCTTTCACAGAAACAATACATTCATTTCCCAGATTAAACAACAACTTTTTTTTCACTCTTGGTGTGATAACATTATTAACTACCAGATTAACAATTATCAGGACAAAAGTGATACATCAGAAATAAGTCTATCAAACGAATAATCCATGTTAAGAACTGTCAGAAACTATTCTTCCCAACAAGCTTTATGTTATGTCCAACATGGACTTTTGAGTAATAATAGTCACGTCAGTATTTACATGCATTTGTGCACTATACAACTGTAAATTTTAACAATATTGATCCAAAGTCCAGTTTTTTAAAATCTTGAATCTTAATTTAGTTGCTAGTAATAAAGTGAACTTACAATTGGTATATCCTGAATCACGGCTTGGTAAGCTGGAGTTAGAAATTCAAGCTCTGCTTCAGCATGGTCGGTATTAACTACACATTCAATCTCATAGACACGAACATCGCAGGAAGACTTCAGAAGAATCTGACAGCGGTAGCAACCAGCACACTGAGGAATGAATTTTATAGGAAGCTCAACTGCATCACTTTTATCTAAAAACAAAGCCAAAAAATTGTAGAGCTGTAAAGCTTTTCAGAAACATTGAATTCACTAGAAGAATCTGCAGAGAGTTCCAATAAACTGTAGGAAAGTGTCCCCAGCAGTACACACAACAATTTAAAACAATCAATAAAATTTTAGTAGTTATCGTATAAGCATAGCCAACTTTTGAGGGATCAGAGACAATGTAGTATACTTGGCTAATGGTAGCCTCAACAGTGACTGGAATTTTGGGTTTAGTACTTCTCATGAGAGCTACCCATTAGATTCTTCCTGTGTCTGATTTTGGATTGAAAGTCTGAGTTTCCAAAAATGCCAGGGATGTCCAAGGTGGAACAGAATCATCAAAAGTTCCATTTTCCCAATCAACAGCCTGTAGGAAAAACTCCCCACAACAATATTTAGAGTAAGGAAGAAGCAGTACAAATGCTGTGCACCTTTGGACATAGTTGTGCACAACAATTTTTCTACAAAGACTTTCTCCTCTGCTCTTGCTTACAGAAAAGATCAGACTCTCACAGTATTTTAAGCCCTTCACTAGACCTTGTGGGGCACTATTCAAAGGAGAAGGGCAGGTACAGGAGGAACTCCAGTGACCGGCCAAAGAAAGAGTTCTCCAGTTCGATACTCCCAAGAATCTCTAAGAGACCTGAAAAACTATGTGAAGGCTGCAGCTGTAAAAACTTCACTGAAATTTTATACATAAAAAAGACCATTTCTTTTCTCTGTTTTCCAAGGTTAGAAACCAGCACCTAAAATTGGAAAAGATAAAGAGAAAGGTCAGAGACAATGTATGGACACAACAGAACCTTACAGATGAAACTCAAAAACATTTCTTCTCTCTGGGGCAGGAACATCTGAGAAATTCTGGAATTTCCCTTATTCTTCCCCACTTTGGCATATTTTCTCATGATATGTATGACAATTGGACCAAAATTATTCTAATATCTTCAATGACAACTACTGAATTTTGAAAGTGCAATCAATCTTCATTTGCAATGGTGCTCATTCTATTTCACAAAGTAGTGCTCCTCATTTATTCATTTCTCACCTCTCTGCAAATGAACGGCAAGTTGAAGCTTTTTTGTAGCCTTATGCCATCACTACTTCAGCTTTTTCACAAAAATAGCTCAAGTTCCAAAGACAAATCATACAGCATGACATTATTAATCTTTCAACATTACTAGCCTATCAAAAAGATTACAAAATGCACCTCAGGTTTAACCCTCTCTGAAATAAATTAGTTTGTTCCCTTCTAAAGACAAGATTAATGGCCTGGTAATTTTTGAATTATTAATTTTTTTCTGTTTTGTCATTAAGTTATTATCCCCATTGGCTACCTTCCACAAAAGTGACATGATTTTGTCAGTTATGCAAGGAACAAAAATAATCTTTCCATTCTTCCATCTATTAGAATAGTCCCTAATTCTCTCTGTCTACAAAAATACTTCAGGATGTTGAAATAAAATAATTACTTTAAATTTTAAGTGCATATTTTAAATTCTTGTATTTTAACACAAAGGATGTTTATAACATTTATTTAAAGAAAGATAATACAGAGTATGGGAAGCTCCAAAATACTTCTTCATGCATTTTTCTTTCTTGCAATAAATGGAAATTGTACTTACTAATAATTAGGATTATTTTTCACTGAGTTGGACCTATCTGTAAAATGGACCCTTAGAAACAGAGATGCCTCCTATAGAAAAATATAAAGATAAAAACAAGAAGACTTTTTCTATCCATCCCACTCCGTATTTGCAATATTTAGTTTGCATTACCTTTGTCTGAATATCTGCTTCTTATGCATTAAAAAATATATTGAAAAATGGGTCATTTGAATACTTCAAAAGTTATGACCAATTACAATCAATGGAAAGGAAAGTAAGTCAATTGGCAATATTTAGTTGACACTCTAAGTATTTTATCCAAAAGCACATGGTTTCTGAAGTGAGACAGGATCTTTAAATCACAATGATTACAGACATCACTTTCCTGTGAATAATAGGTGAATGCTGGGGTTTTTTTTTCCTGCAAAATGTTTTTTTCATGCTAGTTTTAAATACCATAAAGTGAACTCTGCTTAAAAGTTTCTCAACTTAGTATGTTTCCCTTTTTTCTCAGTCTCATAAGGCATTCGACAAGGACTGGGCTAGGACTTAATACAAAGATTTATTTAAGGTAATGCATGAGGTTGAAACTGGCCTAACAATTTCTGAGATAAACTGGATAAACAGTAAGTAATGGGAATAATTTATGTTATTTCTTTGTAACATGAAGCAAAGCCTGCATCCATGGAAATGAATGATACTGCAAGCATTTCTCTAACAGTGCAAAGTCAAGGCAGAACAATACAGGGTTTTGATACAGTTTCCTTTCCTAGACAGGATAGTTATTATTGTTGAATGGGGAGAGATTTCATAAGAAATAGGAAAAGAGTTTCATTTTATAAATTAGTGTTAGTCAAATACCTAAGTGAAAAGTTTACTTATTCCCGAATTTGAATATTTGAATTGGGTTTAGTTATGAGACAGTTGTCAAAACAGGGTTATTCACTAGAGCAAAACTTTTGGTGTGTAGAAGAACACATGCTATTCAATTACAGTACATAATTGTTGGTCAAGTTCTCTAGCAATTGTCCGGCATCATGTGCCATTTACATATTGCCAAAGCCAATCTGATCACCATCTGGAATTAAAAAAGTCCATACCCTCTGATCTGTAAAAATCTTACAACTCATAATCTTAGATTTGCCAGACCTGAATTCAGAGTTTATGCCCTAACTGTACTAGCCAACATACAGTACCTTTCAAAATCACAACAAATACAGAGATAATTATATCCCTAAAACATATGCCAAAAATTCACAAATATCAAAATTTTTAAGTTGTTCTTCATGACTGGAAGAAGTAAGTGACTGAGAAAAGATGTTTACAAAATAAACAACAGGGGGAAAGAAGGAAGATTAAGCAAAATTTCCTACAAACAGAGAAGAGAGCTCAGAACTGATAAAAAGAGTGCATTGGATGCATAAAGAAGTATTACATGAAAAGAATCAAAGGTTTTATACCATGGACTGTAAAATAATAAGTTAATGCAAAATTAGTAATGAAGGCTTAATGACAAAATGATACAATAAAAACCTGCTAGAGATTTCTGTAGTAGATGATAATACACCTTCCTTTCTTTTTGCAATCTGTAATTGCCTAAAGAAAAGAAGTTTCCTTTAAAAAAAAAAAAAAAGAGAGAAAGAGAGAAAAAAGTAAGCCAGTAGTTGTTTTAATGGAAGTCAGAAAGAAGTCACAAAAATCTGAATAAATTAATTGTAGGAACAGTTATCAAGAAAGTAGAAAATTTCTAACAGTTCTTGATAATTTGATAGAAAAACACTGTTCATCCATTCACTGGGGAGGTAAAAAAAAAAAAGGCATCTCTTTTTGGATATACTTTGCAAATAAAACAGCAGGCAGCCAGCATTGCTAAATTCTATAGTAAGAGGCAGCAGAACTCTGATACTAGCTTTTGATATTTAATCAAACTGGAAAAGCAAGTTGGAACAGTTTTTCATTGAAAATTCACTGTGGATTTTTCTTTCTTCCAGAAAAATGTCTATCCATACAAGCTAGGAAAGAAACTTAAACCATATGTCATGATAAGGTGTATGTTTGCATTCTATATGTATGTTTGCATTAGAAAAGCTCAACAATGTACATACTTATAAAATACTTATAAAATACAGAACATACTTGCCTAGGTGCATATTCAATTGAAAAGTAGAGCTTTACCATTATTTTAAAGAATTGCACTAATTAAAATTTCTTATTGTTGATGTGATACATACGTATCTTTATCATTACATGGCAACATGAGTGGCCATTTGTTTATTATCACAATGTATAATACAAAGACTGATATGCTCATACCGACATGCTGATTTATTGCTTTTGCATATCAATTGCTATCAGTTTTTTACTCCTATATCATTTCTTTCCTTTAAAATAGTCCAAGGCTATGACCATTAGGTTTCCACTAATAGCACTACTATTGTTATTTTGAAGTCCTTTCAAGGCAGAAAATTGAAAAAAAGAAAATAAAAGTCTGAAAAATAAAAGCAAACACAAGGGAAAGCCTTCTTACACAGCACTTGCATGCTACCTGCATACATGAAGTATCACATGCAAATATGAGAGGCGCAATACCTCGGGAATTTCTACAAATTTCTTTATCTATTAATCAAAACCATCACTAGTGTCATTCTACAATATGTAAAGGCCCAGTCTGTTCCAGAAAATTCCTGTATTTCCTAACTTTGTATATCCACTGCAGTTCTTTAGTTACAGACATCAGTAGCAATGAATCTTGTGTTATTTAGGCAATTGCTTAAATTTACCTGTAGAATGCTTACCTCTCTATAACAAAGAGGATCCTACATATGCTTGAACTTCATTTTCCAATTTCTTTACATACTAAAATTATGGTCCTTAAAACTTTGTTGCAAATAATTTACATGTATTCAGAAATCTGGGTGAATGTTGTTCTCTTTTCCCTAAAAACCAACTGATTTTTACTTTGCTTTAATTTTTTTCAGTCTTCATTTCTTTCAACTGATGTCTGGAAATGTATAGTTCTATTTATTTTTGTGCAGTTTTAGCAGTTAAATACATTATTCTTCTTACCCTGTTTGTGTAGTTTTTATTTCACTTTTACTACCAGAAAACATATTATTGGGCATTTATCTTAACAATAAAATTTCACCAAATAATTCTTAAATGAAGCCTTAGCCTGACAGTTGAAACATAATCATGTATCTTAGCAAAGCTCCCACTTTCTTTTATATATGACTACGTGGTGTTCATTTTTGTTTCTCTTGAGTTCATGTCAGTTTTTATAAGTCTCATGCTTACAATATTTACAAGGTACCCATAATGTTTTTCATCTCAAATCTCTATGTTATGTAGAAAGCGCTATGATTTCTGCAAAGAGCCCTTTACAGTCAGACATATTCTCACTTTCTAAGGACTTTACAGGTAACCTGAACAGGACCTCTTTCCCTCAGCGATCACTTACAGATAAGCTATTTAGTCTTTCAAGACCTTGAAATAATGAATATAGCACTTCCCTGAACTTTTCCTCATATGTAACCTCCCTTCTGAAGTATGGAAAACAGAGATGGATGTGATTTTCCAGTAATACCCTCATAAAATGAAAATAGGACTTCTAAATATATACACCATATTTTTCCAGTTATGCATTCAAGGGTGCTTGTTTTTCACAATTTTCAAAAAAATTCCTTCATTAAAAAGTGAGAGGGAGCTAAGTCAGAAAAACAGAGTGAGAAATAAGGCTGAAAGCTTTAGTTCACACTGTGAGATAAGTGCTCTAACACTTTGTAGATTTCTGAAACATTTTCAGACATCACTTCGCAAAACAAAGCTCTTCTTCCCCTTTCAACCTATAATTATTTCATCTTAGATACATAACCTTGTTTAGTATAAAAAACTGTTGTTCAAAGAGACTCAACTGTGGAGCAACTAACTCTTAGTTTAAATGTATTTAAAGCTGATCTTTTATTAACTGCTGAAAGGACAAATAGGATTGATTTCTGCTTTGGTTCTCACGGTTTCATCCAAAAATCCATAGTCATTTCCTTCTTTTCCCACCATAATCAATGTTGTGCTGCTAGACAGGAGCAGCAAATGTGCAGCAGATATATATACTGCTTATAAACTCTAGTAAACAAAGATAATATGACTACTCTGATTTGTCAAACATGCTCCTAACATTCAGGAAGACTGTGCTCTTTTATATGGGCACAGTTCTATAAAATAAGACTGCATGGCAGGAAATCTGTAGACAAAACTGTAAAAAATAATAATTATATGTATTATAAACATACATACACATTATAAAATCAGTGACACTAGCAAATAAATTAAAAATTTATAAACCATGTATCTTTACAAAATAACAGCAAAATGTACTAAACTTTAAATTATTGTTTTATCCTAAACGTGCATAGAATATGCAAAGGCAGGTAGATGCTTATCAAGTTATAACTCTGAGTTATAAAGTCTCTTTATTCGAAGTTTCCTGTGTTTTCACCTTTGGAAGTGACAAAGGAGTGACACTGGGACAGCACAGCATTATTCCAGTCACAGCATAGGATCAAGTCCAAATACGCACATGGCAATAAATAAAATAAAATTAATAAAACAAATACAATGAAAGAAGGTCAATGTCTTCTTCATAGATCCAGTAATGATGAGAAACGGGCACTTCCAAACCCAGATCTGCTACTGGTTTTAGAGAAGCAGTATCTTCTCAGCCTAACGAAAGCAATGGTCTCAAGACTACACGAAAGACAAAGATAAGCCTTGACACTGATAATCATGTAATCAAAAGTCAGAGTCCACTGCTGAAAATCTAAATCATACATAAGCATCCTGACCCCTTAAGGCTGTGTTTCACAGCTAAGCTTGACGTTTTGCTTTCTATCCATATGATGTTCTTCTCGGCAGACTCCAGGTTTCACTGAATCTTTTGAACTTCAATTCTGACCAGAGAATAAGGTAAAGGATATCTGATGTGTTTTCTGTGGATCTACATCCTCCTTCACCACAGCAGTAAGCCTATTCACACACCAGCATGAAAGAGGTCTTCCAAAAGCTTTTAATAATAGAAAAAATCCTGTAGCAAATACAACTATTCTCCACTGAATTAATTATTGCAGGTATTAAATACAAAAGAAACACATCCAGTCTAATATTTAAATCCCCCTCGCTTTTGCAGTACCAAGAAACTTACTACTAAAACACATAGAGTAGAAATACCTATTCAAGAGATATAACAGGAATGAAAACTATTACGATAAAGACCTATATAATTTTTCAGAGCTGCATTTTGAAATGTAATCATATTTTAAATGAATTCTTTGTATGAAGGATGAGTAAATGCTATCACACTTTTAAATCCTATTTGTGCCTCACAATCCTAGATGATTAAGACCACTAAATGTAATTCAATTTTTATTACCATAGTGTGAGTCAAACCATAGAGCTCAACTCTGAAATACATTATAAACATTATAAATAGGTAGAATAAAATCACAAAATTTAAAGAGTAAAAGGAAAATATAACAATACTTTTCGTTACTGGACATGGACTATGCAATTTTGCATTAAAGGTTTAAGGATTTATTCAGGAAAAAAACCCCTAAGATGTAGGAAAGTTTATACAGAATGTGGACCATGAAATACTAAGAGGAAACATCAGAATATCAGATAAAATTTATTGAAGAATAGATTTAAAGCCTCAGGAAATTGCTTTGGGAAAATAAATTAATAAATAAAGACAAAAACAATACTGTTCTGATTAAAAGCAATGTTGAACAAGTACATGAGATGACATTCAAAAGTCAAAGAAAGGAGAAAAGTTTGACCGCAGAACATGAAAAAATATTAATGCAAATTTTAAAGCATAGTATATAATTATGAAGAAAACATATAGTGATTAGAAAATACTAGCAACATGAAAACATCCATCTCTAGATGATACAGTGTAGATGAATATTTTTAATTTCTTATCTGATAGGGTCACATAAAATACAAAAGGAAAACACTGAAAAGTATTTTTTCTCTTTAGGTATAAGGCACGCCGAAAATGATTTAAAATATAATTCTTGATTGTTAATTTATTGGAATGCATGGCAATGAAAACATCACATATTCCTAACTACTAGACTATAATTTAGTCTACATAAGAAAACTACTGATTTCAGATCAATATTATCGACTTGGTTATGAGTAATATTTTCTTAAATAAAAACAGAATCAGAAACAATATATTGTTATTTCCACATTTAGACTAGCCCATACTCTTAGAAATAGACAACAAAAAAGGATTACAGGGAAAAAATATAGGTCAAGAGTACCTTAAAACACTTGGTTACATAAAATTCTGTTCTATAACAAAGGGGCTTCCTATAGTATGATAGCCACTTAATGAACCCTGCTCATGATATTGCTGAAAAGTTTATTATAACCCTTTCTTAATTTTCTCTGATTTCATGAGAAGCTGAAGCTTTCTTAGGAAAGAAAATTTGGCAGAATAGGAACAACTTTTGGTAAAAATGAATTACAGAAGCATATATATCTTATTATAGCTGCATAGTAATAAGCAAAACTTTTGCCCTGAGTTATAGGGCTGCAACAAAAGAAGTGTTGCCAGACGTTCAAGGGACGTTATTCTCTTCTCCAGTCTTGTGAGACCTCACCTGCAGTACTGCATTCAACTCAGGGGTCCCCTACCTAACAGTCATGGAACTACCTCATAAGGTCTAGAGAAGGGCCACAAAGATAGTCAGGAAGCTGGAGCACCTCCCATATGAGGACAGGTTGAGAATGTTGGGATTGTTTAGCCTAGAGAAGAGAAAGCTCTGGTGAAACCTTATAGCATCCTTCAAGTATCTAAAGGGGGCTAACAGGAAAGATGAGGAAGGACTGTCCTTATCAAAGCGTGTAGAGATAG
Organism: Clamator glandarius; assembly: GCA_033459285.1. Classification (NCBI taxonomy): domain Eukaryota; kingdom Metazoa; phylum Chordata; class Aves; order Cuculiformes; family Cuculidae; genus Clamator; species Clamator glandarius. Next base: position 782,821 of record JAUNZM010000117.1, on the reverse strand, counting down.
GGAAAGGGATTACAGTTTTAAGTTGAAAGAGGGTAGATTTGTATTAGATTTGGAAGAAATTCTTTACTGTGGAAGTGGGGGGACACTAGAACAGGTTGTCTGGAGAAGTTGTGTATGGCCCTCTGTGGAACTGGTCGAGGTCAAGTCAGACGCGGCTTTGAACAACCTGATCTAGTGGGAGGTGTCCTTCTTCATGGCAACAGAGTTGTAACGAGGTCTTTAAGGTCTCTTTTAAACCAAACTGTTATGTGATCTGATTCTGTAGTCTAATATTAGACAGTCTTATGGCCCTTTTGTTTTGTACTGCCTGTCATTTCTATCATTTCTAGTTTCACTTATCAACACAACAATTTCTCCATTAACTTCAAAGTCACGTGTTCCTTCTAGCACTAACCACAAAAGGAGTGACTCCCTGACTAATAAGGGATTATAGTAAGGGGTAGGAAAAACATTCAATGTTTCTAATTTATTTGTTGATCTCATCAGCTATTTTAGCATGAAGAGCTCACACTTATATAATTTTGTGTCACTATTGGTCCTTTTCACTAACAACTGTTTTCCAAAACCAGCCTCTAGTGTGATTTAACATGCAGATTCTGCTCCACGTATACTACTACATGTTTATCTGCACTAAAATACATAGTTTATAACTATGTAGCCATTTCAACCTACTGTTCTTTCACAAAATTTTGCATACTGTTAACTCAACAAAGACTCTATATATGACGAAAAGTAGTTAGCATTGTCCAACAAGCACTAGTTTCTGAGGCATATTCTGATGATTCTCTAGTAACAAATTAACAAGTTTCCTACTGTTTTTCAATCTGGCCAATGTATTACTTTAGTTTGATATAGCTATATGGTTTGGGTTTTGATTAAGCTGTCACACTGGAAGTAGGACAAACATATTGTAGTATTTTTATCTACTAGATCTGTAATACTGCCCCAAAAAAGTAATAAGATTATTTAACAAGATCTCTTTTACAAGAAAATGTGTTGAGCAGCATTGATTTTTACCTTCTCATTCATTCTTGGCAGAGCTCATAAAATATGGGTTGGACATTTTTCCTCCTACTGCAGTCTAAGAAATTTTGACTCAAGGATTGATTTTAGTCAGCTTGCTTCCACCTTTGTTTTTCTTCATAAATCTGAGCAGTCTGCTATTTCTTCAGAGAAGCAGCTACTCTCATACTAAGGAAAATTACTGCTATGGCTAGAATACTACATTTTCAGATAATGAAGCTGAAATTTTCAGGTGAGACCAATGTTTTGCCCTCATCTACAGGGACCAGGATTCTCCCTTAGTGAATTCATGTTTACCAGATACTGTAATCTAGAGTAGAATGAATGTGTAACAAAGAGATTTGTCAGGAAAAAAAAATCAAGAAATTTATTATTTTTGTTCCAGAAAAGAAACAAAACTCACAATGGATACACCAAGTATGAAAATAAACACACACTAATGCACAACACCTCATTGATGAGGAACAGGGAGAAAACACCATTAAATTAGTTGATACCTCCCCTCTGGCTGACTGAGAAGAGGTAACCAAAAAAATATATGTGGGATAAGTTGCATAATTTGAGCACAGATCAGTGCTGGATGAGAAGTGGAAGCGAGAAATGAGTACAAAGTCAGGATCTGTCAGATGAACAAACCAAACAGATTTCTCTTCTAGAGCAAGTCTCCCATGGTTGTGTGCCATTGAGTAAGCCAAGGGCAAGTGGAAACACTGGTTTGAGCTAATAAGATAGAATTTGGTTAGTGATGACAAAGACAAGGTTGAGGATTTGATCAATAGTAGAATGGAGAGAAACGCATTCTTCCATTTTGGAAAACCTTAAAAATACAGACTATCTTGGTGAAAAAAAAAATCAACTTCATCATATCTTAACACTATTACCTGTTTTCTGAGATGAAAGGCCTTTTGTTGATGGAACGTTGAAATTAACTCGGCTTGATGCCAATACTGGAATAGAAAATTTCTTGGGAACCTCAAAGAATTCGTGCATGCTCACTTCTACACTGTAATCCACATACTTTAGCCCTGGGGGGGTTTTACGAGGTTTCAGAAGTGCATGTCTCTGGAAGTGAAGGAATAATATATACATATGCACAATCATCTCATAATAACATCAGGTTAAAAAAGTAAAATTATACAGGTTTAAGGGTGTAATTCTAAAACTGAATTGGTAATTAGGCAAGTTTAATAGAAATTGTTGAGAACCTTCTACATTAAAACTATCTTGTACAATCATACAACTGAAACAGTCATTTAACAAAAATGCATTTTGAGATTTATGGTAAAACCAACTCCTACTCAGGAAAGTCTTCAAGCTTTTATAGGTATTAACGGAAAGTAAGAAAAGGGAAGGAAAAAAAAATGAAAAATAACCCTATATTTTGTATCAGATGTATATATGCGCTTCTTCTTTTACTTTGTAAAGTTTCTGAACAATAAAAAAAAATGAAAACAAAAAGATATTTTGATATTTTGTAATAGATAATTAAATCGTTAGCTGAGCTAGCTTGGATACTTTAATGCTGAAAAACATTTTTAGAAATCAAAACATTTAGAATTAATTTTAGGCACAAATAAGCTCCTCCTCTTGGTAAAAAGCATTGCTAATCAATAGCATGAAAGATATTATTAAAGGATTAACACAATACATAAAGGCAAACTCATCATAAAAGGCATCTAAAGCACTTAATGAACTAAATTTGACTTCTATAAGATTGTATTACAAGAATAATGTAATGATTTAATACACTACATGCTCAAAATTTCCATTATCAATCCAATAACACAGTATAATTGCAATGTTCAAGATTGTAAACTGAACAAATTTAAAAACTGAAACTAGACTGATCTTTTTTATATACAAGTCTTTAAATTAATGACTACAGGGAATTATGTTGCAGTAAATCTAGCAAGTAGATAAATACAGAAATATTCACTTTGTGGTAGGAAAACTGTCTTATTTTCAAAGCCTAATATTTTAAAATAATGCCAGGACAACAAGTATCACAGTACATTTTGCAATAGGACAAGGAATGGAAATGCATGGTGTGAATTCAAAAAGCAATATAATAGAAAGCTGATTATTCTTAAGGACTGCTGTTAATGGTAATACAGTCATTTTACTGCCCAGATCAGCTGCCTTGGGGTTCTGCTTTGGGTTAGTGGTTCATCTTTTTTTACTGCTGTTTTAATAAAAACCTCACATTCTCTTGCCAGTTTTAGAAAACAGACCTACACTCTGCTATATCTTTGCTTTTGCCGTTAATCTGTCTATTCAAAGTGTCAATATGGTGCTAAACACAAAATATGAATTTAATTTGGGAACCTGTTAAGTTTCAGTTGCTAACATAGTTTTTGACACAATAAATATAGTAATATATTACTGTTCAAGATTCTTATTCTGTGAAGAACAAAATGGACAGATGTACATGACTGAAAAAATACTTATCGACACGAAATGTTAACATAGTTCTTGTTTTACTGTATTTGTACAACTTATGTGGTGCAAATGTAATTTACAGAAGAGGCAAGAAGAACTATTATGTGAGGTAAAGACTTGAACTCATGATTTGTGAATTGCTAGCATGCAAGACTGGAAGTCTACTGGTAGTTCTCTCTCTCACACACACACACAAAATAACTAAATAAACAAATTAATAGTTGCTAACAACTAATAGCAAGTTCCACTTCTCTCTAATAGGATTGATATGGCATAAGACTCTGCAGTGGGAAAAAGATATTTCTCACTTGTAATGGGAAGTATTAATTAAAAGAATTACCTATATTTCCCAGCTCAAATTTGACTTTGTTCTTCTGTATATTCAAAATTTTATCTACACCTTCCAACACTGAAGTATAAATCCAACACGATTGCAGGAAAGGAGGAATAAGAAACGGGTTAATGAATGGCTTAGGGACTGGTGTGAGAAGAGGGGCTTTGGGTTCTTTAATCATGGGGAGGCCCATGCACCCCCAGGCTTTCTTACTAGGGATGGGACACGCCTGTCTGCTAGGGGGACAAAAGCCCTCACCAAAAACCTAGTTAAGCTCATAAATCAAGCTTTAAACTAGATGTGAGGGGGGAGGGGATGGGGACCAGGCAGGATGGGAGTGAGCCTGGAGGTGAGACTTCAGTGGCAAAGGGGTGGTGTGCTGGCAACACCTGCCGGTATATCACCACTAAGCAAGAGGGGGTGAGTGCAGCTGGGGATGGTAGGCAGCAAACTGGCACTGTGGCCTTCGTTAAGTCAAGGACCGCTCAGTTGGGGAGAAGCCCTATTGCGAAGGCTGAAGCTGTGCCTGCCCAGCTGAAGTGCATTAACACCAATGCACGCAGCATGGGAAATAAGAAGGAGGAGCTGGAAGCTGTGGTTGGGCAAGGAGACTACGATGTCGTTGCCATTGCAGAGACGTGGTGGGATGACTCGTACAACTGGAGCGGAGCGTACCCATGGTGGGGTATAAACTCTTCAGGAAGGACAGGAAGGGCAGAAGAGGAGGCGGGGTAGCCCTCTATGTTAGAGAGGGCATTGATACCCTCGAACTGGACTACGATCAGGATGGGACTGAGTGCCTGTGGGTGAAAATCAGAGGAGTCCATGGGCAGGAAGGGATTGTGATGGGAGTCTGTTATAGACCACCCAGCCAGGAAGAAGCAGCTGATGAGCTCTTCTACAAACAACTGAGTGTAGTCTCAAAATCGCTACCTCTAGTCCTTGTGGGAGACTTCAATTTCCCAGATATAGGCTGGGAGTATAATACAGCAGAAAGGAAGCAGTCCCGGAGGTTCCTGGAGTGTGTGGAAGACAACTTCCTCACACAGCTGGTGAGCGAACCGACAAGGGACGGTGCCCTCCTGGACCTGCTGTTGGTGAACAGAGAAGGACTGGTGGGGGGTGTGAAGGTTGGAGGACACTTGGGGCAAAGCGATCATGAGATGATAAGAGTTCTCAGTGCGGGGTAAAATGAAGAAGGAGGTTAGCAGAACAGTTGCCCTCAACTTTCAGAGAGCAGACTTTGGGCTGTTCAGAAGGCTGGTCGGAAAAGTCCCATGGGAGGCGCTCCTTGAAGGCAAAGGTGTCCATGAGGGCTGGGCGCTCTTCAAGAAGGAACTCCTAGCAGCTCAGGAGAAAGCCGTCCCCAAGTTCTGGAAAAGTAGCCGGCAGGGTAAGAAACCAGCATGGTTGAGTAGGGAGGTCCTAAGAGACATCAACTGGAAGAGGAGGGTCTACGACCTCTGGAGGAAGGGGCAGGCATCCTAGGTGGACTATAGGGAGGAAGTGAGAACGTGCAGGGAAAAAGTCAGGAGGGCTAAGGCCCAACTAGAAATGCGATTGGCCAAGACTGTGAAAGACAACAAAAAGTCTTTCTACAAATACATCAACAGCAAAAGGAGGGCTAGGGAGAATCTCCAGTCCCTGGTAGATGCAGAGGGAACAAGAGTAACAGGGGACGAAGACAAGGCTGAAGTGCTCAATGCCTACTTTGCCTCAGTCTTTAACAGTAAGGAAAATTGTTCCCTCTGTGCACAACCCCAAGGGTTGGAAGAGAAGTATGAGATTCCCAAGGTCCAAGAGGAAGTGGTTAGAGACTTGCTTGCCCAGCTAGATGCCCACAAGTCTATGGGGCTGGATGGAGTCCACCCAAGAGTTTTGAGGAACTGGCGGATGTGCTGGCCAAACCCCTTTCCATCATCTTCCAGCAGTCCTGGAAGACTGGGGAGGTTCCGCTGGACTGGAGGCTGGCTGATGTCGTGCCCATCTATAAGAAGGGGCGCAGGGAGGATCCGGGGAAATACAGGCCTGTCAGTCTGACCTCGGTACTGGGGAAAATCATGGAGCGGGTGATCTTGAGTGCGATCATGAAGCACTTGCAAGAGAACTGGGTGATCAGGCCCAGTCAACACGGGTTCATGAAAGGCAGGTCTTGCCAGAGTAATCTGATCACCTTCTATGACCAAGTGACTAAACTCTTGGATGAGGGAAAGGCTGTGGATGTATCTTCCTGGACTTCAGTAAAGCCTTTGATACAGTTTCTCATAGCATTCTGCTTCGGAAAATGTCGGCCTCTGGCCTGGATGGGCGCACACTCTCCTGGGTGAAAAACTGGTTGAATGACCGGGCCCAGAGGGTGGTGGTAAATGGAGTTAAATCCAGCTGGAGGCCAGTGACAAGTGGGGTTCCCCAGGGCTCAGTGCTGGGTCCAGTCCTGTTTAATGTCTTTATCAATGACCTGGATGAAGGCATTGAGTCCTCCCTTAGCAAGTTTGCAGATGACACTAAGCTGGGTGGAAGTGTCGATCTGCTGGAGGGTCGGGAGGCTCTGCAAAGGGACCTGAACAGGCTGGACTGCTGGGCTGAGACCAACGGCATGAGGTTTAACAAGGCCAAATGCCGAGTCCTGCACTTGGGGCACAACAACCCTAAGCAGAGCTACAGACTAGGAGAAACCTGGCTGGAAAGCTGCCAGGAGGAGAAGGACCTGGGGGTGCTGGTTGACAGCCGACTAAACATGAGCCAGCACTGTGCCCAGGTGGCCAAAAAGGCCAATGGCATCCTGGCTTGTATCAGGAATGGCGTAACCAGCAGGTCCAGAGAGGTTATTCTCCCCCTGTACTCACCACTGGTGAGACCACACCTCGAGTACTGTGTTCAGTTCTGGGCCCCTCACCACAAGAAGGATGTTGTGGCTCTGGAGCGAGTCCAGAGAAGAGCAACAAAGCTGGTGAAGGGGCTGGAGAACAGGCCTTATGAGGAGCGACTGAGAGAGCTGGAGTTGTTCAGCCTGGAGAAGAGGAGGCTGAGAGGAGACCTTATTACTCTCCACAACTACCTGAAAGGAGGTTGTGGAGGGGAGGGAGCTAGCCTCTTCTCCCAAGTGACAGGGGACAGGACGAGAGGGAATGGCCTCAAGCTCCGCCAGGGGAGATTTAGGCTGGACATTAGGAAAAAGTTCTTCACGGAGAGGGTGGTTAGGCATTGGAACGGTCTGCCAAGGGAGGTGGTTGAGTCACCGTCCCTGGAGGTGTTTAAGGTTAGGGTAGACGAGGTGCTTAGGAGCATGATTTAGGGATTGGTGGGAATGGTTGGACTCGACGATCCAGTGGGTCTCTTCCAACCTGGTTATTCTGTGATTCTGTGATTAAAAAGTTTTAGGAAGTCAATTGACAAAATGATTGAAAGATGACCTTTGGTGAAGAACTGAATACATTTAAATTGTAATTATCTTGAAGAGATATCATATGATTTTTAAAATCACTGAAGTACTTTATTGAAAGATCCTTGTTCATGCTATCTCATTTTTAAAGATACATTAGGAAAAAAGGCAGATGGTTAGTATTAGATCCTGTATGAACATTTCAAACATTTCCTGGTACGTTGTCAAAGAGTAAAGGATGAAAATATTTTTAATGAGAGACCAAGATCCTTCTGAAAGGGAAAAAAAAAAATCCTGCAAATACAGACAAGACTGAACCGTGTTTCTTCAAAGGGTAACATTTTCAAGAAAGGAGAAAATGTCCAATACAATTCACATAAGTGTTGCAGCTGCTCTCCCCTTTTAAGTATTTCTCAGAGCAGGAAGAGTTAATGAAATTTAGTATTTTTTACTCTCATTATCAATGGCAGGTCTAAGGCTGCTGTGCTACAATAAGACAGATTTTGACACGTACTTCATCAGCATAATGGTTCATGAGACTCCAAGTGTGGAAGTGTTATTACCAGTTAAGAACAGTATTTGCATTCAGTTCATAGGATTAATTTCTTTTTTAGAACAATTTTTAAGAAAAGGATTGGAGGGTATACAAAGCATCAGAACTAAACTTGATATTTTTCAAAGAATGATTGATATTCCAAGGTATTTTCTTAGAATTACCATCTGCACTTTCTATGTGTAAAGGATGACAGATTCTGTTTTGGAGTTCTGAGGTACATAGCCCCATTTCCAGGAATTAACTTCTAAAACAATTCCTCATGAATAAATGAATTTTGTCATCTCAGTCTCTCAGAATCGCTGTGATCAATCATGTTTGCCATCTCCCTTAATCCCATATCAAAAGATAAGTGATGTAATATAAAAGACATTGGTCCCACTTTTAAGTCTGACAAATTGAAATCTGATCACAGAAATTTTTGTGAAAAGTTCATTCCCACTCAAATATATCCAACATTACTTTTTAATTACAGTATCTTCTCTCTTCAAGGACATCGTTATACTTTCTCAAAAAAAAAAAAAATCCCACCTGTATTTAAAAAAACAAACTGTTCAAACTGAGCTTACAATTATTCCATGATCACATGAAGATCACAAAATCCTTCTTGAATCCTGGGGAACTATGAAGAGCACAAACTTTGACTATCAGAGCTGGGCAGATGTTGTTTGAGAATCTGTCATATCATCTAAGCAGCAGAAGCCATACCTTCAAGTGCATAAAGTCCCTGCTTATTTTCCATTGATCAAAAGCAAAACTCATCACCACTACCATAACATATTATGATGAAAATACTCAGTGTTGTTTAGTCACTTGGACAGTAGGATAGAAAGAAAATGTGCAATGTCCTAACAGCTCAAATACAGATAAGGGCACAGAGATCTGGTGACCACATTTGGATGAGCCATGAACAGAAAGGGAAGCAAAATAAAGTCTAAGTAAATACTTCTTACAGATTAAAACTATGAAGACACAGAGAGAAGTGCAATTTTTAGGTTTGGAATTCTTCTAGAACAGGACTTATCTTCCTTCTCTACTGTAATATCTATTTATACTAGAAGACTAATGGCATATCTGATGAAGAAAGAGCCCTGTATCAAGAAACTCGGTATAACTTGTACCTCAATAGGTAGACAGTACTGAGACCGGTGCTGTTTAATATTTTCATCAATGATATAGACAGCAAGATCGAGTGCACCCTCAGCAAGTCTGCAGATGACACCAAACTGAGTGGTGCATTTGCCACACCAAAAGGATGGGATGTAATTGAGGGGGATCTGGACAGGCTGGAGAAGTGAGTCCGTGTGAATCTCATGAGGTTCGACAGGGCCAAGTGCAAGGTCCTGCACCTAGGTTGGGGCAATCTGTGGTCTCAGTCTGAGATGTGGGATGATGTGACTGAAAGCAGCCCAGCGGAGAAGGACTTCAGGGTGCTGATTCATGAGAAGCTTGACATGACCTGGCCAGAAGGCCAAATATATCCTGGACTGCATCAAAAGAAGCGTGGCCAGCAGGTCGAGGGAGGTGATTCTTCCCCTCTGTTCCTTTCTTTTGAGACTTATTGTGTCCAGTTATGGAAATACAAGAAGGAGATGGAACTGTTGGAATGGGTCCAGAGAAGGGCTACAAAGATGATCCGAGGGCTGGAGCACCTCTCATATGAGGACAGGCTGAGAGAGTTGGGGTTGTTGAGACTGGAGAAGAGAAGTCTTTGAGGAGACCTTATAGCAACCTTCCAGTAACTGAAGGGGCCTACAAGAAAGCTGGGGAGGTACTTTTTCTAAAGGTATTTAATGATAGAACCAGGGTCAATGGGTATAAACTGGAGAGGGACAGATTTAGACTAGACATACGGAGGAATTTCTTCACCATGAGAATGGTGAGACAATGGAACAGGTTGCCCAGGAAAGTTGTGGATGACCAGTCCCTGGAGGTGTTCAAGGCCAGGTTGGATGGGGCCTTGAGCAGCCTGATGGCAGCTGTCACTGCATATGGTAGGGTGGCTGGAATTAGATGATCTTCAAGGTCCTTTCTAACTCAAAATATTCTATAAGTCTATGAAATCATTCACAATAATGCCAGTTCCAACCTTAACACTGGCAGAGAGCTCCATCCTAATGTTCCCTTTACTACAACCTAGAAATTCTTAATGAGCCAATTTGAATCTAATTTATAAAGTAAAAGATAGAAATAAAGATTTAGCAAATACTCCTGCTCCTCTCCACTCAATGTCCACTTCCAAGCACCTCAGAGTAATCAGCTGTCATTTCTGTACTCTGATTATACATTTTCTGATATTGGTCCAAATAGTAAAATGATTTAGTACAAAAACTCAAAAATTTTTTAGTAATTCTAATCATTAAATACAATGAAAATAAATCATTGTTTCTTACAGCAAAGAAAGTAAGCAGTTAAACCAGTACAAAACTAGCTTGCGCTTTCCAATGTATATATTGATGGGTTGAGTAAAATCATGCAGCACAAGTTACTAGTTTGACTCAAAAAATATAGCTTGCCTTTATTACTACTTTGTATGTGAGCTAAGTAAACATAAGTAAAATGTATAGTTTAATAAGGGTAGAAAGCATGCAATTATTTTGTTACATATTCTTCAGTTTGGCAGGCAAAAATATGGACTAAATTGTAATAATGTAAGGGGATTTTTCCATTTGTCCATTCATTGTATAAAACAATTATACCTGCAGAAAGTGAGTAGAAAGGTGGAATAGAAATCAAAAGGAGAGTAGTAGATTTCCAGAGATAATAGATCTATCACTAACCTACAACATATGTTTCAAAGGATTTCATGAGCCTTGGCAATTCATCAAAGAATAGTAGATGTGGGTAAGATCTTTTTTCTTCTAAGGGGCAGTAATTTAGACAATGAACCTAAAACAATACTTCAGCTCTAAATTTAATAGCACAACACCAGCACCCCTCAAAAAAGGTTTTTTCCATTAACATCACCAGAATGTCTATCCTGGCACTTGTATACAGACAGTAAGTTAGATTTTATGGAGAAAGTTATAAGGAACACTGTTTAGAACTTAATCTGCATATTGGTTGACCATATTTTTCACATGTTAAGTCTTTCCTAGGTCAGTATGTTGCAGAACATCTCCATTTTATTTCTCATAAGCAGTTTTAAGATTTTCTGTACATGCAGCAAAATACTTCTTTCTGCCTATTAGTTTCACCTCTCAGATGATAATTTATTCAATATTAGCATCCATCATTATGTATTTTATAACTAATCTAATGGTCCTTCATTATTCCATGATACAAATAATTTTAGAACTCATATTAGATCTTAGCATATCTAATGGTATAGAGTCTTCCTATTGTGCTCTCTCTTGACTATATCCACACCTTAAAAGCAGTCAATTCTTTCATGTTTAATACGTAGGCATTTTTTTGGAAGCTAACTGAAGTAAAATGTTAATTCTCTTTTTAATCACAGTCAAGATTTCTTAAAGGAAGGACTTCCTAATATCATAGAGTGAGGAAGCAGTTTCAGAATGAACATTTACAATATTGCTGTATCCAAGGGGAACCGGGATTATAAATGTCACAATACAAATGTGTGAAAATAACCAGACCTTCCCACTATTTCCTGAAACTTACAAAATTCGGTTCTGCAAATCAAGAACAACTAAATAATTGCAGTAAACAGATTATTGTGTTTCTCACCTCTACTCTGGAGAGCCCTAACAATGCAGTTGCAACTCGAACACTACTGCTCTGCAGAGTCCCTGTGACCTTTCTTCTTTCATATTCAATAGTCGACATCTGCTGTTGTGCAGCAATGGCCAGAGCCTTCTCTCTTGACTCATTGATCAACGGAATCCTCAGATTTTCTTCAAGGATCTGAGAAAGACTACATTTCAGATATAAAACTGGCTCTCCTGCACTTGCACCTGTTACACAAAAAAAGAAACAAAAAGCCCACATTTGTCAGCTTCTATTGTAATTGCATAGATTACTTTAAACCTCTACTCTCCAAAGAAGAGCTACAATACAAAATTACTTTGATGTTTAGTTACATCTTTGTACTCTAGTACATATTATTTAGTCCAATAACAGGTTTCTTTACTTCTAATCATAATGGAGATATAAAAATCAACAGACTGATATCCGACCCCAAAGTTGCCATTGACAGTTAATAAAAAATCCCAGACTTCAGTGTTACTCCTATTAGGATGGTAATGAAAATTTTAAAAAGTCTTTTTGATACCTGCACAACACAGTCACTATTTTATGCCTGCAGATGATGCATTCCCTCTCAAAGAAGCCACCAGCAATTATTTCAGATAACAGATACACTGTTTCTGAAATAGGGCTGACAGCAGTTTATCACTTGCTGTTTGAAGAAACAGGCATTGGATTGTCTGTCAAAATCACCATACTGCATCCAAACTCACATGTTTTAAAACCAGAAAAAATCTAGATAGAGACAACTTGTCCTGGTTCATCTGGCTAGAACCTACATTCTGGAGTAGAAATGAAGAGACATTATGGAAAAATATTTGCGTAGGCTATGTTGAAAACAATATAAGAAAGCCAAAGATAGCTAACAACCAGCTGCTGTTCTTAAGAGAGTGGATTGGACAACATTAAAAGAAATATCTGGTAGTCATACTATAAAATCTTTTTTACACTTCTCTATAAACAACTGCTTTTACTAGATGTACTTCATAAATTTTAACCAAAATGCATAGGAAATAAAGAATCTTTGAAAAAAAGAATTATTTGCACTATTTTACTCTTCTTCCTCCTACTCACTTTACCTTCTAATGTACTGCTAAAATGCAAAATATTTGGACTGTCCATTGGAAGTAATGCTGAAGGCAAAGGGATATCACCTTTTCCCTCTATCAGGTATATGAATTCTCCAATCTGAAACACAAGAACATACACATCCACATAATCCAGAAAGCAACCCATGTGGAACAGAAGGCAAAATATTAAACTGAAAAAAAATACCCTAGTAATATTTAAGATATGACTTGTGAAATAATTTACATATTCAGGACACTCATTATTTTTAAAGTATTTTTAAATAAAAGAAAATTATCATTTCAAACCCTAGTCTGATAATATAGCACCTTTAACTGAGACTATTAAATGTGAAAAGTCAAGAAATTGTAACAAGTTGCATCCTTTCCAATTCCTGATATAATCTGACTGAGTGAAGACACCCTGATCCATAAATACAGGAATAAAGTGAATTGGATGTATGTGCTATGGCTACGTATAATTTAAATGTATACATGATCTTACTTCATTGCTTTTCACTATTAAGAACTGTTTAAAATAAAGTTTTACAGTGATTTTGAGCCAGGAACATTTCTCCAGAAGGCATAAAAGAGTAGAAGTCAAGGCAGATTACTATTATGTACAAACTGTCCATTAGGAAGAAATAAAGTTAAATATCAATTATTTCATAAAAAATGAAGACCTACAGAGGCTTGAAAGTAAATATAAATATGAACTAGAACAAAGGAAGACAGTAATTTGTCATAAAGGAAAGGATAAAGTATTTAGTAGAGAAATAACGCTTTGAATCACAGATGAAACAAAAACATAAGGTGCAAATTAAAGATAGAAAAGTATTTTTTAAAAATGAAAATCATTAAATGCTCTCCAAATTATTAAGGCCACAATCAGAACACCCCCAAATTAAAGGTTATCTAAATTATCTATATATATATCTGAACTTTGCAGGAGATTTAATAGATATAATACTATTGTTTTGATAGCTTCCTTTTGTTTACCATAAACTTTTTTTTACAACTTTAGCTTCTACTAATTGCAAGGTAAAGGTTGAAATATTGCTGCAACAAGTGATACAATTTGCACAGAAGTTCATCTCTTTATTTCCATAAACCATATTCTGTCAAGCTGCCCTAAAATGCATATTCTGTCATTTATTCTTCCTTTCAGGTATGAAGGAAATTATTTCTATAATGTCATCATCTGCCAATCAATGCAATGTTTTCCCTTCAATATTGGTAATAACATAAGACAAGTCCACCTTTTATTTTACTTTTATTTATAGTTTCATCATTGCAATTACGTTTCTGACCCAGCAGACAGAAAACTATTCAACTTTGATGGCATTTTCTTCCCTTCCTTGATTCTAGAGTTCAGACAAAGCTTCCATGAGAAGGACTGAAGAACCTACAGCAAAACTGGTTTCCCCATGCACAAACTAAGAGCCACTCCTGAGAACCAATTTAAACAGGAATTATTCCTGTTTGACATAGTGTTTCAGCTCCAAAAGCTCACAGCATATACAACTAATTTCATGATTATATTAGTTGTTAGGATGCCATTCTACTATCAACTACTTTTTTGTCATTGCTGACATCAACATGCAGATAGGTAAGAACAAACATCCCCATTTCCCTCCTTGCTTTGAAACATTCTTGCTTCTTTTATTTATTTCCATGGCTCTAGCGCTTTCTATTTACATTTTCTATCAGCTGCAAACAGAACAGCATTAACATTTTGTACGATTTAATGTTAACAAAAATTGTTAATAGCTGTTAAACTTCCCTTAACTATTTATCAAATCCCATTGCTAAGAGATATTTCAAAAGAATGTACAGCTATTAGGAATTTGCAGTTCTCCACACAAGTCAGTAACCAAGAACAACAAGTAACAAAGTATTATCTTAATAAATCATTTCATTTTATATAAGACATTTAGCTGTGCAAGCTGGACTGATACTCTGAAAGTATGGCTTAATGAATTAATATAATTAAAATCATAGGTTGTTCATGTTTAAATTAACTCCCAGAAATAAAGATGTAGAGAAAAAGCAGTCCATATGTTAACCAACATAAAATTTCTTCTCTGAAAAGACAAAAAGATGTCAGGTGCACATAACTGCACAGAGGGAAAGCTGAAACACAGAGGTAGTATTATGAAAGTACGAAGCAGGATGCAAGCTTTGAGATCAACACACACAAGATTAGAAAAACAACAGGGTGTTGAAAAACATTGACATCTAGAGACGAAACACAGCAGGGAGGTTAAAGAGGTGAAAGGATGGACTGAAGATACTGAAATAAGAAGGTTGGGACCACTGAAAAAAAGGATGGTGGGGACATCAAAGAAGCTGGAGTGCAAATTTTAAGCTCTTAAAGTTCATCAAAAACAGTCTTGATAATTTGATTAAACCAAATTTAATTAGGTATATATGGAAAATCCCAGACTACGTTAGTCAAGAGAAACTGAAAGGTAATGGAGTCAGCATTCATGTACAACCAGTTCAAAAGCTTTACCTGCACTGGTGACAAGGGCTGCATGGAACTTGGATTGGCATAAAAATTACAAAAGACAGAGCAAAGAAAATAAAAATTATTGCATTTTGACAGCATATCCTAGATACAGTGTTAAATACAGGGAGAAGTTACAGTACAGCAAAGACTTTATCCTCTCCCTGTCTATATTTCCTCCAAAAGCATTATTTTTGTTCCTATACCTAGATAAATTACTTAAATTTCATATGTTGTTTTGAAACTGAGTTGCCTAGGAAGGCCATCAAAGTAATATTCCTTAGAATATTACTTTTACTTGCTATGGTTTACAGTGAAAACTAACTTGCACTATTTTATATAACTCTAATTACTTGGATATAAAAGGGCAGAAAATTTTGGTTTACATTTCTTAGCTGATATGTGTAGTCTTATCTGATTCTTCACGGACAAGGGTATTACATGAAAACCACTCACAGAGTATACTTTCTGTGCTTACCATTTCATTAACCAGAATGACAGTGCAGTATCGTTTTTCCAGATTAAAGGGAAGGAAGTGAATATCTAAGCTTGCAGAGCTTCTCCCTTCCAAGAACAGTTCTTCCATTGGACAGAAGAACTCATTCAGGAGGCTGGATTGGTCAGCTGTTAAAATAAGTTTAAACGGTTGTTTAGATACAACAGCATGGGTCGTAAACTAATGTAGCCAACAGATTAGATATAAGGATACTGTACATAGCCTCCCCTTGTAAACAGTATTTAAGGTATACTTGTAATCAGTAAACAGTATAAACAGTTACACTTGTGCAAATGTCTGGTATTGTTGCATGACTTATTATTTAAATATTTTTTGCTAACTACTTGTGCTCTTATTCTGTGCACTGAAACATCACCAGAGAGAACAGACAGTTTTCATGACCAAAAACTCTTCAAGGCTGCACAGCCTGCAAGCAAATGGCTCTTCCTGCCAGAAAGATGAGTACAGTTTACTACATTTTAAATAATCAATATTGTTCTCAGTGGCAGTAACTATGTTATGTTATAGTCTGAAATCCTCCATAATGGGCAAAAATTAAATATCAGCAACCTTATTTTCACAGAATCATAGAATCACCAGGTTGGAAAAGACCCACCAGATCGAGTCTAACCATTCCCATCAATTACTAAACCATGTCCCTCAGCACCTCGTCCACCTGTGCCTTAAACACCTCCAGGGAAGGCGACTCAGCCATCTCCCTGGGCAGCCTGTTCCAGTGCTCAATGACCTGTTCCGTGAAAAATTTTTTCTTAATGTCCAGTCTGAACCTCCCCTGGCAGAGCTTGAGGCCATTTCCTCTTGTCCTGTCCCCTGACACGTGGGAGAAGATGACAAAATGCTGTCTTCATAAGACATTGAGAAGCTTAAGAGTTGAATCTCGTAGTATCTGATTACTTTCTCATTGCATGTTTTTCATATGCTAAGCATATTTTGATAATGCACATTACTTTAGAAACAGACTTTCATTCAAGTTTGCTTTGCTAGCTTTCTGGAAAGTTCAGTAGACTTAACAGAAGTGAAAGCAAAGGCAATAGAAAAGAGCGAAGAACGCGGAAGAACACTGTCTGATTAAATACAGCTGGTTCACCCCTCAAAACCACCAACAACCAAGCTGAAGAAAGGCAGAGCCACCACTCACGTTTTCTCCCTGTAGCAAAAAGTGTTTTCCAAAAAATAAAAAATAAGAGTTGGAGTTGTTCAGCCTGCAGAAGAGAAGGCTCCAAGGAGCAACATTTCAGTACCTGACGGGAACCTACAAGGAAGCTGGGGAGAGACTTTTTACAAAGGCACGTAGAGACAGGATGAGCGGGAATGGCTATAAATTGGAGAGAGGCAGATTTAGACTAGACATAAGAAGGAATTTCTTTACTATGAGGCACTGGAACACATTGCCCAGGGAAGCTGTGGCTGCCCCATATCTGGAGGTGTTCAAGGCCAAGTTGGATGGAGCTTTGGGCAGCCTGACCTAGTGGGAGGTGTCCCTGCCCATAGCAGGGAGGTTGGAATTGGGTGATCTTTAAGGTCCCTTCCAACCTAAACTATTCTATGATTCTATGAATTTCCCAATATTCACGCAACAGTTACATATGACATGAACTTCATGTTTCTGAAGCCCACATAAACAAATAATATTTTTTTAAAAGAAAAAAACTCCCCCCCCCAAAAAAAAATCACCAACAGAACTGGTTTCAGTTTTATCTTTCTGTCTAAAAGCAGCCCTATAAGCGACTAACTTTTGACTAAGCAACTCCAAAACTTGTCTCTTGTCAAACTGTGAAGCAGAGTGAGTTCATCTTGTAAGAGCTCCCCCTCCTCATTTTCTGGATTCTGCAAGATTGTAACAGTTGCCACGGAAGCAATATTTAATAAATAATTTAGATCTACTTTTTTTACAGTTTTCTTCCTTTTTATTATGGCTGCTCCAAAAGAAAAAAAAACTCCATTCCTAATTTCTATTGCTCTCCACTTAGGACTCTAGGCCCTTAATAGTACATGTTCTCTCAGGTCAGAGTGTAAAACACGTACAGAAGACTTCATTATGTTTAGTTTGTCATGTCACTGAGAGAAGGAAGAGGAATTATTTTTGAAGCAGATGTGCACTTCCACAAGAAATGAAAGCACAATTTTGTTTTCAAAGACCTGAAATGCTATAAAAAAATGACTCCATAGTTCCAAAGTGATTGAAGCTGTAAAAACCTTTGCAAGATATTCACAAAGTGGCACAATAGCTGTACCCCATTTCATTACCTAAAGTACATACTTATTATTTTATGAACTATGTACTAGTTGGTTGTTAATCAGATCTCAAATATGATTCAATCTGAGACAATCAATATATCTAAAAGGGTTAGATTATTCAGAATATGAATCTGCTTTCTGCATGACCTCGTACAAACACAGTATTTTCCAAAAGGACAAAATAAGGTTGTTCTACAAATTTTGCTCAAGCAGACTTTTGACAGTCTTGGAAATGGCTGTAGCCTAGATCCTTATGTTTTAACAGAACTGACATTTCATAGGAAACAAGAGTAAGAAATACACAATCCTTGTCAACAAGTACTTTCAAAAAAAGATTAGGTAAACTGCAAAGGCTCCACATCAGGCTCCTATGAAACCAGCCTACAAGCCATTAAAAAAAAGAAAACAGAGAAACCTTAGAAATCATTTCACTAAATTAAATATATCAGAAGATAAACTCTCCTACAAATAACAGCAACTGAGCAGACCCATAAATAATAATTACTGAACGTGCTTTAGAGGTTAAAATGTTGCTTATGTACATAGCCTAATTTCTACTGTAGTGAAACAAGAGGTATTGTACAGAGATACTTACAGCAATTTAAGTTGTTTTCTTCATTTGTATCTTCAGATAGTGGACCATTTTTTAAATGTAATATTTTATTTTCAGAACTAAAAGGAAAAAATAAGAATTAAAGCAATACTCAGCATATTGGATAATCCTGTTACAAACTGCTTTGTTCCCTTTTAATAAATAAATGCTGGAAAAGCAAATGTTTTCAAGAAAGAAAAAAAAAACAAAACAAAACCCAAACCAACACATTTGAGAATCATATACCTACCAGTAATGTTAAATACAACCTCTTCAGCTTAAGTTAGCCCTTGTATTTAAAGCAGAGACAGATTTTTTCCTTTAATTGACCAATACAATATCTCTGCAATGCTCCTCTAACCAAAATTTCACGTAAAAAAACTCATGATTACATTAAGACAGTAAAAATACTGCTGCCCAATAACACTTCTGGAGGACTTAAGTCCCAGTTCCTTTCTTAATCATTTCAATATCCTATAGGGATAGGCAAGGCATTGTTCCCCTGCTAATTCATGAAATGGCAAGGCCTTTTATTCCTCTGATGTTCTGGGTTGTCTTCCATTCAGTTATCCCAATATTACCCCAAAGAAGTTCTCCATATCAATACATCTAAATATCTGCGAATCAAATTTAGTTCAGATATATTGTGCACATTGTATTCCTTTGGGTTTTTTGGGTTTGGGTTTTTATTTTTTTCTTTCTCCTTCTTTTATTTTCCTTCATAAGAATTATTATACAGGTAAAAAACACTTGAAATTTGCTTTTGTATGCATGGTTTAAAATGTTTTAGCTCACAGAATAAATACAAACTGGAACATAATTTTCCATGATTTTCCATACAAAGGCTAATTTTACTTTTGGCTTTTTGATCAAATATTGGAATTTATACAACACAATGAGGAATTAGAGATGTAAAATTCTCATGTTACTATGTGTTAAATCACATAGGAGAAGCGCTTTAAGCAATGTCCACTAAAAATAACTCTCTTCTCTTTTCAATTATTTTAGTTTACATGCAAGGTTCATATCCACAAGGTTATAGCCCTGGAAAGAGTGGAAGAGAAAGCCTTGGAACAGCAAAACTTGCATTTCTGTACCTCTTTTACATCGAGGCTACAGGAATAATCTATATTCACTGACACCATAGTTAATAATTCACAAGGAAACTAATGTGATAAAGGATTTGTCTGAGGAAGGGTGTGAAGGGGAGGAAACCTAATATAAACACCTTAACTCTGTTCATGACAATATAGCTTTTTAAGTGTATTAGGAAAGAACAGATATGCTTCAAAAAAAAAAAACTTGTAACAAAATCTTTGCTTATTCTCATCCCCCAAAGCAAATTGTGCTTCTTACTATCATATTTCCCTGATATTACTTCACAGTTTTTTCTAACCTTCTTCACAAGTAATTTCTACTTGTGTTGGCAGGAGTTAAGACTGTGCAGTTACATTTACGGAAGGAGAGTTTTGTTTAATTTACAACAAGCACAGAGCTCACATGCCGAAAACCATACTATCATGTATCTCAAAAAGAATCCTGCAAGTAGAGATTTAGGTCTAGACTCTGGTTTAATATTATCCACACATAAAAGTCCTTCTCCTCTAGCAGTAAAATTTGATGAACCATCTTATAGCAAACAATTATTTCATGTGGTATCTCTTAAAATAAATAGTTGATCTTGCTGTGCTAAGAAAAAAAACACAATCTTAAATAAACGGACATGTAAAATTCTCAGAATATGTCACCTTGTAGATTCATTGTAACACCTACACGTAAAAGGCCATTTTTCAGTAAGAAAAATAATCTCTGGAGTATGCGAGTACAACATATTATTTATTCTGTACATACATATAAGTATCTCACATAAAAATACAAAAACACGAATTTTATATAAAATGTCTTCTCTTTCAATATTTCATCTTTGAATCAAGTCATGATTGCAAAAACAGACTAAACCAGAAGAATCTCTGTAAAAACAACAAATTGTTCAAACCTGCATGCAACAAACGATAACATAATAAGCATATTACATGGAAATATTAAAACACATTGAGAACACACAGAGTACAACATATTTCTTCACTGTGGTGAACTACTTTTACTTTGAATAAGCCTTATTTGCAGAGCTGTATGACAGAGAAACTCATTGCATTGATTTGACATGGTACTGAATGTCTCTCTCTAAATTTATCCTCACTGCAATGAACAAAGCACCTGCAGATAATGGAAGGGAAAGGGAAATAAAGCTGTTATGGAAGATGTGTACATTGTGTCTCCTTCTTCTATAACAAACAGAAATGGCATTGCATGCAATAATAAAACCAAAAGGAATATAGTGAAGATCAGGAAGATACAAGAAGCATGGTTATACTCTCAGTCTAGCTCAATACATCCTTTTTCAACACATAGAGAAATAAGGATCTGGGTGAGGTAGAAGACTTTAACGCTGCCATAAAATAAGTCTACAGAGAATTTCCTGTACGTGTGTCAGGGCAGGCCCCAGGTATCAATACAGATCGGATGACGGATGTCTTGAGAGCAGCCTCATAGGTCAGTTTCTAATATTAATTCGAATTGTGATGACTTCTGATAGCACTGTACATCTCTAAACCATATTTGCCAAAACAACAGGTATTAATTCTGAATCTCATAACCTATATCATAAAGACACAATGGAGCCTTCTTGATCTTCATTTTTTCTTTATCCTATCATTAAGTAAACACAGGCATTCTGATTAATGTAACTCTTTTCTTGACACATGAAACTGCTTAGAACAAAAAGTGCAAGAACAAAATTCAGAAAATGAAAAATATTTTGAATGCTTGATTTTTTCTGATTAAAAAAATATACAAAAAATAGCATTAAGAAGCTATACACAATGTTCTGTAATGTTAGACTTGAAATTCATTAATTGATGGTTCCTTTTTTGTTTTAGGATGAGTATTGCTTGATGTAAAGATATTTATCCACTTTCTCAGTTTTTCTGCAAATTAATATGTGCAATCATGAGACATGCTTATGATCCTTAATTCATATTCTCAACTGCTTAGTCAGTCTTAGAATAAGACTATTAGTGAATCATTGGTACCACTTTAAGACTTCCTAATTCTACAGAGGGTAATCTATGAAGGAGAAGTTAGCTATTAAAAGTAACCTTGGACTTTTACTGTCATTCAATACTATTTTTTTTATATTGGTCAAAATACCAATCTGTTTAAAAATTTCGTATGGGTAGTTTTATATAAGAATTCCTGGGCCATGTGGCATGCATCTCTCCACCTAGTTGTCCTTCTTCCACAGGGAGTTTACCATGCTAGCATACAGATGTAGGCCAAGGCTAATAACTGAAGTGTCAAGGGCTTGGAAAAGTATAGAAAAGTGCATAATTTGAATATATCCAGGCATATGTATCACAGTTTATTTACAAGAAAAACTCTGCCAAATGGATAAAAGGAAAAACACTGTCCTTCGCACCAGACATCATCATTCAGCTCCCATGGACAAAGATGTCTTGCCTGCAAGTACAGAATGACACCCTGTCTCAGGCATGGGCTGTTAGATATTTTCAGCTTAGACAGTTTCTCTTGTCTGTCTTCAGAAACACATAACTTTCAAGCTGCAGTATGATGAGTCCATGCCACAATGACTAAAGGGTTGGTCTCTTTGGTATGAAGGACACCATTCTGGTTCCCTGAGATACTGCTAGAGGAGAAATGTGGTAGGTAAGAGGGCTACTTGCCAAGTAAAGTTTGTTACAATTAGATTAAAAGTGATATATCTGGCACATCTAAGGTCATAGTATGAGGGCACAGAAGGAAGTATGAGATTGAGGAGACCCACTTAGATCTGCTTGGATGATTAAGTTATTAGGATCCAAGCATGCAAATGACATCAATCTTGTAGACACAATTACTTAGAGCATAAACACTGACTTTGCGGTAGTTTTATGCCTATGAAGCACTTAGAGCAATGAGTGTCCATTTTGTAGAAGGCATTTCCTGGACGTATCAAAAGAATAAAAATGATTGCAGGTACAATCTTCTTACTGATCAGTTATGAATTGCACACATAGTAATTTTTAAACACAATTTCAAAAGTTTGTTATATTTCATTCAAGAAAAACTCAACTTAAAAAGCCACCTAAGTGGCTTTTACTATCACAGATAACAGAAACATCTAAAACTATAGCAAATCAATACTGGAGATGTCTTAAGATGCCCTCAAATCTACTTCAGTAAGAGTGAGGTCTGGATGATTCGATGATTCTATGCATGACTATAATTATACTTTTTAGACTGATTTATTTCCTAGGAGTAAGATAATATTCAGGACGATGAAAAATCCTTTTCTATTTCAACAGCTTGTGATAACTCTAAGTACAATATACTAATAAAATCTGTAGACATTGATGGTGTTACTGGAGTGGCACTATTAGTTTTAGTTTCTTTGTAAGAGGCTTTGGACAGAAAATTCCTTGTTAGTCCTAAAAGTATTTTTAATAGGAGTTATACATTTTTCCAGCTTAATTCTTGTCTTAATTTGAAGATGGAGTCCTTTACTTTGGCATATGCTAATGGCATTTGAGTTCTAAGTGCTTTCCATCTCTTCCTTCAGAACTGATATCATAAAAGATACGAACATAGACTCTTTATTTTGAATTACATTCAGAAAAGACCAAATTTTTTTTTTTTCATCAAAATATATGAACAGAGGTAATGTCCAATCATAGCTGTCCAACATCTGTTTAGCAGGCTGAGAGTTTGGAGATATTACCAGAGTAACTGGCAGTTATGACCAGACTCTCTTTTTCCAGCATGCATTACATAAAAATGATGTGGCTATTTCCTCTTGGATACAGGCCTGCTAAACTCTTCTTCAGGTTTCAAACAATAATCGCTGTGCTGATGGTGGCTGCACATTTCAAAACTAACTATCATTAATCACTGAAGGTTCATGTGTTATAGTACATCTGAGAAGTGTAGCTTAGCTGTAAGTGCACAAAGCACGCTGGACATTGACAACCAGCACAGCTGACACAACACAAATAAGGAACAGAATGGCATTGAATGCATCCATCTAAAATGTCTATGCAATAGCATTCAGGCAGGTATAGTATTCTTTCTTGATAGCATTTCTCATCTGGAGTACTTTTCACATGACTTGTGAGAGGGCTGATGATGGTGTATTTTCGAAGCTAGATCCTGCCTCTACAAGACGAAAACTGACTGCTGACACATTAGATATCTTTCTTGGAAGCTGAGTTCTTACTTCTATTCAGGACTTTTTTAAGCTACTATACTATTCCAATTGATGATTATAACTACTATTCTATGAATAAATAATCATAAGACCTGAAGTGACAGAAGACTAGAGAAATAGCTCTCTATAAAATAAATTGGCCAATATGTGAATACAAAATCTATCATCAAAAAGATGCAGTTTATGACTGAAAAATAGAGTTATTAAACTGTTAATTATTAAAAAAAAAACAGAGCAAATCCTAATATCTGGTAAGCTCCAACCATTTTTTTTGATATTTGTGGTAGCCCTTTCTCTGTGCTGGGCCACTTTCAGAGAGTGCCACAAATTTTAGTCCTCAAGACTTTTTGATTCTCTTTTTCCCCTTTACTCTATTTATCAGTGATTCTAATTTACCTTTTGCATCTTCAAAGCCTACAAAGATTTCTGTCTGTTCATCTAAGCTTATTGGTATTAATCTCACTAACAATTAAAGACAGTGAAGGCAGAAATATCCCCTTTTGAACTATAAGTCTCAAGCATAAATTTTTCTTTATACCTCATTTCTCAATTGACATTCCAGTTGCTCTGGTTTTTAATCTTTGCCATTTTATTATCTTTACCACACTACTATGAATACCACTTCTCCTTCCAGATTTCCTCTGTTATAAAATCCATCCATGCTCAGCTAAGTAATAATGTCTAGATACAAAATCATATTACATTATATCATTATAGCTGCACTGATATCCTCTTATTCTGTTTGTGTATTTCCAGGAGCCTACTGAAACTGTCACATTTGCACTTCAGGACAATTAGAATTCTATAGACCGCCTACGTAGAAACGTCTATGTAGAAACTTGACTTGTGCCTTCAAAAAACTCTATTTTCTTCATTCCAAGAATCAGAACTAATTCTGTTGCAGTGAAGTGGGACTAGTTTTCAGCATTTCAGTCACCTGGGTGGCCATAGTAGCACCTATCTCAGTATCAATAGTTCACCCCTCAATCCTATTTCTAATGCTTTTACAAATGTCACATTACACAATGGGATTTTTTTGCCATATTTACTTTTCTTGCACTGATTAAGTTAACAGTAAAGTGTTTTTAAAACACTACAGAATTCTACAATATTTCTGTATCCCAAACTATAAACCTTTAAAATGGATGTGTACACAACTATACACAAAAATTAAATACGAACAGAATTGTATAATTCAATATATTACAGTTAGCAATTACCACTTAGAACTTACCTAAAAGTTCGCTTTTGCTTTGCTTGCTTGGCTTGATATACTTTTTCTGGCTGCATTGAATAAGTTGTGGATTCCAGTAAAATGACCCTGGATTATGGCAAGTAAATATAATCAATGTATTTTCAACTTGAAGGATTAAAATAAAACTCAGTTTATTCTAGCTTTTAAATGAAGGTTTCCTACAAAAACTTCTAAGTTATAAGTTTATGGAGAAACCTGTAAGTTTATATATAAGTTTATGGAGAAACTTGTAAGTTTCCCCAAATTTCCATTGGAGATACTTTAAAAGTACTGTAACAGATTTTTAATATATTTGTTAAAATACTTACTTGTAATGTATTAGATCTTATGTAATAACTTTAAACATTTTGCACAATTTAGGCCATGTAATTTTCAAAGCACATGTATGCATGCACAATCCTGAGACATTTATTCAAGGGTTCTTGGGTAAACTACTACCTTATCATTACGACAGGTTGATTTGCAACCATATGGTCCACAGCCATGTCACAACACATCATGATAATTTTCTTTTTGAAAAGTTTTTGTAAAAATGGAAAAAAATAATGCCCATTTCAATATTAAGGCAAATTATATGCATATTTTAATCGGAAATACTCTTCTAATGTATAATTTATACTGTGATCTATAGTAAGTTAGGTGATTGGAAAATTTATTAATTTATATTTGAATAAAAAATCTAGTTAATTTTGTTTTGCTTATTTTATTTGCTTTTATTTGTTTTATTTAATTTTTATTTTATTATTGATACCACTAAGATAGGTTGTGATTTTTATGACAAACCACAAGCAACTGCTTCACTTCAGCTGTTCTGAGAAGACTCTGATCTTTCCTTTTTATGTACACTACATTGTGCACACATCATTTTCACACTAGGTATCAGACAATCCATTGATCAACTGCTAGTTATTAGTTCAGAATTAATTTTTCATATCACTGTAATAGTTCTGCTACATGGTACCAGCACACAATTAATCAATTAATTCATTTTAAACCACACTTCTACATTTTCTCTGCATTCTCAGACAACAGTAAAAACAGAAGGAAGATTACATAGCACAGAGCAAAAATGTAGAAGCCAATGTCAACAAGCTTAGCACTAGCTGTGGATCTGAATTCAAATTTTTCAATACATTTATGATAATATACACATCACTAGTTCATTCCTGGCCCAAGCATTGAATCTGCCCTTTGAAAAATAATAATGAGGATTACTTTATAGTATATTACATTATTGAAATAGTTTTCTCTTCTTGAAAGAGAAATAGCTGCAGTACTTCACAAAGAAACAGAATGGATAATTTTAACTTTATTCAACTAATTTTTTGTAATGAAGCACAAACATTCAGTAATCTTTAAAATATAGATCTATACATAGATATTAAAGGCTAGAAATTCTAAAAATCAGAAAAGATTATTTAGTTAATAGAATGAGTAACATCTAATAAACAGCCAAATGCTAGGCAAGCATTAGCTTAACGTGCAGAATCTACAGCTTTCTGAAATACCTGACGTTTGCTATGTATTTATCCCATCTATAAGAAGGGGCGCAGGGAGGACCCGGGAAACTACAGGCCTGTCAGCCTGACCTCGGTACTGGGGAAAGTCATGGAGCGGGTGATCTTGAGTGCGATCAAGAAGCACTTGCAAGAGAACCGGGTGATCAGGCCCAGTCAACACGGGTTCATGAAAGGCAGGTCTTGCCAGAGTAATCTGATCACCTGCTATGACCGAGTAACTAAACTCTTGGTCGAGGGAAAGGCTGTGGATGTATCTTCCTGGACTTCAGTAAAGCCTTTGATACAGTTTCTCTCAGCATTCTGCTTCGGAAACTGTCGGCCTCTGGCCTGGACGGGCGCACACTCTCCTGGGTGAAAAACTGGTTGAATGACCGGGCCCAGAGGGTGGTGGGAAATGGAGTTAAATGCAGCTGGAGGCCAGTGACAAGTGGGGTTCCCCAGGGCTCAGTGCTGGGTCCAGTTCTGTTTAATGTCTTTATCAATGACCTGGATGAGGGCATTGAGTCCTCCCTTAGCAAGTTTGCAGATGACACTAAGCTGGGTGGAAGTGTGGATCTGCTGGAGGGTCGGGAGGCTCTGCAAAGGGACCTGAACAGGCTGGACTGCTGGGCTGAGACCAACAGCATGAGGTTTAACAAGGCCAAATGCCGGGTCCTGCACTTGGGGCACAACAACCCTAAGCAGAGGTACAAACTAGGAGAAACCTGGCTAGAAAGCTGCCAGGAGGAGAAGGACCTGGGGGTGCTGGTTGACAGCCGACTGAACATGAGCCAGCAGTGTGCCCAGGTGGCCAAAAAGGCCAATGGCATCCTGGCTTGTATCAGTAACGGTGTGACCAGCAGGTCCAGGGAGGTTATTCTCCCCCTGTACTCGGCACTGGTGAGACCGCACCTCGAGTACTGTGTTCAGTTCTGGGCCCCTCACCACAAGAAGGATGTTGAGGCTCTGGAGCGAGTCCAGAGAAGAGCAACAAAGCTGGTGAAGGGGCTGGAGAACAGGCCTTATGAGGAGCGGCTGAGAGAGCTGGGGGTGTTCAGCCTGGAGAAGAGGAGGCTGAGGGGAGACCTTATTACTCTCTACAACTACCTGAAGGGAGGTTGTGGAGAGGAGGGAGCTGGCCTCTTCTCCCAAGTGACAGGGGACAGGACGAGAGGGAATGGCCTCAAGCTCCGCCAGGGGAGATTTAGGCTTGAGATTAGGAAAAAGTTCTTCACGGAGAGGGTGGTTAGGCATTGGAACGGTCTGCCAAGGGAGGTGGTTGAGTCACCGTCCCTGGAGGTGTTTAAGGTGAGGGTAGATGAAGTGCTTAGGAGCATGATTTAGGGATTGGTGGGAATGGTTGGACTCGACGATCCAGTGGGTCTCTTCCAACCTGGTCATTCTGTGATTCTGTGATTCTGTATTTGACACTAGTTCAGAGAGGCAGTCATATTTTCAGTTTGTAGTTTTTAAAATCATACCACATTATACTCTTAGTTTTAAGATTTCCAGCCACAAGTGCATTTCCTAGTATAACCTGCAACTAAGCAATGCCTCCCCTGATGGAACACTAGATGGTTCATAACACTGGAAACATGATACAAAGAAGCTTTCATTTTAGATTACTGGTTCAAATGCTGCACAAAATGACATTTAACTTCATAGAAATAAACTCCTTCATTGCCTTTATCTATCCTTTCCAAAATTTAATCCACATATTAGAACTGATTACAGGCAGTGTCACAGACCACCTCAAGGAGTATAAAAAAAGACAGAAGCTACATAAACTCATACGATTCCTCCATATGTGGCTTATGCCAGAGCACACTGCTGGAGCAGTTAAAAAAATTCTGTTTAAGTTTGTCTATACCAATTGCATTCTGTGGACGAAAGAGAAACTTAATTTACCAGCCTACACAAAATGTATACTGAACAGATCAGAAGTATAAGCTAAAATATTAAAATGTAAAATGTGTAAATTAATTCATGGCATGAATGAATGCTTCATTCTATAAACTAAAGACAAAATATGGAATCAGATCACATAAACAGATTTTAAAGGGACACAGCCCTCTACTTCTTTTGTATTAAGGAAAGCAACATTTATAACTCTGCAGATGTTGCATCTATGATGAATACAAATGAAAAATTAGATTAACTGATAGTGATGTGAGCCCCAAGGCAAAAGCATAGGTTTTCTTTTTTGCTTGCTTAATAATTTAAACAGCAGGATAAAACAGATTTAGAAAAAAATAACTGACAATTAACATAGTTTGTTTCTCTTTGTAATTCTGCTGGCCCTCAGCCAAATACAAAAATACAAGCAAAATTCATGAACTCCGTTTGATTAAAGCTCTAGCTTTACTGCTTTCACTGAGATGTATTTCAATTAAAGCTTATCTATCTTCTTTACTCTTTATGATAGCTTCCAATACACAGTGCTTGTAACAATTTTGGTAATGTAAATCCTTATAATTGAACCTCAAGATTTTACATGTTTAAGAAGAAGAAGAAAACTATGGAAAAGAGTCGACAAAGCAACATGATCATTAAAGATTTGTCTTTACAGCATCGTCTACCTGAACATGCCATCAGTTCTGAAGGGATTAGTAACATTTAGGATAACTTTCTTCAGTTCATAACATGGGGATTTGCATTTCAATATATGCTGAAAGAGAACAAAAATTTATATTAATATAAAACTGTTGCAAAACTACATTCATGTAAAATACATAGACAGGAATATATCACAAAAAAAACCAGAATGATGTGTTTGACCACCAGCGACTACAAAATTAATGTAAGATAACTGCTAAGTGTTGTTGCCATCAAAGAAGAGTTAAAGACTATTTCTTTATAAACATGCATTAAACTTCACCACATTTTAAATGTTCTTTCAAATGACAGCATTGGGCGAAGAGCTGAGCTCTCATCTTTTTTCCTTCTTATCTTTACATGTCCTCCTCTATTTTTTTCTCTTGTCTCTTCCTTTCTGACAGCAGTGTCTATTGCTATGGTATAAAGGGTGTCATGTGAAAAAATGTGAATCTCAAACATCATCAAAGTTCAGAAGAGGCTCATTCTAGATCTGCTCAATGAATGTTTGATAACAAATGCTGGAACACATGCCTATCACTGCTCTGTTTCTGGGATACATATTAAATCTACAGACTGGCTAAAGGTAAAAGGCATAAATAAGCCTAGTAACACCTAACAAAAGTTTGCTGTCCATCTGCTTCAGACAACTGACATCACTAGGCTGAAGCATATCACCACCTCCCCAATGAAATTTCCAAAAGCATTCATATGCCAAAAGGGCTCCAGATTTATTTTCAGATCAATCAGTGCAAAATTTTAAATTTTTCATCACCTGAGTGTGATTTATATCCATAGAAAACTTAGATATTCATCTAGATTTTTCTCTGCATGTACGGAAAGCCTGAACATTGATAGATAAAAGGCTAATGCTGATGGTAACACTTTTATTCTTACTTCAGTTCACTTTTGTTTGATACAATGTACAGATGACCAATGTTTTTGTGACAATATTAATCATACATTCATAAACTTACAGCAGGCTTGATATGCTTGACTTCAGATTTCAGAGAAAAAGCCAGTGTGGCACCATCTATTCCACCCACTTTCTTTGCAATCAGTAGCAACACTGCTTCAGCAGGGCGCAGAAAACGACTAGTGAATTCCACATTTATACTTGTTTGTCTCCTAGGCAAAATAATAACAATAGTTGAAATAGTTAGGCACAAAATTATGACACAAATTACTCAGAAATGTCATTTCAGGAGGACAGAGTCTTTGTGAGGTAAGGCAACTAGAAAAGAAAACAAAGTCCTTAATTTATTCTAAAATACTTCATTGCAGTTCAACATTTTGCCTACAAGCACCTTAAAGCATTTTAATAAAAGAACTATGTAGACAGAAAAAAGAATATTGGAGTCCTTATTACATTTTATGACTTCAGCATGTAGCTTAACTTTTTTCTCCCCTGCCCCCCCCCACTAGCGTATGTTCTCTTTCCTTAACTGCCCTAAGTTAACAACTGATTTACTTCATGTTCCCTTATTTGAATAGGTTTTTCTGAGTGAAACCGCCAGACGTCCTGTTATGCACGTAGTGAGGCAGATCCAGATGCTCTTAACCAAATCCTTTTTGAAGATTGAGAAAGAAACCAGTAAAAATCCTTCAGAATAATTAGTAAAGCTAATTAATTAAGAAACAGAAAAAACAAAGTTCTCTTGTACAAGCAGGAGCTCAAGTCTCTGATTGAAAAACAGAGAAGGGGAGACCACATGAAATGTGAGTTCATACTAGGTAAGAGGTAAGTTTAGACTTGATTCGCGTTAGTCCTGCAACTAACCAAGATCAATGAGAAAAGTTTAATGGCTGAAGCTCACACTTTGAAGCAACAAAAAACAATCTCTAATTTTGAGATTAATGTCTTAAAGATGGCATGAAGGTCAGAAAAATCATAATGTTATAGTTTTTTACAGAAAGGGTCATTGGACACTGGAACAGGCTGCCCAGGGAGGTGGTTGAATCACCTTCCCTGGAGGTGTTTAAAGGATGGGTGGATGAGGTGCTGAGGGGTATGGTTTAGTGATTGTTCGGAATGGTTGGACTCAATGATCTTGTGGGTCTCTTCCAACCTAGTGATTCTGTGATTCTGTGTGAGTAGGACTGTAGAATCTAAATGCATTCTGCCTTTCTACACATACGACCAGTGCAGGGAGAACTTCCTCTAAACAGAAAATGACCTATATATTTAAAATTGCAAGTGGAATATCTCAAGATACATATCAAAAAGTCAACTGATTGGATGCCATTCTGTGTAGTTGAAGAAATTTTCAAATTTACCCCTCAATAAATTGTATGAAAAAGATAGCAGAAGGAAAACAATCTATAGACAAATTTTGACTCAGGCTAGTATTACTTGAATAATACTTCAAAGGAATTCCTAA
The DNA here is from genome assembly GCA_033459285.1 of Clamator glandarius. Lineage (NCBI taxonomy): Eukaryota > Metazoa > Chordata > Aves > Cuculiformes > Cuculidae > Clamator > Clamator glandarius. The sequence goes on along the minus strand of JAUNZM010000117.1, from coordinate 751,466 downwards.
AATATAGAAAAAGGTTATATTCACAAACTGCAGATTTGTTAGTTATCTTGCTGGAAGAGAGAAAATACTGAAGTCAAAAAGAAGTCTCTTCCCAACCACAGTCAGTCTTCCCTATTAAACAATTAATAGAAACTGTGCAGCCTGAGAGAAAAGAATTAAAATAGAGGGCAGAGGGAAATTAGGTGTGGTTTATTTGTCTTCTGCCAACTCAGAATTCTAAAGCCAAGCCAATCCACTAGCACTGATATGTCAAATATGTCTATTATGTATTGTGTGTATATATATTTACCCAATTAAGTGGTGAAGTAGAGGTCTTGTAATAGCAACCAGCATACCATGTCTTTAATGGAATCATGTTAATTTATATTTGGTTCACAGCTTTCATAATAACAGCTACTTTTTCAAGTGAACTCAATGCACACACCTCTTCATTGAAGTTGAGTGATCCAAATAACAGCAGAAGTTCTATAAAATTATTTCTTAGAGGTCATTTACCTCATCCTAATGATGGATCTTACCCCCTCTTTAGTGGGAAAATATATATAATTATAAATAAATACATATCTATGCATGTGTGTGAGTGTTTATATAACTTACTTAAAACTGCTTTGGGACCTGAGAACTGGATGGTGATAAAGAGAACACAAATATCTTAAAATATGTGGGGAAGATCAGGATAATAACAGACTTCTAAGCCACAAATCTATACCATGCAATGTAGTAGAAACAATTATAAAGAACAAAATAATAGGATAACTATAAATGATATCTACTATAAAAAAGTTCTACATAAATGAGATCTACCCAGCAGAAGTCAATATCTGTAAAATGCAGTCCTATCTCATAAACCTGTGGGAGTACATTAAAGAAGTTCAAAAAGAACATGATCAAAGATGGTTTAACTCTTTTATTTCAAGCAAGGTTTCTCTCTATAAACTCAGAAGGAAACTAGCAGACAGGAAAAAAGCAAAGATGCAAAGAACTTCTTACTGTGAAGGAAGGCCATTAACAGAGTCCTCAAGGATCTGTAAGAACTGGAAAGTAAGAAAGTAAGAATGCTTGGTGGTGTTCTAAGTAGCTCTAGCTTGTAAGGACAAAGATAATCAGTGCAAAGATTGAAGGGCTTTGCACGACAGCAAAATGATAAGGAGATTCAGTGTACATAGATGCAAAGAGATGAATGCAGGGAAAGTAGTTCTCTGTTTACATAAAATTATGACCTCCAAACCATTATAATTCACCATTGAGAACTTGTATTTTTGACAGCTGATTTCATGAAAACATTAACACAGTGCTGGGGAACATCCAATGAAGCAAATGAAGTGTTAGGAATAATTAGAAAAGAAACGGACAAAAATGTAGATGGACACTGGATCCCATCCAAAGGACTCACGCCTTAATTACTGTTTGCATCTCTTAACCTCAAAAAGTATACAGCAGAACTCAAAAAAAAGCTCACCAAACTGCAGAAAGGCTGATTTTAAGTAATAGAATTAACCCAGCATGATCTCTAGCCTTTAACACCCAGGATAAATGAGTATGATATTGCCCAGAGTTCTTCCTAAAAACAAAAGTCTCAGGAAGTCAGTTCTGAGAATCAATGATGAAAAACTGCAAGTTCTGAAAATCTAGCTCTTAGAGCGTTCTTATTTCTGCTGCAGAGCACCCCGACATTACTGGTTTTGACAGCAAAGAGTTGTCAAGCCCCTATAGTCTGAGATTCCTAAGTTGTCCTGCCATTCAACACATCCCAGAAAACACATCCTGAGACATAACACTCCCAGACAACTATAGTACCTGTGAAATCTACTCCCCAAACCACTTTAAGGATCAAGTTTTAAGGAGTCTATTTTGCTCTTGTCACAAATAGGAATGATAGAGAAATGAAGCATATGGAACATTCTGCCTGATCTTTGCCATCTGGCTCATGTAAAAGCAGACAAATCTGATTTGAATTGTGAACTGTTGACTTCTGTGGAAATGCCAGCATTAGGGAAAACATGATGTTGCTTAGTTTTTTTCTCTAGACATCTGTGATGCAGTCAATGTAAAGTGAGGGAAAATACAGAACAATTACGTGAACTGAAATCTTGTTCATTCTCTTTTATTATAACTACCTCCATTCACACCTATTTCAGTTGATATACTGGTGAGGTCAAAGATTCTTAATTTCTTCATCAACTCAACATGTACCATCGTTTAAAAAAATCTATCAAATTCTCTCTATTTTATTTGTTATACTTTGGTGTAAGAGAAGAAAGACAAAACATTGTTCTGAGGGACCAAATTTGCAGAGCTTAGGGCTGACATAAATCAATAGATAACACAATCTATAGCAGATATACATTGCAGGTCATTATGTGCAACTCAATCATCTTTCAAATTCTTCTTAGGACTACCATTTGGCAAAAGCATTTTTTTCTGAGAAAGCACTCTATATTATCTGCAGCAGAACATTGGATTAAATAACTTTCCGAGGTTACTTCCTATACTATTTTCAATGCTCTGTGATTTGCAAAATGCCTACAGTTAAAGAATTTGTCATTCAAATAGAGTTTCTTCAATAGCTAATCAGCTGCACTACTTTCAGGTTGAATTTGTACAACTCTAGCTTCAAGCTGTTGTTTTTATAAATAAAGTTTTGTTCTATATAGTTTGCAGTTAAATAGGTCTATTCCCCAGGAATATATTTTTAAATATCAATCAAGACATCTTCATCAACTGTCTTGTTAAAATACTTAGTCTGAGTAACTTTATAGACATGTCCACACAATATAAGAGAGCTTAGAGACCTTTATGGTATTACTGTTGTGAACTGCAAATCTATATGGCACAGGGCAGTGCTCTGGAGATTGCGAATCTCAGATCAAAGATTAATTACATTCTACACAAGATCGGACTCTCAGCTACACTGAGAATGTTCTGATGCATCTCAAAAGCCAGAGTAGAATGACAGTATGGTCTTTGGAAGATTTCCTTGATGTTCAGTTGCTTAGAATGAAGACCCGTTTTATCTCAGCCAGTTAATATAAAATATTCATTCTTCAACATTTATTGGGTGTAGATGACAAGGTTTTGGTAGCAGGAGGCTGTAGCAGCAGTCTCGTGAGAAGGACACAGAAATCCAGCTGGCCTCACCGCAGGACACAGCTAAGCCAACCAGCCAAGCTGGTGGCACTTCTGTGAAAGGGCAAAAAGGCATAGGAATGTGGAAAAAGTTATGAAACAGCAGTAGGAACATCCAGCTCAGAGAAGGAGAGGGAGAGGACATGCTCCAGCTGCCAGAGTAGATATTTCCCTGTAGCATTTGAGAGGACTAAACCTGAGCAGATATCCACGCTGTAGTGCATGGAGGGCCCCAAGCCAGAACAGCTGGATATCTTCTGAAGGAATTACGATCTGCAAATAGCCCATGCTGGAATAATTATTTCCTGAAATACTGCAGCTCTTGGAAGGACTCACTAAGCAGGGTAAAGTATGAGGAGGAAGGAGAAGCAGAGAGGAACTGTTATGAAGTGACTACAGCTACTTGCTCCCCATTACCCTCAGTGCCATTCAAGGTGACAGGGAAGAAAGCAGAGGACTCAAGAATGAAGGAGTGAAGTTGAGTCTGAGAGACGAGGGTGAGGAAGAGTTGAGGAGATGTTTTAATTTGTAACTTTGTTTCTCACTGCAAAAATCTATTTTAACTGAAAATTAATTATAACAATTTCCCCTAAGTCAAGTTTGTTTTGCCTGTGATGGCCACTGGTAAGCAGCCTCCTCCTCTACATCAACTCAAAAAACTTTTTAGCCACTTATTCTCTCCTGTCCTGTCCAGAAGAAGTAAGAGAGCATCTGGGTGGGTGTCTGGCAGCCAGCCAGCCAAGTTTAACCCACCACAGCTCTTTATGGGTTTCTCCAGCTAGTAGCAGAACTCAGTATATATTGTCATGCTGCTTTGAAAATACAGAAACGTATAGTACATACTTCTGTCACTTCATAACTAGCAGTTTAAAATCATTGCCATCTCCATCTAATCCTGCATCACTGCCCCCTAATATAATTAAGTAACTCCTCTTCATTACGTTTTGCCTTTCTGCTAAGCTTTTCCCCTGATCTGTTTAGCTTACCAGTTTCCTGCAGTTCATCTCTCCTGGAAAGTAAACACAGTTCTTTCACACTGGACCTTTACCTACAGAATACTTTATGCCAACTGTGCTCACCCAGGGGGTCCAACAGGATTAGTCAGTCACACTTATTCCTCATTAGTGATTATAATAACCCACAGGGATCTTAAATCCAATTACAGTTAACTCTCAATATAAGAATATATATATTTGGCAGATAATTAGAGACAACACTCTAAGCATAACACATCTTATAAAAAAGTCTTCCAGCTCTCCAGTAAGAAGACACAAGTTTCGGTTTTTTAGCCTTTCTGTCAAGGTTATGTTTGATCTTCTCATCTGCAACTGCCTGAACCCTCATAGCGAATTTCTCTGACCTGTCAATATCTTCTTTGATCTGTTATCCTGAAACTTTGGCAAAGCAAGCTTTATAGCTTGACTGCAGCCAGCCTTCACAAGGCAATAGCTACCAGTTTTAATTCCTTCTTGTTTATTAGTGTATCTGTGTTTCAGTAGAAAAAAGTTGGCTAGCATCAAGCTAGCTTGGACTAAAAGAAACCAGCAGTGAAGGCATATCCATATTTATATATAGAATTCCTAAATTCATAAGGAACAGTTTCGATTCAGGAAAACAAGGATGCAGACATATCTAACCTTAAACTCTCTGAACCCTTACAGATACCCAAAAAGACTTTTCAAGTGTAACTCCTACTTTTAAACTAGAATTCCTGTTCTCCGTCTTTTATTCCTAAACAGTTTACAGTCAGTGGTGCTAACATTCCCATAAAATAAAAAGCCTCCAATAAGTTTTGTTAAGGCAATGACACCCAATTTCTTACTGAATGCACTGAAAATTCTCCCTCACTTTTATTTAGATCATAAATACATTTCTGTTTTTCTTAGAAGTCTGTAAGAAGCTTCCCTCATTTCTGAGTTTTTCTGAAGGTATTTTTTCCAAAGAAAGTAAAACCTGCTCTTCTATACTCTGCAATTTTTCTTGACCTCATAAAACTGAACATCAATCAGCACTAATAGCAATAAGCCAACACATAATCAATCACACGGATGTGCTGGTTTATTATCCATGTTACTATCAGTTTCAAACCCACCTATGATACTATTATCAAATATAAAGCACCTACAAGACTCCCACCAATGTCTGGAGTTCTCAAATACTTTGATCAGAACATAAAGTAAGCTATTAATTAAAAAGAGCCTATTTTTTTGTTTTGTAACTAAGATTACATTATGATAAATTTTGCAGAGGTCACCCTGTGACTGGCATTTGCACAAGGCTTTATTTCTATGTGTTTTTTTCAATTTTTTTTTTCCTATATATAAAGTCAAGCAGCTCAATGACAAAGTTGCACACATTTACTTGTGTCTTGGGTTTTGTTTTTGTTATAGGTGAAGTGAAAAACAGCCATGATATTGACCTTTCAGAGAAAAATGTGATATTTTCAAGGATTACATTTTTATGTTAATTCTTATTTGAAGTAATTGCAAAAAAAATGCAATGGAATCAGACTCACAGGTGGCTGAAGACATAGCAACTTTTGTTGTCTGGTTTGCATATATTTAAAGTAAGCATGCCATTTAATACTGAAAAATTGATCATCCTTAAAGAACACTGCATTTATGCTCAGTCTTCTTGAATTTGACAATATATATTTGAAGTTTTTCTTCATAGGTTATTATCATACAAATGCTGACCTTTGTTTTTTCCTTCTTACAATCACTAATCCATTTTGTCTTCAAAGGAATATCTTAACTTAGTCTAAACTTAAAAACTCTTAACTGATAGCCAGAGTCACTGCTTTATCCCTCTCGTCTTCACTAAACAAGGATTACTGAAATTCTTGTATCTAGACATGAAGCTACATTGCACAGAAAGTGCAAAACTTATTTAGTGAGCAAAAAGATGGTGATATACCATGAGTATTTCTTCCATCAAGAATGTTAAAAACCTAATGTTTTCCTAAAATTAAATCCCTCCAAAATCCTTAAATGTCTTTCAGAAATAAGATAAATAAGTAACAACATTGCACTTGCACAAGTTTCCATCTTGGTGGGGAGAAAGGATATGGTCTAAGACTACTATCAAACCTGTGACATGGTCTCTTAAATTCCCAGTCACACTTCAATTAAAAATAAGAAAGAAAAAACACAAAGTGATATTTTTTTTTTACCTGTTCAGGCTTCCACAATGCATTGATGTAAAAAGTATGAATCAAGTTCAGGGGATATACTTCAACTTTAGTTAGGCAAAAAAATAACATATGAGAAGAGCAGATCCAAACTGCAAATTCAAGCATTCAATATTCTTGGACAAAAACATTGGACACAGATGGCTCCTCTAATGATCTGAAGGCTTGCATTCCTTTCTTAAAGATCTTCTTAGCTAAACTGCAATTGTCCTACTGATAAATTAATCTGGATTTGTTGTAGCATAAGAAGAAAAAGCCTAATCTTTAATCTGACTAATTTTGCTCTGTTTGGAGTTGAGCACATTTCTAGTGTTTCACCAATATTAAATTAGTAGTTTTATATTTCCATCCTGCTAGACTTAATAATGCTAAAAAAAAAGTTATTACTTACCTCGGAGCAATAGTGACAGTGTTTCCTATAGGTACTGAGAAATCATCAGCATCTCTTCCTACAAGAATAGCGTTGTATGTCAAAGTTTTACCGCTTGGGTTTTTCAGAAGTACCTATCACAACAACAACAACAAAATCAGCCTATTTTTATTCTCTTTCTAGAGTACAGAAGGTGTGTTCTGTGTCTAAGTTCCAAAATACAAATTAAGATTATCACAAAATAATTACTTCAATTAACTAGGTAGATAACTTTTCTTCCTAAGAAGTATAGACTTCCCAGAGACTATCCAAACACAATTTTTCTGAGTACTTTTTTTGCAGTGTATGCTGTACTCCTATGCCTGTTAATCTCATTCCACTCTATCTTTCATCTCAGATTTGTCAGATTTGTAGATTTTTTTCTGTGCTTAGAAGCATGGGGAAAAAACAGCAGCAGAAGTGAAGTTCCCAAGCCTGACAAGAAAATAAAAAAAAAGAAGATGCAAGCTTCCATCTTCTATATTTATTAGCTAACTGACATAAAACCCATTCATTCTTTGTTGTAATACATACTTAATATAAAAACACATCTACATATAGTGTTTTAACCTTGTACTGCTACAAATCTAAATTCAATAGTATCAGTACCTGTTTAACAACAGCTGCATGGAGAGCACCTGTAAATTCTATAGTGTTCTTGGGTAAGTACTGAGGGAGAGTTTCATATAAGTAGACACACAGAATAAGCAACATGACTGGGTTTGGATCACAGATGTCAGTAGCCTAATATTGAAAACATAAAAGAAAAAATAACCAGTTATTCAGTTTCAATTTTGCCTCTTGAAGACCACTGACATGCTCTGGTAATAAATTGAGGCTAAAACAGTCTTCTTTTCCCCACAGTTCAGCAGAAATAGGTTCTCATTCTATTTTCAACTTTGACAACTGCATTTAGTTTCCCTCCTAAATTAAATATAAAATCCTACCTAAAAATACACACACTTGGTAGTAGGGTTAAGCAGCAAATCACTACATTAACATGTTATCCCATTAAAACGTGCTTTTTTGATGCAAGACATTTTATTTGTATGCCTACACAACAGAGTCATTCAATGCAGCAATAGTTTGACAAAGACCCTCCTTTGCCTAACGCATAGAAAGCGACTATAATTCCAAGTCCTCTCACAGGAAGGTTTGCCCTAGTCTCAAGCAAAGAAATCTGTCACTGTCACTCTCTCTAAGCAGCTTGGATGAATTACATGTAACTACAGGTAACCTCACCCTATCACTGTAGAATCAAACTTCCTTCTTCATATGGTTCATATTATAAATTTGCAGCTGTAAACCACTTAAAGAATAGACAAAGCACAGTTTTATTTGGTTTAATATTGATCTGTGCATTACGTACAAGCATTGTGTATATGTGAAGTCAATGTCTTTTAGACATGTAGGGTGATGTGAGAGAGCAAGAAAAATGACATGAGTCTTCAAAGTCCTGAAACAGCTGTGCTACTTGTTTTCTGAACCTAACAAAAATTCGACAATATCTAGGAGATATTTTACATCCAGATACATTACCAAGAAGGAAAAAAAAGCTTTCTCTAGTCAATAATGAAAGATTTGCATCCATTTCCAAAGGACACGAACAAACAAGTCTTAAATAATAAACATTCCTTTTTAACAAAGGCATACTTAGGATATCAAAGTCTACATTACTTTTGCACTGTCCAAACAAACAAAGACAAAATAAAAAATTAATCTTAAATTATACGCCTTTTCTGTTTATCTGGAAGGGGTATGAATAGCAATAAACAAATGGTTTTATTTAAAACTTTAATACTTATTGTCGATAGCATTAAAATTTCCAGGGGTCTCTAAGAATGACAAATATTCTTATACATTGATATTTCTTCTAAAAACTACATTAAGGCACTTTTTCACTGGACCACACTTTCAGCCCCCATATTATTTTATATCTATGACCCTTTGTATTCTTGTCCTCAACATGATTAGATGTTTATTCCCTAAATGGAGCATTAGAGGGAAAAAAACTGTTTAAATCTTTTTTTAATTGATTCTTATGAGGCAATTTTAATAATTAACCATCTATTCCAGAACCTGAATACTCTTGAGCAGATTAATCAGGGGAATGGATACTATTTCTAAAGCAGCAGGATGAAGGAAACACAGCAGCTATTTAGTCAGCCACCTGCTCTCTGATGCAAGTCTATGTAGAAATATTATTTGCATTAGTAAATGTTTCACCTTAGTATATTTTCTGCTTCTACATGGGTCAGTTCTGTATATTATTGAATGGGAAAAATGCTACACATTTCGATTGTAATAAGAAAATGTAGGATTTTTTTTATATTCTAATAAAATTCTTGTGCAGATTATCTTTTCCTCTTCAGTGTTAAGAGAAAAAGAATTAAAATTCAGGTTACTGAAACATCTAAAGAAATACGACTTAATTAAGGATGTTCTCATATTTCCTAAAACATGGTTAACTACAGATATGGGATTTAAATTATGGTTTTTCTCTCTTCCATTCATATTTTTCCAAGGCTATTAAAATTTTTTTTGATAATTACTTAATTTTTTACTGGGAGATGACAAGCCTAAAACAGTCAACTCAATAAGGCAACTCCATGGGAAGAACTAGTCCTACTAGGAAACTTGAAATTAAAGTGAAAATTTCCTTCTTATTATCAGAAACATTTGGATAACTGCAGTTACTCTGCTTTCCAAATAGTAATGATGATAACTTGGGAAAACACGTCACATATTTTAGCCACATCAGCTGGAATAGGAAGAAAACTTTCTTGCCTCTTCTGAACTGTCTTCAGTGCAGCAAGAGAGATATATGAACATCTATTATCTCAACTATCTGAGCTGATTTTGATTTCCAAGTTAAAGTTTTACACTAGAGCATATACTGCAGTGCTTCGACAAACCAGCCAATTCAACTTTCTAATTAGTAAAAGCTCAAGATGCAATACAACACTCTGTGGAAAAGGAAATGTATATCTCAAAGAACAAAACACAACAGCCAGTCTATTTTCAGGTTTTTCAGAAAGGCTCTTATTCCTCCTGTAGGTCTGGCAAAAAGCAGTTTCATGAATGTCCCTTGTCAGAGTGGAAAAGCAATTGTAATGACTTTGAACAAGGATCCACAACATGTAAATTCTTATGAATCATCTCGGAGTATCGGAGACTGTGTATATCACCATTCTGCCTCTACCAACTGAGCAGCTGATAAAGCAGAGAGTGCAAGAAACTGGGCAAATATAAAGTGGTATTTTCATTGACATAATTTGCCATCTTCTGGAAATTAGTGGCTTACGGATTTGTTGATTATTGTTACTCACCTCTGTCATTATTTTAAATTAGTCTCTATTTCATTCTTTACATACAGAAAGAAACATGACTGTCATTAACAGTTTATGAAAGAGATACTAAAGGCATAAATAGTTGCCAGGGCACAGCACAGGCCAGATGCTCTCTCTGGACTAGGAGAAACATAAAACAGCTGCAGATGCCAGTCAGGGCTCCATCCAGGAGTAGAGCAGCTGGGAGGCCACCAGGGCAGCCTCAGCCATGGCCATCAGGCACCTCCCTGGGGACCAGGAGGGGCCAAGGCTGGGATGAGGGTCTGTGGCTGGGCAGGGCAGGGCTGTGAGGATCCAGAGACTAGACCTGCTGTAGTGTCGCTGGGGATGGGCTGAGAGTCCTGCAGGGCTGACTGTGGGCTGGTGGAGGAAGTCCCATAGTCTGGGCTGGAGCAGTTAGAGCTGGGGGTACCCCCAGGGCTTGACATTAGTTAAGTCTAAAGAGCATTCAGCCTGTATCATTTGATGATTCTAAGATAGACATGTCAGAAAATGACATTTTTAACAAAGCTGCATCTCTCTGATTGCAAGGAAACCAGAATGAGCTTTATCCCTGAATAGAACCCTAATGTCTTCTTTAGAAAGAGGAACCTCTTATTTTCCATACCCTAAAGCATTATATAGCAAGGTGAGGAGGGAAAAAAAGAGAGAGAATATTAGTACTGGAAAAGATGTCAAGGTTTGACTCACGGACTACAAGCAGAGAAAGGATGGAGCCTTTTCCCAAAGCATAAACAATATTTAGGGAAAGATGACTTAGTTACTGAAAGCTTCACAGGCTTGCAGCTAACCTCAGTTCAGCCCTAATTAAAATAACTGCCTGTGGTCCTGCATGAAAATGTTCTGTGTCATTTGTACTATAAGGAATATGAAATTTTATTTTGTTTGGCACAATGGGAAGGAGAAACTCATCAAGATGAATAAGGACAAGCCTTACCACATTTTTACCTATACAAATAGAAGTTAACTTTCCATTACATCTTACTAGGTAACCTCCAAGTTTCCCTGATTTTCCTTCTGTTTTATTAAGTTAGAGACAGGTAGGAGATTCCATTGAAAAGGCAGAACTGGAACGTCACTGGTGGCAAATCCATTGACTTCATGGAGTACAAAGCCAAGAAGAGTTACTCACTGCTTTCCCTCTTTTCTTGCCCAGCACCTCACCAAAAATTGCATCCTACTCCAGCAGTTCTAGCACAGCTCCTCTAAAATTCCAAGAGAGCATCACTGGGCACTGACCTGTAGTTTCCTGCATAATGCTTATCCTTCTAATTCTTGAAATTCATTTAATATACTTTTCACACAATGATGTAATCATATGCCTCATCTTGTATTTCTATTTATTTCCACCACCACTAGTTTTTATGATTGTAATTTTAGGATGCACCTAATATGCAAAGTAAGAAAAAGCTTCTTCCCTGCCAAAACATTTAAACCTGAAGTCTGAAAAATATTCCACTCACTTATCTCAGTAATGGCTACTGAATGTTATCAAGCATTTGTAGGAGAAGTCATTCAATAGAGCTGTGGTTTTATATCTCTACTGTTCATCTTTCCCGTCTTTTCATTTGAGATAGTAAAAATGCCAGAGTAGACTATCTATTGAAGTCTAACTTTCTTTTGCCACCTGCTTCTACTCATTTACACTTACCAGAACTTATTCCCTCAGAAAAATTATTTCCTTATCCCATGCGAAATTCATTAAATGTGAATTCAAAACTGTATTTGTGACATTAATCTCTAGGATTAGGTTCTCTAAACTCTAGGAACTAATTTAAAACAAAAAAATAAAACCAGTTTACTTCAGAAAAACATTCAGTAGAAAATTCACATAGTCTATGTATGTTATTTGCTTTAAAAATCTGTTAGCAAACAATAGCAGTTAATAAACTTTAACAGATTTATGCCTTTAATTATACTCATAACAAAATTTCTGAAAATATGAAAAAGCCTCTCACATTTCTGGAAGAGTTGGGTACTTGCTTTTCAGCTTTTTATTTGTGCTCTAATGTTTCTTAGTTGAAGAAAATGCTGAAGTGGACAAACTGGATATGTTATTATACTTGAAATTTTCAATATTCCAACTTAGGACTATATCAAAATCGGACAAAAAATTCAAGGACTAGTAGATTGGTTCTATTGCAAAAAACAAAACAAAGTTATTTAACTGCTGCAACTTCATCAGCTCTGTGCTGTTAATTCCATAACCAATTCTCCAGGTTTTCAATCATCTGCGTATTACTAAAGTCTTGTCTTTAGTTTTGCCAGTACTACTGGTCAGAAAACAGTTCATAACAGCTTACAAATAACGCTTCATGATTTTATGAAAATAGGTTTATAACTCAGTGCAAAAATTAAATGGCATTAATTGCCCCTAAGTCATTTATTTAGATATTTAGAAAATGCTGGCAGTTCTGTTATATATATATTCTGTACAGCAGTGAAGTGTTATATATACATTCTTACATATATATTTTCTTACTTAAAAACAGATCAGGGTATTTTAAATCCAAAATAATCACAGTAACTATAGGCCAAATTTCTGACAGACAGAAAAGAGGAGAAAAAGATTTATAAAAGATACGGGAAAGGAGTAGATCACTGAACCACTTTTTATGGCAAAAACACTCTCTGTTTCTCTGAATATGTAATTATTATTTTAAGAATGTAATGAAGCAAAATATTCAACAGAAGCAAAAAATCATGCAAGAAGGCTTTCCCCACTACAAAGCCTACAAAGCAATGCTGAAAATAGACAACTTATGCCAAAGAACAGCTTCTAGCAGGACACAAAACCAAAAATCAGAAAATATTTCAAATCAGCAACCATGACATGTTACCTACATAACGCATTTAAAACAATAACTGTGAATGACTATTGAAAATTACAGTAAAAGTATTAAAAAAAATTACTTTCCAGGCTCTAAGCACATATTGCTGTCTCATATTCAGTTTTTCATCCACTGCAATTCCTTCTCCACAGGGTTGCTCACAACCCATTCGTGGCCCAGGTTGTATTTGGGCTTGACATTGCCTCCACCTAAGCGCAGAATCTTGACATTAGCACTCGGCCTTGCTGAACTTCATGAGGTCTGCACAGGCCCACCTATTAAGCCTGTCAGGTTCCCATTTGATGGCATCCCTTCCATCAAGTGTGTAGATCTCACCAATCAGATTGGTGTCATCTGCAAACTTGCTGAGGGTGCACTCAATCCCACTGTTTGTGTTCCCAACAAAGAAGTTGATCCTGGTCTCAATACAGACCCCTGAAGGACATCACATATCACTGATGTCCACTCAGGCATTTAGCCATTAACTACAACTCTAAGTGTGACTATACAGCCAACTCCTTATCCACCGAGTGGTCCACATGTCAAATTCATGTCTCACCATTCTAGAGACAAGGGAGTTGTTTGGGACAGTATCAAATACTTTGCACAATATTATCAATAAAGCTGAATTCCAGTCCAATGTTCTTTATCTAATGTTCTGATTTATCAGGCTTACAGATCAAAGGAAATAGTTGTTGCATCCAATTTTATAAAGATGCTCAAGAAGATTCAGCCCATTACAACACTCTCTAAGTGTTTACCAGACTACTGCAGGAAAGATAGATATGACAAAATAATTGCTACTCTAACATACACACAAAAAAGGTCATTTTTAATATTTTCCTCTCTTCTATTTTCTGAATTTAAGACTGCACATGTATATAATGTTCCTATTGCAGGCAAAACCAAGGTATTTACATTATAAATAGGTAGACAGACAGATACAGAGTTTTAGCTGTATATTTTCAATATCATACAAATTTTAATCAAACCATTAAGAATTATAAAGAAGTTATTTTCCTGAAAGTTACTTTTGTCAAGAAGTAGCCATATTTACCAAGATAATACCTCCTTACTTAAGTACCAGAAACTGAAGACAGAAGAGTGATAATCAATCATCTTTAGAGATGATTACAATAAATGTATGACTAAGAAATTAAGTGACAGCCAGGAAGTTATCCCTGTCTAAGTGCAAACAATAATCTGTAGATTACCTCAATGAAAAATTCCTATAGATCCTGGAAATTTAAAAAAATCTGTGTTGCTGCATTTTTTCCTCTTTTCCATTGGCTGCTGACAGCATCTTCTTTCTCTCCTTCATTTGAGACTCAAGTCTTGGTGTTACCACCTACCCCCCTTCCTTCCTCATATGGCCATGTTATTGCCCAGTATCTCTGCTTTCTAATACACAACTATGCTGAACGCTTCCCTTCATTTCAACATTCATTTTCAGCTTCTTAACACTATGGCTTTACTCACCTCATCTTTCATAGATTGTTTGAAAACATTCTCCCTTTTACTTGCTACCCAATATAAGTGTTGGCCCCAATTTTAAATCAGTCAGTAGCAAATTGAGTTCCTCTAGCAGCAACCCCCAATCACTGCATCTTCTCTCCTAATCTATTCTTGTCATGTACATTCCTTCCATATCACTGTTATCCACTATTCTATCTTGCAATATTTTATTTTGTGCTTTCACTTGGATCTTCTACAAATCAAAGCATTTTATAACTTAGAAATGTCAAACACAAATTAAGAATACATAGACACTAGAGTTGAACTGTCATTCATGATTAGAAAGTGGAAACAAATAATTTCTTGCCCAAAGTACTCCATCTTAAGCTTATATCTTAATCCTTAAGAGGATTTAAAAGCCTTGAACTCTGTTAGAAGTATCTTTTCAACTTGCAGCTGAAGCCTTCCAGATAGTTAAACTTTGTCATAATTACAGAAGCCTAGATTTTGAAGTGATTGAAAGAGCCATCTATTCCAGACCTAATACATGTCTTGGCTTGTGCTGTCACCACCATCTTTGTATTAATTAATGCAAAGCTGCCGTGAAAGTTTGGAAGCAGTGATTGCCTGACAGTCAAGAACATTGCCAATACTGTTGGAACATTTTAGCCTGCTAAATTTAAGAAATAAGACCCTCAAAATATCCCAAATTAGGACAGTTCAACAACAGGATTCATGTAGTTTGCTGCTTTTATTGCTGAATAAGAAGAAGCTTTAAAAATTGCCACAATACTCTAACAAAAGCATGTATGAATTCCAATAAATCAATATAAAAAGTACCCTTTGCCTTCTCTTCTATTTCTCACTTTGCACGGTATTTTGTTTGTAGAACATGCCTTAGCTAGAATTAAAATACAGACCTCAAAGATCAAGAATCTGTTCCTTTTTCTGGTGTTGACCAATTACATAGCTTTGTTTAAATGTCTAGTCTGTATGGAGACAGACTTTCCCATCTATAAAAACACCAATGACTCAAAAACATGCTGAAATAATAATATTGTACTGCTGTAGACATTGTGATCTTAAAACACACTAAATGAATTATGGAGAATGTCCTGGAGTTCTGCTTCCACCTCTAATGTGGTTAAATCCTTTTGCAACCTGGCATCCAGTCTTTGCCTTCATGTGCTGAACTTCTTCTATTTCTTAGTAAAAGCTGAGGCAAAATATGCCTTCATTTTGGGGACTATATCTAGATTATCTTTTCATGTTTCCTGACAGTCACAAGTACATTAAGCAGTAGATTTTCTTGGTTTCGCCTATCATAGCCAAGACATTTTTACCAGCATATCTGTATCTAAATGTGAAGGCAAGACAGTGGCTGATACTACTGGAAATAGGAGGGTTAATTTTTCCTTGCATCACAACACAATCAAAGGTAGAGGAGGAAAATTGTAATTGAGCTTTTTTTCCTACCACTTTGTTCACATCACACCTCTACCTCTAATTCCTAATACTATTAATTCCTTGGAAGTTTCCTCATATGTTGACAAATACTATGTCTATTCTGCTGTATCCTTTCCTGGTCTCTAGCCACTCAATATGCTCCATGGCCACCCCAACTAATCACAGCCCCCGACATTCACTTTGCTCAAGAGAGAAACCGCATCACTCTGCAAATTCTTATGAGAAAGATGTTACTGTAAACAGTTTTTTTCACTAGTTTTTGTAAGGACAGTACTTTTAATGGCTCCGGGAGCAAAGGAGAAAAGGAAAAAAAGAGAGCATCTGCCGTTTTTAATAGGTAATAGTTCTATAACTAACATGTGCAACCAGCACATGGAAGAAAATAGCATCACTGTAACCTTGTAATACAGCCTTGCCCTTGCTATTAACAGGCCATAAGCCTTGTACTGAATTTACTGGGCCTCAGCACTTGGGTTTGACAAGCGTTCTCTGTTTTAAGACTTGCTGACCAGCTTGTAGAGCTTTGCTTTACTTGGTTTAGCTGTGACAGCAGCTTTTTAATTGATCAGGTCACTGTGACTGAATTGTTCATCTTTGTAGGGTACTACCAGAACAAATAGCTATAAATAATTCACAAATGGCCAGTTAAAGAAATGCCAACTGGGAGCAGGAGTTAACTGGTTTTAGGTGCAACAGAAAGAACAAAGCAATAATATCCACCATATGTAAATATAAAAAATTTGGAGCTATAGCTCAATGAAAAACAAGACAGACATAAAGCATGTTACTAAATATATTAAAATGATACAAAGTGAATCCTCAATTGAAGAAGAAATTACCATTAACAACATCATAGTTCTCCCAAAAAAAGGACATCTGAAGCTTACAGTGTTACTCTCATCAGTGGTCCAAAGGTACTGGCTTCTGTATGCACCTGTCAGAAACTGATTTTTTGTTTCTCAAATGGTTTGCCTTAAATTGTTTGGGTTTTAACTGCAGCAGAGGCAGCATCCTTCAACACTTTGTCTCACTCTCACAAGCAGCCTAGCTGTGTTTCTCTGCCCAGAGAGGTTGTGCTGCACTCCTTTCAAGAGAGCAAGGGCAAAAATGTGCCTTGGACTCACCTCGGACCCCACCAGTCCGTTCCCTCCCCCACCCTCCCCCCCGCAAAGAGCACCTAGGGCCCAATTGGTGTCCTTGCACTTTGCTCACTCTCTCTTTCACTTGCTCCATCTCTCCCCGACTATTTCCTCACTTTTCTCTCTATTTTCCCTATCTTACTCCTAAGATTGTCTGTAACAACAAATTCCTTTTAGATCAATCATTTGGTATTGTTTTGCCTTCATTTAGCCCAGTGGGCACTGAACTCATAAATTTTATGGGAAGACACAAGATCTTACTCCTGGACCATCCAATTGAGTCATGATAGCATCAAACTTGCGACAGTATCCTCATGGGCCTTCATGATTAGACACATGCACAGAAGTGCCACCAGACATGCATTTTATTTTTTTTACCACTCCTTTTTATGTTTAAATGCATGATGTTTGTTCTTAAATACATTTTTTTCTAAATTGTCTTAGAATGTTAATAAAATCCAGTCAGGATTTCATTGTGTGATTTACAATGCTAGAATCTGAACTGAATTCATCTTATGTTCAGCTAGTTGCATATATGTGATTTTACAAATGAAGGAATTATGGAAATTACTTGTAATTAAGTGCACCTATATGAAGTAGTATTTTGATTTCTATCATACATCATATCACAAAAAAAAAAAAATTGCTTCACGAAAATCTCACCTTAATTTGATGTATAATACCTCTATCACAAAAGTGAAAGAAAACCTATATAAGAATTGCTATTATGAAGTTATTTACCTTTATGCCTATGGCCAGACTGACAGCTTGCATAGCATTCACAAGTATCAAACAGTTGTGCAGAAACTGTGCACGAGTTCTAGGACTGGTATACATCCTTACAAAGTGAGTAGAAATCTAGAGAAGAGAAAGAAATCAAATTCTCAGTTGTCCACTAAGCAAAATTATTATGTTTGCTTTTTCACTTTCAGCAATCAATAAGATATGAATTTTGAACAAAAATTCCCTATTAAGAATACACCTAGACAAAAGAAAAATTAATAATGAAATCATCACTCTAGCTTAGCTAAATGTTGGGGGGTTTCTTCTTTTTAAAAACATAAGCCAACAGTTCCAAAGGAAAATATAAGACCTTAATAACTTACATGAATAAACTGTATAAAACTTGCACAATATTAAGATAAGTCTTACCAGATATGGACAATAAGCTGCCAGCTGTGCTGCCAACACCAGACCATCTAGAAGATCTTGGTCAAAATTTACTATCCATTTCATTGGCGGTACTCCACCTGATATAAAAACAAATCAAAATGAATTAGACCCTGCTCCCTTTAGATGCCTAATTTTATTATAGATAGATGTGATGCCTATTTGAAATGATTGAGTAGAGGAATAGCAAAAGGAAACATCTGTTCACCTGTAGGATTTCCCAGGCATAATTCTCTTCCAGAGCTATCACTGAAAACATGAAAAATCTCACACAGAATATTGCAACTATTACTTATAGACTCTGATACAGCATGAAAGACTTCATCACAATGGAATGGAAAGCAAGTTCAACTTAACCTTACAGATTAGGATCCTAAACATGTAAATTGTTTTTATCTTTATAGGCATAACATTCATAGGGCTACTAAACTCAAGAAAATATGTATGCATCTTTAAAAGCTGCAGTGTTTAAGCACATGTGAAGGAAAAGGTTAGTAATTTTCTTTAAGGTCATAATGAACTATTTGGTATTAATGCAATATAAATGAAAGTTAACAGCTCAACTCCCATGGCAGAGATTACTTCTACAGTTGTGTTGTAAAGGCCTATGTCTCACAAGGTTAGATTATTTTCTTATATTTCTAATGCTTTTATTTAAAATTTATTATTAAGATTATTTAGAAAGTAAACATATTTTCTTTACTATATTACTATATATTATGGAATGCTTCAAATAAAATTGCTATTTTATTTGAAGCATTCTATAACTTAAATATTTAACACAGCATTTAAACAACAGACTTCTATTCTTAACCATCATAAATTACTGTATTCTTCCTATGGTGTATTGAAAACTCTCAGCCTGAGACATTCTGTAAGTTACTGACATAACAATAACTAAAAGTTTTAAATCATTGTCTATACCAAATTACAGCTACTTTAGTCTCTAGATAATATGCACTTTATGAAACATGAACACACAAGAGCTGGCCTTGTTTTAGGGAGAGCAATCTGTTTATAAACATTCAAGCACCGAGCCACATCTTCGCTGTTGTGCAGTTTCTTCCAACTTGCTATTGCAAAAATGCCTATTGCTTATTTTTACTTGTTTTCCTTACTGTCTCAGGTTCACACTCCCAAATTTAGGGAACACTCTGTACTTCAGCCACTGGCAAGGTTTTCAGAGAGAGTGGGATCATGCTTTCTCATATAGGATGACTTCTGTAGATATTATCTCACTATACATGAAAGGAGTGCATTGTTTACAAGTTTAAGGCTTCCCAAGTTAAAAAAAACCCCAAAAACCACTGATATACTACAGAATCCGAGACGATAAAAAATCTCCTGCATATTATAAACACATAAATGTCTTAACATTATAACATAAAAAGAAATTTTCTCCCGTGTGAAAAAATGGTACCATTAACGGTAAAAAAGTCTGTAACCCTGAAGTGTTATGACAATAATGTGTAACAAAGTTCAGAGCAGTGCACACTCTTCATAGCAAAGAAGAATTTAGAGACACCAGTACATGATATTGAAATAATTTAAAAGAACAGAAGCATAAAATGTTTTAGCAGGTTGCACATTTCAGATCTTGATTTCAAGTCTGCCTTTATTAAGGTCTTCATTCTGCAAGTATGTGAAAGCAGGGGCACAAACTGCATATATTTTTAAGGTCTCTACCTTTACAGATATAATACTGTAAACTGAATGAAAGTTCTGGAGAGAGAAAAGGATAGATTCCCAATACATTGGGAATGCAATGGACTGACTTAGAGGTCAAGAATGCTGAACCACTTGTATAATTTGTAGAGAAGATCACAAAAAAAAAAAAAATTTAACCAAAAAAAAAGTACCTCTACAGAAAATATCAACAACACAAGTATTTTCCATTACTAAGTATTCTGTAAAGGAAGATGTGGTACAGCATCAGGATTATCTTTTGCTGATTTTGAGAAGAAAAAAAAATTACAGAGAAAACCGATTGTCCACTAATGATCCAGAACTGCATTTGAAGTATAGGTCAAAAAGAGTTAATTAGAAGATAATTCTGTACTGACTTCTAATGACATGATACATAAAGAAAGTAGTCATTAGGAGAAACAAATATACTCTGTAAGGAATGATTTCTCTTTGTGGCATGAGGATCAAATGAAGAACCTCAGAAAGATTTGGAGTGCTATCAAGAAAGATACTGTATGCCAAAAATACCTTATAACCTGCTGCTTCTAGTAACAGTCATTTCAGACTTCTTTGTAAAAATATCATGCTCCTGTACAATAACATGGAAATAAAGATGTTTGGTCTAACTTACTAAGCACTAGAGAGTCAAGATTGCAAGCAGAGTGTTAAGACATTGTTTAACTGCAACAATAAACTCTCTTGTACAGTGGAAAAAAGAATGTAACTAAAATGCATTGGGAAATCAATTAGAATATTAATTTCTAATTACACTTAAAGAAATTAATTCAACCTCCAACAAACTCCTGTACCACATTCTAAGCAAAATCTGTCTTTCATAATGTTTTTGTTCATTTATAGAGTATGTATGTCGCAGCATCTGAAAAACTTAAATGTCTATCACTTCACATCAACTACTTCAGCAAATTCATATAGCTCTAGTAGGAAAGAATAGGAGCAGATTCTACACAAGCTTACCAACAGAGGCATGTAAATTTACCTGAGCTTAACCCTGTGACATTGATAATGATTTTAGTTTGCCAGTTCTTCAGTGTGGGGACATTCATGCTTTGTCCAAAATTCCTTATTTTTTCCTATTCATGCTATAGCGACTTCTAACATTATTTCAAATGAAAGAAGGATCAGTAAGTCAATGAGTTTGAAAGCCAATGACTGCTGCTGCCCACATCTCTGTCCACAATCCTGTGCCTCACCACGTTGTTCTCTGTTTATACATACAATTACCTCCACCAAGACAGCTTTCACAACAGTAAGATCTTGGATCTCAGCCAGTGTAACTTTCTCCTCAATTCATGACATGGGAATATAGATGGAAATCTTAGTATATATGAAATGTTATATAAAAATTTATATCGTATATTAATTTTATTAATAATTACACAGTTCTTAAACAGTCTCTTTTCTTTTGGGAGGTCCTGAAGTGTTATTTTGTTCCATTTTCATTATTAAACACTAAGCTCTAATAAATTAAATAAAAGAATTGGCTTTAAAAAGAGATAAACTCTCTCCTTCCTTTTACAGGAATAGCAAGTTTCTTCAAGAGCATTCAAAAACAAGTTGCTTCAAAATGCTGTCTAAGTAATATCCTTGCTTGCAGAAATTTATAATTTAATTTAGAATTCCAATGATGTTTCTCTTGCTGTTGTTTCAGTAATATCAACAGAAAGAAAACTAAATCAATTTACATCATATTCTAAATATTTATTGAACGCACATCCTGTTAAAAAAACCCAATAAAACAGTATTTAAGAAAATTAGTATGAAAATTTTCAATTCACATTTAAAACATTCATTTACAAATTTCATAAAGAAAATAAATTTCACTTTGTCAGGTTTTTTTCCTTTTTTTTAACTGAAACAATCTTTTTTCAAGCAGAAAACTGAAAGGACAAGGGTCATTAATAATTCTGGAAGGCAAGGCATCAAAGATGAAGTCTGACTGGGTATATAACTTCTCCCCGTTATGTATTGTAGGAACAGAACACAGTAAGTATGGGCTTCATCATCTAACTTGGAATAATGCTAATTTTAACTAAATTCATACATCTATTTTACAAATGTCTGCAGTAGGAGACATTAATTTCATCCCATCTCCTTGGTAAATTGCTTGCAGTTATTTCAAAAATGTTTGAAATAGTCACTGATGAAACCAAATACTTTAAAAGTAGCAAAATACATTTTTAAAAGCTTACTTTCTTCATAAGAAGTTAGTCTAATATATAAATCTATCTTATTACTGATCATAAAATTCAATAATCTTTCCTTTTTTTATTAACAGAATTCAGACCTACTCTCAGTACACAATATTGGTATTTTTAATAAATCACCATTTCCACATATTTGTTTAACCTTTTTCAGATTAACTACTTCTGCTTTCATTTTAATATGAGTCTAATACTGAATTGTTCTTCCAGTCAGTCACCTAGATTGATCTGCTTAGCCTGGTTATGGAAGTCTATTAAACCAGATGCTTTGATCAAAAAGTATATTTTATGGTTTGTCCTACTTAACTTTAGATCCTACCTCCAGTGTACCACTAGCTATCTCCAGGCTTTGGTGGGAATATTACTTGGGCACATTCAAGCACTAGTTGTCTCTATCAAATGTGTACTTTCTTTTATCTCCACTAATCCTTCTTTTCATGCTGGTAGAACTGTCTGTGTGGCAGCAAAACTGGCTTAAAAAGAAAGGGCAAAACATTTCTTTGCTTTTTAATCCAGATCACCTCAATCCATACAGGCACAGAAATGGCTGTGCCAGTGTAAATAGAAATGGCAGCGCTATTGTTTAAAAAGCATTTATTGATCAACAACTTTACAGCCTGGGTAAATCAGAGCATGAAGGGGAAGAAAAGAAAAAGCCTATAAAGTGAGATATTTTCCCATTTTGGCTAATTAAAAACTTCTATAAGTATTTTTGTTGTTTTCCAGTTAATCCTTCTGCTATCAATCAACCTACTTAACTCAAATGCTTTGGAATAAATTAGTCAGAAAACATAATGTATTCTTCCTAATTACATCATATCTAGCAGAACTCTGCCAGCTAGACACTCTACAATAATTAAGTTCTTAAATGTGCTTATCAATTAAAATAGAAATAAACAACGGAAATCTGAAATCTTACTCAGGGTACATCATTTTTCTCTAAGCATATTTATGTATTAAATTTCATTTGTATTGGTGCTTCTAGAAAAAAAAAATTACTAATGTATCTTTAAGATAAAGACTCTTAGTCAATATCATGATGAAAACCTGGTTGATGGGTGCTGTAGGTGAAAAATAGCTTAAAACATAAATGCTAACAGGTAGTGGATAACAGTGTGTCACTAGGGAAAGGGGGGAGAAGAATTATCCAAAACCAAATTTTTAAAATCTGAGACAGATTCCTGCTGCTCAATAGCTGCATCCCATAGGGGCTGGCTGCACATTTTGATAACACCTGGACTAAAATGACATGTTCTGAATCCTCCCATTAATGAAGGGCATGAATCAGAAACACCAATTAGGCTGATTGCGAGTTGTGGTTCTGCACATAGACTATTTAGATGGGCAAAACTGGGACTTGGACTTAAAAAAGAACAAGAGGCCAAAAAAAGAAGCATTCCCAAAAACCCAGCAGTGGTCTTGTAAAGACAACAGGGGATTAGGAAAGAAGGTGAAGAAGTTCCTAACTGGAGGAAATATCCTGGGAGATCCTGAAGATCAGAGATGCAGAGAGACAAATGAAAGTGGATGCCCAGGGATCTGGGGAGGTAATGCCTGAAACTGGTAACTCTGAGCAGCAGCACAGCATGAATTGACGCAAATTCTGTCTGCTCTCTGCAAGCTCCTTTCCAGGGAGGGAATTTGAAGCCTTGTGAACATAGCACTGCGTGGAGCAACTGAGTGTGTGAAATTGATTCATCAAATAGGATGAGAGCTCTGACCTTACTGATTCTTCAACAAACCCCAGTATCCTGTTCCATCAGAGACTGGTTTTTTACTCCATCTCAACCAATGACAATAGATGAAAATACTTCATAAAAGAAACTAATCAAGTAGTATTAACTTGGAGTGGATGTGCAGTCACTCTTATGTAGTGTACTCAGACATTTACTGTGGTCACGGAAAGCTAAAATATACTGCAAGAGGCCTCGGTAAGTGATCTAAAATAAGAGCGGTTTTAATTCAGTTGTTGGTGCCACTCAACACTGAAGGAGGTAATGTTAATATTCAATTCAGTGATTTGGAACTAAGTTAATTCCTGCATTTATGTATTTTTAATAGGCAATTTTATTTTTAACTTGTAATGGCATCATGTGGCATGTATGCAGTAACCAAGCATAACAGCATTATCCTTATATTTCTTGCGCCAGGTTAAACCAACTCTTGAAAATATACTTCTTTATTTTTCCATGAAGCATTTCTCAAGAGAAGAAGCAAAATTTTGCAAAAGCACTCTAATCATTCATTTTCTATTATTTTATTTTACAAGCCTAGATTGTTTTTAAAAAAATTATGTCCTTTCAAAAGTCTCTGAAACACATTTTATATCTACTTAATAGATAGTCTCACTTCTAATTCATCCTGAATGTAGGAAAATCAGGTCTGTCAAAAGCAAAATTTATGTAGGAATTTTTTTCAGATTTACATGTTTACCCTTCTCCCACAAGGAGAAAGCAAAGAGCAAACAATATTCACTGTCACTCTTTGGGTTGGATTTGGTCTTTCCCAGATGAAAAAACAGCACAGAAGGCTATAAGGGTTTTGCAGTGTGGTTTTTTTTTAAATTTTTTTAATTGTCACTAAAACAAACATAAATGGTTTTTTACATTCCTATGAATGGATTTGAAGCCTCAAGATTCTTGCAGGATATGAAAACTATTTTCCAAATGGAGATAATCAAGGAAGGATCTAAAATAATTCTACACAATAATGACAAATACACTATTTGTTGGCAGAATAGCTAGCAACAATCTCCATAAACTCCTCTATGTCAAACTATGCCTATTTCTTTGATAGGTAGAAGGCATTATGGCCAAAGGAGAAATACTAGACATTTTAATGTCAGTAAAATTTCAGTCATGTTCTCTTTCATAAGGAAGCAAGGAATAGATAGTATAGGGAAAAGGTACTGTTAGGTGGAGAACAAGATACAGTGAAAACCAGTAAGCCTAACTGTCAGTAGTCCACAAATCAAAGTACTACATTGTACACTATTTAATATTTTTCATTTGCAACATAAAAGTAACTTGGCCCAATCTGGAGATAGTATCAAGCAGGATAAAGAATTGACTGGGAAGAAGAATGGGTTGCAAGTACTATAATTTAAGCTCTTCAACAACTGGAGTAATGATCTGAAACAAATAAGATAAAATCCAATAATAATGCACGTAGTGTACCACACTTAATTACAAATACAAATACTAGATAGAAAATTGGAAGGACAGAAATTCTGCACAAAAGAAAATTTCATAATGCTGCAGAAAAAGCAATTACTTTGCTAGGCTGCATAAGTAGGAGAGTTGTATCATAAGCAGGTAGACATCCTTTCAATTCTGTTCAGTTCTACTTAAAGCTTTGCCTAATATAAAATCCAGTAATAGCACTAAACTTCAAGAAAGACATAGAGAGAGAGAATTTTCCAGAAAAAAAAAAACAAGCTGAGTACACAGAAAGACTGAAAAGAATGGAATTGTTTGGCCAGGATGGGGTAGAAGTAGTAAATAAAGCAGAACATAATGATTTGTGAATATGTATGAAGTTACTTGAAAAGCAAAGAAGATTCACTGCACATCACATTTACAATGAGAAAGGACACACTTAAAACTTTAGCAGGGGAAATTGTGGGTTAGGTTACACAACAGGAAAATCTTTCCAATGGAAATGAATGGGAAATACTGGCAGATATTGCCTGGAATTGACCATGGAATCTCCTTCTACAGACATTTTCCTAAAGGTCTAGGCAAATACCTGTACAGTACACTACAGGTATAGTCAGTTCACTCTTTCCACACAAGAATAAAACAGATTATTGCTTTTGTCTTTTTCTCCCTTTCTTACCTTTGGGCTTTACTGTGGGGATTTTCGAGTTTCGTTTTTATTAACTGATACATCAGTATGTTCCATCTCACTGACTTAGTGAAACTGGTTTATACTTGTTTTGTGCTGCAAAAACACTGGAAATGTACAATTTACTTTTAACTATCCCCTTTTATCACAGTTCCTTCAGTATTCTGAAGCCACCTTTTACACCTCCCACAACACACTACTCTATACCTCAGCAAGAAAAACATCAGTTTTAAGAGAAACATTTTTAAAATAAATATTCACAAAAAATAGTTTTCTTTCATTTTGCAAAAAATACATCTCTTTGAAGATAGATGGCAGTGCTTTTATTTAAAGAAACACAGCCAAAAAAAATGGCTAATTGGATCAAGAGTTTCCAGCAGTCTCTGAAGCTTT
Organism: Clamator glandarius; assembly: GCA_033459285.1. Taxonomy (NCBI): domain Eukaryota; kingdom Metazoa; phylum Chordata; class Aves; order Cuculiformes; family Cuculidae; genus Clamator; species Clamator glandarius. Next base: position 725,182 of record JAUNZM010000117.1, on the reverse strand, counting down.
TGTTCCCAATGGTTATGAACATTTCATCCTTTCAAAACAGCTAACACATCCCCTTCCAGAAATACAGGAAGACACTATATCCAATCCTATTCTAAATACATACACAAAGTCATTCTTTGGCATCAGTCTCACAAAAAAAAAAAAAAATACAGCACGAAATGGTTTGGCAAGGCAAAATTACAGTGGTCTTTCTGGTAGAAAAACACTACTCAGTCCTCCCAAAAAACACTACAAAACTCTTCCACCACACATTACTTTTGTTCTAGAATAACAGATCATGCAAAATTACCATTAATACAAACAGAAAAATTCCAATAGAAAATAAAAAAGCTGTTACATAGAAGCATGATGTATTGGTATTATCTGGATAATAAGACCATCCAGAAAGAACAAAACGGTCTATATGTCTATATTATTCATTAAAACTCTTGAAGGATCAGGTCTTGTTTAATATACTCAGTTTAAGGGCTATTTTAGATAAAGTAAGAATAGCAATAAATCTTTAAAGAAAGTACTGTATTTCTTGTGAAGCTGCTCTGCTGTTTTCACAAGCAATGAAAAAGTTAAACTCTCGCTATCAGTTGCAAAATGTACTAATATACATCTAAGGAGGCACAACAGAAGTCTTCACAAATGATAAATCTTCTGTTACAAAGAGACAAGCAATTTTTTTCAAATCCTGAGTTATTGAAAAACAGAGGAAAATATATATAAGCTTAGGCTAATATTCTATACAATATACCTTTACATAATAATCTTGAAACTAATGATTTTTAATGTGCAAATGTATGAAATGACACTTTATACTAAATCAATCAATTAGACTATAGAAGTACAAAGAAAAAGCAGCAATTGAGTGGTGATATGACAGTAGTCTGTATAAGTAGGTGTGACATTGAGAATGGAAGCCAGGCATTATTGTTAAATAGCCCCAGATGTTTCAGTTAAGGGAGTACCAAATTACAGTATTAAACAGCAAGCTCAAAACAAAACCTTTCACATACAATATAGATTTTAAACCTACGTAACTGCTTCAGAATGATGTGATGCTAGAAGTTTGCACATGTTCAAACCAGAATTAAACTAGTTCACAGAATAAAAATCTAGTACAATTTTACAGAAGTACTGCCTCCATCTCAAGTGGTCTTGAATTTCAAATCATGAAGTCTCAGAGTATGTATAAAGAAAGTATTACCGTATGTTTGTTCTAGTATTCATCTCTAAGCATCTTCTATTGGAGGTAGAATACTCAGCAAGATAGATCTCTAAACTATCAGAATAAGTCCTACTTAATGTAAATTAAAGCAGTAATAATGTTTCATAATATTACATAAAAGTTCCTATTCCGGGATCTGAAAACACCTGGAGGTAGAACTAATCTATAGGTATAATAAAGCCTATAGTCCTGTTTCAATAGCTTAAATCTGGTACCAAATATTACAAACATTTACAGAAGAAATATGTAGCAATAACCTTTTCTGTAAGTGCTGAGATTAGAATTAGAACAAGGTTTAAAATGATGGTATTGAAGTATACAATACAGGGCATAGAAAAATGAGAGGAAATGTGCCTCTGAATACTATTTGAAAAAGGCTATTACGTTTTTCCTAAAACATATTTAGGATTAACAATGATAATATGTCTACCTTCAGCACATACAGCATGTGAGGCTACATTTATCTTAACATGGAAAACAAGAAGTCTTTCATTAGAGACTTGTAGGAAAATTAGAGTCCTTGCTTCATGCAAAATGGTACAACTCTTGTTCATTGAAAGTGATAATTATTCTTCTAAGAGATCCTGAAATATCAGGGAGAGATCGATTTAATACCACTGTCAATTCATAACAATTCTAAGCAGAAAAGTTCAAGAAGTACCACAGGGGACAATGACAGAAAAACGGATACACTGGAGACACATCTTATTTATCTGTTGCAGAAGCCTTTTACCCTGAGGGATGACCATCTACCTTTCTGCACCTAATAAAATTTTCCAATAGTCTTCCACTATTTACATAGATCTATTCTATTTTTGCTGATTATTATCCTGAATAATGTCTTAAATTGACAAATTCCTTAGGTTTTTATGTATCATAAGAATTGTGTTTCCTTATATCAGTCTCCATTTTGTCATTTTTCAACAGCAACTTTCCATTTTTGAAGACAACTAGTTTTGAAATCACTAAATGGTACCAAAAGCCTCTAGACTAAAATGTCAGTTTCACCACTATTTTTTTTTTGGCATTTCACTTATAGATTATTTTAAATTCAACAAACTCACTGTTTGTTACTGAAAAAGGTACTTTTAATTCATTGTAAATCTTGATTGTCTGAAATATGTTTTCTCATCATAAATATATGAAGCTATATTACTAAATATACAGCTATACCTTACTCAATCTACATATTTGGTATGTCTGCATAAGAAGCATTAATTACACAAATAATCAGAAAGCTTATTTATTCCAATCAACATAGAAACACTGCAAAGCCCCTTCTTTAGCTGAAAGTAGAATATATGTCTAGATATCTCAAAATGTATTGCAAATAAAGCAAAAAAAAAATTCTTCCTAAATATCTACCCAATTTTTCCTGTTTCAGTCATTTAGTTTTTTTGAGGCTCAGCGTATATACACATACGCATTTATATAAGCACACAAGTCTACATACACATATTTATGTATGGGTAAATATATGCAGCCTTAAGAGTTACTGGGGTTTTTTTGAAAGCTCTTTTTAACAACATGCCAAATACAAGCACTTTGAATCCTCTCAGTACAGAACTTCAAGGACTGTCCTTTGTACTTTTATTTCCCTGAAGCTGAATAATGCCAGCCATTATAAAACAGCAAAACTGTACAAAAAAGTATTTTTATACTACTTCAAAGTCTAAAAAGATACATGAAACATGGAGTTTCACCTATTACTCAATAGCATGTGAACTTAAAACTCAGGAATACAATTCTTTTTCTCTTTTCTATTAAAATTTTGATAAGATCTTACAGATTTTTCAGCTATAGGGTTTAAGATCTGATACAGTTCTTAAACATGGAATATGCAGATTGACTCAGGAAGGTGAGTAGGATGAAAAGTCTAATTATTTGACTTCATATTTACATATTTTGTTTCATCCCTATGTTCTGCTGTGAAAATCATGAAATACAACACAGAAAAATGGTTAAAAACCTTGCTAATTTATATTTCAGGAAAAAATTTCCAGAATTTATCACTCAAGAATAATACTTGCTCATAGTATTTTGCTGAAAGTCAGACTTAAGATACTCATAATGGTAGTTCATTAGAAAAGTCACTTTTAATTGTAAAACTTTAAATCAGCTTTTTATCAAGTGCATAAAAAGTAATAATTATTATTGGGAAAAGTCTTTTTAATAACAATTTTAACTGAAATAAATCTTATATGAAATTACATGAGATTCTTCCCTTCTGCCCTTCAAAGATATAAAATAGCCATTAACTTTTAATTCTCAGTTGCCTTTAAGTAAAAAGCAAGAATCAATGGAATCATGAATACTCTTCCTAAAAACTGGGGAAAGAAGCAAGAGAGGAGAGAGGAGAGGAGAAGAGAAGAGGGAAAAGTTAATGAAAACAAGGGAATGAAAACTGTAATAATTTTTATACTAAATGTATGATTATCTATACTTTTTAAGATCATCAAGGTCATTCAATAAAATCTCATATTTTCAAAACATAGTTTAACTTTTCCACTGTGCTAAGAACCATAACTAATAAGGAAGAGACATAGAGTTTCCAAGGTGATAATTTAACTCGCTAACCTGCAAAATTTTCTTCTTTTTAAGAAGTACAGGCTTTTAATTATGGCATTGCAATACTCTAGCAACTTTTTAAGGGTTTTTTTCATGACTCTTAGTTTTTTCATATTATTACTAGTTACTCTATCTAAGAAAAATATTGAAAAGAAGTGTGAAGATAAAGAATGGTAGAAGGTAAACAGAAAATTTATCACATTCAGTCATGCTTCCTCTCCTATCATCACTATTGCCTATATAATGCCTTAAGTGGGCGCTGAATCTTATATTTCGTGCATAATTAAGGCCACAGCAGAACAAAGTTGCATTTTGCAGTTTTACAGCATTTGGTCTCAGGTTTCAACATTGCTTTCCATTTTATGGTCAATAAGACATAATACAAGCCTGTCCTCCTCCCAATGCACTTGCCAAGCTTCTTTTAAAAATACGTTTATTTTTAGCAGCAGTAAGGGCAGAAGATATGGAGATAGTAAACTCCTTGCTAAGATCTCAATAGCTTAGAGGGAAGATTAAGTCTTGCAAGAGAAAGAGTTCTGATGAATTACATAGTTATCTTCAACTTTACAAGGAAGTAATAAAGATGTGTATTTAAAACCTTCCTGCATTGCAGTAGCCTAGGCTTGGCTCTCTGTCTCATTTCACTTTAAGAAGCAAAGCTATTGAAAGAAATACTGAAAAATATGGCCTGGGTAGATCTTCATTTATTTAGTATGAATGGCTCACCCAGCAGTCTAGCCTGGGCTCCTTAAAGCAGCTCCACAGCCAAGATATATTGCTAGTCAGGGCTAATTCTTTATCCAAAGCAGACTGTTTGGATAATATAACATGCAGATGCAGAAAAGTTAAGCAGGAAGTGGTAGTTGCTCTCTGATCTGACCTGCAGCAAGAAAAAAAGAACTAATCTTTCCCTTAAAATTAGCAAATGATAACAACAAAACCTCACAGAAAATTGAGAATATTTGGAACTTTCAATTGGGTTGAATGATCTTTATACTTTGACTGGTATTTTTCCTTATGACACTTTTAAGCATTTAAAAAAAATTTTATAGAGAAATAGTTAAGTACAAATGTGATGATTGACTTCAACATCATAGAATTTAAAGGACCAGTGGTATATCAGAATATTAAATCTGCTGAGATATAGAATTTCTCCTCCATTGTATGATCTTAAAAACAAATTCAGCCCAATGATCCCTGAGGTGCATTACTTGTGCCCAGTCTGCAGCTGGACTTTGTGCCACTGGCCATAAACCTTTGAGCCCAGAAGTTCAACCTAATACAGTCCAGCTCACTGTCTTCTTAACTATACCGCACTCAATCCGTTTGTTTATGAGGATGTTACAGGAAGCTGTTGAAAGCCTTGTCAAAGTTGAGATAAACAACAACCACTGCTCTCCACCTGCCCACTGAGCTAGTTATGTCATGGTGGAAGGCAATCAGCTTGGTCAAGCATGATTTCCACTTCCCTTTTTAAATTCATGCTGCCTACTCCCAAAGAAATTATTGTCTTTTATGTCTGGAAGTGGTTTCCATTATTATTTACTCCTTCACCATCCCAAGAAATACAATAAGGATGACTGGCCTGTAGCTCCCTGGACCCTCCTCCTTCTTCCAGACAGCAATGATGTGCTTTCTTGCAAATCTCTTCCAAATATCCCCCTGATTGTCCTGACCTTTCCCAGATTACTGAGTCTTGCCTTATAATGGCAATCCCTCAGCACTTGTTGGTGCATCTCATTGGGTCCCATGGACTTGTGTTTTTCCAATTCAAGTGCTCCCTAATCTGATCCTCTTCCCACAGGGCTAAGTCTTCCTGGCTCCAGAATTTCCCACTCATTTTGAGGGCCTGCAATTGCCCAGTGCCAGTCTTAACAAAAAAGACCAAGGCAAATGCATTGCGTACCTCAGTCTTTTCTTTTTTGTCAGGTTCTCTGCCCCATTTAGCAGCAAGAACAGCACAGTAGCAGACACCAATACATTTGGAGGCAGCAAGTGCAGCAAAGTAAGAGGAAAGTGAAGGCTAAAACCAAGGACGCAAAGAGACATTGAAACAGGTTATTTGTGGATAAAACCGGCATAAGATCACACAGTTGAGAACTATTATAATGCAGAGGTATAAAATTAAGGATAGTCATTTCATACTTTGTTAAAAAATTCTCATTTTTTAAATTATTGTAACTTTAGCAATGCTAATTCGTGTATTTTTGCGAGAGAGAGAAATAAAAGCAAAAAGGGCATTCTTATTTGCATACATCAAGATATTTGTGTTGTCCTCTCACAAACAGAATATAGAAACCATGAACAAAAAAAACTATATCAAGCTGATATAGCAAGGCAGTATCTGTAACTTTCCACACAAAGGAAGCATATAAAGGAAGCATATATAATTTCTTCCTGCTTATTCCAATCTCGCACATCTCTGAAAGCAGAAATGTAAAACTAAGTGAAATGGTAAGAGAACTGTAATGTAGATAAATTTCTTCTGACAGTAATCACAAAATTCATCTTCATCTGTGACCCAGAGTCAAATCTGCACAAACGAATACAGTAACCTACTGAGTTATCTGTCTGTTACCTAACAGAGGGTGCTGGCCTCTTCTCCCAAGTGACAGGGGACAGGACAAGAGGGAATGGCCACAAGCTCCACCAGGGGAGATTTAGGCTGGACATTAGAAAAAAGTTGACGTTACGTAACATGCATTTCAACATTCCTTCTCTCCACACCAAGTTCCCACAGAGGCCATAACGAGGCTAGCCATGCCTCAACATATAGGTATTACTAGAGTATACAATAAAGACAGCAGACAGTGGGGCCAAGGAATATATCCATGCAGCATTTATGGTGAGCCACAACACTGGCCATTTAGCTGGCTATTCCCTGTGCAAGTTGTCATCTATGCATACAGAACTCGGACAACACACAGCAAAGCAGAATGCTTGATAATAGGAAAACAACATACTGCAAATACTCCTACTTACTGTATAACATGTTACTTCAGCTAGGGAAGTTCTCTGAGTTAATAATAAGATCAGGCCCAAACCATGACTTGACAGCTAGAAATCTATTTTTATTGGATGCAAGGAGTGCAGACTGACCTTTCAATCTTACTAGAAGAATTATTCAACACATTTTAGAATATCTAGTATAATTTGCTTCTCTACAGGTTGAATGAGAGAAGCAATGGGATATTCAAAGTGTATGCAAGATACAGATTATGCCCAAACAAGACTTATGGAAGATGATAGGTAAATAGATTATCCATAGTTCAGACAGGTCAGAAATTACTCAAGGTGAAAATGACACCAGACAATCTTTTCCACATGTGGCTTATGAACCATTCTTCAGGAGTTCTTCCCTAATCAGCATCAGACTGTCCTTTCTTGGTGTTAACTGCCCATCCAAAATCAATGCTGAAAGAGTCAATGAAGCTAGGGTCAAGAATAAAAAGGGAGAAATCATACAAAGCAATAGAAGTAATAACTACTCCTGGTTGAACAGTTTTATCAGATTTGATTACCAGAACTGTCTAGGTCAGTCTTAAACAGAATAGGTCATTTTGCCTAACCTTCTCAAGCAACGAGGCACAAAACTGACTTTGCAAGTAGGACAAGATTTATAATCTGGAACCTTGGTCTCCATTTCCTTCCTAAATGGCACTAGAATAAAGGCAATACAAAAATTATTCTAAAAATTCTGAAAAGCTAGCTCTCCAAAACACCACTGTAAAAACAAATGCTAACAACTGCATGTGACTAGAGACAGGAAACTGAAGAGAGTGATTACTGTTAGCACTTGCTTCCCAAGATCATTAATGGAAAGAATAAAGCAAGAAGGTTCACCTTACTTCATCTTTCATGCCTGGTTAGAAACTCTAAGAACCCAGAGAACAAAGAAATTATTTCATGAATAGCACTAGTCAAAAGATGATGATCTTGGAACTCAAAACCACAAAGAAAGGAAATACATACAGGTAGGCAAAAACTTATCCAACAAAAATATTTTTAGGAGCATGTTGTCTCAACACCTCTATGAGTGACAATTATAGAAGTCTACAAAAGGAATATTAGAAAGAAGAGTAGAATGAAATAATTATTTTCACCTTTTTGACAATCTTTCCAGACAGTTTTTCGGTTCTCCTCATAAAGTTTATTCAACCAGGTAAGGATGGCTCGTTCATAAGGAGAATATATATTGCTTGATAAAGGTTCTGATTTTATTCTTGGCATGTGCTGCACACTTTCCAAGCTGAACTGATCAGTGATATTATGTAAAGGAACACGTGGAAGAACAAACACCTGAAATTAGAAAAAGTGTTTTTAAGCACAAACTAAAAAGAACAATTTCAAGTCAAATGATAAAAAAAAACCCAATTCAAAAGGTTTTCTAATACAGAAAAGTCTTAGGAGATTACACGTTAACATAAATACATAAAACACAAGAGAACAAATTTGCTGAAGTTTTAGCGAGTTCCTTTGCTTCATTAAACAAATGAAAGTGAAGCTCCCAAATAGTTCTGGGAGTCTGGAGAGGTCCCAGTTTACTGGAATCTGGGAAATGTCCCACTTTTCAACAAGAGAAAGAAGAAAGATCCATGTGATTACAAGCCCGTCAGTCTCACTTCAGTGCCTGGCAAAATTACGGAGATTATTCCAGGATTTATTGAAAAACACTTCAGAGACAACGCAGTCATTGCTCATAGCCAGCATGGATTTAGTTGACCAAAGGAAGCCAGGGGGTTGGATTTTAGCAATGCTTTTTATGCTGTCTCTTACAGTATCCTTCTGGACAAAAAGTCCAGCGTACAGCTAGACAAGTCCTCAATACAATGGGTGAATGACCAGCTGTCAGGCTGGGCTCAAGATGGGGTTACATCAGGCTGGCAGCCGGTCACCAGTGAAGTTGTCCACAGCTCAGTTTTACAGACAGTGCTCTTAAATGTTTGTATAACAAACTGGACCCAGGAATTGAATATACATTGAGTGAGTTTGCCAATGATACTAAATAGGGAGCAGCTGATACGAATCATCCTCTTAACTTCAGAATATTTCAACACTAGCCCAAATAAATATTTTTTATATAAACAAATCTTGCTGTCTTGACAGTTCTTAGCCTGTTTATTGTTCTGATGCTTCCTTCACAAATTCAATGAAATAAATAAAAAAGCCTTGCTCAGCAGCAGTCATGGTCACTCTTGTAAAAAATGGGTTTGAACAAGAGGGTATGGAATATAGAACAGGAGTTTGAATTTTTAATTGACTAGTTCCAATGTCAAGTCATGTTATCTTAAAAGTTCTGCTTATGCTTTATTGTACCAAATCGAATACCACAGTAGCCAAAGTGCATAAGTCTACAGTAAAAAAGTAAAGCAGAAACATATTATTCTTAAGACATCAGCAGGAGAGACAGAGAAAATGAATGTAATGTTATAAGGCTATAAAAATGTATTGTTATAAGGCTATAAAAATGTATTGTTATAAGATAGAAAGTAAAGGGACAATGAAAAAGCCACTCCTTATGCATGAAACAGAACCAGAATGACGCAAAGCAGATTATCTCAACAAATTTAAGCTGATATAAACATGAACTCTTTCATACCCCCAGCAACCATATGTTCTGCCCCACTCTTGTGTCTAAACAATGGTCAGAAAGATGAAAGATCTATTTGGAAGCACCATCCTACTCCAGTATTTCTAGCAGAAGTAAATGGGCAGAAAAATGCAGCCAGGAAAACCTGTTTCTCTCCACCATCTAAGACATGTTCTTCCAGTAGTAGCCAGCCACCCACATTAGTGTAAATTCACAATGATGCTTTGCTGTCAGATACCAGAAAGGATACAAAATTCATTTAAAAATATTGTACTCAGTGTCAAAACATGCCAGAAAACAGCAAAAAGGATTTAAATGGATCACAATTTTTAGAGCAAAGCTGAGGCACCAGCAAAGCTGAATCATTGCCACCTGAAAACCAGTATTTAATCATTTTGAGAACATTAAAAAATGCCACAGATTTAAGTAAGCACTTATTATACAACTTCAAGTAATTTTCCACTTTACTTTTTAAGCTGTTCAAAGTAAGAAGGCTTCCTTCACGCCAACATAACAACAATTTTCTCCCTGCATCTTCTCATCTTCTTCCTAATCATAACATCTTGGACAAAGCATTCTGCTACCTCACAATAAACAACTGCACATCCATGCATACTAAAATCAAAACTAAAAATAATCACAGTCAAAAAAAACCCCACAAACTTTTTCCTCTAAGCCATAAAATCAATGAAGACATTTGTACTCGCCACAATGACTTGATTTTCTTTTCTTATAAACAGGTGAGCAAACTATCAGATGCTAATTTCACGTCCTATAATCTTATCACTAGACGAGCAGATTAATCACAACTGGGTTTGGCTGTTGTTAACAGTCAAGTCATTCTCTGATAATGCTGAGAAAATATGCAGAGAAAATATTTTGCTTGGATTAATTAGGAAGTGTTTTCTCACTACCTTATCATACTAAATAAATCACAAGATTTATCTGTATGTGGTATATAAATATTATTTCTTCACTGGTTTGATTCATTAAGTTTAAAAAAATCTCATCATATCCCACTTCTAACAATACAAAAACTAAAGATAGGGGTATACTACAGAAATTATTAAGTTAAAAATTCTTTTTTTAATTTTTCGTTTAAAGATGTCTTTAAACTGTTACTGTAAGAAATACCAGAAATTTTCTTAAGTGGCAAATTGCAGTTATTAATAATCCGATGAAAATTAAAGTTACCTTCCTTTTACCTAGACATGAATAATATCTTATCAAAACAAAAGACATAACTGTTTTAACAACTAATACTTTTTGATAGTACACATGTGAATGTTTGAAATATCTGTGCTGAGTTGATCTTGGCTATATGCCAAGTGTCCACCAAGATGCTCTATCACTTCCCTGCTTTTTTTTTTTCCCCCAGCAAGACAAAAGTAAGACAAAAGGCTCATTAGTTGAGATAAGCACAAGGAGATCACTCAGCAGTTACAGTCACTGTCAAAACAGACTCAGGTTGGGGAAATTAATTTATTCGCAATCTAAATCAGAGTAGGATAATGAGAAATAAGAACAATCTTAAAACACCTTCCCCCTACCCCTCATTCTTTTGAGGTTCAACTTCACTCTCGATTTCTATACCTCCTTCCATTAGGTGGCACAGAGGGACAGGGAATTGGGATTGCAACCAGTACTTTATGCTTTGTCTCCACTGCTTCTTCTTCATAGTCTGAGGTCCCACCTACTGGAAACAGTCCTCCATGAACTTCTTGAATGTACGTCCTTCTCACAGTCTACAGCTCTTCACAAATTGTTCCAACCTGGGTCCTTTCCACGGGCTGCAGAACTTGAGGAACACTCTGCTCCAGCATAGGTCACCCATTGGGTCACAGGTCCTGTCAGAAAACCTCCTCCAGTGTGGGCTCCTCTTCCCATGGAGCTACAGGTCCTGCAGGAGCCTGCTCCAGAGCAGGCTCTCCATGTGGTCACATCCTCCTCCAGACATATGCTGCAGCACATGGACTTCCACATGCTGTAGGGAGACAACCTCCATCACGATGTTCTTCACTATAGGCTGCAAGGGAATCTCTCTGCAGCACCTGGAGCATCTTGTTCTGCTCTTTCTTCACCGACTTTGATGTCTGCAGAGCTGTTTCTGTCACATATTTTCACTCCTCCCTTCTGGTTCTTGTTGTGCAGCAGTTATTGCCCCTGGGTCAAGGCAATCCCAAGCACAACATAGAGTGGCTGGAGAATGCATTGAGAGTAGCCCTGAAGAGGAGGACTTTGGTGTGCTAGTTGCTGAAAAGCTTGACATGAGCCATCAATGTGCACTTGCAGCCCAGAAAGCCAATCGTATCCTGAGCTGCATCAAAAGAATCATGACCAGCACATCGAGGGAAGTGATTCTGCACCTCCACTCTGCTCTTGTGGGACCTCACCTGGAGTATTGCATATAGCTCTAGAGTACTCCGCACAAGAAGGATATCGATCTGTAAGAGCGAGTCCAGAGGAGGGCCATAAAGATGATGCTAAAGCACTTCCCATATGAGGACAGGCTGAGAGAGTTTGTCTTGTTCACCCTAGAGAAGAGAAGACTCTGGGGAGACCTTATAGCCACTTAAAGATGGCCTACAGGAATGATGGAGAGGGGCTGTTTATCAGAGAGGATGTGTGGTAATGGTTTCAAGGTGAAAGAGGGGAGATTTATATTAGATATTAGGAAGAAATTATTTACTGTGAGGGTGGTGAGGCACTGGAACAGATTGCTCAGAGAGGCTATGGATGCCCCATCTCTGGAGGTGTTCAGGTTGGCTGAGGCTTTGAGCAATCTGATGTAGTAAAAGGTGTCCATGCCCATGGCAGGGAGGTTGGGACGAGATATCTTTACAGTCCCTTCCAACCCAAGCCATTCTATGATTAAATGATATCTCAAAAGGAATAGGTACCATTAAAAAATGCTTCCCTGTTTAAAAATTCCATTCTACTATAAGATAATAAATACCATGATTATGTAAATGTCTAGTCAACTATTTCCAGCGAAAAGTGTCTCTAATGAAGGTAACAAAAAAGCATGGCGTAGGGTTTTTTTATTTGTAATAAAATATTTCTATGACATTTAATCCTACAAAATGCAAACTATTTTAACATAGTATTTCCTAATTGAAATATATTAGCATACTGCTAAATTTTCAGAACTAAGAAATTGAAACTATGTGTACACACTCTTCTCTGTTAGAGAGGAATAAAATACTTAAAAGTACTTAGTTTTAAAGATCTGCTTCAGAAAAAAATTAAAGCTCAAATATACAATAGATCTTTTTCAAAACAAAAATATTTTTTGCTATAAGAAGTAAATGTATCTACAATATACCTTGTATATCTGCAGTAGCAAGTCTGTCCAAGCTCTTTTACTCATTGTCTCAAATGCACTGTCCTCCAGAATGAATAGATGATTGTTGCTAAGTCTGTCTGAGTTTTTCACATCTCCTTTTTCCAACTCAGCTGTGCAACTCTGCAGACAAAGAAATGGGATTTATTTTCAATATTAATTTCAGCAACTTTTATAGGAAATTCACAAGAGCATAATAATGAATCAATAGCATAAATGACTGATAATGTTTACTATAATGCAATAGTGAACAGAATTAGAACCATTAGAACCACTGCTGCTATCTCAGGAATTAGCAGCACAATAGAGAACTGACAGAAGCTGAAAGCAGCAATCAGGACAGAGAGGCAAAACAAAGGATATTTTTTTAAAAAATGGTATCATAGAATGACCTGATCTGGAAGGGACACACAAGGATCATCTAGTCCAAATCCTATCCCTGCACAGGACAACACTGAAATTCACACTAGTGAATTTTACTACATCAGTAGAAACAATAAAATATTTTTTCTCCATCAGTAGAAAGCAGTAAAATTATTTCTACTTTGAGAAAGCATACTTGCTGGAAATTAACTGCATGTATCAGCAGTATCATAAGGAACAGAAGAGAAGTAACAGGGGAGGAAGATGTAAATGTTGGTGTCAGCTTAAATTTCTGTTCAATCTGATGCATGCACTTAGATTTATGCTGTCCAAAACAGTTACCACAGCAGGAATACTCACAGTCCACAAAGGACTTCCATTAGTTTTCAAAGGACTGACACTAAGCATGTGGGTTTTGTTGAAATATTAACAAAAAATTAAACAAAACAAACACACACAAAAAAATCCCTCTACCTTCTGCACAGTTTGCACTTCCATCCATTTCTTATAATCATCAGGTTCAAATAGAAATTCTGGCAAAACATGAGAAAGACACGCTCCTTTGCTTCTGAAATCATAAAGCAGCAAAAGTTTATAAGTAAGCAAGAAAATTCTTTTTAAGAGAGTCTTAGTTTGTTCATTCTATCTGTATGGTCTTCTAAGTTCTATCTGAGTACACTTCCAACTAATGGCACATTTCTATTAATTGCTTTAGATAGTTTCTCTTTATAAAGTTCATGTTCAATTCTAAGGTAATAACTAAATGCTGAAGGCGCATACAAACCTGGACAGACTGGCCTCTTTATGAGAATTGCTGCTCCATAAAGGAGGTATTATAGTATAAAGCATCGAGACACACAATGCCCATTTCCCTGTGCAAGCCAAAGGACCGGTGTTACATAACATTAGTGGAATTACAACTTTATGACTCTTGTATCTGTCTGCAGGTCTGATACTGGAAGTCTTATGGGTGCATAGAAACATATTCCAAAACTCTCTTAATTGTTAAACTAACCTTTCTCTTCTGAAGTGACTAATAATTACAATAGGAAAAGTAATTACACTAACAAAAGGCAACTTCATGAAAAGGAGTATCAGAAAAGAGCTAACTTACAGTTAAAGCAAGACCACTACTTATCTCAAGTGACACAGTTTAAACAATTGTTGCTGGAAAGAGGGGAAAATAAGGAAGAATTCTTAAGATTTTTCTCAGGGCAGTAGGAATGTTTCCTGACTTTTAGGTCCAAAAAATTATCCTAGTGTATTTAGATTTACATTTAGACTTGTAACACGCCTAAAAGGAACAATAATCAGATAAGCTTTCCTTTTTACATAACCAGTTTTTCAATCAAATATAGTGATCATGCTTTTCTGGTACCACACAGTCCAAATTCAGTTTAGTTCGTACATTAAAAGTCATACATCACAATTTGAAATGATGTTAACAGTATCTTTTTTTGTAACCATATTTACATAGTGACATAACTCCTCAGATTATTGAAATGTCATGTTTCACACCATTATCTAGCATCTTTTTTAAAGCACAAATATTTTAATCAGACACTTGTATAGTATCAAGGTAGTGGTCTGGTCCTAAAATTCACCATGTCTGAAATTCCCATTTACCATGAAGTCATAGACTGTCCCATGAAATCCTTTTTAAAACTAAGCACTTCCCAAATGTATAGCTTCCCTCTTTTAGCATCATACATATTTGCAAGCATCCTATCTTTCTTTCAATGTTTTTCCTTGGTAACTATATGGAAATAGGTATCTACAATTTTCATCCTTAAAGAAGCTATATTACAACTTTAGATATCATCATAGTAAAGACAGGGTCTATATAATTGAATATTCTCATAACTGGCTGCCTTTTGTTATTGAAGAACACTTTCTTTAAAAAAATTCCCCATCATGAAAGTCAACATTTAGTACAATGCCAGTTCTCCAACACTAGTATTTCCACACCGCTAAGACTTTTTCCTCAATGAATTAGTTAGTTGTAGTTTAAGAAACTGAAACACTTCCTTTAATGCTGTGGGAATGTGCCAAGGAAACTTTTTGAGGGAAGGAAAATAAAACAGATACTTGAAGTGTTTCTTGAAGCAGCAAAAAAACATCTCCCTGCTTTAGCAAGTGGAAAATTTGAAAAACTAATTATGCTGACCAGAAAATCGCGATCGGGGGAAGAAAGCTGAGAACTGTGTTTCTGTTCTCAGAGTGCTCGACCAGGCTTCTTCAGGAGGAGATCATAGAATCACAAAATGATTTGAGTTGGAAGGGACCTTAAAAATCATCTAATTCCAACCTCCCTACCATGGGCAGGAACAGCTCCCACTAGATCAGGCTGCTCAAGGCTCCATCCAACCCGGTCTTGAACACCTCCAGGGATGGGGCAGCCACAGCTTCCCTGGGCAACCTGTGCCAGTGCCTCATCATCCTCATTGTGAAGAAATTCCTCCTTGTGTCTAGTCTAAATCTGGCCCTCTCCAATTCACAGCCATTCCCCTTAGTCCTATCATTACAAGTTGTTGTAAAAAGTCCCTCCTCAGCTTTCTTGTACACTCCCTTCAGGTACTGGAAGGTCACTAAAAGGTCTCCTCAGAGACTTCTGCTCTCCAGGCTGAACAATCCCAATTCTTTCAGTGCGTCCTCATAGCAGAGGTGCTCCAGCCCTCTCATCCTCCCTGCAGCTGTCCTCTGGACCTGTGCCAACAGCTCCATATCCTTCTTATGTTAAAAATTCCAGAACTGGACACAATACTCCAGGTGGGGTCTCATAATAGAGAAATAAAGGGTCAGAATCACCTCCACGCTTCTTCTGATGTAGCCAGGGTACATTTGGCCTTCTGGGCTGCAAGCATACACTGCTGGCTAATGTCAAGCTTCTCATCAGTAAGCATCCCCAAGTCCTTCTCTGCAGGGCAGCTCTCAATCATATCATCCCCTATTCTCTATTGAATTTTCAGATTGCCTCAACCCAGGTGCAGGACCTTGCACTTGGCCTTGCTGAACCTCACGAGGTTCTCACAGGCCCATTTCTCCAGCTTGTCCAGGTCCTTCTGGATGACATCCAGTCCTTCTGATGCAGCAGCTGCACCACTCAGCTTGGTGTCATCTGCAAACTTGCTGAAGCTGCACTCAGTCTCCCTGTCTATATCTTTGATGAAGATATTAAACAGCACTGGTCACAGTACAGACCCCTGAGAGACACAATTTGTCACAGATCTCCATCTGGACTTCAAGCCATTGACCCTTACTTTCTGAATATGACCATCCAAACACTTTCTTATTCACTGAACTTGCCCAGCTAGATGCCCACAAGTCTACGGGGCCGGATGGAGTCCACCCAAGAGTTTTGAGGGAACTGGTGGATGTGCTGGCCAAACCACTTTCCATCATCTTCCAGCAGTCCTGGATGACTGGGGAGGTTCCGCTGGACTGGAGGCTGGCTGATGTCGTGCCCATCTATAAGAAGGGGCGCAGGGAGGATCCAGGGAACTACAGGCCTGTCAGCCTGACCTCGGTACCAGGGAAAGTCATGGAGCGGGTGATCTTGAGTGCGATCATGAAGCACTTGCAAGAGAACCAGGTGATCAGGCCCAGTCAACACGGGTTCATGAAAGGCAGGTCTTGCCAGAGTAATCTGATCACCTTCTATGACCGAGTAACTAAACTCTTGGATGAGGGAAAGGCTGTGGACGTATCTTCCTGGACTTCAGTAAAGCCTTTGACACAGTTTCTCACAGCATTCTGCTTCGGAAACTGTCGGCCTCTGGCCTGGACGGGCGCACACTCTCCTGGGTGAAAAACTGGTTGAATGACCGGGCCCAGAGGGTGGTGGTAAATGGAGTTAAATCCAGCTGGAGGCCAGTTACAAGTGGGGTTCCCCAGGGCTCAGTCCTGGGTCCAGTTCTGTTTAATGTCTTTATCAATGACCTGGATGAAGGCATCGAGTGCACCCTTAGCAAGTTTGCAGATGACACCAAGCTGGGTGGAAGTGTGGATCTGCTGGAGGGTCGGGAGGCTCTGCAAAGGGACCTGAACAGGCTGGACTGCTGGGCTGAGACCAACAGCATGAGGTTTAACACGGCCAAATGCCGGGTCCTGCACTTGGGGCACAACAACCCTAAGCAGAGGTACAGACTAGGAGAAGCCTGGCTGGAAAGTTGCCAGGAGGAGAAGGACCTGGGGGTGCTGGTTGACAACCGACTGAACATGAGCCAGCAGTGTGCCCAGGTGGCCAAAAAGGCCAATGGCATCTTGGCTTGTATCAGGAACGGCGTAACCAGCAGGTCCAGGGCGGTTATTCTCCCCCTGTACTCGGCACTGGTGAGACCGCACCTCGAGTACTGTGTTCAGTTCTGGGCCCCTCACCACAAGAAGGATGTTGAGGCTCTGGAGCGAGTCCAGAGAAGAGCAACAAAGCTGGTGAAGGGGCTGGAGAACAAATCTTATGAGGAGCAGCTGAGAGAGCTGGGGTTGTTTAGCCTAGAGAAGAGGAGGCTGAGGGGAGACCTTATTACTCTCTACAACTACCTGAAGGGAGGTTGTGGAGGGGAGGGTGCTGGCCTCTTCTGCCAAGTGACAGGGGACAGGACGAGAGGGAATGGCCTCAAGCTCCGCCAGGGGAGATTTAGGCTTGAGATTAGGAAAAAGTTCTTCACGGAGAGGGTGGTTAGGCAATGGAACAGTCTGCCCAGGGAGGTGGTTGAGTCACCGTCCCTGGAGGTGTTTAAGGTTAGGGTAGACGAGGTGCTTAGGAGCATAATTTAGGGATTGGTGGGAATGGTTGGACTCGACGATCCAGTGGGTCTCTTCCAACCTGGTTATTCTGTGATTCTGTGAACTGTCCACCTATCAAATCCATATCTCTCCAATTTAGAGAGAAGAATGTTGTGGAGGACTGTGTCAAAGCCTTTACAGAAGTCCAGATAGATTACAGCCATTGCTTCTCCCTTGTCCACTAATGCAGTTACCTCAACACAGGAAGCCACTAGGTTGGTCAGACAATTTGCACTTTCCACAGTCTCAATGAATATGAAGCAATAACAGACCACAGATGAGTTACTCGCATCTAGGCTGGCTCTCAAAGTTTTACCATCATTACATACAGTCATCCCAGTATTGCAGGTAGCAGAGATTTTTGCACTAGCATCTATAACATTCTTAAATAACAACTTGTACCTAGGATATTTGCATTTCTTCACAAGTAAGGAAAAAAAAAATCCATAAATTTGGAACACTGAAGAAATCTGACAGGATTCACATAAACTAGAAGAGGCAAAAAGTAACAGGATGTGACAATACTAAGTGCATACTGAGCACCAACATAATCATCTAGCATCAAATACACATAAGCACAGCAGTCCAGGTAGAACTGCTTTGCTGTGACAAACTGAATAGTTTTGCTAGGATTGTTATGGATTGCTTCTCCATTTCCAATCATCAGAACTCATCAGTCAACAGCCATTGATGTATCTGTGTACAGAGGCACTGAACATAACCTTAACCCAACGGATGCTGTTCCAATTCTGCTCTGAATGTTAATGAGTTAACAGACAAAACTCAGTAAGACAAA
Organism: Clamator glandarius; assembly: GCA_033459285.1. NCBI lineage: Eukaryota > Metazoa > Chordata > Aves > Cuculiformes > Cuculidae > Clamator > Clamator glandarius. The sequence continues at coordinate 706,521 of JAUNZM010000117.1, read as the reverse complement.
GAGGTTTTATTAAAATTTAGATATTAAATAGTTTTCCAAACTGCCCAAGAAACTACCTTAGAGACACATATTTCTTTCCAATTGCAGTTATTCTTTTCAAAAGGAGTTGGGATCCACTTACCCCAAAACTCATCATCATTTTTAGGTAGGCAAATAGCATCCTGTATGCTAGTTTCAAGGTGCCTAGACATCCTGGAAAAATCCTCCATAGTAAAACTAAGCTTAAGAGACATAAGGCTCCACTAGGAGAAAATTTTTACTTTCTCTAGGAATGTTTCAAAAATACCCAATGAAAACTCTTTAAGGAAACTTGTTAGTTGCTCTGCAATATATAGCACTCATTCTGCTACTGATGTGAAGACTGAGACAGTTTTTTTACTGTTGTTTAGGTAGCTAAATTTTACAAGTTTTGCATGGCACTTTTTACTGTCTTCTGTCACACATTTTGATTGAGTGCGTGGAGAAAGTTTACAGGATCTAATGAGGTGAAGCAGTGTTCCAAGAAAGATGGAATTCTTTAAAGTGGAGCACTGTACAGAACAGAAAGAAGAGTTTGAGACAATGGCAGATAGACAGCATGGTTTCTCATTTCCATAGAGTTTTTAAAAATTGTAATTTATCATTCTTGGGAATAGTTCTGTTGACAAATATCCTGGAAAAGATGTTGACGGCACTACACGTTTCCATTATGCTTTCAGGCCTTAAAAAACATCAGAAACATTGCTTCTTGGGACTGTTATATCACTGCAGCTACTGGTCTTCCTGTTACTATGGACTTTCACTGTTGGATATAATGCTAACAAAGGGCACATCAGTTACTGTAAATTGGTAAAAATAATTTAAAATGTATAATACAAACTTTTAATCACAAAAAATACAGCATAAATGAAACTCTAAAGTTACTTCATATTGTTCACTTGGAATTATGTTTGAACTATATTAATAAAAACAGTGGAAACAGGAGAGATGCATTTTCATCATATATGTACTTACGTAAGGAAAGCAAGCATTGTAGAATGCTGACAGTGGAGCTGTAACACTCGTTCAACTGGATCAAGGGGTAATGACTGGCTCAATGTAATGTCTGGTAACAACTGTCCACTCAGATGGAATATCATGTCATAAACAGTCTTAGTATTTTTGCCAAGGGTTTTTTTTAAACCCTTTTCTTGTGAAGAGGCGACCTGGACTTTACACACATCACTACGAAAGAAAAAGGGTCTGATATTATTCTTTCAAATGCATGAAACAAGCAAACATCATATATGATCATGATGATTAATTAAAAAAAATAAGGTAAAAAATAGCAGCAGTAAAGTTGAAAAGTATAGCACTTATTCTTTTTACTGAAATTTCATAACAATGTAAGAATGTTGAACTGCATGGAAAATTTAATATGTGAAATATTTCATTAAAAAACTTTTGTTTGCCACTGCTTTCTGTCAAGCATAACTTTGATTACTATCATGTTAACAAATGCCCAGGAAATTGGCTTCTTCATTATTTAGTAGCAAACTAGACAAGATCTACTAAGTGATGGCATTCAGACTGATGTATTTCCAGGGTATTTGCAACACTGTTGATTATGAGATTGGTTTTCCCATTCACTTCTTGATCTTCAGAGTATTTGGGGAAAAACAACACACTATTGTCAAAATAGTTACTTATGCCACCAGAGGAGGTACAGTTGCTAGAACTGTCTTCATTCTGAGAGGGGAATTAATTTCTGCCAAGAGGGTGACATATAGTTTAAACTGCATATTTAGCTTCCACTGCATTATGATACATCAGTGTCATAGTTGGAAAAGTATTTCAAAAAAAGAAAAATAACACCTGAATGACATTTTCATATAAACAGAATATAGATGCTACAATTTTAATGTATAATTGTGCATTAGAGTGTATTTACATTGCTCAGATCATATCTAATACACTTTAGTATCTATGCTAATATTTTGATAAGCAGACATAAATTAGCTCTAAACTCTAATTACCGTCTTAGTGAGTGTGGTATTGAAATAGGATTTTGTCCCTTAGACCAACCAAAGAGAGTGAACCAATTCTTAATGGCAGTTAGAGTCTTCTGAAAGAAGATGCACTCCTTTTTATATTCATCAGGGAAAAGGGATAATTCAGATTTATTTTCACTCCCATCACTTTGATTCTCAATTTTACTGCTTTTGCTTGTCATTTCATCACTCTTGGTGTCAAAGCTAGAATCTGACTCTAAATGACAAACAAAAAAAAATCCAGAAAGATTGTTATTTCTCTATTTTTTTTCTAGTATAAAAACTTTTTTGAAACACACAACTGCTTTCAGAAAACAAAAAAAAGTCAGACAATGCATGATCAACAAAATATGTTCTTTGAATCCAGTTTCCCTTAAAATAAAAATTATTACCCAATCAGAAGAAATAAATTCAGGCCTGGCTCTCAAAACCACAGACAGCAATCTTAAAGAAACAGTCTGTTACATACAGTTCCAGTAGGTATAGCTTTATCAGCTAGTCAATCCTGGTTTCTCACCTCAATCACATAGCACAGCTCAGTAATTGATAAGTTCAAATAACCAATCAGGAATTGTACAGGTATAACTAAGCCTACATCCCCATCTATAAGCCTTTGGACTTTTCTCCCTTCTGTTAGTCTTTCTTCCTCATAAATTCTGACCTGGTCAAAACTTAGATTATATATTTAACAACTATTAGTTATTAAAAACATCATTCACAACATTGTTACGTAAAAGATAGTAGCAGAATAATTTTTTCCTCATAGCATGAACACTTTAGATGATTCCATCCTTGCAGGCATATTTTAACAGCACTTGTGGTTTTAATATTTCATTAAATTATGCAAAAATAAAACTAATATCTTGGACAGTGAATAAAAAAATGTGTTACAATTTAAGAAGAAAAAATAATAGAGTACAGAGAAAAGAGACTCAACCTTTGTAAGATCATCATTAAATGTGATCTCAGTTTGCGCAGTTCTGCCAGCTAACAAGATTCCTTTCCCAATCTTGTCACTGGTACCTCTGCAAGAGGTTATCGTCTTTTCAGATCTGAAATTAAGTTGCTCTTTTGAACTCTTCTTACATCGTCCCATTAACAATGAATCATGTTGGTAAGGACTTACTATTTAATCTGTTTAACTACCCCTGTTTGCCTTGGCAATACCTTAGAGAGTAATCACACAAACATCAGCAGATCTACAAGAGCAGAATTCTAACAGTGATGAAACAGCAGCAGTACCTTCTGCTCTTCTAACTTCCTAGTTAGAAAACTAACAGCTGAAAGAAGACAGATATCAACAGCCTCAGATAGTAGTCACCTGGCAACCTTACAGAAGATCCGTTACCTTTTGTTCAGATGGAACAGCACCTTAGCAGAGCCCCACTGACAATGGTAGTTTTAATACAGTACTTCGTAAGTGCAATAAAAACATCTAACCTGAGCATACTAAGACTTTTGCAGAATACAGCATATTAACCGAGTGTATATGGTTGGTTAGTTCATAACTACAGAAACAACACCTTTCTTAGTAACTAATCCCTTGGGATTTTTTCAGTGGTTAATTTTCTGCTAGATGTCCCATGGACATGTTATTGCAAATGGGACCTTGGCATTTTTTGAGTGTTACTTTTTTCCTCTTAATAATATTTTGTCTTATTTCCCTTGCACTTAGTCTGTTAAAAGGAAGGAAAGTGTTTGTCTGCTTCTACGCTCTATACCAAGTTTCCCATGGTGTCACAGGAGAGGACATATTCCCTAATATTCACAGATCACGTGTGCAAAAGCATTTCAGGCAAAACTTAGAAATGTGAAACATATCTCTTTAAAACAGTATGCTGAAAAGCAGTCATAAGACTTCAAAGCGTCTAAAGTGAACAGCTGCACTATACCTGACTGAAAATCTTCATAGGTTGTGTCAGTGGCTGAAGCAAAGGAACTTGAGGAAATACTGTGAGAAAGCGATTGTGGAGTACAAGGTGATTGCAGAACAATTTCTCCAGTACTGCAGTCTTTACTGCCTATAAAACAAGATTACAAGCAGCGATTGAGTAGAACATATTTTATTGTCCATGCTCTAAGAGTTTATAAATGATTATCTGCTTCTATGTTTTTCTATTTCATGCTTCAATTAATCAAGTAACAGTTCTCATATGATTCATGATGAAAATCACACTTTGGTCATTAGACCAGGGACAAAATAAAAATTACTTGCATATTTTTCTCCATTAACTCTAAGTTTTACAAGCTTTACAAACTTTCTAAAAAGCACCTATCAGAACATTGTCAAATCAAGAATTGTAAGTCATGAAGAAAATATTACTAAAGAATTTTTTTATCAGAACTCCATACTAAGTCTCAGCATATACTTATCAAGCTCTTTCAGGCACACCACCACTTATTTTACAATCTAAACTGAAAAGTGTGACTCGTCAATCCATCAGTTCTGTCAGAATATATATTCCGACATTCTCATGTTGGCATATGACAGGTTTACAATACCCACTGCTAGCTATCTCTGATGCCAGTCTCAAGAACAAGAGCAGAAGAGGAACCCAGTGCACATCAGTTAGAGAAGGACAAACTCCATATTATTAGCTTTAATTTTAGATTGCGGGCACTCTTATGGTTAGGAGGAAATAACACAGGAGCATGGTATCAGACATGTAGAAGCAAAGCCTTCCTGAATAGACTTCAAAGCTACTGTATTGTACACTTTTGGTTTGGTCACATTAAGCAGCATTCCACACCAAAACATTATATACAAAAACACATAAAATTTAGTAGTAATAACTGATAGTGTAAACAAAGAAATAAGCAATCAATACAGGACAGAAATATTCCCCAGAGATCCCTTCTGACTTGAGTTATACTATGATCGTAATCTCTTCCCTTAAGCAAAGCTACACGTAAGGAGATTACAGGTCATCAAGGCAGGCAGAAACGGGAGGTTGCAGGAGGCAGAGATGGGGCAGGGGCAGAGGAGGGGGCACACAGGCAGAGAGGTAGAGACAGAGAAGCAGGCAGAAAGAAACCCTGCAGACAGAAACACTCCTGGTCTCTGATCGCAGGCTTTTATTAGGCCTTAAACTACGACTATGCTCTCCAGCCTTTAAGAACAGTAATTAGAAAAAACAATTGAAAACTATTACCAACAGGCAAATTATTATTGTCATAGAATCATAGAATAACCAGGTTGGAAGAGACCCATGAGATCATCGAGTTCAACTATTCCTATCAAACACTAAACCATGCCCCTTAGCACCTCATCCACCGCTCCCTTAAACACCTCCAGGGAAGGTGAAATACTGTCGTTTATCATAATATTGTGTGGCTTTCTTCTCTTTTGCTTTCTTCAAAATATAACCAACTGTTGTCCTAAGAACTACTCATAATCACTCTAATTTAATTTATGTTAATTTATTCTCTACTCTTTGGGCTGGTTTATCTACTCATACTTGAAAAACAAAGCATTCTGTAACATTAAGGCCTGTCCAATATTTTTCAATAAACATTATCTGATCATATATAGTTTTCCTCATTTTGAACAAGAAAACAGAAGCTATTAAACCATTTTAAAAACTGAGTTGCAGTATCCCATTGTAACTAATGAGGGAAAACACTACACTGATGATTACATCCCTGTTATCACACTGAAAACTTAGTATCACACTGCACGTAATAGAATTTTAAGCATTAGAATGTTGACTGCTTACTGCTTCTCAAGACAACTTGTTGATCGAAGCGGTGCAATCCCAAATATGAGTATAAAGTAAGAAGACAGTTTTCTGCTGTTGCAGCAACTTGAATTGAGAACCTGTCCAACACAAAACACAAAAGTGATAGTTTTCTATTTATCCATGGTAGTCGAGATATTTCAGCACAAGAATAAAACACAGAATGAAGATGTCCTGAAAACTCCTTTCCTCTTCTACTCTGGGTTAATAGGAGAGTATATAGACTGGAATGCACATAGTGAAATGGGAAAATTTAGTATAATATTTCTACCTCATAGTTTTACTACGGGCATGGATGTACCATTAATCTAGAAGTCCAAGAGTTCGCAGAGATTTTGTGAAATAAATGAATTCTGTCACTCTGAAAAGAAAAAGCAATTAAAATACAGCTGATATTTATGAGTGTCCTAAAGGAGACTGCTAACTTGCAAAATATATCCTATAATTTTTGACAGGAAGTTTTCTTGAAAAGCAACTTCTATTTTGATTGAACACTTGTTCCATAAGCCTTTACAAGAGATCTCAAAATAAATAGTTATAAATAAATAGATCCAGTTTAAGAACAATAAGATATTGACTGCAGTTGCAAAAACATATTAGAAATTTATGTGCATGCTCCAATGTTCTCTAAAGTGTTTGTACCAGCCCTATGAATGTGAAGCAATCTAACTTTTATCCCTTTTTTCACATTTTACCCCCATCTCTCTGAGTGCAGACAACAAGCAAATTATTGCCATCAGTGTATCCCTGTTAATCATATGCGTGCATGTTCTTAGGTCACTGCAATTGACAGGTAATTCAACTGAGCTTAGCCACAGAATCACAGAATTGTTTAGGTTGGAAAAGACCTCTAAAGATGGTCGAGTCCAGCATTCACCTAATATTGCCAAGCCCACCACTAAACCATGTCCCTAAGTACCACGTGTCCACAACTTTTAAATACTTCCAGAGCTGGTGACTCAACCACTTCCCTGGGCAGCCTGTTCCAAGGCTTGACACCACTTTCTGTGAAGCAATGTTTCCTAGTCTCTAGCACACTTTAAGGGCATTTCATAGTTTACACTACCACATAGCTGATGCTTCATTCCACATTAACTTATTAACTAACAATTAATATTAAAGAACTATTTTGACTAAGTTGTTAAAATTACAAAGAAAAATGTATTTTAATAATTCAAACAGTACGGTAATATCCATCTTGCTTTAGTACATTGAAAATTATTTACCAGCAGCAGCAATGATGTTGGTTCTTATTTTCTGAATAGCAGACACTTCAGCTGCAGGATCATCAAAATGTAGAAAGCCATGAGCACAGAAAGCAACAGCAGTGATTAATGGGTTTGGACCATACTGGTTTTCAAGACCACACCCCAGCTATCTGAAGTAAACTCCCAATCCATTATTAGGTCAGATGAATGCAGCCACGAAGCATGCAAATATCAAGAACTCCAATGTTATCTATCTCCTTGCTCACTCCAAATTTAAATGACGTTGACAGAAATTGACACCTTTTATTCTCTACGGTGTTCCAGCAGAATACCCCAGCAGTACCTACTAAAGAGCTGCATGGTTTAGGCACAGTTCCCAACAGCAAAAGGGAATGTACTATTTCCTTCCAGGAGACACTGAGATCCCATGGATCAGTCACATCACTTTGTTATTAGAGACTAAGATCCTTGACATCCTCTCTTCCTGATGTTCCAGCCATGAACAATATGAATAACAGCAGAAATTGCATGAGTTTCCCCAGCTCTCCAGTGGGAGAGAAGAAGAAGATGAAGAAATGCAGAACATGGGAGGCAAGGACCTCAACGCATTTGTGTCATTAAGGATCACCGCATTTTATATACATACCACAGCTTTGGGGAGTTTTGGATATTTTGCTGTCTGCACTACCATGTCCTTTGATTGCAAGACACAACATCTACCTGTTATTTACTACTTATTTTTTAGAAAAGCTAAGTTTAAGTTCATTTCAATTAGTATGGCAGAAAACTTTTTCCTGCTAAATTATCTATACAATTAGTAATTAAAAGATACAATAACAATATATAAACATGCTACATTCACAGAGGATTTTTGGGGGTTATTTTTTTAAGTTGAATGAAGTAAGTGTCATAGATAAACATCAATATTCATGATCTGAAATATGCCTAGAATCAGTTTTGCTTAGAAGTTAAGACTCCTCTTCTAAGTAATAAAATACAGGGCATGATATTTCTCCAAGATATGAAACTATTTTTTAACTCATTTATTTTAATTCCATCCCAGAATACAGAATATGATGTTGAAGTTCAAAATTTTAGTTCAAATAATTTAAAAATACATATTATTAGTTTGAAAATGAAAATATAAAGAGAGAATATCTGACAAACTAATACGTCTTCAGCAACTGATACTGTGAGAGTTCATGGCCTATTAAACAAACCAGGAACCGATTCAAGACCAGTTACCTTTTATAGGTGTTATAAAATATTATAGCTTTCATTGGTTTGTTATTAATGATCTAGAAGAACCCAGAATCTTGTCTTCCTAGGAGACTCAAATTAACAAAGCAGTTCAAATTCTTTAGTTAAACAGTTTGGAACAAACTGCTCCAGTGCTTAGATAATTAAATGAATCGAGTTTCAAGTTTGAAAGCATTCCATAGGTCTCCCATGACAGGGGAGCTGGGAAGAATGACTGTAGCTATACAGAGAAGAACATATACATATTATTATGGAGTGGAACATCAAAGCACACAATAATATTAACAGTAGTAGAGAAACTCAAGTCTGGATAAATTATCATTAACTTTACTATAATAATAATGTGGTGCCTAGGGACAGGGTTTAATGGCAGACTTGGCAGTGCCAGGTTAATGGTTAGACACGTTGATCTTCAAGGTCTTTTCCAACCTAAAGGATTCCATAATTCTATAGTGTGCTCAGGATTAGAGAATCAAGCACTTACTTAGCCTTTTCTAGTGGAGGAAAGAATTCTTTCTGGTTATGATAAAAATAATTTCTTCCAAAAACCAATAAGAAAATATTATTACACTGACTAATAGCATACAGCAATCTTTTGCTTTGGATGGTGTGCTATTCCATGCAGCTATGTTCAGGTTTTACGTCATCTGCTCCTATAGCGCACACACACATGCAACTCCCTGACAGGAAGTCACATAACCAGTGGAAAACCAATGGTATAAATTCTGCCCCTTAACAAATACTCATCTACTACGTTTTAAAATACAGCAGCAATTTTAAGATGATTTGACATTACTGAGCATGACATTTTTCACCTTCGTGAGCAGGGACACCTTTTCAAGGTTACTTTGATGACTTTAGTTTGGTATCTTTTTTTCAAAAATAATTTGAGTTTAAGTTGAAGATGGTACCCTTTATTTCATTTTAATAGCAAATATAGAAAAAATTTATTACACTGCAGAAAGGATTATTTCTCTATAACAAGTTTCGAGAAGCTGCTAGGGCACCATATAAAAACAGTTATTAAAACTAAATATTGTGCCTGTTCAGCAGCTATATTTCAGACCTCATCATAAGCTTAAATTAACCTTTTCTCATAATTACCGCAAGTGTTAGCACACATTTATGAATCACATCCCACACAATGATTAAATCTTCAAATTAAATAAAATTAATAAAAAATAGATTGTTGGCTGACAATTTATACAGAAAAATATAAAATACTGATCCAATGAGAGCAGCAATAACTGAAAAGTTCACAACCTTTGCATCAAAATAACATAAAATTTAGTTTTATGCTTAGGAAAAACCCATTTTAAGCTCTGGGGAAGAGATATTTCACCCTCAAAATAGCTGCTTTACTGAAAATAATAACTGCAGGAATGACTTAATTACAACAATACCTATCTTTCCTCCTCATTTATCCCACCAAGGGGAGAGATGAATAAAAGGGACAAATGCTGAAACCAGTTATTTCTACACAGAACATTTAATAAAGGATTTGATCTCCATTTACTAGGTGCAGAGGAGACCTTCTGCATTGCTGTTAAACATTAGAGTTACTTAAACAGTCTACTGTAAAACTAAAATAAGATGTACAAATTTCAATTTTGGATATGTACTCATCAATAAACAATGTTTTAAAGAAATTCATTTTGGTATTAACACTGCATATAAATTGCTGTCAAACTGTGTTTGGCTAGGTGTCTGTCCTAAAAGGAATTTAAGTCCAACATGAATTAAGACTATGTAAATTCCTAAGTATTTTTTAGATGCAGAACTTTTATTCCCAAATAATTTCAGTATTTTTGTAAATTTCAAGTGCTTTCTGGCACAGTGTGCAGGACTGCATTTGGGGAAATACACAAATAAATAATTAACAAAGTAAAGCTCATCAGTTCCTTATTCCTTCTCTCAGATAGTGCTTGCTTCTGCTGCTATTTGGGAAGACCATGCAGAATGCGAAAAAAAAAGGAAGAACCCAGCATGGATGGAAGAAGAAGTCACCAACAGTTTTCCATACTTTTCTGTCCAGTTTTGCATCTCATATTAGAAGTATATGAGAGAAGTCAGTATCCTGTCAACTTTTCATACAGGAAGTATGGTCAGAAGCTGAAATGTATCCCAACCACACTTCTAGGAATTCCTAGCATTACATATACAAAAAAAACCCAAACACATAGATATGTGTATATGTATACTTTAGAGCCTGTAAACAATAAGCAGTCTCGTGTCACCTGGCTGCTATAATGACTATTTTTGTATCTTATGCCCCAAAGAACAAAACAAAAGAAAACCATCCCAACCCATACTCTTCCACCTGAAATGTTCCATATTGATCCTTGGTATGGACAGTTGCTTCCATATTCCTAATAATAATAATATTGTTATTAACTGAGTAACAATATTAGAGATATTGCAGGAAATACTAGAGATCAGGAAATGCCTCAAGTCGGAGTATACAAACTCATAATAGAAAGCTTAAAAACAGAGAATGTGAAAGCAGATAAGGAAAATTAAGGATTAAGATAAAACAATAGAAGACGACTTAAAAGAGACATTTAAAAATAATTAAAAACATTAAAGAAAGGCAGGGGACACACAGACACATATGAAATAGGTAGTAGAGTACAGCAGTAAAAAGACAGGCAACATGAAGAGACTGTAAATTGACACATACTGAGAGGAAGGGAGTGATATTTAAAATAAGACCAGGACATATTCTTTGCTGGCTCCTACAAAAATGAAATTCTGACTTCCAAAGTAAGTTGCAAACTTCCCCTGAGAAGTTTTCCTACCTTTACTCTACTGCTTAAAAGACGCTAGGAATGAATAAAACGCATGTATAAATAATGAATCACATTAATCACATTCTTTAAAAATTTAAGAAAACAATAAAAGTAATGAAAATTAGTAGTCTTGCACAGTACCACACTGTACAGATAGTCTTCAAAATAACTAGAATCTGTTACTTAGAGACAGTACCTGCCTAGGTACTCAGAGATATTTCTTGAATTCTTGGGAACCAGACGAACACCTGAGGATTTTGAAAGCACTGAAAATGGAGTGATAGTTTGCAAGATCACACCACTGCAACCTTGTAAAGATTTACAAATTGGTGACAAGAACCACCAACTCTTCCAGGTGCCATTAGGATAAAGCCAGAAAAAGAGACTTTAAACCAGTCATAAACATTTCAGTGTTTTAAAAATTACACATAAGAGAAAGACTCAAAGAATAAAATTTCACAGAGTTTGCCTCAACCCAAAATCAGACCACCCTGAAATCAGCATGGAATGGACTGCAAAATTTTTATAAGGTATTTTTCAAAAAGCATATTTTGTACTAAGAAGCATTGGGGTTTGCAGAATCAAGATCATGTCTCTCCAAAGCAATCTGAGAAGACTGAAGTAGGCATAAGAATGAGTAGTAGATATGAACAAGATATAAGACCTTAAGATAGCCAATTAGATTAATTTTAACTTAGAGATCAAAACTGAATTTTGTGAATTGTAATACAGTTGAAAAAAAGAGATACATTTCAAGATTTCATTTTCTTTTCTTTTTTTTTCCCCCAGAACAATTTTTTATGTCTCTACCTCACCGTTATGAGTTCTATGTCAAATACCCAACTTTGTGAGTTTAGACCCTGTCCCCAAATGAATTTGAGTTGCATACATTACCTGTTTTCTTCTCCATCAATGAAGAAAATGTTCCCCAAAAATGACATTGGTCTAGATGATCTGAAGCTGATATGACAAATCAGTTTTTTATTTGTGCCATCTGGTAAAAGAACAATATCTTGTTCTTTTGGAAACTGTACAGAAAATGGGTAAATCCTGTCACCATCTTCAAGTTCAAGCTCTGGAATCTCAACTTGAATTTGTGATTGCCTGTGTTAAAAATAAATAGTAATGGTGTTTGTACTCACAGGACAATAATAAAATTGCCTTAGAGTCACACATTTACAAAACTGCTTTTCAGAGCTAAGCACATTAGAATAACTTCAGTTTGAGTATAAGCCAACTAAATAATGTAAATTCCATTACCATTTAGACGCTGGTTTGTTTTCCACATAAGCATCTGAACATTTGAAAAGGACCCACAAAAGTTCAACAAGCAAGTGAAGAGCAATTTCCACTAACTGTGCTACAAAGGGCATAAATATTACTTCCTTACTTTAGGTTTTTAAGTTTTCTAAATTTAAAGCTTTTATTAATATTGTTTAAACTGCACTACCGCACAACAAGGCAAAGCATGTTTTAAAACAGAAATATTAAAGTGAAATTTGTGATGATACTTAAGATCCTTTCCCCAGTTCTGTGTTTTTTAGGTTCCAGTTCTGAAATAAGAATGGCAGTGAGTCCAAATCCATATGGAATCCTTTCGATTGCAATCAAAGATAGTCAAAAACATTTGATAAATTACTACAGCCCAAATGAAACAAGAGAATAGTAATTTGAAGGCAATATTAATTTCATTAATTTACAGCAACCATAAGAGTTCTGCTCCAGTTCTTCTGATACTGAAACAACATCTGTATAACATGCTAATATTACTACTCTTGAATAACTGCAATTAGAAAAGTTGTATCTTAGACACCAGAAAAGCATATTTCAATACAGATGTACAGAAGAGTGTTTGGAAACATTAAGATATTAAGATTTCTATCAAATAGGAATAGGTGTGGTGCTGGGTTAAAATTCTCCAATAAATACAAATAACAGGATAAACTGGGTGATCCACAGAAATATGAAAAATATTTGGATGATTTATTAAAATATAGGATCACAACATTTATGCTGCCTTCTTTGGAACTAAAAATCTGGACTAGAAAGAGGAAAAAAAAACCAGGAAGAAGAAAAACAAAAAGAAATGCAACCCTGTCACTTGTCCAAACAACAGATTTCAAAACAGTGTTTTATAACCTGTACAGTACAGAAAATAAAACAACAGAAAGGTTTTATCTGATTACAATGCAAAGGAAAAAAAAAGAAATAAGACTATGATCTTAGTATATGGCTAAAGTTAACAAAATATCCTGGTAGGATTCTCTTCTTAATTTCAGTGCTTTTCAAAGCAATTTTAAGAGCGTCTGACAGAGTGGACATATCAGATGGTCACTTCATGTAACAAGAATGATTTGAGAATAGAATATGGCGTTGCACAGCAATATTAACTATGTGAATTTTATACTGAATACACAAATTCTTTCCTCCACTGAGCAAAAAAATATTACTAATAGCAATAACCTTTGAAAACAAAAAGTAATTCACTTTTTCAGAAGAGAACAAAATCAGGAATTATTCAGGACTTCCATATTAAACTTTTTGAGATTTTTACCTTAAATAATCTTGCGGAATGATGTTGATGGCTGTTGCACTCGTCACATCCAGAGGAACTGGCATCAGCATTAAAAAGGGGGGATCAAAATTTAGTTTTGGTGACTTCACAGTGCCACACAATGTTATTTTGTAATGTGATGGATTACCATTTAGACACACTGACATTTCAGATCTGTATGTCCCAGGAGAAGCTGTTAAAGTTTAAAGAAATTTAAACAAAAAAACCCATTAAAATTATATTACATAAATACATGCAACTAAAAGAGTTCTAGTAAGGGGGCTTGGTTTTGGTGGTGTTTTTTTTTTTTAAAAAAAGGAATCCATATTGCTTTCATACTCAAAATAAAGTTTAACATACACTCAATGTTGTAACAGATTAATTATTTGTTTGGATAACATAGAACACTTGCCTGCAGCAAACCAGAAATCAATTTTTTTAATTTGTTCTTCATTTACTGTATTAAAATTCCTTATATATAAAACATCAATATAACACTTTTTTTAAGAACTGCAGAAATATTATAAATTACAGTAGTTAACACAGAGAACATGACTTTTCTAAAGATCAGAAGCACCTAACTACCACAACAAGAAAAATTTGGTGCCTTTTAAGGTGGCAATCCCTATTTTTTGACAGACAATCCTAAAACCTACACTGTTGTGAAGTCAGCCTCACACTAGCCAGCAGGACAGGTTCTACCCTCCTCTGAAAGCATCTCCCATCTCCTTGTGTTCTTCCCCTTTTCACACCATTTTGCTACATGCTGCAAGGCACTTTTCTCTAGAATGGAAAAGCACATTTTCTTTCACTGATGCAGGTAGAAAGGTCCCTCCTTCCACAGCCATTATACTATCAAAATGATGTTCCAGACCACACAGTATCATTTACCAAATTTTAAGTCGTTCCCACCTGCCAAAGAGCTAGCAAAATAAACAATTTTAAGGGCCATATAAAGAACTCTTCTCGTGCTTCTAGGTTTTGATACAAGACGACCCCTTTTTCTGGCACCTCACCCTTTATGAATGAAAGATGAGAGAGTCAAACACAGTATTTTTTACATACTTGTAAGAAAAGGTTGTTCTATACAAGTTACTCTGATACACAAGTTAGACAGTCTACTGTCCTACAGCTGTGCTCTAAACGGTGTGTATGTCATATGGCAAAGGAAAGTGAAACACTATAACCAATAAATGCCAAAGGGATGGAACACTATGAAGGAAGAAAACTAGAGAAGCATACGTCAGTACCAAAGAATATGTAATTTTCATTTTAAAATATTCATATTAACCATAGTTACAAAGTTAACTTTCAAATATTAGGAAAGAATAATGTTAAGCTCATACAAAACTTTTCATCCACACTGCACACAACAATTCTAACAAATCCATTACCTATCGGATCTCATCCATTTGCCATGGAATCCCTGACTCTGTCAGAAGGCAGAACTGACAGTGCTTATTCTGCACCGCTGATCATTAAGTCTATGGCTACACGCATTTACTAACATCAAAATTCTGCATAGTATGCAGACCAATAATTTATTATGTAAGAAACACCAGGATGTTGCACTACTGTTCTTATTTAAAACAGCCACAAAGACAAAAAAAAATTTCTCATTAAGATTTGTTCATTAATTTGTACTGCCTAGGACCAATGATTTCAGGGTATTTCACGTTAAACAAATCGCTTTAAAATTAATGAGAATTATGTCCTCAACTAACAGCTGAAGTAATGAATGTATTCTATTAATCACACCTGTCATGACTACTGTAAAAGCTTCGGCTGCTGTTACTACTGTGATATACCATCATTAATTTCCATAGGGCAAACAACAAGAAGACCAGCAGATATAAAAATTTTCCTTAGAGAGATTTGATGGTATTCACAAATCTGCCAATCTAAATTTGCCCAGAGCTAACAAAATCTGTAGAATTATATGGGAAACCTTCTCTGCCTTTTCTAGATATATTTATTAGGGGGAATAAGCTTTCATTGCCTTACTTTCACGAAAAACCTAAATAAAGGGAAATAACTTCTCAAAGTATTTATGTGCATATATTCATTAGCTGCTTCATTTGCATTAGAAAGCCCATCCAGTCCAGAGTTTCTAGCATGCTCTCCTGAAATTATACTTGATGTAGATTCCTTGTTAGGTGAAACAAACAAATCATTTTTCTGCTGAAAGTCAATTATATGACACGTGCACATGTGCAAGTTGTCCTCCTGCTAATGCTCACAGAATTCTGGAGGAGAAATAGTTTAAGTCCTCACACCATCCACTCTACCTGTTTAAGTTGCAATTTAAATCAGCAGCAAAAGCCAGTTTAAATTGCCACCTCTTAAAAGGATGTTCATATTACTTGTTCCCCTCTAGCAGTAGGGGTATTGATCTTTTGAGAGCATGTTGGAAGAAAGTAAAATCACCATCTGCTCTTCTCATCCTCTTAAGTTTGTATTAGACTCTTACTCAGTTCCTACACAACTCCCAAGTAAACATTTTTTGTGTAGTTGCTTCGAAGTTTCCAATAACTCATTCCTTATTGCATACATACACCTTCAGCTTAAATGAGCCTACTGAAGGCTTTGCAGACATTGAAATACAGACTTCAAAGCAGAAAAATCACAGGTAGTTAAAGCCTAAAGTAAGCCCTATAAAAAAATGAAGACAAAAAAATCAAAAGCAAATTAATAATGTCTTCTCAGAAACTGTTAAAAGGGAACAGTTATTTAATATCTTACTGTTGCAGAAAAAAAAAAAATCCCTAGAAGATAGAGGTTGTGATAGTTGTCTATGCCTGTCATACAATCATTGCATCTTCCAGGGACACTGAACTGGTAACTCAGTGGTACATTTGTGTAGTTTTTTTCCAAATGGGATACCAGAGCACAGATTTATTGTAATTTACTAAGCTGTAAACAAGTTTTTTCATATCACAATAAGTTAAAGTGAAATTTTTCGTATACTCTTAATACATTATTGTATAATACAGCAGAAGAGAGTCATAGTAATATACTTGCGGTTCTTGGGTATCTCAATATTAAGTTTCGTATACTTTTTTTAAGAGGTAACATTATTTAACATTATATAAACTCTTACATTTAATTTAACACTGTAGCTTAACATAGCATTTGGAACTCATTAATATAAATGCTGGCGCATATTTAAACAAATTAAAGCACACTCAAAGTTCATTTTAAGGTTTGTTCACCTCCACATACTGCAGTATTACAGTACAAATCTATGAAAATTATTATCATACCATATTCATTAACTAGATCTCCTGCATGGGTTTTGATGTATCTA
The DNA here is from genome assembly GCA_033459285.1 of Clamator glandarius. Taxonomy (NCBI): domain Eukaryota; kingdom Metazoa; phylum Chordata; class Aves; order Cuculiformes; family Cuculidae; genus Clamator; species Clamator glandarius. Next base: position 689,657 of record JAUNZM010000117.1, on the reverse strand, counting down.
ATGTTCTCTTATGAGATACAGTAATTATATTCAGTGAAGGCATAGCACAAGCAGGCTACAAATCATGGGAAAATACTTAAAATGTAAAATAAAGAGCAATTGATTTTACAGTTATTCATGATTTTCCGTAAATAAAAGGTATGGGAACACAGCAAAAATGTAAATAACTTCAAATGGCAATTATTTATCAGCCATATGTATGTATATATACATCTGCATCTACACATACAATCTATTCAGTAATTCAAAATACTGACTTTTATTTGTATGCTGTTCTTTGCTTCACAGTCTTTGCAACACACAAGCAACATCAGTATATTCTTATGATGTAAACACCTACACAGAACAGTCATCATATGGATGATCATTTGACCTTATTGATTGTGACATAAACCTTCTCCAGCTACTGCACAAAATTATATTAGTTTTTTTTATTATTTCCTCTATCTTAAGTGCCAGAGTGGTACTTAGAAGATGGAGAAAATGAGACCCTGTGCTCATCCATGCCCTAAGAATCACAGAATCATAGAATAACCAGGTTGGAAGAGATCCACTGGATCATTGAGTCCAACCATTCCTATCAAACACTAAACCATGCCCCTTAGCACCTCATCCACCATATCTATTTATTCTTTTTATCTTACAAGTCTAATATCGCCCTGCACAATTTTCTTTCCCAAGCAATTTATGTCAGCTTAATCAATGCAAAATGCAGCTATTATATCTCCTATTAGGAGACTATGATTCTCAGATTCAAAGTACACAAAAATGTTCATATTCTTCAAAAGCAATTATTTTACTAGGACTCACAACTATTCTAAGAAAAGGCATGTTCTGCAAAAAATATATATTATAACACCAAAGTTACACCACTTGTTTTCTAGGCTTTATTTGAAGTACTGCATGAAAAAATATTACACCTTATTGAAAGCAAAGTAGAAATTTATTAAAGAATAAAAAAAAGTTTAAAAGGAACAGAGTTCTAATAAACTACACGTGTATTTTAATTGTATCTCAAGGAAGAAGATAAGGTCAGAAGTGGTTTTTTTGTTTCTGACTTACCAACTTTTTGTATTTCCACTTTTCTTTCCTCTACACTCTCACTCCAAAGACCTGAAGTCATAATATATTTTTGCTCCTTTACCTTCTTTAACTTAATTTTCCTGTGAGTTGCATCTCCATAGTTTCTCAAAATTCAGAATTTTATGCAAAGCCTTTCGTCAGTCTAGACACATTTTTCAGATGTACTTTCTTCCATAAGTAAATCAAGATACCAAATTGCTGTTTCTAAGAAAAGAGGTAACTTCCAGATTTTATTTCTATGATATCTCTCACACTCTGTGACGATATTTCCATTCAATTCACATAGTAACCTTGGACTTTTTATTTCATATTGCCCTCAAAACAATTCTTCAACAAAAATTTTCATCTATGTTTATTTTATTTTGATAGCCTACATAAGCTAACACAAAAAAATAATTGAGTACCTGCCTGGATGAGATGAAGATGAGATCACATCATTTGGTTCCAAAACCAAGTACTATACAAAATATAAGCAACTAGAAAAAAATCTTGAATGCACTGAACAATTTTAGTGGTTGTTTCATAAATATGTGATTCAGAGCCAAAAACGAGGGGTGTTGCAATTTATTTTGGAGGAATGTAGAGCAAAAGGGAACAGTCAGGCATCAAAGCCAGAAACATGTTCTAAATATTTTTGCTCAGGTGTTGAATAGTAAATGACATGGACAGCTCAGAAGTGTAAAAACTACAACTATAGATAGTGATTGGGTCAGAAACTTTCCAGGTATTATATGCACAAAGAAATACTACTTCAGAAAAGTCACTATTTGCTACTCAAAACAAGAGTTAAAGAATTTAAAAGAACCATCTAAATAATTCTGCAAAATCATTGTATATTAATTACTTTTCCACTTCACGGAGCAAAATCACAAGCTGATGTGATTTTTCTTCAACCATAAATTTTAGGCAAAAGCTACCAACAAGGCATAAAATATAATGGAAAAATGCTTTAAAGTACAGCAAGCAACTCAAAGCAAGATGCACAATTAAATGCTGTTCTTGAATATTCAAAACATGTTTGCAGAGCAACATTTAATACACTCTTCACAGAATCATAGAATCGCATAGAATCAGAGCAAAACTCATGCTTAAATGTTTTTTTATTTGTAATTTTATTGCATAATCCCCGGGTTTAATTGACATTATAGATTTAAATTTTATCATAAAGAATAGCAGCAACATCTTTCTTTAGAACAGTGATGCTCGCTTGCTGACTCAAGATCAGATCCAACCACCAGAATAATTTCTCTTCCCTTAGAGAATGTTGGAGCCCCAAGAGAAGGCCTCTTAAAACTGTCAAAAAGACTCCCAAGTACTGCAGGCATCAGTGGCATATGCTGGTGTCCTCTATCAACTCAAACACAGTGTTAAGTTCTTCTATACCCTAAACACCTGACTAAGGTAGAAACCCAATATGCATGTTCTACCATTCCTCTTCTGCTGTATATGGTTGATTACAATCTTCCTACATGCTCCCAAGTTTTGTCAGAGATCCATTTCACATTTTTTACTTAGGGTCTAGCTGCCTGAGTTCACACACACAAACATATTCCAAATACCCTAAGAAAGCTTTTGTATCCAAATCAGTCAACCAAAATGCACACAAAGGAGCAGTACTGAAAACAATTCAGCAAAACCAGTCTTTGATGCTTTATAAGTACAAACCTTCATGCTTTATATCTGCAAATCAGACTTCAAATAATGCTATCAAGTGATTCCATGTTTTGTGTTATGCCTGCAGCTGTCTTGTTTTCTTGGAACAACAACAAAAAATGCTTTTGGCATTTTAGTCATATTAACAGGAACTTAAACAGAACTAGTGCTAGTTAAGGTTCATCATAAGAAGTCATTTAAACAAACCTATGAAAATGGTATATTGGCCAAACCATTTGTAGAATTCCAAAGTTACTTACAAGGGCAGAAGAATACAGCAATACTGATCTTTTGTCCTGGATCAAGAAATCCACTCTGTGGACTAAATTTGAAAACACTGTCATCTGTGTTTTCACCTGCATCATCACAATTCAACTTCCATGTCAACTGCTGTCCTGAGATGTTCTTCAGTTCAAGCTTCTGGAAATATTTTCAGAAAAAGGAGGACATGGTGAAAGAGTCTAAGTAGCAAACACAAATGCTAAACAAAAATTATGAGATTTTCCTGATACAAATGAAGCACAGCAAACACTAAATGCTGTGTTTCATGACACAGTCTCTGACATATAGACTTCCAGGCAGATAAGTTGAAACAGCAAGAAGTTCAGAATAAGCTTTCAAAATCCATTCAATCTTTCAATTCAATAAGGTGACAGTGCAAGCAAACAAACAAAAAAATCCATTCCTTTATCTTAGAGTGACTCTTTCAACTCCCAACATATCCGCAGCTAGGAAAAGTCCTCAAATTTGCACGTGTTTTCTGAAAATACTTGGAAAAGAGTTTCAAGTGTTGTTTTCACTGGCAAAATACGGTTTTATAATTTCAAAAAAAATACTTTGGAATTAGAAATAATTAATTATGTTATGTTTTGTACTTGTAAAGCCTAATTTTCTGTGTCCCAAAACAGAATGCTTGTGGCCAAATATCCTGCTTAATGCCTCTTTCCCATTAAGCCCTAAATCACTACCAGGAATTTTTTGGGAGGCTCCCAGTTGGCAGAAATCAGTGCCATACAACATACAGGGACAGCAATTTAACTATATATATGTATATATATATAATATAACTATATATATAGTATACATATATATATAACTATATATATGTATACTATATATATGTACCATCATGACACATTGATTGCACTCATGCATTGTCACTGTCTAGTTTACTAGTACAGGCAGAAAAAACTTCAGAACTCAGCTATTTCTTACAGAATTCATAGCCAGTTTTTCATGGTGCCCATGCTTTCTCATATATCAGAAAGTGAGCACAAGCCTAATTTTGAGATTTGGAAAAATTTCTACAGATCAAAATACAAACACAAAATCAAAAATTGAAGAAAGTTAAAATGGGAAAACTTTTAAATATCTAAACCATATATTTGGAACATGACCAGATTTTGAGTTCAGTACTCCTTTCCCAGTCATTTTTGACTAATCAAAAGCTATCGCTATCACTTTTGATTAGTACCTGGGACTACATACCTGAGAATTCAGGCTTTCATCAACAATATTGAAACGCATGGCACTAGAATGTTGTAAAAAATTAAGTTCCATTGAGGAGAACTCCAAGGGTGAGTTAAGTCCTGTTGGAAAACATAATTACTATTATTATGTGTATCAACCATTATTTTGACAAATATTTTCTCCAAGTCCCTGCACAGGTTTAGCAGAAATGTTTCTTCCCTTATGTTAAAGCTGTATTTTCTTTGTTGTTCCCATACTGTACACACAATTACTGAAATTTAACTTAGTCTTATTATGACCCTTTATTCACATTAAAATTACTTAAATTTTGTATCTACCTTAGACATAGAATCTCTCCTTCATATAAAGATACTATAAACAGATAGCCACATGGTCTTCCTAACGCAGATGGATGCATCTATATTTGCGATGGTAATCATCAGAAAATACTTCTTATTAAAAAAATGGCATTTCTTTTAATTTCATATAGCTAAAACAAAGAAATCATCAGAAAGTATGAAGTTCAAAGAGAGGATTCAGAAAAACAAGGGTATATGTTCCCACAGACTCATTTTGCTTCTTGATTAAAGTGTGTTGATCAATTCTCTTCCCAAAAAGGATAAAAGACTTCCTAATCACATATCTCACATTATGTAAACAATACTATCTGTACTTCTCTAAAGCACAGGCATATAAACTCCATAAACTAATATTGTTTCAAAGTAGGAACATAATCTACTGGAATGCTTCTACCAAAATGCAGTTATGTCACTTGTGAAGTCTTCGCCTCTCAGAGAAATTGCCTGTGCAAGGAAAACGCAGCAGAACTCAAAGAGTAGAAGGAAAAGTAAAAGAAAGGTAATTATCTACCTCACAAAAGATTTTTTGAGATTGATTACTAAATCACAAAAGCTCACATGAGGTCATTACACTGGAAATACACCCTCCTCCTTTGTGTCTGGCTGAGGCAGGGCTTGTGGTTTTTTCCAGTTGAGTTTTCTGGTTTGGTTTGTTTTTTTCTCTCGCAGTGTTTTCTTACACACCAATAAGCAGTCTCCAAGGGAGAAGTCTTACAAGTATCTAAGTAAGAAATCTACTTTTCTTTTCAGATGCTGAAACAGTCTACAGGACTTATTTTTTAAAAAATTCACAAAAAAAAAGATCCATGATGGACTGAAAACATACCAACTATAGTGAGGTTAAAAGCCTGAGTTGACTACTCAGAGATTATTGTGATTCTTTTCTCAGGGTGAACAATCCTGAGTACAAACATCAGATATACGCTATTGATTTAAGTGCCAACTGCACTGTCCTGTGCATCTGAATCCCAGTCAGCTATTGCAACTGTTATAGGTCAAAAAAAAATAAACTATTAAGAGTGGAAAATAAATACGTGAAATATTGAGTAGTCAAGACATTTTAGACTTCTCTCCCTTCTCCCAGTCCATCAAAATTCTCAGTAAGAATGAAATCCCGATACTCAAATTTAAACAGAAGCCATACTATTTCTCAGAATTGAAAACACAATATATTCACTTTAATACTATGATTATTTGTTGTTGGCCTATAGCCAGAATCTCTTTGAAGAAATTCTGTGTGGCAAAAGTACAAATTTGTGAGTAAATAGTGAGAGTTACTGATTATATCAATTCATTATTTGACAAAGCAAGGGAAAAGGAAATAAACATTTTCTTTTTTCCTTGGGTTATAATAATCATTTCTGCACTAAGAAAATGTTGTTTTGACTATGATTTTTTTTTTACTAGATATGCTTTCTAATAATCTCATATATGTATGTACATTTATCTTTATGCCACGTGCTCTTTAACAATATTTAGAAATGTTTAATATTAATTTATTTCCATCAATGGATCTAGAGAAAGTCTTTCAAATTTCTTTGATATTTTAGAAGATATCAAAAGCAAAGCTAAAGTTAAAGTCCTACAGAGACAAAGAAAAAAAAATAGATAAAACCTAGTAAATTGGAGTTGGTTTTACCCCACATTATGCATTTAATTGGCTCAGTCTGCTTCAGCGCTCCCAAGACTTAAACATTACACAAACATAATTCCAGGGAAGTACGACAGCATTTAAGTCTCATCTGAAATTTAAACAGTGACTACACATTAAATCTGAGATAAGGAAAGCTAGTGGATTCAAGTATTCCATTGTGTAGGTCTACATGACCATAAGGATCAGACAGGGGACTAAAGAGAACCACAAATTATTTCCAAGATAAGCAGAGAAGAAAAATTTATGATACCAAATCTTTGCTGCAAGTACAGGGCCTGTAACTTCAGCCATTAACAAACTCAGATGGGCCAGAAAAGTACAATTCTGCACATAAAAGTAAATAGAAGCAAACAGACTCAAATACCACAAGTTCTCTCAGATGGGATCACAGACAGCTAGAGGCATTTTAAAGGAGTTTTAAATTTAGCTAGAGTTCCTACTTTTAATAATAATACCGGAAAAAATGAATGACGTTATTTTTTTACATTTTTCAGATAAACACTTTTCAGGGAACTTAATTTTCATACAAGGCAAATGGCTATATATAAATAAAAAAATCCAAGCACATCATAATTATGTATAGAAATTTCAGCTTTACACACCTTGAATAATAAAAATAAAAAATTAAAATTATTCTAGTTTCAAACAAATTTACAAATTATCCAATTATCAATAAAATTTTTGTTCAGTAGTAATTCTCTGCAATTACAATACAAGCGAAAACACCACTAGAAATAAAAGTATCCAACATCTGCTTATGTTCCTGGTCTACCTACCAACTGCTTTAACACTACAGAGTGGAACAGCCACAGCCACCATCTGTGGCTGAGGAGCAAGGATGTGTTTTACAGATCCAACAGAAGTTGCAGATACAGAGCTTGGCTGTGACAATGGGAAATCAGTCCAAGGAGTATTCACTGGAAGAGTGAAGTCATATGCTGCCATCTAAAGGACAAGAATATTGTGGTCAATTTCCCAAAGAAATTGTAGGTACCTCTTAAACCATCTGAAAAGTATTACTATTTCAGAAGAATTATTGAAATTAACTTAGGACATGATAATTATATTAATAGGATGGTTGTTTATTAGCACTCAGTATCAGCCCTTGATTTAAGCAGTGACCAGCTAGTTTTTCCCCAACGAGTTACAAACTGTATGCCCAAAAGTGTCAGTTATTGGCACAGCAATAGACAAGGCTTTTGGTAAATCACTGTGTTGTGTTCCTCTCCAACTGCTCTCCTGAATTAAAAAAGATTGGAGCAGTGGCCCAAGTGCATAAGCATGAGCAAAGAGTAGGAAAATAAAGCAACATAACTTAAGAAAGCCTTTCTTAAACACTGAAGAGAAGTTCAGCTGTTACGGAACACCCAGGAAAAACAGCTCCAAGATCAAAGTGGACCACGAGTTAAAATCCAGAAACCTCAAAAAAAAAAAAAAACCAACAACCTTTTTTAAAACCTTTGTCATTGAATGCCACTGAATTCTAGGAGTCCAGAGTTCAGTGATTGTAATCCCCAATCACCCAATCACATCCCCAAAGAAGTGAGGTTTAGAATTCAAAAGATAGTATGCTTAAGACAAAATATTCTTTTTTGACACACTGTGCACTTGGAAGGCCAAATTTATTCCACAGTATACTTCCAAGGATGCATTTCTTGTCTCTTGATCTGTTGTTCCAAGGATCAGCACACTAGAGCAGTACAATCTCCAGGCAGAAAGGTGTGGGTAAATCTGGCTAACAAAACCTGCATGCTGCTTAGAATTTGCAATAAAACTAGCTACATAAAGAAGTTATGAATAATTTAAAAGCTTTCAATTTGAAAAGCTTTTAATTTAAAAACTGCAGAAAATAGTGCATTATGCTTCACTTTCACATATATGGTAATGAGTAGAATATATAAATTAAAGGAAAGAATCAAAAAAAAAATTGACCTAAGCTAGGACATGTCAGCTGTAAGAGAACCAACACAGAGCTTAGACAATGACAAGCAAGTACACCTACAGTGTTTGGAGTTCCAGCAGGGTTTGTAACATACAATTAAAACTCTTTGTGAGCAAGATGTGTGCCGAGCCTTGCGGAACATTCTGCATATTTGTGGTTTTCTACCAAGATCACCACTTAAAATGCAATCATTATCAGACCTGAAGATAGAATTGGCTTTTCAAAATTAACATGGTGAATGCCATTGAAGATTATTTTGGTAACTAATGCTCAAGGTGAGTCATGAACAAAGACTGAGTAAAAAACTCAAGATTTTATTTACATGCTGTTCTATTTTTAGTCTCTCAAGTCATCTATATAAAATACTTCATCAAGTTACATCTTTAAAATATGGTCTTGTGGCATAAAACCACATAATCAAAAACTAAACTAAAAAGAATCTTTTCTTCATAGTGTGAGAAGTTACTTTCACTTTAAAATATGTGTCAAATACATTTCACATCACTATCTACAATGGCTCCTTACAGTTTTAGAGAAACAAGCGTCTTTTTTATAGTTGAAAGTAATAATTATTAAGTATAGTTGAAAGTAATAAGTTTCAATGCTGTAAAATCCATCAAAAAATATCTTTTCAAACTTTTACTAAAAACACATGAGAAGTTTGACAGAATACCGCTGAATACATCATTACTTGGTAAACCCAATAGCTGATAAAATACATCTGTAAGAGGTAACTGTAAAGTAAACCAATATCAGAGAGAGAAATAGAAAATAAATTTACAGGACTCTCCAGATCAAGGATCTCATAGAAAAGTCACAAGACAGACACAATTTGATTCTGTCATACTCCTTTGGCTGTATAAGAAGTTTGTTATATCGGGTATAGTTGTACCCAGCATGCATCTTCAGACGTGTAATATGAAAAATGCTACAAAAATAACCAGCTGACTCTCCCAGCACTGTAGGTCTGTAAGGAGAACTGAATGAAGCCAACTGCGTGTCTCAAAACAAAACCAAATACGTACACGACACTCACCTAATTCACTACATATAGGACATGATGTTCACTGAAAACTTATATTTGCTTTGAAGTACAGTGGTTCAAATTCAGAGTCAACATAACTCATAGAAATTCATTTATGTGATTGAGAACAAAACACAGACCTTTTGTTTCATTCATTAATATCTTTGACTCATCAACTGCATATTTACTAGGCTGTACCACAAATGAAAATATCTTTTAAAATTCTATGTATCTTAATGTCTTAATATCTAAATGGCTTCCTGCCTCAGGCCTAAATACTCGGTATACTGAAAGAAAAGGGAGAACAACTACCCCAGCATCCATGACAACTAAAATCGTATTTTATATAAAATCATGCATTAAACACCTGTCAGGTTAAGGGAAATAATCAGGGTAAGTAAAAAAAAAAATATTTTAAAAAAACACTTCCTAAGCAGTTATGTCATTTCTATCTTTACTCAGTGTTGTTCTTTATGTCATATAAATTTTGCTAATTAATATTGTTGAGTAAAACTTTTGCTCTTCAACCCAGGAATCATAAAGCTTATTTAGCACAAAGAATTTGTGAGTTCTCTGTAAAATTACAGTACTTGCTTTCACAGTGCAGCTTCACAGGGAATTGCAAGTAAATCAGTAAGCTAATTTATGACTTAAAAGTAAGTTAAAGTGTATTTACCATATAACAATATGGAGACTGTTCAAATATCTTAAAGCATTAAGAGTCACTGAATTTTTGTGTAAAGGTTGATTTTAAAGTTTCTTATAGCACTGAGTACATACGCATTCAGCTGTGATATAAGGAAAAAGAATGCAATCAACCTTAAAAAAAATCAGTTTGATTAAAATTTAAAACTAAGTGCAAAACCAAGAAGTTTTGTCCTGCAACTGTACACGCTATACACACTCAACTTCGCCTCAGATTTACCATGAGCTTTTCCTTAGAACATACTTAAATCTTTCATGCAGCCTATATTCCCCAGCTTCATATCATAGACAAGTAGCATTCCACAATGAATAATGTAAATAGTGTTCAAAGCCATCATTCAAAACACTGAAATAAAACTAAATTTTTCCATTGTATATGGTCAGAGATGATGCACCGGCAATACCCTGTAATTCCACAGCTGCAGATCTTCCATAGAATTCATTTCATACATCATGAATTCTGTTCTTTCATTTCAAAAAAAATTATGTCATTAAAAATGCCAAAAAAAAAACCACCTGTCATTTCTCTGCAAAAAGCTTAAGCAATAAGCTCTGACAGGTGTGACTGGCTCTATTTATCTCAATCAAAGGCCCTCATAGGCTTTATTATTACACAGCTGTGTATCTTGTCTTTTCTCTAAGATGCTGGAGTTCATTATTTTTCCAGCAGGGTCAAAAAAAAACTTTAAAAAAAATGAAAAAGGAAAAATCATCAAAAAAAAAAAAAGGAACAAGTGCCATCCTGTTTTTTTAACCTGTTTTTTTAGACATGACACTGCTGCTAGCAGGTGGACCATCCTGCCTGGAGAAACACAATAACAGCTGGGAAATGAAAAAGAGCAAATATTTAAAGCCACTACAAGCCACTTGTTTCCCTGATACAAAACCAAAGGAATGAGGTGCTCCTCACCATTACCTGGACAGATACCTTGTAGAAAGAGAGGCAGCATCAAAAAAGCCACACTTCTACAGTTCTCAGACACTACAATGTAAAACTCAGTTCAAAGATAAGCTCTGCTAGCCATCATCAATAAATAATATTAATAATCATTCTTAGCTCTGTCTCTCAAAAGAGATGAGGAAACTACAATAGTTATTTGATACAAGAGTTGGGAGGGGCATAGCGGGTGGAGGGGTGTTTGGTTGGGTTTTTTTTAATTACTAGAATTTTTTTTCTATTCAGCTCTGAAATTAGAACCATGCCTAGCCCATCAGACATGCAGCTGGCTAAACCTCCTTATGCTGCAATGAAAAAAAACAAATACCCACTGGAAGTGTCTCTCAAATAAAATTACATTGAAACTAAAACTAAAGCAGTATACAGCCTGTATACAAACATGACATTAATAAGTATTTGATCGCTTACCTATTTCTATATGTATGTATAAGGCTGTTACTTACAGCTCTGACATTCACAGCCAACAAACACCAAGGTTAAACTCTCTCCGGTGAAGCAGAGAGCTCTGTCATCTCTAACACCTTCTGACCCACTGGAATAACAGGAAGGCATAGCCAGGCCATGTCTGAACAGCATTCCAGCTTCATCCATACTGCATCAACTTCATTTTACCACAAAGAATATAGGGAGAAGTATCTCAAAACTTTTTAGATATTTTATAAGCATGCCACTATAATTCACCTCTAAGAGCATCTTTTGATGTCATGTAATTGTACATGCTAAGTTTTAGAGAGAATTGTAGGGACTAGTCAGAGTTCCCATGTATTTGCTTCATTTGCTGATATAAAGTTTTGAGGCAGAAGGAAAGCTATTGCCAAGTTGTTATTCAGCAGGAGAATTCAAGATTGCATTCAAGACTAAATTACTTGAAATCTTATATTAATAATCTAGGTGGCTTTAATAAAATTTTAAAGAACATTAATTTCATGCTTTTGTGATTATTTGAATCACCACTTCAGCATTTTTTTTCTTTAATTTTTCCTTAGTTCTAGTACCTACATTTCAGCAATAACATCAGTATAGTGGGGTTTTGTTGGTTTATAGGGTAGTATTGCCAGCAATGAGTACAACAGCAAGAAGTTTTAGTAGAAGCAGAAAGCATGCTGAAAAGAGTGCAACTCACTGGGATACGGCACTTATGTAGCAGCTGGGAGGTAAACTGGGTAAGAGCAGCTGTCCAGAAAATGGTGATGAGATCAGAGAAACAGCTGTTCAACTGCAGGGGCAGGAAATAGTGTTTGCAACCATGAAACCTGAATAGGGGACGCTCAATATACAGACAAGATTAGAGTTTTTTCAAGACTAGATAGTCAGGAGAGAGAAGATTAGAGTTTTTTCAAGACTAGAAAAATCAGGAAAGAGAAGGAAGAACTCTCTTGAGAAAAGGGGGAAATCTGAATAAGGTAGAATGATGAAGAACTCAGATCCAATGGGGAATGTTTTAAGAATCAGTGATTACCAAGCATTTCTGATCCCAATAAAAGATGCTTGAACTTGGACCATTTTCCTAACAGAACTGGTTTTTTTAATTCTGCTTTGCAGGAGTCAAATTAAAGAAAAGTTACAGCATTGTAGGGGGTATATATGCTTCTAGATGGTTCCTTTAGTTATGCCACACTGGGCAACACATTTAGTTTTCAAAGTTAACTTCATTTAACATTAGTCAGCACTGTTACTGCAAGCTATCAGTGCTGCACTCTCAGTGATTTTAACTTCTGACCACCAGTGAATTGTGAGAGTATTTGGGCATGTCTTCCCTAGCAATATGTAAGCTGCCCCTGACAGGCAGGCAGTAATACTCTAGGAGCAGAAGGGAAGCACAGAAGCATAAGATTGTTCAGTAGGCTTACCCAGCACCAAAGGCAAATAGAGACAGAGGGACTGTGAGAACATGGAGAGAAAAGGAAAACGAAATAAAGGTATTAATTAAAGCAGTCCTTATTAGATAGATAAGAGGTATAAGGTGCCCCAGAACCCAAGAAAACTTCCTTTTTGAAGCTCTTTATTCTCCTGCTTCTGAAAGAAGCTGTTGTTTGCCAAAAATTATTCTCAAGACTAGAAAAAAACTTAAGACACAGCGTTTGAAAAAATAAAAAAGTATGACATCAGAAAACCTTACAGAGAAATGTTTAATCAATAGATGCAATATATTCTACAGATATTTTTTATCCCCACAAAAGCAACAGTCACAAAACAGATCCAGTCAAATGGAAGATTTTTTTTTTTCAAAACTTACAACATAACTAAAACAGACTCCTAGCTGGTATAACCTCACTTAGGTTACCATATCACCAGTATCAAATGACAGTCGGAGTGTTCATGAATAACAAACAGTAATAATGAACAGTAGGTCAGACGACAAATAAAATTAAATGTAAAGAACCGTTTGCTATTTCAGCAGTCTTCAGAAATATTATTTAATCACTCAAATTTACAGCAATGACAGGAGTAACATTTGTATTCTTAATTCACCCTGCAACTTGACAAGGAAAAAAAATAGTAATAGAACTCAATTGTTACAATGGTAAATAGAGTAACTGGGAGGCAAATAAAATCCCTCGTTCTGTGGTTGGGGGTTGAAGGAGAAGCATTTAGGATTTTAGAAAGCTGATATTTCACTAGTCTGTAATGGGGATGACTGCCCTTCCACTACACTCTCTTACACTACAGTGGAAAAAAAAGGATTGCTTTATACAGCAGCACTATCATCAGAGAAATCCAATGCCATAAGTAAGAACAGAGCTGTCAGAGTTCAGGTTATGGCTTCCATCAGTTCATATGTGGTTTATATCTCATAAGTAATTGGGTGCTTTAAGTTGCTAAGATTAAAAGAAAAAAAATAATGAAATATGAATCTACAGTGTAAATTAGAAAAAACTTTTTTAAACACTTAACAAGACTTAAGTAAATTGGTTTATGAAAATAAATTGAAATTGTGGCCTTGGAATTTAAATTACTGTTAAATGTTATACATAGTATGTACCCTCGTGCCATTCAAGGAACAATATTGCTAGATTCTCTTTTAGCATTTCTAGAGCTTATTTATAATTTTTTTAATTAGCACATTTGTGGCATTCTATTTTTATTGAACTCCTAACTGAATTTTCTGTATGGATGTTGAAAAAAAAAAATTAAACACTAGCTTAACTAAGCTAAAATATTAGTTGTACCATCACTACCTTGTTCCCATCTAATCCACACAGATCAAACTCCTCAAACATAAATATATTCTATTCCAAAGTAATCAGATGATACAAAATGAAAAACAGAAACAAATGGAAACTTGAGAGATTTGGAAAAATCTTACACAAGGGCATTACAATTTTAGCAGCCATTTACGCTCTCTGTTCAGTGTTATCTATGGGTTATTAGAAGATAACTGGCAGTTACAAAGTAGCATTTTATTTCTAATTTCTATTGACAATCTTTCTATTAGAAAGAAAATTTAAGCTTTTTTTGGATACCAGAAAATATTGTTTAAGAGAATGCTGTTACTCTAGATACAACAGGTTGCTCTTGTAACTGAAATATGCATCTCTCAGGACTTTACTGGTAAGATGAAAATCAAAACTAATTAAGTTTCAAAGCTTGGCTGTAAAAACAGTAATAATAAATACCTATTCACTAAACATTCAGCCTTTTCCCCATATTTATTTTACATGGCTCTACACTATTTTATGTACTTCTTTTTATTTATAAGGGAAATTAGCCTCGCTACATTTTAAGCAAAAGATCTATATTCCTTTGTATTAGATATTGTTTAGCTGGTTTAAAATTCACACCTAGCAAGAGATAGCCACTAAGAAGTATCGTTTAATTCCCAAAAGCCTTAACACTGCCTTTGGAGCAACAACCTGCTGTTTGAATACGTACTTTCCTAACACTGTATTGAGTCTAAATCTGACTCCCTTACTTATAAGAATGTCATATAGACAGTGTCAAGATACAATGTCTGTGGCTTCTACTCTGCTATGCTATAGGAGGAAATTAATTTGGCTTGAAAGAGTTCATTTTTTATGAATCTATTGACTCATGTTCTGTCAGAAAAAATCATCTCCGAGCAGTGGAAGTGCTAAAAGTTCACACCATCAGTTATTTCACAATAGCTTCCATGTCTGCACAGAATATAAGCTGACAGTAATAAGAGGTCTATGTTATCAGACACAGCCTGTAATGTGCAAATAGTATTTGAGTGATACTTTGAACAAAGGTATTCTATTTTATTTAAAAACTAAGTACTGGGAAGAGTGGTGGGAGTGAAGAGAAGTGAAAAGAGTTTTTTTTTTACCTTTCCAAGATGCACTGTCTCTGATATGCCTTTACTATTTTTTTAAGGTAAAAATCCAGCTAATGCAACAGGTTTATGCTGTAGAAGTGGTCCCCAGTTGCTTGTTCTAAAGCTGGTTCATAACATCAAAGACCTACTATTCTTTCAGTTTGTTGTTCTCCAAATAAGTGGAAACCCCAAACCCTCAATTTCCAAAGCATTGTTCTATATGTTTAAATTAAGAATTTTCTATAGCATTCTTTATTATAGACACGTACTGCCAATAAAATGCTATTTTCCTGAAGTAAAACTCAGCCATAAAGCCTCACATCCTCAATTTATACCTCAATCAGAAAGCACCTTTGCCAATCTTTATAACACAGAACATTCCTATTTTTGCAGTCCCTCGATCGTCTGAGAGCTAAAGCACAAACAGCTGTAGGACAAAAATGATTGCCAGTTTGTTAAACAATTTAATCAATGTGTGCTAAGAAGTTTAAACTTGTGTTTATACCTCTTCTATTTTTAAGTCATTGAGAAAGTGTGTTTTCTTTGTGTGTGCAAACATTTAACGAGAGCAGCAAAATTTATATAAAGATTATTTAAAACCTGTTTTCTTAAGAATTGCATTACTGTTCTAAAACTATTGCACACATGAAAATGTACATAAAACATCCTTCTTTCACCACAGAAATATCACAAAACATGATTTCAATTTTGCATAATCACAACCTACCTCTTTTGGCATGAAGGACAACAAGCATTGCAAAGCTGACTTTCCCTTTAAGGTGACAGAATACAAATGAGGATTTGAAGAAGAGCAGTCGACTGTCAAATAAAATTCAGAATCAAATTACAGATGCTATTACACTAAATACTAACTTTGTAACAATTGTAGTACTTCAAAGTGATTTTCAACATATGGTACCTAGGTATTTGTATGGTAAATATTTCTCAAAGTTACAAATAAGTATAGTCTTTCTCATGAGGATTCTGGAGGTAATTCTGAGAAGCATTCATCATCAGCAACTTTCATTTACATTAGCAATTTGGGAGAACACAATATTTCATAAAAGAACCTCACTGTCACTTTTGGTCATCATCCATATATAATACTACACTAAGATACAACTAAATATTATAATACTATCTTGAAAAAGAAAACACCCTGAAAGCTTGCAGGGTGACAAGGCCATACAAGTAGAACTGCAAAATTCTCTCATGAATACAGATGCTGGAACACTGAAGGAGGTGTTAGGACTGAAGTCGAAAAGGAAATAGCAACAATAAGTGAAGGGTAAGAATCTGCACTAGTTCTATCAAAAAAACAAAGAATAGCAGCCTAATTCCATATATTGCCCCAATCTCATCGTGCTTTGGCATCATGCAGAGCAGATGTCATGCAGACATCCTGCACCACTGGGAAAAGGGAAGTCCAGATTCTTGCACTGATGATGAACTAACAGAAGGGTAAACATTGCCAGAAGAGCAGTAAGAAGTCCAAGAACAGGGAAAGAGAATAGTTGTTTGACTTTGGTTGGTTGGTTTTTTTAATTGCTTATCTATTTATTTATTTATTTAAACTAGCAAGTATGGAGAAAAAAAATAATTTAAATTAAGCAGCATTTTAATTGCTTTAAGTTTTCTTACATCAGAAAATTTGTATACCAGAAACTGTCAGATTTTCTTTCAGCATTATGCATTCTTTATTTAATGAAAATTGTGATATAGCAAAGGCAAGTACCTGAATGGTCATTAGCGTTCAATTTAAAATCTTTATGCTCAGAAAAATCAAACTCCACTCTGGTACACGCTTGTCCTTTGTTCTGTAGCAAAAAGGGAATTGATTTTGTACAACCGACATAAACGCCATCAAAATCAAGTACTTCCTGTAAGTATAAAGGAAAAAAAATAAAGCAAAAAGAAAATTTGGGCCAAAGCAGTGTGAAGTCAAGTTTATAATTGAACTGAATATATTAAAAATATTCATGTTCAAAGATTTAAAGATTATAATAACAGTCTTCGTTAATCAATTGTCTTGCAAAACCCTTATCTCTAAAATCTTTCCAGAATGCAAAACAGAACAGAATTCAACACATAAGTCCAGTTATACCGTCAGATAAGTTTTCATCATTCAGAGAACAGATCAGGTTGTTTTCCCCTTACTGCTTTTTTTTCCAGTAACTACCTTAAAGAAATCCTCTCACTTTTAACATACTTTTTCCAGATTGTCAAATTCAAATGCTGAAGCCATCAGCTATCATGTAGTGCAACTGTGATATGCATATTTATTTTTTAATTTCTCTTCCCAAGTTCTTCTCTTTGATAATTTCATCAGGTAAATTATATGGGGGGGAAAGTGAAAAATATGAAGTAGAGGTGAACCGCTTTGACACCTACAAAAAGCAAAATGCTATTGATCTTACCAGCTTCTGTTATTTCTTTATACTTACCACATCAATGTTTATTTCAGGGATCTCTACAAATCCATCAATCCTAAGCACTAGTACTCCTGAATTTCGCACTGCTACCTAAATAAATGGACAACAGTGTGATTGCTGACAAGGTCATTTTAACATAATTATATGAAAAATAACCCTTTTCTTTAAAAAAAAAAATTAGCCTTCCCCATATATATAGAGTGCAGAGAGACATTCAGCATAACTTGTAATGAAAATATGAAAATAACTCTGCCCTTATGATATAAGGCATTTTCAGAATGGAGATATAAAGTAGTAAAGAAAATGCCTTCATTTTCTAGAATATAGAGAGAGAGCTTCCAGAAACATGTAGCTGCAAAGAAGAACCAATCATGCCTTCGTGGCATACCATGTTGGAGATGGTCATAGCCATCAACTGGGAAAAAAAAAAAGAAAAAAAAAAAGAACAAAAAATTTAAAAAGACCATTCTTCTTTAGACAAAAATAATGTTGCAGGAGGCCGTACCACTAGATAGATTGCTATCACTAGCTCATTCACTAGAATAAATAGTTTCCTCCAACAGGAGAAAGCTTGAGCGGATGGGTCTTCTCAACAGCTGTGAGGATTAGAAAGTATACTATTATAGAACACAAATGGCTCAACAGAGGTGTTAGTACAAAGTAGATACTATTGTTCTGAGCAATACTAAATGTTTTTTAGAAGTGGAAAAAAAAGAAATGGATGCTAGGTTTAGCGAGCATAACATAGGCAACCACAGAAGATGAAGAACACAGGATCAGAGTCAGAAAAAGCAGCAAAGAGCAACCCTATGGGGTTTCCTTTTGATTTTCTTTTTAATTCATTCTTACTAACCTGACCAAGGACAAGATCGGGAAGCAGAAAATAAAACAGGATTAGAGGCTTATTGCACTCCTATTATCAAATCAATTCTTATTATCAAATCAAACCTACTAACTCTGAAATGACCACAAAAAAAAAAAGGGTCTAGAAATTGCACCGTAAAGACCGTACACCATAAAAACTACAGACGTCTATGTGATCTTCTGAAGACAATCACAGGTTAGTTTCAACAACTCACCAATGGAATATTACGTATCAGCTCAAACTGAGGGCTGTTTTGATACTTCAGAGCAGGACTGAGACAAAATAACAGAGCACAGAGCAGCTCACAGCAACCATCAACTGCTGTAGAAAACCTTTTTTCTTTTTCTTAAAAAGCATTAGAAAACTAGAGACAAAACACAAAAGATGCCCACACATCTCCACACAACATAACACTCAAAACACAAAGTTCTTCCAGCTTTGAATACCTCCACTCTTGTATCAAAACTCTTTTTTGCATTTGGAGTGAAAGAGATTTGGAGATTAGCATAGCCTCCTACAGGAACCACTCCTTCAGATGGGGTGACTGTCATTCCAGGCAGCGGGCTTGAATCAAGAACCTTCAAAAAAACATCAAATATTAATAACACTGAAAAAGGTGGTGGTATGGGATTTTTTTTTTTAAAAATACCAATATATACATCATGAAAATTTTATATTCTTCACCAAGAACCTTCGCAACATATAATGCTAATTTGGACTTACAAAAATACAGATAAAATAAAATAAGATTCCTAAATGTGATGACCAGCAATTTCTACTATGAAATAATATTTGCACTTCAACTGCAAATTTCACCTTCCTGTTTTCAGGTTGTCTCCATGAGTTATTAAAATTAAGACATGCCATCTAGCAAGTCTCCAGAATATTCTACAAAGCATTTTTTTCAGTGTCAGATACATTCACCAGTTCTTTTTTGATGTTTACAGTAAGAAGACAGACTTGGGACCCTAGTCCTGTGAAGTTTGGTAATAGTATCAGGAGTAAATATTTGGATTATCTACAATTAGTAAGGAAAAAAATAGAATTTGTTCACTTCTAATGCATTCAAAACAGATAACCTTTTAAAGTACAGCTACACAGGTGATAATTCCAGGATCAACCAGCCATTTCTTGGCTTATGAGTACTTGTGGAGCCTTAAGAGCTGAGTATGTTTGTTGGTCTTATAGATTATGCTGATTTTATTCTTTCAAGCCAATCCCCAAGAAAGTGGAAATAATACTGGTTATTACAATGCTCAGTCGATAAACAGAGAAATATGCTACAAACCAACATTAATTATTTAAGTCTCTTAGTACCATAATGTAGAAAAAAAATTCTCAAGGTTTTAATGAGACATATTCTGCTTCACTAAATAAATAGAGTAAATTGTTCTGTGATCACAAGCATTAATGAGGTTAGGTTGCCTACTAATGCATGCAATATGTCTTTACCCACTTTGGCATCCATCTCTCTTCTCTTATCCAATTCATAATATATAATATCTTCCTCTCAGATATCAGTCTAGCAAAGTAACCCCATTTGCTGTGACTTGCCTGGGTCTATGCATGCAATGGTTGGGCAGCCAGTACAAACAGGATGACTAGCCAGTTTACTCTGTCCCTCAAACTATAAAATCATCCAAGCTGTAGCTGTTTTTCATAGAGCACACTAGGATGGGTGAAGAACCCTCAGCACTGGTTCTTCATTAAACTTACAGAATCTTTCAGACCATTACCACTTTGCTTTTTTGTCAGTCCATCTAGTCATCATTCCAGATTTGACAGAGGTACAGAATACCTATTCATAGAAATCTTGTTCCTTTAGAAAACCAGATGAAAATTTAAGTAGTATGTATCTAGTAACTGAAAACGATCCTGTTAAATGATATGATATGATAAAATGAGCTCCCTTCCTACTCATGCCAAGAAATTACATATGCTAAAAATAATTTCAGCTTACTTGGAAGTACGCATGATTGTACCCTGTGTTTTGAAGAATGGCTGTGTTACAAGTAGATAAACCCAATGGACTATGACGGAAGAGTATCCTTTGTTCCATAAACTGAACTTTAATAGGACCAAGCTATAAAAAAGAAGAGCAAACAAGCAGAGGAAAGAGCATATTACTTAGTAGAAATAAATAATTCAGTCCAATTTCTTTTTCGTTACAAAGCGAGCTAATATACTTGTGGAAACGCATAAATTAGAAGTATTCAAATAGACAAACAACTGTTTAAATGTGAGACAAGATTTATTGAGTGTAGTGAACATCTCCACATTCAAAGCAAACAGGCACAACCCCAGAGATATTTCTGGGTTAATTTCAAGACAAATAAAAATATTTTAAATTAATTTAATTTATCAGCATGAGCTCCATGATTATTTAAAATCCTAAATGTGTGATCAGTAAAAGATATGGCTGTGATTTTAATACTAGTAGAAATGCTAATATGCTAATTTACACACATCCTGGTTTACATATGGCAATTTCCAGTGCTTCAAAAGAAGACAAGGTAAAAAAAAAAAAGCTACTGGGAGCAGGAGAGGTGGGGGAGGAATAAAAGACAAAGCAGTCAAAAGGAAGGGAAAAGTTTTCTTGGTTCCCAAAACAGAAGTTCTAGAACATGCAAACAGTTGATTACAGTTGGGGGGTCGGGGGGGAAGTGTCTCCTTCACACTCTCTAGCATGTAACATAAGATAGAAAATGATTAACATAAGCTAAATTTCACCGTTTAGAATATTATCCAGAACACCACTCCTCAAATTATAAAATACCAAGTTCAAATGACAATTCAAAATTACATTTCAACCTGTTGTTACCCTCAAGCTCCGAAACATACCTTCCCATACACACCTTTATTTTTATCCCTTGAATATAAAGAAATATCATACCACCTCTCATTCTTCTTTTAAAAAAATGTATATTTTGCTTCTCTAGATCTGCTGTATGAATTCTTACCTTCACAATACATTTCAACTTAACTTTGTTTCCTTTATGCACATGCAAGTTGAATTCTCCTGCTTCTGGAGAGTTGAACCCTGGCTGCCAAACAACTTCACATTCCAGATCGCTATAGGCCTCCACAAAGCCTAAATGATTAGTTATAGCATGCACAGATACATTTAGAAAATTGCATTGCATAATTAGAAATAACATAAGCACATTAAAGTGAAATGACCATCTATTACTGAAGACTAAGCCTGCGTTTCAAAGGCGTTTAACAGTATGCTGAATTAAGTAAAATTAGTTTCTGCATTCTCATGACAATTGCATGATCTGTTCATTAGAATCCTGCAGAGTTCAGGATTCTACACTCAGAGTTCACTACTGTTTTTAAGTCATAATTAGTCAAACAGTCATCATTCTAAAAAATAAAAGAACAGACTGTCCTTCTTGTAGAGTAACAACTGTGGGAAATACCATATACATTTTCTAGCTTGCAATTGAGTCTGAACCTGTATCAGCATAAATATCTTTTCTCAAGAATCAGAGCACATCAAGCTCCTGATCCAGCCAAATCATGTTTGAACTGTGTAATGCCAATTCAGACAGCTGTTAGTTCTTTAATAATGGAACTCCAACATACTCCTCCTTCCGAATATTTTCTGTCATAGGAAAGAAGATAAAAGCTAATGTCTCACACACTTCTAATACTGATCCATAATGCAAGTGGAATCTAATCCCACATTGAATTCCATTTGTGGCTCAGACTGTCTACATCAACTTCTTAGCAGCTTCATTCATACACTGCTTTTGAAATGTTTCCTGTCCTTATGAGCTGTACGAGACTGCCAATTACCATTAAATATGTACCTCAGTTTTAGAATACTAGCAATCTGGGCTGAGTAAAACACTTCTGTAAGGGCTGCTGGCTGAACATAAAAGCAACAAATTGGACAGACAGTGCCCTTAGGATAGGGCTTATAGAGGGAGAGCTATGGTATTAAGGCTCTGATCCAATACTACTTTGGGGTCAACATCAGTATGCCTCTAATCTAAAAAGTAGAGTTTATAGCATCAGCTGAATGTTTATCTTATTTAACATTATTGATGTTTAAGATACATGGCAACACACTATACTGCATAGCATACCTTTGGCTGGTTGTATAGAAAATGCAGTTCCTCTGTCTGTAACTATAGGCTTCCAAGTAAACGCAGCAGGATGGTTTCTGGGGTTGCATATACTGACCGTTGTTCTAAACTCTGTCCCTGCTAGATAGCCAGGAATAGGATTTAAAATCACTTCCTCTGCAGACAGCTGAAGTTCAACAGACACTGCTTTTGCAACAACCAGCACATGCCCAGGGTGTTGGTTGTTTATTGTGTAAGTGAGAGATCTGTAACAAAAATACCTATTCTCAATATTTTTGTGTATTTATGTTAGAGTCAGAGTAAAAATTGTGAGATATAATAATTAGCATGAAAATACTTACCAAAACAATTGAGTGTTAACACACAGTTCAGACTGACAAGACAAAGCAATTTGTAATTGTTTTGCATACAACTTAAATCATGTCAAAAGTGAAGATCACCCCAAAGGATGATGAGTCTTATACAGTCATTTAACAGCACGAGTAAAGTGAAAGTTCCACCTCCATAACAGAAGGCTAGAAAACAGTTTGCCCATATATTTATCCAGGAGCTATATCAAAAGATCTCAGCATAGCTGCAGTGATGCAACACTGTGCCAGAATGAGAAGGGACAACTCTCTGTGGGGACAACTCTCCACGGGGAGCCACTAGAGCTAGTGTTAGGCTTAGAGTTAGGCTTAGAGCTAGGCCTAGAGCTGTCCAGTGTAGAGTCACCCCATGGAGAATTGTCCTAGACCCTGCTAGACAGGGCCCATGATTTTCCAGAAACTTTCTCCTAACAATTACACTGCAATAGCAAAACTGTTTCCTCTATATGCCTACAGCTATATCGGCTTTTGAGAGGACAGTTTGTTACTTTTTTTTAAATTCTAAGAGATATTACTACACAAGCAGAATCATGCAACATAAAACTGCATGAATTATTGCAATATCACTGCAAAGTAGAGTACACCATTAATACTTACAATAATTACACTAAGTTTAAACCAGTCACGAGTTTTTGTATTCTATTACTGCAAAGAAAATATGTAAATCAAGATAAATATAAATATGTTACCTTTTAAATATTCCAAGAGTGTTTGGCTCAAATACAATTGGAATATGAGTCTTTGTACAAGGAGGCACCACTTGAGACAATGGACTCGTCTGCCGTAATTCATCCATTTCAATCTCAAGTTGTATCCATATATGAACTAACAATTTATTGATGATGTGCAGTTTTCTGGCTGTTGTAGAATACAAACAAACATCACCAAAATCCATAGTAGGGGGACCTGAAATACATACGAAATAAGATCTTCAACATTAAAAAGTAAAAGTAATGTAAGGAGGCATAACTACTAAAACATTATGATTAAAATACTTAAGTTTATCCAATTACAGAATTAATCTGCTAGAACAATCCTTTAGCAATAAAATTTGGAAGTAAATACCATGCACAACCTGTGAATATTTTCAGTGGTACAACTCAAAAGCCAGCACCAACATTTATTTTTTAATTCTGTGTGTGTTAGTCAACTATTAGAATAGGAAAAGTGATGTGCTAATTACCAAAGGCATTATTAATAATCATAAATACTTTTTTTTTATTAATCAAGTATTCAAGTGGCTAGACAAGCAGCAACTCACTGAGAGTTTACATATTTAACCTCTTTATTTGCTCCCTGATGTGTGACCATTTGGTTTAATAACTCATGTAATTTGATAGTGACAGAATTCTCGTTACTTTATTTACTACTAACATAAGTTTTTAAGATGGTCTGCAAATTGTGGTGTTCATGGCACTAATCAAATATCATGCAAAATAGTATTTTTTGTATTAATATGTTTATCTTAATTTACCTTTCCCCAAGTGTATCAGTAGACTTCGCTACAAGTTCCAGCTTCGTTTAAAAAAAAAAAACAGCCCAGTAATACTAAAATTTTCCACTTTACTGCTAAATAATCTAAATGAAGAAAAACTGACATTCAAATAGACCAGTTTATGCCTCCCAATCCCAAAGCACGCCACTGAAGTTAATTTGAAGGAGAATCCTGAAGAGGTTTTACTTTTTTGGGGTATTACTGTTCACTGCTAGTTCCCTGAAACATTCGAAACACTCCCATGAATCTCGCCAATATTAATGCCAGTCCAGACAGTGTCCAATAACAAAGCATAAGGGTATGAGCAGCCTCATACTATGCTGTATTAATTTCTCTATAACACGCTGTAATATGAGTAGTTTTTAAAGAGCTCTCCTTTTATATGTTCATACCTAACCACACATCAGTATTTTATAAAAAGTACAAAACTTTAGTTAAATACTACTAGATATCAAGACGCCACCAAATTAAGCTATTTTCTGCTTAAGGCAAACAATCACAAACATAAATCATGTCACTATAAATAAGCGCTTTTATAACAACTATATGATTTAGTAACGAAATTAAAAATCTTACCAATGAGTACTTGATGAAGCTGCTTGGATGTCAAAGTCAGACTACAATCTTTCTTCTCTTGGGTAGAAGATGGCACAGCATTAAGCCCACTCCAAATCTGTGATAAGCACAAGATATATTCACAGAGCAGGATCAAAAATCGTATGCATTTCTATATGATAAACACATTATGCTTACATTAGTACTCTAGCATTTAACTTACTTCTTTGACTGAAGATTTAGAATCAATTGTTGCCCGTATCTGACTATTTAACAAGCAATTCTCATCTGAAGGAAGCATTTCAAACTCCAGCTTCTCCTTGTGAAGATCTGTGACTGAGATCTTTGGTGACACAAGCCCTTCAGCTGGTTTAAGGCCTATGCTCACAGAATTGTTATAAATATAAAACTGCCTACAGGGGAGGGGGGGAAAAAAAAGAGTATTGAAATTCAAATGTTTAAGGATCCCATGTTCTACATAAAAAACTAATCAAGATTTATAAACATAACAAATAATATTTGCAATGGGAATATTTCATTACCTCAAGTACAGAATATGTCTTGAAAATTCTTTTACTGTATCTTTTAGGCAAAGATTAACATCCTTTGCACATTTGTGGCAACTGCTTAGGTTGCAAGCATTATGTCTACCAAAATCACAGAATCACTAGGTTGGACCTCCAGGATCATCAAGTCCAATCATTCCTATCAACCACTAAACCGTGTCCCTGAGCACCTCATTTGCCTGCCTTTTAAATAACTCCAGGGAAAATATTATATCATCTCTAAAATACCTCTTAAAGAACAATTAAGTTGCAAAGTCAAGCACTTAATAGCTAGCAAATGCCAGCATTACCAAGGATCCTTTAATTGCATATGTCTGAGCTGGACCATTTATAGCCTAATTTTCAGAGCAATTAACTGTTCTTGGTCAAAGTTCAACTCCAATCGATCAATTTCACTTGCAACCAAGAGAGCTGAAACTTCCAGAGATCTTACAACCAAGAGAGCTGAAGCATCCAGAGATCTTACACAGATGTTTTGTACGAAGCACTCAAAATGTTTGTTTATATGTTTGATAGTAATAGTGAAATTTATCTGATAACTGTGAATTTTCTTTTCTGTTCTTGCTCTTCACGCAATATATCTTGAATATATGCATTACAGCCATACAAACAACAGTTCATCTATTACACAATGCCAATTGCTTTTTAAGAAAACCATACATTATATGCATGTATAAAAATAAAATAAATCCAGCTCTGCAGGCTTTGTCTGAATCATGATGTATATACACAGAGCAAGACAAAGTGAGATTATAAGAATAATCCACTGGTATTATTAATTTTTAATTACAGGCCTTCCAAAATGAGAAAAAACTTAAGGTATAATTATTCGTGCTTTAGAGGTTTTACAGGCTTTTTTTTTTTTTCTTTAATAAAGCTTTTAAAAATAAGAGAGCTGTCAGTTCCGCTTCTCTGTGGTTTTGCTGCACAGCATTCTGGCCAAATAGAGAAATCCATGAGGTGAGAATTTACTATAAGGCTAGAAGACCAATACAATCCTTTACTCTTACCTGCTTCACAAATTATATCATAATTTACATACTGAATCCATCACTTTGGGTGAGCTAGACGTACCAGCTGGAAATACATAAAATTTATTGAACAGAAAGAGAATCCAACACAATCAATGTTACGTTTTTCCTATTAACCATAACTAACTCTTCTTAACACTTGTCATCTTATTTTAAGTTTATTTTCAGTTTAATTTCAAGTTCCATGCCGTTGTCTACATTCTACCCAGGAAGTGATCTCTGTCTGAACATTTGAATAAAAAATGGTTTGAATGCATTATAAATGAAGGTCCCACGACTACAAGCCTTCCAGCTTAGGACAATTTTAGGTGTATGATTTGTGCCAAAGTTAATTCTGCATGTATATATATATAGAGAGAGAGACATATTTTTCATATGAGCCAAAAATCTTTATTTATCCTTTAAACAAAGTCTTACCTAGAGGCATCTCTCCGTAAACGACAGTGTCTTAAACTAGAGATGAAGTCTGTGTAGTATTTCTTATGTGCTTCTTTTGACAGTCGTTCACTGTCAGTATAAGTAAACTCTGGATCTATATAATTGTATCTGTCAGTCTTTGTGAAAATAGTCCTGTATATTTGAAGAGAATTGCAGTTTCACTACATGTGTAAAGCGATCCTGGGTCATGTTAGAATGAAAACATTGATTTTGCTACATATATATTTCACTGCAAACATTTTATCACAGCTAATTATAAATATTGACCTTGTAAAGGCAACCATAAAAATGAAATACTGAAACTCTAAGAGCTACATTTGTAGTGTCACATAAGAAAAGCAACTCAAGAAATTTATGTGTAAGAGGCTCAAGGTTAAGTTGAATGCAATGAATTTTAAAGAAATTTCAGTCTGAAAAAAAGCAGCAGTAAATTGTCATTTGAGTAACCAATTTTGATCTACTGTACAGTATATGCAAATGTGTGGGTTTAAAATTCACATTCACATAATTTTTACCTGTATGTTTTATTCCATTCACCAGGCCTAATGCTGGCTGCACGGTCATTAGGAAAAGCCATAAGTGCATCATTCTTACAACTCCTGTTTATCTGGTGAGTATGAATTTGTGTTTGGGTTGATTTAAGTATTGCCACAGGTGCTGTATCAGTGTACTGTCCAGTGCCATCAGCTACAAACTGTCCAGTTTCATTGGAAACCATTGGTGTTATACCTTAAAATTCAAACAAAATGTTACATATAGTTCTACTAATACTTTTGAAATAAAAGTCAAAGCATTAGAAAAATATTTCTTAATATTTATAATATCAAACACTCAGAGCTGCCTCTGTTAGAGCACTGTCCACAGTGTCCTAAAGCTTGTCTTAAGGGCAGCAAACACAGTCATGACTTTTGACACCGAACTCCTAAGCTATCACAACTAAAAAGAGAGCTCAGATCTTTTCCATTCTAGCTTTAGAAAAGCACATATACATTAAAGTTAAAAGAGAAAAATTGTGACAGACACCAGGCCGTGTGTTTGCTCACCAGTCCTATGTAGAGATAAACGTTTAAAAGATCATCATAAATAAATAAATCCATTCCCTTTTTCCCTCACCCACAAGAAAAAAAAAATAATACATTAAACATCGGGTTTACCCACTTTAGCCTTATTTTACTCTTAAATGGCTACAAAAATCATCAGATTTCCATTCTCCAAAGTATAGAAGTGACTGCAACTTCAACTGCCCCGGGAAGCACAGTTTGTAAGAAGCTTCATTCCAATTTCTTCCCACTTCCACTTAATACAGAGAGACAAGTAGACATACTCATCTACAGAGACTCAGAAAAGTGAACAGGAAATTACAGAACCCATCTATGTAAGGACCTGAAAAACCTCACTTTCCCTCCACACTTCAGTGAAGCTTAAAAACAAAACAGATATCAGTATCCTATAGAGTACAGATACCCCTCATCATCTCTTTATAAACTTGCAAATAGCACAAGAACTGGAACATTAGTAGAGCAAATGGTAGCCAAAAGCATTTAGAAAAGCTGACAAAATTCAAATACACTTGATCCACAGAAACATATTTTAGTTATCCTGTTGAAGCAGAAAATCTGCAGGAGTACAGGATTTCAACAATAAAACCCAGAAACTGTGAATATTCAGTTTCTCAACAATTCTTGATTGCCATAGAAATGCATTGAAATATATTCCTTAAAGTAGCAGGAATATTCAGTGGCTTAGCAACCTTTCTGGTATTAGAAGGAACAGCACTGTATTCTGACTTTCCAATTACTTCCTCTTTTTCCCCACAAAGCACTCTGGAAAAAAATGCGTATTGCCATACTGGTTTTCATTACTGAGTACATCTTCAAATGTACAGCAGTCAGTTAAGGAGTATTCAAGCTCTCCTCCTTATCTATACACAGAAACCAGCTACACCACTGTACAGGACAGCCCTGTTGCACTGTACTGCCTACAGGATGTTACAGCACTATTGATGCTAGAAAAAAAATCTGTTTCCTGTAACTAGTTTTAAAATCCAGTGACAGGCTTTGGTGTTTGCAGGATATGTTAGGAACATGAGGAACAAATTAGAGTAATTATTTTATATCCTAAAATATTCTTTATGCTGGCGTAGACATCATAGGATAAGAGCAGTCAGTGGAAGTGGGTCAGGTGGTAGGCTGTATTAACTGGCAAATTCATCTGGCAGTAGTAACTTTCAACCAGTAAGGAATACCCTTTTATCTTTCCCAACTTCTTTCTGTGTTTTACCCTTCTCTCTACTTCTGTTTCATAAAATTTAAATAATCATATGATGAAAATCCATGCCTGAATATTTCATTTTTTATTAAACTATGAAGGGGAGTACCATTATTTTAGCCATTGCCTTACACTCCCGTGAATATATGCCATACAACAGAGCACTCCCTCAGCTCCTCAAAAGAAATCTTTTTAATAAACTAAAAATAGCAAAAAAAATCTCTTTTAAAATGTTAATGTACTTTTAAAATATTTTATAATTTCTTACTTATCATTTTAAGCATCTTACCAGGATTAACTTTGAATATAATGTTTTTTCGCTTAGATTTGCACACACCAATAAAGCTCAAATATATTTGGTGAAAGGATTTTGTCTTCAAAATTCGTAAACTACTTTTCTCTAGTATTGTACCGATGATATCAACAACTTGCTTCACTTTAAATGTTCCTATTTGATGTGGAGAAAATGTAAATATCACATCCTGGAAAAGAAAAGTCATTATAAGATATATGAAGCAGAAAAGCTGGGAAAAGAGTTTTGTGTAATTTTCTGTTTGAGTCACTTCACTCCACACTTACGTCCAAGTCAGGTATTCAAAACTGGGCTTTCAGAACATGCCAGCTGCCACATACAAATTAGTAATGTAAGGAAATATAAAACTGCTTTGCACCAGACCACTACGAAGTTTCAGTTGTTCATTTCTGGGTCAATTTTTTCTCTCTTGTGCCCCAAGCTGCAGGTTTGTGAAATTATACATCTCCATATTTGACTTAAATTCATCAAAGTTTCTTCAATTAAAAAAATATATTATGATCATAGAATCATAGAATCACCAGGTTGGAAGAGACCCACCGGATCATCAAGTCCAACCATTCCCATCAATCTCTAAACCATGCCCTTCAGTACCTCATCCACCCGCACCTTAAGCACACCTCCAGGGAAGGTGATGCAACCACCTCCCTGGGCAGACCGTTCCATTGCCTAGTGACTCTTTTAGTGAAGAATTTTTTCCCTACGTGGAGCCTGAACCTCCCCTGGCGGAGCTTGAGGCCATTCCCTCTCGTCCTGTCCCCTGTCACTTGGGAGAAGAGGCCAGCTCCCTCCTCTCCACAACCTCCCTTCAGGTAGTTGTAGAGAGTAATAAGGTCTCCCCTCAGCCTCCTCTTCTCCAGGCTGAACACCCCCAGCTCCCTCAGCTGCTCCTCATAAGATTTGTTCTCCAGCCCCTTCACCAGCTTTGTTGCTCTTCTCTGGACTCGCTCCAGAGCCACAACATCCTTCTTGTGGTGAGGGGCCCAGAACTGAACATTGAGTATTTGTTATTACTAAAAGAAATGAAAAGTATCTCACAAAGTTTTGAGTATAAATCACTCTTATCAAGTCAGTAAAATATAAAAAAAAAAAAAAAATGAAAGCCGGGAAAAGCCAAGGTAAAGGTTCTTTAGTACTGCAATCATTTTTTCCAAATTTAAAAATACACTTGTTGCTTTCTGGAGTACAGGACAGAGCATTGAAAGACTCTGCATAAGGAGAAAAAAAATTACACATTTGGCCAATGCTTAATCTCATGGCTACTTAAATTGAATTGTTGCGGTTTACTTTCAAGAAATTCCACTGCTGACCACTGGAAAGTAATCTGCAGATCTACATAATCTAAGAGAAATTGATGGTTACCTTTGCAGTTCCTTCTCCAATTTTTCCTTTTTCGGGAGAAATATTAAAGTGAGCAGTCTTGCGGAAGTTGAATGTTACTGGAAGGGACTCCGATTCATTTTTGAGTGTGCACATTACTTGTGTTTGTTCACCCGGGAAACAGTTCATAAAGTTAATAACTGGTCCTGGATTAAAAGTTAACATGACAGGAACTCCAGAACCTGTCAAAGCTAACTCCGTGTCATGAGGATGATTCACTGCATTAGATAAAAACAAAAAGCCAAACAAACTAAAAATCTCACATACCTATTAGCTAACAAATGGAAAAGTTATACTGTAGTTCTATGGCTGCAAAACCAAAATGATATCATAATACAATATGATTTATAATGCAATATTCTATAAACTTAACATAAAAATGCAATCTAATATGCACTTGAAAATGCACAAAACTGGTATGACCAAAGTGTTGGTGACTTGCAGATTGCTAGGTTTTTTTTATATCCTCCAAATATTTACACTTAGTGTTCAAAGAGTTTTTAGTGCTAAAGCATTAAAGACTTAAGTTAAAACAATTTATTTGTATTTATATAAGTAAAATACAGGTTTTGAATAAAACTGCTAAGAAGATTTAGAAATTAAAAAGAAATCAAGACATACAGTTCTATCATTCATATAAACATTACTGATGTTGACTGTACATTTCGGATAACATACTTGTGATTGCTGTGGTACCATCACTGAGTGCCTGCAGATAGGCAGCATTACTTCCAGCAGCTTCAAATCTCAGAAACAGTACATAATCTTGTTTCAGTGGTGGGTCATTCACTCCTGAGTCCCTTTTAAATTTTCTGTAAGAGTCACAATTTCTAATTAGAAGTTGGTGAAACACCAAACCACCAAATCCCAGCCCACAAAAATAAAATCAAGACTTCTTTTTCATCATCCAGTCTGACTTCTTTGCAGTTGGTCACAGCTTAAACAAATGACCTTTATACTTACTTTCAGAAAATGGAATGGTAACAAATTTCAGCTCAACAATATCTATATGCTTATTATACTTGTCATTTGATATCTTTTCTGGACTATAACAGTTTTCTAAACTCATATTACATGCTTAATATTCACCTATAGAGTTTAAGTCGGAGTGCATTTGTTTTTTCTTTTCCTTATCCAAAGAAGAACTGCTCCCTTATGCTTCCATTTTCTCTAATGGAATTAAAGCTCTCCAAAATGTTTCATTCTCTTGGTGATGAAGCATATGTATTATTTCATAATGCTGCATATATAGTATATCTTAATGAAATAAAGCTGCAGTCATTATAAAGGCACTTAATTTGACAGAAATTGGAACTCTCAACAGTCTTCAGAGATTAAACACATTTAATGGGAGCTGAAATTATTTCCCTTGGCAAAATTTAATAAAATTTGTGTTCTCAAAAAAGAATCCAAACCAATTCTTGGTTCAAATACATCTTTAATGTATTATAAAACATCTCCCAAATAATCACTTCAGATTTTGTTTTCTCATTTGAAATATCATGCCAAGCAATTTCTTTTAGAACACACAAATGCCTAAGAAGTCATTCAAAAAAAATTTGCAAAGATGTTAAAATTATTTTCTCTAACGCAGCTTGTTAACTAATAGTTTAGCTAAATCAACATCTGTATGCGTCTGTCTAATTTGGACCACTCACTCACTTTGGACTAAAGCACAATGTAACCAAAGATTTTTCATAAGGTAGCAAGGTTCCTTGACTGGGAATGCATAAGATCAAGGTGGAAACATCTACATGTCTTGTACTATTTTTGAGGCTTAAGTCTTGTAACGCAGCATCTGCACTCCTCTGAAGATCTGTCCCCTAAAAAATATTGAAAATGTGGAATAGTTCAGGCTGTTCTGCTCCCTTTTTTGTGTTGTTTGTATCTTCCATAAGTAGACATAACATAAGTAACAATGCCAAAATAGTTACATATCACAAAGCTAATCAATTGATTTTTAAACATCAGTTTCATGTCAGTGTTTTGAATTCCCTTTGTTTGAAGGTTACACTCACTCAGATGATTTCACTGTTTGAGAAAAACAAGTGAAACCACAGATGCTTAAAATCTTAGAATTCAAAACATACTTTGATAACTCCTACTAAATGATAAGCAATCCAGTAGGTCAAGTAAAATCACTCCCAGAAAAGCCTAAAAAAAGAAAGGACATACCCAGGGAACATACTTTACGTTGTTAGGGTTAAGATGCCACATAGTAAAAGGGAAATATCCAAAAAGAAATTAATTCCAGGTGTAATTTACAGAAAAGAATGTATTGGTTTGACAGAAGTTTCAGAAAGCCTATTGATCACAAAATAGTTTGACGCAGTAAACACTACTAGAAGACCAGAACACTTTCTTACCATCTCTCCTCCAAGGGCATTGTCTTCCAGTACTGCTACCCAGTTCATGCTCTCAGGACTTTCATTGTATAAAGATATTTGTTCAGTCTTTGAACACCCAAAGTAAACAGGTCCAAAGTTAACGCATTCTACGGTATTTCCACAAGACACTCCTAGAATTTTAAGTACTCGTTCAACCACAGCACCTTTGACCCAAACTTGAGTGCAGCCATGGCCTTCCAGTTCCACTCTGTCAGTAAGAGTAGCAAGCAACAATAGGTAATGCTGAAAAATGTTAGAAATATTCAGTGTGGCTTATCTTAGAACCTATGCAATACTGAACCAAATCAGAGCATTTAAATTACAATGTCATATCTAAGAGGAATTACCAGTAAGGAAGAATCACACATTACATGGTAAAGTTCTGGGTAGCTTTGGAGAGTTTTTTCCCCTTTTTTAATATTTGATACAATAGGAAAAGCATCTCAAAAGTATCAGAGATGTCCAAAGGTTACAACATTGCTCCTATTTCTATCTTTGTATCTAGATATCAATTTTAGCATAGACTGAGTAATGTTCTCTTATGTAATAGCAGCTAGAAGTTCATCTGAATAACTATATTTTGACAATATCACAAAACACTAAAGGACCATTTAGATATTTTCAAATATTTGTTAGTAGAATTCTACAGGAACAAAGCATATGTGTTCCTATTGCACAAAAGAATGACATTTAATAATATAATTTATTGTTTTAATGGAATCAACTATCCTGAAAGTGAAAAATAACCACATCTTCTTCACTATTATAAGAAAGCTGGATTGAAAAGGACATCCCAGATTGGTATCCGCTTTCATATTTTGGCACTTCCTAAAACATCTGTATTTACCATTTGGAAAAAAGGCAAGGTAGGCATTTAAAAATAGTCTGCTTTTTAGAAAAAGTTACTGCTTGCAAATACACTCCCTCCATTTAAAAAAAGACAAACCAAAGGACAACATAATGTTTCTGATATTCCTGAAATGCAAAAAGTCAAAAGAAAAATAGCAATATTACAGGAGTTAAAAGAAGTAAGGAACACAGGATGCATAGAAAAGTGAAAGATACAAAAGCTCTTAGTTATATACCGAGATATGTGCAAACTTCCTGTATCATTACAAATTATGACAGATCTTTAATAACACAGCCAGGCACACAGTTTATGCATCACTGTTCTGTGGAGGTAATACAATCATCAAAATAATTTAATTTAATAGAAATAAATAGAGGAGACAATAACTGACACCTAGGAGCTTAACTTTTTTAGATAAACATTAATAATAAAGACTGGAATTACTAACAGACAAAAATGTAATGTATAGAGCTGGATTTCTTCAGTCATACACTCACTTAATTACTTCTTTGATGATTCTGGGTACATCTGTGCAGATATCCACATTAACCCTCTTTACAGATTTTGGTTCTACCACTCCACTGGTAGGTTCTATGTTAAGCAGGACATCTCCATCGTAAGATATTTCAAACATACCTCGAAGAAATAGAACAATAAACAGGATGTTACATAAATAAAGTTGCAGACTTACAGTCTTCTTTGGAATTACGAAACACACAATGCAAATATTCACAAGCAGTACATTTTCCAATGGAAACAGGAAATATGGAGTTAATCTTTTTCAAAACTATTTCTAACACATAATATATGATTATTTCCAGAGTTATTTAAATATTACACTAACATGTCTAATGCAACTTTGCAAGTTGTGAACTGAACAGAAAAGTTATTCACATTCCAAGCAGAAGTAACTATGTTATAAAGTGGAAGTAATTAACATTTTGTAAGTTATGTGATATTGTATACACAGCTTTAGGCAGCTACTGTGGCCAGAAAGTTAAGTACATATAGTAAGTAATACCAGTTTTCATTTGGTATGTACATAATGCAATTTATTGTAGAAAAGAACAGCTAACTTTTCTAGGTTATAAAAATATTTTTAAATGTGAAAAAAATTTAAATGTGCATTTAACCAGCAGTCCTAATTGTAATTATATCATAGGTAGCAATAAATTGTTTCAAATGTTGTAGGAAGAATGCAGCATTTGACCTGAGATAATAGACAATCTCTCATATGAAGTCAAACCAGGAATAAAGGTACAGTTTTGTCCATGGGATGACATGTGAAATGCAATCCTTGAGTTACAGGCCACGATACAGCATTTCCTGCTGATACAGTTTATGTGCTGCCTGTTAGTGTGATCTCCTGTATCACGCTTTACAGAGCCTACGGAAACAAATTCAGCAGCTATTCTTTTGTATGCTCCCAATACATTCTTCACTAACCACTACTTCCATTCTAATTTTGCCTGTGTCCAGCCTTGCAAAACTCCATGATGCAACCTCCATGCATCATACAACAGAGCTTGTAAGTAGAAACAGTTTCTACACAACATGAGAAATTTAATATCATGCATATTCATATGCATATGTAACATAGGTTATTTCATTTTCTTTACCTACTCATCATTCCCCAAAGAAAGAAGTTATTATGTATAAGAGCTGATTATATAAACTATATACTACGTATTTAAGTGGAGCTGGCTGGAAAAAGACAATATCTCCTTTGTTTCTTGGAAAAAAAATAAGAAAGGAAAATAAAATATTATTCTAACTAGACAGCCATTTGATTTTTTTTTTTAAGTATTGCAAAACATCTCTGCATTACTACAATCACATATTTTCTGTTGGTACAACATTTCATGGGGAAACCTATGAAGTAAATGTTCACACAAGCTATGCCTTATGCAAATAAAAATACCTGATGATATAATAAACAGCTGTACAATTGAGGAACAAAAACAACTGACTGCCTTAAATCTGTGTTTGAAACTCAGTGTAGTTGCCACCCTGTTTCTGGAGAAAGGTGTCTGCAGCTTTGCCCAGTGGAAAAGGCTGTCAAGTACATTGTTTGGATTATGTGAGCATTCTTATTCTCCATTCTCCATGTTACTTATACTCCTTGGAAAGGTTCATCACAAAAGCCAAAAGCTGAAGGATGTGCATATGTTTTGGAAGTTGTGTGATTTCAAGAGTTATGGCAGCAAAAAAAAAAAAGACCTCTCATTATCTTCTAGTAACAAATACAGTTTGGTTCTCATCCTAGAGGACTTTAGCTCTGAAAGTAGAGGGAGCTTACAGTTATTTATTTAATAGACAGCTATTGGGATTACATTATCACAAAGACCAGAAAGCAAGAGCAAACTTGATTTGCTACTATTTCTGTTGGACATAGTAAACCAATGAGCAACTGTTATTTTTTACATCTTTCAGATGGCACCGAAATGTAGAGAAGTCCTAAAATCTGGTAAAGTTCTAAACTCATTATTCTTCCCTACATGGAAATAAAGTACTCTCCAGAGAAGCAATGGGCCAATTATAGAACCTTCCGCTACAAGACTCATAATCTGCGTAACCCAAAACTTCAGTTAATCCGCACTTGGCCACTGAAGTGTTAACTTGCAGAAAATTACGTTCTCCAATAAAATTAAATATTGGTATAATTTAATGCATACTAAATATTTACCTGAAGATAATCCATGGTTAGCAATACTAATCTTTTTACTAATTATTTTACTGTTTGCAATCACTGCACCAAAATTAATCTCTGACTCAATTTCCAGATGACAAGATGGAATTAATCTGCAGAGAAAATAAATGGTTATGTTTTCCCAAATCTTGAAAATACTTTTGCATGTTTAAAGAAATCTTATTACACACTCCATTCAAAGAGAGTTCTTTTTCCCTAGTTCTCCCACCAATGTTTTTGCAATGCAGTTCAGCAGTAGAGCATACACAGGGAAGATATAGAAAAGATGGAGCTATCCATCAAGCTGTTTAATGACTAACTACTGTAACTTTAAACCAATATAGCCTTACACAATTATTTTACATTGAGTGTATGCACTTATATCTAATTTTAATTATCTAATTTAACAATCTTAATTTTGTAAGGAAAGTTACTATTTATTTTCAATGCAACTGACAGATCAATTAGATAGCCACATGTGACACCTATTAGCAACCCTCCCACATGATTAAGCTGCCAATAGTAACAGCAGCACAGGAACTTTTGTCCATCATACCCAAGCAGCGGGATACCAATTATGTCATCTTCTACTAAAAGAAGAATTCTGTCTTCAACATCTTCTGCACTCTCTGGAGAATATTCCACAAAAGCTGTAACTTGAAGTCCAGGTGCAACAGGTTTTTCTGGATTTTCCACAATCAATTTAAACTGCAAGTTAAAAAAACAAATATTTTCTTATTTGTTAAACATTTCTAGATTAAAAAATACCTACTCTTGGTCCATTTTCAGAAAAATAGGCAGATGGAATGAAAATTCAAGACCAACTTTAAAATATGCAGGATTTTATAGAATTTTTATTTACTGAAGTTCATACTTTGTACAGTAAAACAGAAAGACACTAACCAATCAAATTACATAGAAGAGTCTGTTTAGCAAAATATCACTTCTAGTCTTTCCAAGAGAGCTCTAGCTTTTCCTACGGTTGCAGTAAACCTTCTGAAGCAACACAAAATCAAGTCAAGAAACAAGGACTAAGTCTCAGTCCAAAGCAGCAACAGAAGGAGATAGTAAAGTGTTCCCTCTGGGTCTGACTGACATTCAGCTAATGCCTTATAAAGTCTCCCTGAACATTAAAAATATCCTTGAAAGACTCATGGCATCTCCAGATTTGGGGATCAAATGAAAAAGAAAAATACAGAAGCAGCTGACAGAAAGCACCTTTTTCATCTCTCCAAAAATAATTCTGGATATGTTGTTATCTGTAAGCATCTCCTTATACCCAACACCCACTGCATATCTTTCCTTGAACAAAATACACGAGTAACCCACCAGCACATAGTGGGAAATCCAGCAATTCCCACGTTCCGAGGAAAGACTCACTGCAAGGCCCAGAGCTTCTCTGGTGTTTCAGTCTTCCTACAATTCACATCACTCAACACATAATCAGCTTCTGCTCCATATAACCAGTTTAATTACTGTTTCTTCCTGAGAGAGTCATCCCTCTTTCTGAAAATAAAAATCCCCCTTTCTGAAACTGTCCTATGATCTCAGTATTTTTTTAAGTTCTCTGTTCTAATTTACATTTGAAATATGCACGCATATAATTTACTACCATCTTGATTCTATTGTCTAAGCATCTTCTATTCCTTTAAAACTTTTCTAGCAGTAGGAACACTTGTCTAAAGGAAATTTGTTATGTAATATTCATTGTGATTATGGGCTTGATTTTGAAAGAGTAGAAATGTTTTAATTTTGAAGTATGTAGAATTTAGCTCTTCTCTAAAGTAAATTAAACAGCCACGCATATTCATTCTGTATAAGGGAAAATGAATATATTATACTAAAAAATCTTAATGAAACCTATGGAATACTGCTTTGTGAGCTAAATTCCTTTAAAGGTATTTCTTGGCCATGCACTATGACAGCTCAGGGGAGCTTACTTTTCAGTTCTTGAACTCTGTGAATGTAATGCCTCAGAAAATTCATAGATGAGTGACACACTTTAGAGCCATGTAATCACAGAAAGCAGCATATGGTCTGGGAGTGAGAAAGGGCAACAGATCAGACCTTTCTGGAACTGAACACATGAAGTGGAATCTTGTTGCCTAACTGTCATATTGATTGTCTCATTCATAAATAGCATTAAAACACTCAGCAAAAGGCATGAGAAATTCACAAAGGTGAAAACTCATAAATTATGATTGAGTAGCATTTTCTCTTTTATAAAATTGACTCTGCCTTTCCAGTTCTGGAGCACATGAAAAATTGATTAGGCTGATGAAAACTAACTAAATGGAATAAGCCCAGCCCTACCATATCAAGCACTCTCAACAGTTTCCAGCCAGTTCCAAAATTCTTCAGTTACAGTGTAATAAAAATCAAGCTGCCTACATTAGACAAATTAGCATAATTTAGGGAGATAAAATGCATACACAATCTTGGCAACTCTTGCCCTCAAAAAGAAAGGCTGACTACTCAACATTGAAATTATACCAGGTACTTCAACTGCCTTAAAATCATTTTCATTACTACTCTGGAATATTCTTATTCATAGTTCAAGTCAAAGGGAACACAAATGAACATCAGCTTCAGTTCAACCCTCAATGCCAGTTCAACCCTTCAATCACTATTTTAACATAATTAATGGATAATAACCTAGCTAGATGAAAGGCCAGTATAAAACTACTAAACATATCTGGGTTTTGCTGGGCTCACATATGTTACAAGTCAAGGGTTAAACTGGTTGGAATTGTAAAGATGTATTTGCCTTTCAGAAGTCTGTGTAGGCAATGATTTTTCCAGACCTAATCGGATGCTATTAATAGCAATCATACAACCTTGAGAAAAGATTGTCAAACCATCTTTTCTGAGAAAGCTCTCCACAAACAAGCACCACAAATGTACTACTCAAAAAAAAAAAAAAAAAATCAGAACACAATACAGAAATAGAGCTATCAAACAGCCGTATGGAAATCCAAACAAAAATAATTTCAGAAGCTTTGCCCTTCAGCTGGACTGGAACACTTCACAAATTTCTTGTGCAGACCATAGTAAAATGTTCCATTTCAGCACAACACTCCCTGAAATAACAAGGAACATATGGGCTTCTCGAGGAATAAAATTTCTGGAGAGTGCAGAGCTAGGCAGCAAGGCTAAGCAGGATTGGTGACCAACAAGGGGCCTCATGTAGCAAGACATACAAGAAAGCTAGTTTACTTCTACTGAAACTATACATTTAATAAACAAGGAAGCACTCTAATTGCTCAAACTCCAGGAAAACATAGAACAAGCAAGACTAGAACTCATTTCATTCTGACTTGCAAGCTTCAAATGAGCATCTTTATTCAAAGCTCTACATAGGAATATTTTTCAAGTCTCACAGAAATGACACCTACATGTTCTCACAAGAAATTATAAACCAGGACTTGTTCCCCCTCTCCAGAATAACAGTAATATAGAATTAGTAACATAGAATAACATATAGCAACATGGAGTAATAGTATAATAACTGTCATGCAAGAAGCAATTCAGACAACTTTGGCTTTGAGAATTGCCTCTTAACCTTTCCAGTTTATCCAGTTATTCAGCTACTTTAAATTGATTACCAATTCACTGGCAAATTCCAGTCATTTCCATAAGCTACTCGGGCATCCATTGCAGCATTTTTCATTTGCAGTAGCTGAACACAGACAAGCCTTTTTCCACTTGCCCAAGCTGCCTCTCACATGGGACCTACCTAATGAGGCAAACCTGTGGGCAGGCATCCTTCTGCAAAACTGCAGGAAGCAGAAGTGATATAAGACATGGTTACCTTTACAAAAAGTACAGTATTTTGATTTAACATTAAAGTTAAACCTTGGAAAGTAATAGAATATGCATAAGATTTCAGGGGAAATTTATACATATGCATGTAAGTGGGAAATACATTCTGTAACCAGCTCTCATCTCACTCCACATACAATCATAGAATGGCTTGAGTTAGAAGGGACCTTAAAGATCATCTAATTCCAACCCACCTGCCATGGGCAGGGACATGTCCCACTAGATCAGGCTGCCCAAGGCCCCATCCCTGAAACGGGGCAGCCACAGCTTCCCTGGGCAACCTGTGCCAGTGTCTCACCACCCTCATCGTGAAGAAATTCTTCCTTATGTCTAGTCTGAATCTGCCCCTCTCCAGTTTATATCCATTGCCCCTAGTCCTATCACTAAATGCCTTTAGAAAAAGTCCCTCTCCAGCTTTCTTTTAGCCCCTTCAGGTACTGGAAGGTTGCTATAAAATCTCCTTGGAGCCTTCTCTTCTCCAGGTTGAACAACCTTAACGCTCTCAGCCTGTTCTCCAGCCCTCAGGTCATCCTTGTATCCCTGGACCCGTTCCAACTGTTCCATTTCCTTCTTATGTTGAGGATTCCAGAACTGGACACAATAGTCCAGTGGGGTCTCCCAAGAGAGGAACAGAGGGGCAGCACCCCCTCCCTCGCCCTGCTGGCCGCGCTTCTTTTGATGCAGCCCGGACACTGTTGTCTTTCTGGGCTGAGCGCTCATTGCCAGCTCGTGTCGAGCTTCTCATTGACCAGCACCCGCAAGTCCTTCCCTGCGGGGCTGCTCTCAACCATGGATGGAGCTCACTCCCTCGTGTTGCCCAGGTCTGATAAAGGATGTTTAGTTTCTGAACGTCAAAACAACTCTTAGAGAGGTTGGTTTGTTTGTTTTCCCAGCGTCGTCGCTGTCAGAAGCGGGGGCTCGAGCAGCGCTCTCCCCGCGCGCGTGGCAAGGGCGAGAGGAGCGGGATGCTCAGTGCCGGCAGGGACCCGCGGGGGCAGCGCCCCCCACCAGCCCCCGAGGCTGCACCAACCCGCGCAGAGCCCGCAGCCCCCGTGCGGAGAGCGGCGGGCTTCGACGGCGCCGCCCACCCCGAGAGACGGGGAGGAGAGACGGGGAGCGGGCACCCCTTCCGGCCACCCCTCACCTGGGGCCGGCGGGGCGGCAGCAGCTGCAGGTGACAGCTCTCCCGCCGCCGGTTCTGGACGCTGAGCGCGGCGCGGTAGCGAACCCCGGGCACCGCGCCCTCGAAGCGCAGCTCGGCGGGGGCGATGCGCACGCCGGCCGCGTCCCGACACCCACCAGCCATGGCCGCGGCCGCGCAGCGAGGCGGTCGCCCAGCAACGGACGCTGCGCGCTGATTGGACGCCAAAGAGCGGCGCTAGCGAACCCGCCAATCGGAAAAGCAGAAATGGGCGTGGAGGCGGGGCGAGCGGCTCGGCTCGGCTCGGCTCGGCTCGGCTCGGCTCGGCTCGGCTCGGCTCGGCCTGGCTCGGCCTGGCTCGGCTCGGCCTGGCTCGGCTCGGCTCGGCTCGGCTCGGCTCGGCTCGGCCTGGCTCGGCTCGGCTCGGCTCGGCTCGGCTCGGCTCGGCTCGGCTCGGCTCGGCTCGGCTCGGCCTGACTCGGCTCGGCTCGGCTCGGCCTGGCTCAGCTCGGCCTGGCTCAGCTCGGCCTGGCTCGGCTCGGCTCGGCTCCACATGGTGCACCTCAGTTCGGTTCGGTTCGATTCAGTTCAGCTCCGCTCAGTCTGGCTTGGTTTGATCCAGCTTGGTTTGGGTCAGTTCAGCTTGGCTCAGTCCAGCTCGGCCCTGTCTGGTTCACCATGGCTTGGTCTAGCTCTTTCTGGTTCAGTTTGACTTGGCTCGGCTCAGCTTGGTCTGGCTCAGCTCGGTCTGGCTCAGCTCAGTCCAGCTCAGCTCAGTGCAGTGCAGTTTGATCCATCTCCGCTCGATCTAGCTCACCTCTGTTTCATTTGGCTCAGCTCAGTTCAGTTCAGATCAGTTCAGATCAGTCCAGCTGGGTTTGGTCTGGCTCACCTTGGTTCGGTTCAGCTTGGCTCTGTCCAGCTCAGCTTCGTCTGGTTTGCCTTGGCTTGATCCAGCTCAGTTTGGCTCATCTCGGCTCAGCATGGTCTGGATCAGTTCAGCTCAGCTCGATTCAGTCCAGCTCAGCTCAGTTCAGTTTATCTTAGCTTGGTCCAGCTCAGTTAGACTCAGTTCATCTTGACTTGGTCCCACTCAATATGGCTCACTTTGGCTCAGCATGGCCCGGCACAGCTTGGCTCAGCGTGGTCCACCTCAGTTCAGTTCAACTCATGCCAGTTTGG
The DNA here is from genome assembly GCA_033459285.1 of Clamator glandarius. Taxonomy (NCBI): domain Eukaryota; kingdom Metazoa; phylum Chordata; class Aves; order Cuculiformes; family Cuculidae; genus Clamator; species Clamator glandarius. The sequence continues at coordinate 646,657 of JAUNZM010000117.1, read as the reverse complement.
TTCAGTTCAGTTTGATTCAGTTTGGTTCCATTCAGTTCAGTCCAGCTTGGTTGAGTCCAGCTTGGCTTGGCTCGCTTCAGTTCAATTCAGCGCATTTCAGCTTGATTTGGTCCGGCCTGGCTTGGCTCAATTCAGCTTTGCTCGGTCTGGCTTGGCTCAGCTCAGTTTGGCTTGGCTCGGCTCAGCTCGGTCTGGCTTGGCTCAGTCTGGCTCAGCTCAGCTCAGTGCAGTTCAGGCCAGCTCGGCTCTGTCCCAGTCAGCTCATTTTGGTTCGGCTTGGTCCAGATCAGCTTGGTTCCACTCAGCTCTGCTTGGTTCGGCTCAGCTCGGTTCGATTCAGTTTGGCTCAGTCCACCTTGGTTCAGTCTGACTCACCTTGGCTCAGTCCAGCTCAGCTTGGCATGGCCTGGTCCAACTCAGTTTGGTTCAGTGGCATCAGCTGGGGTGCGGGTATCCCCGGCTTCAAGATGCAGTTGCCCATAAGAAGGGATTTTTTAGGCCCAGGCTGTGGCTTTTCCTTGTGGTTTCCCCAGGCTGCAGCCTGTGTCCAACCTGCTACTCACTTACGCACTGCTGCCTTGGCAAATGTGAGCATGGAGGGTCACCACATCATGGGTGTTAGATCGAGCAGGAGCTGGGATGATAGAAACCCTGCCCCTTTACATGACGTTCAACAAGGCCAAGGGTCCTGCAGTTGGAACGCAACCCTGTGCAATGCTGCAGGCTTGGGGAAGAGTGGCTGGAAAGCTGCCTGGCAGAAAAAGACCTGAGGGTGCTGGTCGACTGCCAAATGAACATGAGTCTTCAGTGTGCCCAGGTGGCCAAGAAGGCCAAGAGCATCCTGGCTTGTATCAGAAACAAAATGACCAGCAGGACTAGGGAAGCGATTGTCCCCATGTACTCAGCACTGGTGAGACTGCACCTCTATTACTGTGCTCAGTTTTGGGCCCCTTGCTACAAGAAAGACATTGAGTTGCTGAAACATGTCCAGAGAAGGGCAACACAGCTGGTGAATGGGCTGGAGAACAAGTCTTACAAGAAGCAGCTGAAGGAACTGGGGTTATTTAGTCTGGAGAAGAGGAGGCTGAGGGGAGACGTCATTGCTCTCTACAGTTACCTGAATGGAGGTGGTAGAGAGGTGGGTGCTGGTCTCTTCTCCCAAGTAATGAGGGATAGGACAAGAGGAAACAGCCTCAAGTTCTGCCACAGGAGGTTTATATTGGATATTAGGAAAAATTTCTTTACTGAAAAAGTGATGAAATATTGGAAGAAGGTGCCCAGGGAAGTGATGGAGTCTCCATCCCTGGAGGTTCTAAAAAAATGTGTAGATGTAGCACTTCAGGATATGGTTTAGTAGGTGTGGTGGTGTTGGGCTTATAGTTGGACTTGATGATCTTAGAGGTCTTTTCCAACCTCAATGATTCTATGATTTAGACTGTGTTTACGAGGAGATACCTGAGCCAATGATCACCCAGTGAACCCAGCTCGGTGCCTTTTGTTCACCTGAGGTGTTTTCGTGCTCCATCTCCCTCTCCAACAAGGGCCTGGGACAGTGATGGGCGATACAAACACAGATGCTCTTCTTGTTCTGTGTTTCTTCAGGTAAAGACAGATTAAATTGAAATTAAAATGGCCTTATCTCTCTTCTGGGCATGTGAGTGGTGAAAGTTGTGTTCCTGCTCTGTATCCTTATGCCTTCCTCTGCTGTAATTTAACTGGCAAAATGAAGCTGACAAGAATCCAGCACTTAAGGAGACTTGGAGGTACATCTGCAAGAAGGGTCGCAGGGAGGATCCAGGGAACTACAGGCCTGTCAGTCTGACCTCAGTGCCAGAGAAAGTCATGGAACAGGTGATCCTGAGTGCTATCATGAAGCACATGCAAGAGAACCAGGTGATCAGGCCCAGTCAACATGGGTTCATGAAAGTCAGGTCTTGCCAGAGTAATCTGATCACCTTCTATGACCGAGTGACTCAGATGCTGGACAAGGGAAAGGCTGTGGATGTATCTTTCTGGACCTCAGTAAAGCCTTTGACACAGTTTCTCACAGCATTCTGCTATGGAAACTGTCGGCCTCTGGCCTGGAGAGGCGCACACTCTCCTGGGTGGAAAACTGGCTGGATGGCCAGGCCCAGAGAGTGGTGGGAAATGGTGTTAAATCCAGCTGGAGGCCAGTGACGAGTGGGGTTCCCCAGGTCTCCATGCTGGGTCCAGCCCTGCTCAATTTCTTTATCAATGACCTGGATGAGGGGACTAAATGCATCCTAAGTAAGTTTGTGGATGACACTAAGCTGGGTAGAAATGTGGATCTGCTGAAGGGTAGGGAGGTTCTGCAAAGGGATCTGAACAGGCTGGACCACTGGGCAGAGTCCAATGACATGAGGTTTAACACGGCCAAATGCCGAGTCCTGCAGTTGGGACACAACAACCCTGTGCAGCTACAGACTAGGAGAAGTCTGTCTAGAAAGCTGCCTGGAGGAGAAGGACCTGGGGGTGTTGGTTGACAGTGACTGAACATGAGCCAGCAGTGTGCCCAGGTGGCCAAGAAGGCCAATGGCATCTTGGCTTTTATCAGAAATGGCGTGACCAGCAGGTCCAGGGAGGTTATTCTCCCTCTGTACTCGGCACTGGTGAGACGGCACCTCGAATACTGTGTTCGATTCTGGGCCCCTCACCACAAGAAGGATGTTGAGGCTCTGGAGCGAGTCCAGAGAAGAGCAACAAAGCTGGTGAAGGGTCTGGAGAACAGGCCTTATGAGGAGCGGCTGAGAGAGCTGGGGTTGTTCAGTCTGGAGAAGAGGAGGCTGAGAGGAGACCTCATTGCTCTCTATAACTACCTGAAAGGAGGTTGTGGAGAGGAGGGAGCTGGCCTCTTCTCCCAAGTGACAGGGAACAGGACGAGAGGGAATGGCCACAAGCTCCACCAGGGGAGGTTTAGCCTGGACAATAGGAAAAAATTTTTCACAGAAAGTGTCACTGGGCACTGGCAGAGGCTGCCCAGGGAGGTGGTTAATTCACCTTCCCTGGAGGTGTTTAAGGCATGGGTGGACGAGGTGCTGAGGGGCATGGTTTAGTGTTTGATGGGAATGGTTGGACTTGATGATCCGGTGGGTCTTTTCCAACCTGGTTATTCTATGATTCTATAATGGGCCATGTTGCTCTTCACTTCAGTGTAGCAGAAACAAGGAGGAACGAGCTGCATGCACAGGACATACAGAGAACCTCAAACATCAGTTTTGATTAACCCAAAATGTTTCTGCTTGGATTACTTCATCCCCTGAAAGTGCATGTGGTGGCAAATTATTTATATTTTAAAAGTTAAATATGAGAATCTGCAAAGATGGATGTGACATATCAGGAGAACTACGAAGTACAAAAAGGGCAAAAAGCCAATTTTTAATGGATCGAGAAACCTAAAGGGAGCAAGGAATGAGGAGAGTCTTTGTCGCTGTGGCTGGGGAAGGATGCTAGCCAGTCGTTTTGTCACTCTTAAAAATTCAAACAATAGCTACCCATCTCTAAATTACTGAGGTGGGAATATGACATCACAGTCACTAAGGGTACAATTCAGACATCTGAAGGGAGCTCTTTGGGAAGACTACTTCAATATGTTTTATGATAACATGATTGAACTTAACTGACACGCAAAATAAAAGGAAGGGAAAAAAAAGAGAGAAGAGTACATTATCAAAGAATTAAACTCCCTTTGCTTTTTCACTAGAGAATGGAGAACACTCCTGCATAGTTTCTCTGATCCTTGAATGAATTCTTAAGGTATTTCAAAGGATGCAAGATCAGACCTAAGAAACATCTGAGCCAAAGAAAATGAAAACTTTGAGACTTTATACAGACATCATGGTGCTGCAAAGAAGTCACAAGCTCATTAGTTTATGTTATTCCTTAGTTTTCACATTTAAGTAATGTGCCAATGTTCTGGCTTTCTAACCATACATTGTGATACCTGGAAATAATTAAGTTAAAAAATTAACAGCTAACTAGTTGAGAAAAATGTCAAATATGTCACTAATATACTATTTTGCAGCTAAGTACTCAGTCACAAACTTTTTATTTCCATTCCACTGAGAATTGTAACAATGTTTATTATTTTTAGCAAAACTTTTAGAAACAAAAAATGCTTATGATTTTCCATTTCAGTTCAGGCAGTGCTGGAGTATAAGAGGATGCTTGGGAGGCCCATGTCCTCTCTACTCCTTCTGACCTTACTGGTTTCCTACATTCCCATCTGCCTCTTGGTTGGGTCACCAGCCTGTATTCTGCTGAGCTCCGCGTGGGGCTGTGTAATAAACTTGACCTGTGAAGCAAGCCAGGGTGAAAGCACTCATACATGCATCATTTTTTGGTGGTGTTGGAGGATTGTCTTTAAGCAAGATAGTTTCTCAGCTTCAGTTTAGAGCACTATTTCCTGAACAGTTGAAGAAAGACTATTACAGGTTGATAACTTCATGACAAGGGGCTGGAGCAAAAAGCAGAGACAGAAATTTTTAAAAATCAATTCCGTCATAAAAGACTTAGCAGCAATGAACATGCCCTGTTCTTATTGGATTCGGTGTAAATATGCCCAGACAGAATTTTTATGAATTTAACTAAATGTTTTAAAAACTAATTTTAACTGTGATTTAGTTTGTATATGAAGGAGCCAAGCTTCCTCATCTCTCTAAAATGATTTGGTTAGGCTCTCTTGCTCTTCTACAGACCATTATATCCAAATGTTTACTGTTGCCATCATTATGATATCTCATTATGAAACAACTCTAGATAATAGACTCTGCTTCTTCCTTTCCCCAGCTTATACTGGCTTCATAAAATTCTTTTATTAGTCACCTAATAATCATCCCTAAAGAGAAAATTATTGTAAGGCATACTTTGTTTTGGTGACAGAATCTTTTGTAAGTAGTGCTAGGGTGTGGATTATGTATATCCTTTCTTCTTTATCACTAAGTCATGTGGCCACATTAAGAGTGATTTTACTTCTGCAGAAATTCATGTTATTTTACAGTGCAATAACCTACACAGTTCACACTGCATTTACCTTAGCAGTATCAGATGACAAATAATGAAATTTCACAGCAAACTTCTCAAAATTGTGCTATAGTCATCAAGGAAGAGTGTAACCTTATATAAATTATCACTACACTTCAATTTTTGAGTCACTTCCAACTTTTATAAACCAGACTTTCCCAACCTGAAACTTATTTGTCCTCTGATCTGATTATCCTCCCACATACCAGGCAGAAAACCAGAAGAGCATTGTTAGTTCTTTCCATTTAATAGACAACAATAATTTGTATAAAATGAAATAGTCCTCAGCTTGTTCAGATCTGTGCTGGAGCCATGGCCAATGTAAAATTAGGTGCAGAATCAGAAAGCCACCACCAGTATGTATTAGACAACAGCTAGGTCTGAGACGATGGTCCTATCTGCCCATGTTCTAAAAGCAGGTCAAAGATGCTTGTGCACCGAGTCATCGATGAGATCAGAATTATCTCTTACTCATCCAGGCATCTCTACACACACAGAAAAATCCTTCAGAAAGTATTCTGAGCAGAGGTTAGAAAAAGGGCAGTATATGATCATAATAGCAGTTTACTTGACAGTAATTCAGCAACAAGAAATGACAGTGATACCTGAGATAGTTAAACTAATTTGAACAAACAACCACTCATGCTGCACTTTGTTGCTGGAATATGAATGCAGAGAAACTGCGGTTTGAACTGTGAATGCTGGCCTGTTTATTCTACTTCAAGGGAAATAAAAATATCTAGAATATCCTAGAAGGAAATAGGGCCACTTACTGGTAAAACAAAGTGTATACATTCTTTTTTCAGCTTTCAGGAGAAACAGAGAAAGTCCAAATAATGATAACTAATAAGATACATTCCTTTGTGTTTAATCTTGCAAATTGCTCTGTTTAATGGAAAATGAGAATGTCCAAAATGACAGATTTGCATTGTAATTCTCTCTAAAGGTCTCTTCACTAAACAAAGCATCTGTGAGAAGCAGAACTAATGAAAATTTTATTGGATCTTTTTCGTCTCAATGAGACCATCAGTCTTCACAAAATGTGTAAGAATTGCCAATCTCTGAGACCTTTTTCCTTCTCAGATTGGGTTCAAAGGAGCAGGACCAAAATTACTGACAAAAAAAAAAGGAATGACAGAGAGACTGTCAGTTAGACAAGGCAATCACAAATACCTTCCTTTTTTTTTTTCCTTTTACACAGAATAACCAGGTTGGAAGAGACCCACTGGATCATCAAGTCCGACCATTCCTACCAATCCCTAAATCATGCTCCTAAGTACCTCATCCACCCTCACTTAAACACCTCCAGGGACAGTGACTCAACCACCTCCCTTGGCAGACCGTTCCAATGCCTAACCACCCTCTCCGTGAAGAATTTTTTCCTAATCTCAAGCCTAAATCTCCCCTGGCAGAGCTTGAGGCCATTCCCTCTCGTCCTGTCCCCTGTCACTTGGGAGAAGAGGCCAGCTCCCTCCTCTCCACAACCTCCCTTCAGGTAGTTGTAGAGAGTAATAAGGTCTCCCCTCAGCCTCCTCTTCTCCAGGCTAAACAACCCCAGCTCTCCCAGTCGCTCCTCATAAGATTTGTTCTCCAGCCCCTTCACCAGCTTTGTTGCTCTTCTCTGGACTCGCTGCAGAGCCTCAACATCCCTCTTGTGGTGAGGGGCCCAGAACTGAACACAGGATTCGAGGTGCCGTCTCTCCAGTGCCGAGTACAGAGGGAGAATAACCTCCCTGGACCTGCTGGTCACGCCGTTTCTGATACAAGCCAAGATGCCATTGGCCTTCTTGGCCACCTGGGCACACTGCTGGCTCATGTTCAGTCGGTTGTCAACCAGCACCTCCAGGTCCTTCTCCTCCTGGCAGCTTTCCAGCCAGGCTTCTCCTAGTTTGTACCTCTGCTTAGGGTTGTTGTGCCCCAAAAGAGAGACTCTTTTAGAGAGACTCTTTAGAAATTGGTAAATGCGCATTGGGTTTGCAGGGCAAGATTTTGGCTGCAGGGGTAGCTTTTGACAGAAGCTGCTAGAAGCTTCCCCCTTATCCAGAAGAGGCAATGCTAACTGGCTTGAAGATGGACCTGCCGCTGGCCAAGGCTGAGCCCATCAGCAGCAATGGAAGCGCATCTGTAACAACATATTTAAGAAGTAGAAACTTGGACCAGAAGCAGTCAGAAAGAAAAGGAGTGAGAATATATGACAGAAATACTTCTACAGGCACCAATGTCAGTGAAGAGGGAGTGGGAGGAGGTGCTCCACGTGTCAGAGCAGAGATTCTCCTGCATTCTGTGGTGAAGACTATGGTGAGGCAGGCTGTGCCTCTTCAGCCCATGGAGAATCCCATGCCAGAACAGGTGGATGTGCCCAAAGTAGACTTGTCCCATGGATAGCCCAAGCTAAAGTATGTTCCAGGCAGCAGCTGTGACCCCAGGGAGAGAGGATCTCATGGTGAAGCAGGTTTTCTGTCAGGACTTGTGACCCTGGGTTGGGGAGGAGGTCCCATGCTGGAGTAGTCTGTTCCTGAAGAACTACATTCCATGGAGCACTTAATGCTGTAGCCTCTAGGAAGGACCTACTGATGTAGTTAATGAAGAACTGTTTCCAGGGAAGGCACCGGGGGCCTCCCATGAAGGGTGTGAAGAGGAAGGAATAGAGATGTGTGATTAAGTGGCCAGAAGCCCTATTCCCTGCCCCTCTCACTGGGAAGAAGTAGAAAAAAATGGGAGTGAAGCTGAGCCTGGGAAGAAGGGAGGGATGGGGTGAAGGTATTTTAAGATTTGGTATTGTTTCTCAAGGCCCTCTGATTTTTGGTTGGCAATACATTAAAATAATTTCCCTGAGTCAAGTCTGTTTTGTCTGTGACAGTAATCGTTCAGTGATCTCACTGTCATTTTCTCAAACCACAAGCTGTTACATCTTATATTTGACCTCCTGTCCAGCTGATGGAGGGGAGTGACAGAGCAGCTTTGGTGAGCATCTGGCATCCTGCCACAAAAATGAAAAACCTGTATCATAGGTGCATGAAGTTTCCATTATTCGGCAATACGGTTGAGGGATAGAAGAGCCCTACACTGAGCGATTACATGTATTTGTAGAGCAGACGCAGAGTGATTTTACCAGTGTAATCCTTCATTTTAGCTGAATAGCCTGACTAAGAGGGAAGTCATAGTACTGGTGTAACGTGACAGTACTGGTTTTGGGACCAAGGTTCATACCAGCACACAGTGCCGAGCCAACATTTTGTCCTTACGAACTCACAGCAGTTAATCTATAGTTTCCAGCACCAGGCTCTGTATAACAAATCATATACATGCCCTTTGTTTCCTGCAGTCTGCTCCAATTGAAATGCTTTCTGCATCTGGGAACTTTTTCAGTCACAATGTGTGAAAAGTTCCGTGTTCATGAAAAATTTAGTAACTCTAAAAGCAACCATATCAACTCCTGGATTTCATGTATTAGACAAATATAAAACTTGCTGGGTAGAAAGAAAAACCATTGAACTGCTGCACTGAGAAACATGATGAAGTATGTTTCTGAGCTAGGCAGATCACCTCTCATCAAAAGAGAACTAAACTACGGGGAAACTGCATATGTATATAAATAATAGTCAATTCAGATAAGGCATAGTTCTGAAAATGTCTAATATAAATCAGAGGTTCTTTAACAGCTGTCTGTGTCTTTTAAAGACTCCTATAAGTTCACTGTATTTACTATGTTTAAACAGAGCAGTAAAATTTCCAGTATGATATCAAGATGTCAGCAAATATTGGCATCAATGAATCAATAATATATTTCCAGTATACACAACTAAGATGTGATTTCCTAAGGTTACTAATGGCAGGATTCATCTCACCACACTTCACTGATATAAAATCAATGTCTAGTCTAAGCTTCCACTACAGTTCCGAGTGAGATAAGTACTTTCAGAGGATGATCATCACCCTCCTCTTACATAAATATTTAAAATAGAATTCTGTATATCACATTGACTTTATGCAAGTCTTCTGCCATCTAGTTACTTAAAGAATTTCAAGAATCTTTTTCTTAGGCAGTAATGATAAAATTATTGAGAACCATGTTCAGATGTTAGGGAATTTATTTTCTTTTGCCTGAAGGCTGAAAATTGCTGCCTAATCATTTTGTGGTACAATTATGTGTCTTTATTACACATGTATCTTTTACATTTTATATGCAATTTATCCAATGTACTTCCTTAGAATATAAGTGCTTGGTAAGATAAATTAAATTGCATTGCATTGTGATCATCTAGAATGTCATATCACTCCCTGGTTTTCAGCTTTTTAGGTACTCAGCCTTCTAAGCTGCTTGATGTTTTTATTTCCTTGAATTCAATTACAGCTGGAAACCATTACCAAACAGATATGTCTATATACTTTAAAAACAATCTGACTACGGTTCAGTACAACCTTCTGTGGTTACCCATTGCATTACCAATCCACTTTGCCTGAAAATACTAGCACTAGTCCTCATGAATGTCATCGTAGCTTATTCCATTATACTAGGAGGGCTCATTTGTCTTCATACGCAGCAGGTGAAAAGATACCTCCCAATTTGTCTGAGTCCTTACCCAATGATGGCCATGAAGAGCAGTAGCAAAACTTCAGTACTGCATTGTATAGGAATAAGGATAGAACTATCTTGCAACATACAGAAGATATATAATCTGAGAAATTCATGGTACTCAGTAGGTAAATTGTGCACAGTGTCAACAAATTCCTTTTATTAATTTTACATTGATTTTAGATTGCTATTTTAACACTTCTTCCTGCACTAGGTAAAAAGGAGAAATGTGGATGTTCAAATGACCTTCACTATTCCATTCTTCTTTTCATATGTCTCTACCATAATATTTCATGCTCAGCTTAATCCTGTGTTTATTTATTGTTTTCTTCAGCTGAGGGGTTTTTAGTTTTTTATTTTCTGGTTACCCACTGGTTTTAGATGCAGTGGTCTACCTGTAAATATCTGTAGATACTTTTCTTGATGTAGTTTTATCCTGTCTGTATTGATATTTTGCATAAAATAGATATTCCATTGCTTTCTTCTAACTAACATCCATTTATCTAATTGACTGGTCATATCAACATGGAGGTACCACAGGTCTTGAGCTCCTCCTTTCAACATGCAGTACTTTTACCTTATCTACACTTCAATCCACTTGCTATCATGTGGCCTAATTTATCAGCTACAGACACAGCATGTTTATTCCTTGGGGTAGTATCAATATGTTTACTTTTTAGTCCCCATATGATGAGCATTTTGTACTTCCTAATTTTTCTTAGCCACAGTGACAAATATTTAATATAACAATGGATTTAAAAAGGCAGGCTTGCAGGTAAGAAAGACACTCATTGAGACTCAAGGGTTCATAATTTTTTTTTAACTTGGCAATAAACCTTTCAGCAATTTCATCAAGTACTTATATAGTATACAACAAAATTACATCCATCAGAGCTGTAGGACAAGAACAGAAAAAAACAATGCATAATAAAGCAGTTATCCAGTGGGAACAGAGGTCACCAGTATTGCCAGTCTTGAAGGCTGTTCACAAAGAGCTAATAGTTTGGGGAGCCATTGAAAGCAGAATCTCATTTCTTCAGTACTTATTACTTTCTATTAACTGAAAAGGGATCCACATTCCTGAAATTACAGAAACTGTTGCAAAATATCCTAGATTAATTCATAGCTGTCACAAGTTCATCTGTCTTCTATGTGAAGAGGTCCTCTCTACAGTGAGCTTCCAACACTGCAACATCTATCGCCCACTGTAACAACGGTTCCCTCTCTGTCTTGCTAAAGGCTCTCTAGAATGAGTGCTAAGCAGCGCAGGCTAAAGCAGAAAAGGAGAAAACATCAGAAATGTTGTGCATAATGCTGACAAAAGCACCTATGCTCTGCTGTAGCCTTGGCTGTGTGATGAAATGCCTGCATCCCAGCAGCAGAAGGCATGGCTGTTTTATGGCAGCGCAGTAGGTGGTGCTCAAGCCACCCTGGCCTCCCAGAGCATCCAGAGAGAAGTAGGTGGCTTTCCAGAGGCAATCTTCACTGATAGTCTTCTCCATAGCCCAGAAGTGCCCCAGCAGCAGTTATTCTTCTTGAAAAATCACACTCAAAGTATTAATTGAGCAACCCATGATGAAAGTGTGTTTTACTTAATAATTTTACAACTCTAGACCCATTTACGGTTAAAACTAAAACCACATTAAATCGACAGTGTCTCCTAGAGAATTCTTTCTTCTATCCTGCAAACCATCTGCATGTGTGCAGGGAGATTCAACACTTCTCCTTCAAAGCTGTGATTTTGTTATCTTTACTTGGGCACTGTGTGGCCTCTTCTGCAGGTCAGCATGTTCAATGTGCATTTTAGAAAGGTTAGAGGTTCCAAAAATTTTGCAGCTCTAAAGGGCCGTGTCATGATTTCAGAGCAACTCCCATACGAGGACAGGCTGAGAGAGTTGGGGTTGTTCAGCCTGGAGAAGAGAAGGCTCTGAAGAGACCTGAAAGTGACCTTCCAGTACCTGAAGGGGCTAAAAGAAAGCTGGGGAGGGGCTGTTTACAAAGATTGTAGTGATAGGACGAGGGGCAATGAATATAAACTGGAGAGGGGCAGATTTAGACTAGACCTAAGGAGGAATTTCTTCACCATGAGAGTGGTGAGGCCCTGGCACAGGTTGCCCAGGGAAGCTGTGGCTGCCCCATCCCTGGAGGTGTTCACGGCCAGGCTGGATGGGGCCTTGGGCAGCCTGGGCTGGTGGGAGGTGTCCCTGCCCATGGCAGGGGGGTTGGAACTAGATGATCCTCAAGGTCCTTTCCAACCCAAACTATTCTATGATTCTATGATTCCTTTGTCTTCTGATACCATATCTGAAATGCCTGTACCTCTCGGTATGCTTAGATATTTGGTGACAGAAAATTTAAAACAAAATTATTTGCAAGAGCACTACGAATCCCTAGGAAATACTGGAGCAACCCAAGTAAGTTCTTCCTGGACTCCATAAATAGCTTGGGGTAGATGAGTGCAGTCTGACTTACAGATGACAGGCATTTCCAATGAAATAAAAAAATCCTATTTAGAAGCTACTAATGTAAGTTAGCAGGCTAGTAAATACTTTGATCATATCTTGATGAATCTGCTACTGAAAACAAAACCTAGCATTTTTCAGCAATATGCTGAAATCTGGTGAAAGTGGATTCACTGCTGCTCTCATGAATCCTACCTTTAACTGCAGTGGAGCAGGGGCCAGACCTGCTATGGGAGGGCAGGAAAGGTAGTGCAGGGGAAGAAGGAGGAGGAAAGGTGAAGATAAAGTCCTTTATTTATACTGGACGCACAGACAGACACGTGTCCTTATACACTGTGAGCTACTGTGGTGTGACCTTTCTATTTTTTAAATAAAATATTAAGTTTAGGAGTGTTTGATCCATATGTCTCCATTTGTTCTCAGAAATTATTTCGCACAAATCATTGGTACACAGCCCATCATTCTCTGTTGGTCCTAGCAGGAGGCACTGAGCTGAGCCTATCAACCACAAGAGTGGTGATGCATTAGAGATTGTATGAATTACTTATTTCTCATTTGTCTTCCCTTGCAGGCCTCACAGCACCAAGAACAGCTGTGCACTGAGCTGCAGACATCAAGAAAGCTACTGTATTTATGACAGTGCTCTTCTTTTCCTTGTTGCCCCAAGAATGGTCAGAAGTAGCATAGCCAGTTATACGACTGAATCCTATTATCACAGTATTTTTATATTTTTGGCCACATCCTGAAAACAAATTCAACTGCCCAATGCCTTTATCTGTTGAGGAAGTATATCAACATTTTAATGCTGATTTTAAATTCCTTATACTTGAGTTAGTTGTGCATATTTCACAGTGGCACAGTTTAACTCAAATTCAGCTTTCAACAACGGCTGGAACATTTTCCCACAAGTTCTTACAGGGATGAAAGAAAACTTACAAGCTTTTCCAGGTTTCTAGCCAAGGACTTGGTAAGCATTTCCCTATGGTAACATCATGTGGCCAGTACTCCTCTGCCATTCTATAAAGCTTCAGGGGTACGGCAACCCACAGTATTTAACAAATATCTCATTGTGTCTTGCCAGAGATTTTGAAGCATTCCTTGGTAGTCGGCAAAGCTGGGTTTCTTAGAGTTGTCAGTGACTTTTTATAACATTTCAGACAAAAACATCCTGTGATCACCCAATTAGATTTTCAGCAATATAAATGCCTTGTGAGTTACTTACACATAATTGCTTATTAAATTCCAGCAGCTGGACTTGTACTAAAACTTATCCTTTGGTTGGTTACAACAGCTAATTATTCTTTTCTGTGCTGTCCTAGATCAGGGTCTATCATCTATGGATGAACTTTGCTGTCTCTCTAAGTCCAAGATCTGTGTCTGCAAGTAAAGATGCTCTTGTAATAATCAAGGACACCAAGAGAAAAATTTTGACACTTTGAATGGTAGACTGTTGTTCTGGCATTTGAAATGCATTACTGGCATTCCAGAAATCTCTAATTAGCTTCATCTTAGTTACATTCAGTCTCCACTTTAAACCTAGAAAGTCCAAGGGCACATAAGCATAAAAATAGTCTATTAACATGTAGTGAAAATTTACAAACATCTACTCCAGATATGAAGGAAATTAAAAGATAAGATATTGAAAGTCTTTGTTGTTTCTGAATCATTTAAACACTATTGATGAAAGATAAACAAATATAAATGTGAACATGAAATAAAAAGTAACAAATGTGCCTGTACAAGTAACTTTTCTTCTCATTCACACACTACCAAGATCACAACTGAAGCATAATTCGAGGTGGTCTCAACCAAACATGCATGGGAATTTTGCTAGGAATTTTGGCATGGAGGCCTTGAAGTATCTGAAGGAACTCTTAAGTATTTGAAGCAACTTGAAAACATTTTACACATTGCTAGAACAAAATACTTAATGAAGAATAATAAAATACTTCAAAATATTGATGTGAAAACATTTATGCAATGAGAAAAGTAATAGCTGTAGGTCAGCAGCTGCAATCTAAAAAGGTGCGGAAGAAGATTTCATGCATGAAATATAGCAGACTGAGAAGCTGGAAAATTTGAACAAATATGTATGTTATTCAATATATAAAATGCTAAAAGAATACATTCATTCTTATTAGTCATTAAGGTCAATGCAAACAGTAAAACATAAAGGAGAGTTGGATTATTTAACTGGAAGGTTTGTAGGAGATGGAAGAGTATATCTGGATGCAGGTCCACTGCAATTGGCTCTGGTTTTTTAGATTAGCATGTATGTTTTTTGAACAGTGCAAAAAGTTAAGGATGGTGGTGCAGTCTGCACAAAAGATTCATAGCTGTTTGGGAACAATCCCTCGAAAGCAAGGGTTGTTAGCACTGGAAGCAGTAAAGCGTCTTGTTCTAAGATGCTGACTGCTCCAGTGCCACCTGAGAGGCAGAATAGAAAGTGAAGGGGTTGAAAAAGGCATGGATAATTCAGCCATGTACAGACTATGGACTTTAAGTTATACCTGGGGAATAGCTCCCTACCATTCCCCACTGCAACTGACCTTGCAATATGCTGAGCCTGTGCTTGTAGATCCTAAAGAGATTTAGTTTTGGTAAGTGCAGTTTCAACAAAGCCGAGCAGCTGACCTGTCAATTTCACTGCTGACAATGGGCTTCTAAGGGATTCAAGGGAAGGAATGAACCTCCTTATCTGGAGGTTTTAAACGTGGTCCAGAGCAGTCAGAGACAGTAAGGGAACTGCTGTGATATTGGCACTCTCTCAAGGGTTCAGAAGAGCTTGGGGTCCCGAAACAGCTGAGTAGCTGCCCATTGCTCTAGCAACACAGCAGCTTGGGGAGTTCACCCAAGGAGGCCAGGGAAGCAGCCACCTGCAGGCAGCAAGACCCCAACTCAGGAAAAGACTATGTAAGGCAGCAAAAAGGGCGAAGTTGTAGAAATACGGCTACATTCAATTAAAAGGAACTGAGTAATAGAATCTTTAATTACACTTTTTCCTCTCTGTCAAAAATATGTATGGGCTGTTCACAGCTTTCTCTGTCATAGTCAGGTGGCTTGCATTCAGTCACAAAAGATCACGTAAGTTATTTAGTCTCTCTGAATGAGGGCAATTCTTTGTAGCTGTTCTGAGCCTTTGCTTTCAGTGAGTCATTTTTGGGAGGGGAGATCACACACATTGTTTGGCAGCCAGCTTCTGAAGACAATGGATCTTTCATGTCAACTGTATCCTGTTTAGATCAGTGGATTAGACTAATCCAAGACTGTCATTCAGTAAAAGCAAAGGGGATTTGCAAGTTAAAAAGAACATGGGACATCTTTCACTCCCAAATTCTAAAAGGGAGTCCTAGAATTGGCATTATTTCTTAGAAATCTAGATATTGGAATTCTGCAAACATTACTGAAAAAAAACAAAAAGCCATGAGTTTGTGTTCTAAAACTGGATGAATAAATAAAGCACATACTTCAAAAGGCAGTTTTATAACTCCCTGGAAAGGGAATGTTACAAGCAAAAAAAACAAAGAACCCCTAGATATCTCAACTTCCTCTTAGTCCAATGAGCAAAACAATTTCAGAAAGGCATGGACTTACAGAAAATAAAAACCAATTTAGTTTTTACTTTTTCAGGTCATACTGTCATTACCTATGCAGGAATTAGAAGCTGCAGCAGAAACTGGGATTTCACAGCTATGAAAGCTCAGAGTACGATGATTCTTCCCTCTGTCCTTACTCTTTGTCTTTGCTACCTAATAAAACTGATTATTTCATGCTCAATATGACTCTTTGAAAATTGTCTTTGTTAGTTATGGCCCTCTGTTAGCTATGATCCTCTTACCTATCTTTGATCAACTTTCTGCTTCTAGATCTGTCCCTCTATGAATGACTTTTTAAATTCTACTTTCTCAAGTTGATTTTCACAGAATCACAGAATAACCAGGTTGGAAGAGACCCACTGGATCGTTGAGTCCAACCATTCCCACCAATCCCTAAATCATGCTCCTAAGTACCTCATCCACCCTCACCTTAAACACCTCCAGGGACGGTGACTCAACCACCTCCCTGGGCAGACCGTTCCAATGCCTAACCACCCTCTCCGTGGAGAACTTTTTCCTAATCTCAAGCCTAAATCTCCCCTGGCGGAGCTTGAGGCCATTCCCTCTCATCCTGTCCCCTGTCACTTGGGAGAAGAGGCCAGCTCCCTCCTCTCCACAACCTCCCTTTCTTTCTGCCTGAGTTATTCTGTATCTTGTTTCTTCTTTCGATTTTTTTCTAGTTGTAAGATTTAGTATTTGTCTGATTTACTGTTCTGTATTCACTTATCATCATTCCTTCTGATTGTCATTATTTTGTCAGTTTCCTTTTCCATTCGGCAATTCATTTTACATCCCAGCCTTCCTAGAGCAATATTTTCTTGATTAATGTTTCCCATTTATTTTTAATCTTTTCTTCACGTTTCTCTCCATGACACAGGCTATGTTTCCCATACTTTTTGCTTTTACTGTATTTGCAGCTATTTTTCGCTTGTTCAGCATCAACTACTGGAACTTTCAAAGGGCGTGAATACAGAGAGACAGCTTCTGTGCTGAATGGGATGATGTCAGCAAAGCAGCTTCTGAAAGAACATTTCATTCTACTAACTCGTTAACAATTAGGAATCACAAAACAAATTGGTCTGTTATATCTGTAAGGTATAGCTCTTGAATTTGTCTCCTGCAATTTCTTTCAATGTTAATCCACTTAGATATTGCAATTATACAGCAAATTGGTGTAACTCTTCAAAACAAACACATTTCATGATCCTGCAAGAAACAATTTAATGGCAGGCAGTGATCATGAAATCACCACTTTAAATTAATTAGTAAGTTAACATCATTCTAGTTTGCAAAGCAACCCTATTTACTTTTAATTTTGGAAATATCTTTCATACTGCAGCAATCTGAGCTAATTTCAAAGTACTGTGCCAGCACTGCAAGAGTAACTACTTTAGTGTAATACCACTTTAATCTTAAGCATCAGAAAACCAACAATATTAATTCTCCATTACGTCCCCCTATTGCAAGTATCATTTAATAAAGGATAGATGTCCTCTTTTTCTGTTCTACTCTACTTCTTTGATCTTAGGGATCTGCACACTTTCCCTGTTGGTTCAGCTTTCCAAATATCACCATGATACATGACACTGCATATGAGAGAGACATGTTTTATGGCAATTTGAGATTGAATACCTGACCCTTAGTAGGAAATTATAAAAAGATTCATCCTAAAATTTCAAGAAAGGATCACAGCTGTTGGTGTGATTTATAAGGTAATGGAATGATTCTTTCCAATCCAATTTCTCATGTAATACTTTTAATGTAGTTTATTCATAGATTATTTCTTAGGTGACAGTATTAGATCTTGTAGTCTGATTTCCATTATAGCACAGGCTATTAAACTTATCATAAATACTTCAGTAACTCCTGAAGAAAATTTCTATAATGTCTTCCAAGAGATATTCACCACTGATTTTTTAACATCAACAGTGGAAACAATTTTCACAATTGTTCTTGTTGTTTATCATCCTTGCTGTTAAAAAGTAAGAAAATAAAAATGTACCAGATTTGTACTTTGAATATTCTTGTCCTTAGTTAAACAAGCACTGTTTATTGTTTTGCTTGGATCTACTAAGATGCCTTTGTTGTTTAGTATTGTTTTCCTTTTAAAGTGCTTATACACTCTTGTAAGGCTGCCTTCTATTTGGTAAATTAAAGAAATCCAACCTTTTCAGCATCTCAAGGTGTATTTTAGTGGTTGGGCTATTTCTGCTGAATTGCATTTAATTTGGCACTGCCTGGATGTTTCCAGTCATGTTGTAAAACTCTGCCATATGTTGTGTGTCTTCATTCAATGATGAATTCACGGGCTTAATGTATCATGTTCTTTGTGTTGCTCTTATTGTATCAAGCACACACAGATGCATAGCAGTCATTAGTATATTCCTGAGAAGTGTGAGAGTAATAGATCAATGGAAATTACCTGACCTTCATCCTATATAGGTCACGAATATATAAATATTTGTACACACACAGAGACATATATGCACACACATAGAAATAACTCATTTGAGGACATCAATATAAAATCTTTTTTAAAACATTATATAAATATGTATAAATCTCTTTTGAGGGCAACAAAAACATTAATTGACAGAATTACACTATTGAAAAAGTGTTTCAGAGCACTATGAAACAACAATGTCTACTAGAGTAAAATTTTTTCTTAAACCTCAGAGTCATTTCTGTGAATCTTCTCTGCTTCTCTCTATTCTTTCAAATACCTTTTTTAAAGTGTTGATACCACAACTGCATACACTAGGACTTTTGTGTAGACTTGTAAAATCATCTCCATGCTCCCTGCTTATAGTTCTGTACTTTATGCATCATGCACCTTTTGCTATAGCAAATCACATAGGGACATCATTCTGCCTCTACTAAAACCTCTTATTATTTTCCAGGACGTAGTCCCTCTCCTGTTAAATAAGATCTACAGTCTTATTCCTTATCATATGTCCTTCTAGCAGTTTGTGTTCAAGTACAATCTATTTCATTTAGCTCAATTTCTCCTCTGAAATCCAACACACACTGTTTGGGTGACTGGTTTGGTTTTTTTTACTTTTTACCACTTTAGACCCCTCCACAAATGTTAGCATCTCTGATTTTAATTTTTATTTATTTCTGCTGATCGATTGAGATGAATGAAGAACACATTGCTGATGAAAATTAAACTGATTAAAAGCTGAGACTACTCTCTAGAGAACTTTCCTTAAAATGTCATCATTAGTAACAGCTCCCTGCTGGCAAGTACTTTTGAGTCCTGTGAGACAGTCCTTAATCCATTTAAGATGTACTTTATCGATATTGTATAGTCCTAATATTTTTATCAGCATGTCATTTATAGTTAATCAAATGTTTTATAGAAGTCCACTACTTACTTAATTCTATCAGTTATAATTTTATGAAAGAACAAATATATTTGCCAGAACCTATTTTTCATCACAGAATCACAGAATAACCAGGTTGGAAGAGACCCACTGGATCATCGAGTCCAACCATTCCCACCAATCCCTAAATTATGCTCCTAAGTACCTCATCCACCCTCACCTTAAACACCTCCAGGGACGGTGACTCAACCACTCCCCTTGGCAGACTGTTCCAATGCCTAACCACCCTCTCCGTGAAGAATTTTTTCCTTATCCCAAGCCTAAATCTCCCCTGGCGGAGCTTGAGGCCATTCCCTCTCGTCCTGTCCCCTGTCACTTGGGAGAAGAGGCCAGCACCCTCCTCTCCACAACCTCCCTTCAGGTAGTTGTAGAGAGTAATAAGGTCTCCCCTCAGCCTCCTCTTCTCCAGGCTAAACAACCCCAGCTCTCTCAGTTGCTCCTCATAAGATTTGTTCTCCAGCCCCTTCACCAGCTTCGTTGCTCTTCTCTGGACTCGCTCCAGAGCCTCAACATCCTTCTTGTGGTGAGGGGCCCAGAACTGAACACAGTACTCAGTTCATAAATTCATGTTTAGCAAGCTCAATTATAAACTCTTCTCTTTTATCTTTTTATCAACAGAATCTTTATCATTAAGAGCTATTATCTTGCTGTCTGCTATAGAAAAACAAGCATCTTCTATGGTAGCTGTAAGAGGGTCCCATAACTTCAAATGTGTACAAAATCTCTCAAAGCTGCCCCTACCTAACTTCAGAGATGGAGTTATCCTCAGACTGTGCCTGCATGCCCTGCAGCCAGAGCCACCAGCTGCTACCCTCCCTTGCTGCAGAAGTGGCTGCACAGAACTGAGTGCCATGGTAGTTTGTATCACTACAAATGCATTTGCTATCATTAATGGGCAACATATTACACATATCTGGCCTCCTTCCCCACCAACCTGGTGGTGACTTGGCTGCTGTGCCTGGTACAGAATGTCATATGGGCAGCATAGTCAATTAAGCTTTTCTTAAAACCTGGACAGAAGGGAAAAAAGATGTTCTTTGTCTCATTTTGACTGCAACCCAGGCCCAAGTATTGAAACAAGCTCCAAGATGAGAGATTGCTGAAAATGCAATGGAACTGTGACCAGTTTCATAATAGGAAGAGGGGAGTAGAAGTAACAAACTGAAAGGATCACCACCTTTGCCTTACCATCTCTAAAAAGGGAAAAATTCCTTGCCAATTAGAATCATGGTTCAGTGGGTTCTTAATCTGCAGACAGAAGATGCTTTCCACGGGCAGCAAGGAAATGAAAAACATATTTTTGAAGGCATATTAATGAGAACCAAGTTAAAGATATCTCAAGAGCTTATTGGATAAGCAGTTCAGGACTGTTTAGGAGACAAACTGAAAACAGGATCCATGCTCAAGAGTAATTGAGGATGTGAAGCAATCACAGAATGACTAAGGAGAGCAGCTATGTTTTGGGATTTCCAGGAAAAGGACACCAGTATATAACAGGGTGTGAGGGAGTGAGTTAAGCCAAAAATAAAGTGAGACACAGGGTGCTGTTTGGATTATTCTATAAAATAAAAGGAGACAACAAAAAATTTCATCTAAAAATCCACTGAAAAATAAATTATCTATAACAGAAGACATCTAATATCTCCAGTATCATAGATGTGAAGCTTCACTCTTCAGATTCTAAAATAATTTATAATTTGCTAGTTAGGTTGAACTTTTTCAAGATTTCAGCTAAGATTGCCATTCATCAAGCAACTCTGCTTACATCTAGCAATGCTGTTCTGGTTTTAGTTCTCTTCAAATCAAAGACTCAAGGAGTGTATACCAGTCAAACCACAGTGGGTGCTCTTAGGGCCATGAATACAGTAGACAGCTTCTCATCTCAATTTTTACTGCTAGCTTTTGCTGATTTTCTAAGAGTTTCCTTGCTCATTCTGCAGAAATATTCTACTTGTCCAGATCTTCGGTGTTGTCCTGCTATGTGGACTTTATTTTTGCTTGATTCATAAGATTGTATACAACTCTTTTATTATTTGCTCTTGACATGGCTTCCTTGGGAATTCTTGATTGATAAAACACCACAATCTATAATTGCATCACAGCTGACTGTGTGGTATCTCTTTTCACAGGAATAACTTCCATCCATTTAGTAAATTGGTGAAAAATAACCAAACAGTGCTTGTTTCCCCAAGTGGTGATCCAAAAGGGCCCTAATGGTGCTAGTCTGTACAGTGACCACCCAAAGACCACCTACATACAGCAGCTGGATTTGGTTTTAAGATAGCAGAGCATTCACAACTGATCCTGCTAGCCAGTTGTGCACCCATTGCTCTACCTCAGCCAGCATCACATAGTATTAATTCCATCTAATGTTCAGCTATGCCAGAACAGGCTTATTCATGAACAGATCAAGCAAGATTGCTTTGTACCAGCACTGGACCTATTCATGCTCACAGATTATCTCCTTTGTTTACTGTTTCCTTTTACTGGACAAATACCAATGACTGTTAGAATCTGAGTCCCAAGAAGCCCAGCTTTCCAAAGTCAGAAGGTCTTTCAAATTTGGAGCAGAGAGTTACATATAGTTCAAATTAACTCAAGAAACCATTCCATTAAATTTCCTAGTTATCCAATTGGAATATATGCTGAGCAAAGCCTGTTTAAGCAATGGATTGAGAAATATTTAAAAGTGAAAGGGAGCATTTTAAGTACTTTATCGGGAAATTTAGGTGTAGTGAGTGGAACACTGAATACTGTAGACCTTGAACACATTTGTGATAAATTGTTACTCCTGGGCAATTTTGTGACTAAAGCCTTCCGAAAGAGAAATGAAAGACTACAGGTTTCAGTGCACAGCCAAGGGAAATTATTGCACCTTGAAAAAGCTGTGCTCTTATTAGTTTCAAATGCTATTAAAATAGCAAATGAATCTGATTTTAATATGAACAGATCAATGGGGTTTGCTGATATCAAAATGCATTATTGCAGGGATAAGTAGAAGCAAAGATGACCTCATTAAGTATAGGAAGGTCCACCACCCTAAACTGTATGTTAGGGGACTGTGAACCACCAGCTGCAGCTTTACAACACTATGATCTGCATGGAGCTGTATGTATCACATATCAGACACATGAAAACACACAAACTGATGACCCTTGGACTGGTAAAATCCATCCCTAGAGGAAACCACACATTTCTCAAGAAAGACCTGACTGGGCAATTTCAGAAATGTCTTATGATGGCATTCTTGCAGTTGAGAAATGGAAGCAAATACTCACCAAAAAGAATTCTTCTGATCCAAAAGTCAACTGGTAGGACCCCCCCAACAAAGCATGTTTCATGCTGTCTTCAGCATAAGACTATATTTTAAAATTGAAAACTACACTTTAAAAAGGATGTTGTGGTACTTACCAAGTTTCCGATATATAATCAAACATCATTGTCCAATCAGAATGACTGAAAATAAGACATAAACCCCTACTGTGGATGACAACTACTACTGTAACAGAAACAACAGGAGCTAAATGGAGGAAGTTGTAGAGAAAAAGTCTTCATTGTGAATCAAATTAATGAGCAACCCTTCAAGAAACCAAGAAGAAAACTGAATATAATCATCAAGAAATAACAATATGAGCATCGGTGATTAAGACAATATTCAGTAAATCTCAGTGGGACAGGCTATTCTACACTTCTGCAACATTTAGTCTGTTACATGTACTATTTCATCCATTATTGAACTGTTAGCAATGCAGACCATGGCATTATGTGCCACCATGGTAATTTGTTACATATGTTATCTCAAGGTTATTTTCAACAAAGCACTAAAAAATCAATACTTTATGAGGCAAACCCAGAATGTTTCCTCAAGAGGCCAGTGATTATGTGAAGACTGGGGAGTGAACAGTTTAACCAACTGCACTCTTAAGGTTATTGTGATTTGAACAGGGCACCATCAAGGAGAGAATTATTCTGGCGTGAAGAGAAGCCAATAGATTTGAGTTCATATCAGTAACATTGCTGTAAGTACACAGATATTTAATAGCATATAGGTGATAAAGCATTATATATATCTATAGTTATAGTCTTGAAAGAAGTGCTGTGCAAAGAGAATTTTCAATAATCCTAAAACAAGAATGTATACGTGACTGAATCACTGACCCTAGAATAAGAAGGTACTGCAAAGTGCTGAGGCTATCACAAAGCTACACATGGAAAACACTACCAGAATATCTTTAAAAATGATAAGTTCTCTCTGAACAGAAAATGGTTATGCTCTCAAAGACTATTGTCTTGCTGACTGCTAAAAGATCGTGATCTTCTGTGAGACACCCAGTCATTCATTGTATGGGAGGATTGTGTAATTTAACCACAAAGGGAACCTATCGAAGCTGCTCCTAACCCACCGGAGTGTTGGAGCTATTGTCAAACCATGCCTGCATGCCCTGCAGCAAGAGGCACCAGCTTCCCTTGCTGTAGAACTGAGGGCAGTACTGAGACTGGCTGGGTAGTACTGGTCATGTCATTTCTTGTATCAGCAACAGCATGGCCAGCAGGTCCAGGGAGGTTATTCTCCCTCTGTACTCGGCACTGGTGAGACCATTCCTTGAATCCTGTGTTCAGTTCTGGGCCCCTCACCACAAGAAGGATACTGAGGCTCTGGGGCTTGTCCAGAGAATTGCAATGAAGCTGGTGAAGGGGCTGGAAAAAGTCTTACAAGGAGCAGCTGAGGGAACAGGGGTTGTTTAGCCTTGAGAAGAGGAGGTTGAGGGGAGACCTCATTGCTCTCTACAACTACCTGAAAGGAGGTTATAGAGAGGAGGGAGCCAGCCTCTTCTCCCAAGTGACAGGGACAGGACAGTAGGGACTGGGTTCAAGTTCCACCAGGAGAGGTTCAGGCTTGACATCAGAAAAAAATTTTTCACGGAAAGGGTCATCGGGCACTGGCAGAGGCTGCCCAGGGAAGTGGTTGAGTCAACATCTCTGAAGGTGTTTAAAAGATGGGTGAATGAGATGCTGAGGGACATGATTTAGTGATTGATAGGAATGGTTGGACTCGATGATCCTGGAGGTCTTTTCCAACCTAGTGATTCTGTGATTCTGAGAGCCACGGTAGTCTTTACTGGTACAAAGGCAGGCGTTGTTATCATTAAAGGGCCACATAGAATGCACACCTGGCCTGCTTCGCTCCCTGAGGCCTGGTGGTAATTTGAACACTACAGTCCCACGTAAAGAGAGTGGAATAAACTCTGCTGTGGCAGCACCTGCCCTAGGCTGGAAAGAAAATGCAGCTGACTAGCATGGACTGGACACAATCTAGAGTTAGTGGGATTCCCTTCAGTCTAGCAGACTGGAAAGTACTTTGTACATCCTCATGACTAGGTTCCTCTGCTTCTTTACAAACAAGACGACAAAACCATTTATATAAGCAGTTTTTCCTCTGGCTCTTCAAAAATTTCCATTTCCTTGTGGCAGACGACGCCAGTTACATTTTATATTCTCCTTAATAACCTTGATAATGTGTTACTTTTGTCCTCAGAACTTCCAATCTCTTTTATTCTGATATCTTTATTTCTCCTTATTGACATTCCCTTTTCTTGGATTTGTATGTCATACTCACTAATACTGGCATTTTAGCTTTTTTTTTTCCTTAATTTCTTCCTTCACTTACCAAGAAACAAAAATAAACTACCAAACAGCACTTATTTGACTTCTTACTTGACTGTGGAATCAATCTGGTAATGAATTTATTTCACAAATTTAAGAGAGGTTTTTTTTATTTTGCCTTAACCTAGTTTATCTCAGAAATTTTCTCAGCTTTGGAAATTAATTTATTTGAAACATTTATTAATATACATATATACATACATACATAATTATATATAAAGGGACTATATAATGCTGAATGAAGCTGCCCATAGTTTGTTCATTATGAGTATAATAACACTACTGGTCCCACAGTAACCATCCACTTCAAGTCCAGAGATTATGCATTTGTCTTTAACTGCCACACTGGAGTTCAAAATAGACGGGTGATTAAGAAATTAGGTAACTCATCCTGACTATATTGGATCAGACACTGGATTTCACTTACATCATAGTTAAAATTAGCTACTGCCTGTAAACAGACAGGAGACTGGGGACCAGCTCTCTCTTTCACCACAGTCAAGTGATGCTATATCAGAGAAACTGACTACAAGATATCACAACTGCTGGGAGACACCCACCAAGCTGCTGGAAATCTCACTCAGAGAAACAGCCGTTTCTGCAGGATGGGGAAGAGTTGCCCATAATAATAATATGATCAGTGAAAAAATGTTTCACACTTCTGAATGGCCTTGCCCCTTTGGATCTGAAGTGAATGGGAACAAGAAACAGAAGTATTTTGAAGCATATCTTTTATTTCAATTATGTTCCTTTGAATTTGTGGGAAGGATGTAAAAGCTAGTCAACTCAGAAAGATCAAAGGCCTGCAAGTATAAATCCTGAAGTGCAGCAAGTCAGACATATTCAAGTGAGACAGAAATTACTCTCTAAATTATTTAACAGTATGAGTAATGTTTCGACTTTGTGCTGCCACTTTTTATGGCATCTAAATCAATTTATTTCTCTAAATAGATCCTAGTGCTTTGCTGCAGTAACTGGATATTACTTTCACTGCTTCCACTCTATCAGTAAAACGTCAAATTAGCTTTAGCACTTCATTAGAAGTTTTAGCAAATTATGTAATGAAGGAGGAATAAATTATTTAAAACTATGAAAGGGACAAAATAATGTTCGTCTCTCTGAGGCATTACAGTAGCACTCTGTAACTTTAAAATAAGATGGGTTATTCCTTTTTCCCATAGTCTTAAATACAGCTTTCATTATTCACAGAATAATGAGGTGAATAATGAAATAATGAATCAACTGTATCTTTCATCACTGAAACTCAGTGCCCACAATGACTATGTTTTCCCAGTGCACCTAGGAATGTGGTTTTTTACATCGGAAAGATGCATTGTCATTGTACATTAAATGGGACTTTATTCTTCTTCCTACAGAAATCTATAGGACTCCTTTCCACGTCAGTACCACAGAGGCCTCTAACAGAAGAGCTGTAGTGAGTCCTGCCAAAGCACTTTATGATAATCTCTGTCCCAAAACTGTCTCGTCTCTTCTGCCAGAGGCTATTTTCCTCAGAGAAGATTTGGCAGACTGCAGTATGTGCACATACTTCAACTCCTCCAGAGTAAATCCTTAAACTATCAACAAAGATGGGCTTGAGCCACACCAGGCTGCTAAGGGAAGGAGCTAAAGACCCTTACTTCTGCCAGCTTTGCAACAGGGTAGCAACCTTTGGTGGGCTGAGTAAGCCAGCCAGCCAGTATATGGTATTGTCAACATCTACCCCAGCCAGATATTGCCCATTTTCCTCTTGAGGCTGTACGTCACAGCATTGCAGTTACAGCAAAACTACTTGTACGAGCAGATAAGTCCCTGAAGTGTGCATGTGTTCAGACCTTCGCAGAGCAGCTGTACAGCATGTGTACATAGTTGATATACATGCATCAACTGTCCAGGCTGCCAGGCATCCGGAAAACCAACTGGTACAAAAATAAAGTCATCTTCCAGCTATTTTTAGGGGACATAGTGGTAAGTCTGAAGGGATCCTTGAGATCCTGCAGGGACTTGTTCCATGGAACTCAACAAGTCAGCTATGAAAATAACCCTTCTAGTGTCTCTAGAGTGAAGAGGCTGATAATCTGATCCACATGCACTGATTCACGTGTAGCTGGGACTTACAAGATACAAAGAGACCTCTTTTTTACAACAGCATTTTGATACAATTGAAGCATTACAACTAAAAGTGCAATGAAGTGTTTGGAGGGGAGGAATTACATGTACATGCTTCTTGAGAGGCACCACAACTACCTTCTACTTGCTGGTGTGGTGATGTGAATATGGCCTTATGTGAACAGTTCTGTTGGTACCTCTTGCAGGTGTCTGCAAACATTAGACGACATTTATTCCAGAATTGTACCTGAGACACATCCCTCAGCTCTTCCCAAAAGTAAAACAGGATTAATATGGAGTCATGTTATGGCTAAGTCTTGCCGTAACCAAAACATGTCCTCATCAACACAGAGAAGCAACGTGACATTAGGATCACAAATGTTTTTCTCCTAGATCAACTAAGAAGACACTTTTACATGTTTTTTAAGCAACTTAATACCCTTGTATATTCAGAGCTGTATTTATTTGATGGGCAAGACTACTTTATACACACTGTGTAAATACACATTTTCACTTGAAGAAGAATGAAACACTGTAATGGAGGGTATAAAATACCATAAGTTCTAATAGAACATTTGTGTCAGCAGTGTAAGTCAAAAAATGTCCCTAGTCAGCTTTTAGCATAGTTTCCCAGAACCAGAAAAGAATGGAAATGTAGGGAACAGCTTGAAACACAGCTGAATTTATTTTAGAATAGGACCCTCATGCAAGACTGATCTCAGATTTTGTTACTGCTACTGGCATTTGAAGGAAGATTAAGGATTGTTCACATGGAAAATTATGGTAATAAAAGGCAAACTGTGATTCTAAAGTGCAACAATGGCATTAATACAAATTCATATGTGTATACTTTCATCTATTTGTAAAAGACTTTTTTCCAATTTTGGAAATTTTTTAATTTTTAATTTTTTAATTCCTTCAGAACTGATTTCAGCTTGACCAGAAAATGCCAGTCTCATACTGGAATATGCATCAACATAGACAGTTAAATTAGTACAGTTATGTTAGCTTAATTATGCCTCTGTAACTTCCAGAGAAATTTTTTAGGACAAAAAGAAGTTGTGGTTGTTGTTATTAACTTTTAGACTTCTTATTTAATTGTGCTGCACGATTAGGATATTAGATGACAACCACCTACCATTGCATTTGACTAACCTGCAAGTTCACACTTGGTTTTTTTTCTCAAATCTCAGTTCAAATCCATGTAATAGATCCCCAGTTTAAAAAGACACAGCTTTTAACATCTCTAAGAAGAAATTAATATGATTAATTTAAATTTTAGCAACTCCCTTTAATGAACTATTGTACAGATATGAAGTTTACTCTTTTTTTCCAGTTAGTGATCCTCGGCAATATGTATGTGAAAAATTAATGGATGCTATTGAAATGGCAGATGACAGATATAGTACTTGTGGCAGAGAAATGACCTTTGACGGTCTCCAATGAAAGATCACTGTACAAAACTGGGACTTCTTCTGTATTCAGTCCTACTCATCCTTTACTACACTGAGATATAAAATATATTACTCATGCAGTTAGCTAAGTGTAATTATCTGTATGATAACATTATAAATCTAACAGACAAACCCAAGCAATTAACACTGCTATTTGTATTTCCTATAAATACAATAAAGGTCACAAACTAGTATCATAATTATTCCTAATTCATGTCAGGTTATCTGGGGGTTTAAAATCCCACCCGTCACTGCCATAGATAAACAATTTCCACTTGTAACTCAGATTTCCAGCAATGAAGAACTTAGTGATTTTCATTAAATTTCTGGTCTCTCTCAGGTTTCAGTATATACATCTACCCTTTGGAGAGTGTATTTTTGTTACTATTATTATTTTGACTATAAAATTGAGGACTGGGTTAGTTGGGAGATGGGCATGTGAAAGGGATTCCTCAGGAAGAAGAATTGTGTGTGATTCTGAGGTTGTTCAGTCTACCGGTTCTGTGCACCTCATCTTCTGATTTGTAAACTGCATCACCCCAGAGGGGATCAGCAGTTCATAGACTGAAATTCAGCCTTTAGTATTGTTTGGTCTTGATTTTTTAATCACTTTAAGGTTTAGTTCTGAGGCCTTCACGCAACTTGAAGGGTATGCTGGGACTACCTGAAGGCATTAAACAGTGCTCTGACACAGGCAAGGGAGAATAACACAACTGAGGAAGCAAGCCTTTATATGTTGTACCATGGAGAAGGCAAGCACACCTTAAACATCTCAGGAAATCAAGCTGTTTTAATGAAGACAGGACTTCAGTATATAGCAATAAGCTGCAGCCAGGACCTAGTGGATAGCTATCTACAAATAATATTCCGCACCTCTGTTCTGTTTAAGCTATTACCTCTGTGTTTTCTGTGCAGAGAAATGCTCTTCTTCAAATGATTATTTTATTTTGCCTTCATCTGATCCTCATTCCATTCCCTAGTCCAGTTTATTCAACCTAAGAAATCTCCCTGAGGTAAAAACAAAATCTCAAAAAATAGGAAAGATGATCAATCTCTGTAAGCTCACAGTTCTCCATGGATATTTTTCTTGTCCTAATGATTTCCACTACCTTGATAAAACAATGCATTAGGAAAGCAATGATATGAAAAGAGAGCATATTGGCATTCCAATAAACAGAAATTAAGAATAAATATTATAGTTCGGTATATGAAAGAAATAAAAACTAGGAGTCTCCTGGAAAACAAAAATTGTAATGTGAAGAGATAAAAAGATTAGTTTTGTGAGGACTGCCTGAGACAAAGAACGAATTTTGGCTGAATCTTGCTTTTAGTTCTGCACCTACAAGAACAGGGCCTTTGCTATTGTATTCAACACATCCAGGATTTCCAAGAATTTGTCCCTTTGTGATGCATGATTATTATTTCTTCTTTTACATGTAGGTTCCATTGTGGCTGCTTTTCTAAAGACTGTTTATCTATGAGAGCTGATCCTACCTACAGAGCCTCTTGACACTCTAGTCTGAGCACAGCTATTCTGGCACAGCAGCCTTGTGATGATGCAATGAGGGGCCTTTCTGTCAAGTTGGTTATGTTTTTTTCTCCTGCAACATTAATCAAGCAAACAAAAGCTTTCTTCTGCAGCACAGCTCTGTTAGCAAGGGAGTATGATTATTTTCACACTTGCAGCTGAAATGACTCCCCTGACAAAACTCTGCAGTGCAGGTCAAATTTGAAAAACAGCTGAGGGATATTGTATAACTGATAATAAATAATACATGCTCTGAAAGCCATTGCACGTTATTTAGTTTGTCAAATTTAACAGGACTTACCTGTCCCATGATGGATTTTCACTCTTCCTGACAATCCAGTTCCTGTGCAGTGTGCATAACCGTGCCTGATAGGAACAAAATAGAAACCATTATAATGAGTTAATACAGTACCATTTGCACAGTGTGCATTTATGATTGCAGTCAGTTCTAAGCTGCCAAAGAGGAATCGCAAAGCTATAGGCAAGTTTACTATTCACATTATAAGCACTGTCTCAGCAGCTTCTGTGTGTACAAGATAGGCAGCATTTCTTAAAGTCCTTTCCCACAGGCACCTCTAAACAGACTCTGCAGGCAGACATGGTCCAGAGGGACTGGAGACAAGCCATCTCCAAGCTAGAAGCTATGTAATGCTGTTGTCAGTGGGCAAAGCTAATAATTTTGTGAGAGCATATCAGCTTGGGCTCAACAATGTACTAAAAACATCAGCATGGCTCCCAGTT
Source organism: Clamator glandarius (assembly GCA_033459285.1). Lineage (NCBI taxonomy): Eukaryota > Metazoa > Chordata > Aves > Cuculiformes > Cuculidae > Clamator > Clamator glandarius. Next base: position 616,101 of record JAUNZM010000117.1, on the reverse strand, counting down.
GACTTAGAACGTGATGAGAGTGAGTTCGTACCTGTCTGTAAAAGAATGTAAGGATGTCTGTTCTCTGGAGAATAGAATGCTCACTGAAACTTTCACAATGTACTGTGAATGTTTAGGACATACTGAAAATCAGGGGTTCTGCCAGACAGCTGGGTAATCCTTTGTGTATTTTGGGATTCATTACAATACAAACAGCTGGAATAAATTCTATTACAGATGGAGCTAAATATGCTATTAGAAGACCTTTGGTTTGAGGTCCTGAGATTATGCAAAGTTCAATTGCTTACAAGGAGATTTTCCCATATCTGATATTTGCACAATGCAATTTCTTTGGAAAATTTCAGCCCTAATGATTTAGACATTTCTGAGAATAAATCCAGGGATATTAGAGTCCTGTCAGCCTTTTCATTGAATGTTCTTGAATGTTCTGTTTTCTCCAGGTTTTAATGCAGGAGTTTGACCTTTATTTGGGGGAATTTTTTTTTTTTTTTGGTTAGTGAAGAGTCTTTTGCCACCTAATGAAAAGCTATCTGACTGGCCAGTGTGAAAACATAATCTCAGATTGCACATACTACTAAAGCCTCATTAGAAAACTAACTAAAATCCATAAAGAGGCTAACATCACTAAACACCCAGATCTCTTGCAGCTCCTCAGACTGACCAAACTGCATATGTGCCATCTATGGGAGTCTGTATTTCAGAAAGACTTTATATCTTTTGCTCCTCTTTCTTTGATGTGTACTGAGGGACTAGAACATAGAGAAGGAAACTCTCCTCTGTACTCAGGAGGGAAGTAGCCTTATCTAGTTTTACTGATTAAAATCTTAGATGTCTAGTCCTTAAAAATTATCCATGTTCACTCTATAAAGATACTACTGAGAATTTTTTCTCTCTGAAATTAGCATCTTCAGATGGGACACATATTACCCTATGAAGAGAACTACTGTCCTCCAGTAACTAGAAAGTTAATCTACCTATCTAGATTAGACTAATTTGTTAGTAGTTATGGAAAAGCAGGATGGATCTCACTTTAGATAAGCCTTGCTTATTCTGCAAATTGAATGATGACCTTCTGATGACTACTATATGTTATCAGTCAAAAAACTTGTTTATGTTTATAAGTTCATTAAAAGAGCTTTCTTCTTCTGAACAGTGTTCTTTTTAACATCTGTTCACTTACACCTACATTGAAATTGGGTGCCACATTACCTCAGTTCCTGGAGCTCCACTGCCTCAGGAAAACCTTTTCCTAGCATCTGTATCGCTGAACCTTTGAAAAAACAAATACTCAATACATTTTTAATTGTTACTCAATCCCTGTTGTACAGTAGAAAAGACACATAATATGTTCACATTATGACATAAACATTCACTTATAGCAATTTTGTGTCTTCAGAGATTTTGCTTAACCTCCACAATGCATTTTGTATTTCACATAATACAGAAAAAAAGAATTTATACTTTATTTGTAGAACAGATACGATACAAGCTGTAGATGTTTCCCCATGCCAGTGATTTCCTCCAACTCTATCTCAAAACAGGTAGGGAAAAATGTTGTCTTTTCCTATGTTAATCTGGACCTTGAAGTCTGTTCAAGTCGGCTAACACAACCGTAAAAAGATGTCTCCTGGGGTTTAGAAAAAGTCTTCATGGCCAAGCCTCCATGGCCAGCCCTCTGGTGGACACATCTACATGGCCTTCTCTCCACAGGGACAATTCTATGCCGTGGTGGAGACTGTTGTTTCCCTGTGTTTCCAGTTGCCCAGCGCTGAGGGGGATGCTGGCTGGTGGGACACCATGTGCCTAAGTCCCTCGATTTAAAAAACAACACTGCTCCTTATGAAAAAGAGAACACGGCAGTCAGGGCTCCCCATGTAGATTTGTTCCCGTGTAGAGTCGGCCATGTAGAGGTGTCCCATGAAGAGTTAGTCCATGAAGAACTGGCTGCTCCTCAGTGTTGGCTGCAGAGAGTAGTCCCTTTCTCTGTCTACTGACTATGACTTGAGTGCATTAATAAGCCTTACTGGCTCTGATCAGAAGCCCCGGGGCCTCCCTCAACCCTGCCCACGGGCTCAGGATCCCCGTTTCAGGCCTGCCCATGGCTGTTAGTCTCTGCCTCAGTGATGACACAAGCTTGCTTGTCCTCAGCTTCCCAGATCCCTGTCCTGCTTGTTCACATCATTGCCCTCAGCTCCTGGCTGCCTGTCCCTGGGGAAGCACCTGAACCCTGCTGCTCCCTGATAGTACCTTCTAGTGGCCTGAAAAACGCTTTCCTGACATTGATAGGTTTCAGATAATACCATATTCATGTACATGTGAGCCAGTGATTTTGAAAGAATGACTTTTGTATTACCTTCTGTAAATATTAAAGATTATCATCATTTTAATATGAATCTCATTAAAAATATTAGTTGTTCCCTCAGACTCTCACGGACAGCATTCATTTTCTGAAAAATATGACTTCCAATTAAGAAAATGATGAGATGCCAGATTATGAATATTGTAGAAGCCTAAAAATCTGAATGTCTAAACACTTGCTAACCATAAGGCAAATGAACTCCTTGTGATATTTTGAAATATAATACATTAAGTTCCAAATTGCCAAAACTATTCTTCCAAAAACTCTTCTGCCAAAACTCCATCTCCAAAATTAACCAAACCTAGTTGAAGATGTGGTTAATTATCAGGTATTTGTATGTTTAGGCTCCTTGAGGTAAAGGGAAGGGATGACTCTTTTTCATTAATGTGGAGGACATTTATAATTTCTAAAAAAAATTACTGTGGGGTTTTGTTGGGCTAAGTAAGGTGGCTGTTCAGGGCATCAGCTTAGAAGAAAAAATAAATTTGATCTAATTTTTAAATTATAGAAAAACAAAGACATGTGAAAATCCTCTTGGATGGAAAACCGGTGGTGTTGATTTGAACCAAATGTTCTTGCATTTGTTTCTTAATTTGTTTCCTTTGTGGAAAAAAAAAATCTTCATTTTATATCTAGCAATACTGCTAAAAAAGGAATTTAATCTTTCTGAAGGGTTGCTAATGTGTGTAGAATAAATATCACATCATCCCCAATCACAACCTCTCTGCCTCATTAGGGAGACATGCTGCAGACAGCATCTTGGCAAACTCATTAGGAGTTTCTTGTTGCAATCAAATTTGTCCTGTCCTTACTTGCCAGGCACACTATAATATGGAGAACAAAACCTTGTAATTGTTCTACCTCATTTATTTTTTTTTAACTAAATGCACCATGTTTGTTTTACAGGAACCATCCTCAAAGGCCAGTGGAGTGTAAAAATGCTCATGCTGAAAAGAATTTTGTTAGTCAGTGCTGGGCATAGATTAGCATTATTTCTTTCAAATTGTCATGCTGTAACCTTGAGTGACAAAACAGAGATGCAGGCAGACAGTTGCTTTTGATTTTCTCTGTGCTAGTGCAGAATACCACAACTCTATGTTTAAAGAACTTAAACATACAGGGACCTTCTGTTGATGGGATACCTGAATTCTAGGTTAGTGTAATCTTTGTGCATGACTACAGGTGACATGATACTCCTGAAACTTTTGTGTATCTCAGGCGTATCAATGCCGATGCACCTAAGGGTCAATTTCTACAATGTGGATCAGTAAAAACTCATTTCTGCCACTATGGCTGTGGTCCTGAGGAGCATTAGAGCTGGAATAAGGTAGGAGAGCAGGGAGGATGGACCAGATGGTCAGAACTGGGGAAGGGCTGGAGGAAGGAAAATGAACAAAGGAGGCTGAGACAAGAGAAAAGGAGAAAAGAACTGGAAGACAAAAGGGTGAAGGAAGCTCTCCTCTTTTCAAGCACAGCAAGTAATCAGCTCTGCTCTCTGTGGAACTGAACCATCTATTTAGAGTCTTAAAGTCTGAATGCAGTCATCTCCTGGTATTATTAGATACATGTTTTCCAAAGAGCTTTTGATCTAGAGATTTTAAAGAATAGTATGAGGTCAATTTGGAGCCAAAATTTAAGTTCTAAGCGTTTTAAGAACAAATATTTGCACACCATGAGATCAATATAAAAGATTAACATTTTCCTGTAAAGCATATATAAATTCAGTTAAAACCAACAACTTTCTGTCTTGTATGTGTAAAGTCCAACAAGTTGAGAAGAAACAGAGCATTTTATTTATATCTGTTACACAGCACAAAGTAAACATAATAATAAATAATAGAAGAAAATGTTTTCAATATCTTGCATTGCCAGAACTTCAGAAAGCATCTGTAAAAAGAGTTTTTTTCTTGAACACTGTGAATTTTAACTTGATAGTTTTCAGACCTGATGATTTGCATGACTTGAAGTGAGATCATTAGCCAAACGCAATTAAGGTATAAATTTATAGAGAGAAGAAGCCAGAAGAATTCAAAGTTGTTTTATAATATCTTAAACATCTAATACAAATGCTCTCATTAATTTCTCATATGTGAAAGAATCAAACCTAAGAACAAATATACTGACTTTGAATCACTATTCAGTTGCAAAACAAATTACTTCCTCTCTGTATATTTGAAATCCTTTAGTCAATAATCAGCATATGCTAGAAAGCAATATGATGCAATGGTAATAAGAACTATTTTTAAAAAGAAAATTGAATATGAAATTAGAAATTAAATGTCTTTTCCAGACAAATCTGAATTTGTCCCCATATGTTGTATTATTGCTGACAAACTGGGCATAATGGAATATAAATGCAACTATGGAAGAATTCAAATGTCTGCTTACTTGACCTAATACAGACTTTTAAAATAAATTCTAAAAATGAAAGCTGCTATACATTTTATTGATCATTTAGCATTTTAAATTGGTTTCAAGGGCATATTCTGAGTATAGTGTTAGCAAAAATTACACTGTAGGATAAATATACAAGTTTCATTTTGATACACTGAATTTGGTAAATCACAAGTAATAGGAAAAAAAACAATTTTAATCTCCCTGGTTTGCCTGAAACACTAATTTAAACTAGTTTTGCTCTTAAAAGTGTTCCTCTGGGCTCCTTAGCTCAGTCTGGATATAGTGACTGATTGTATGACAGTAAAAATTTCATGGCATTTTTACTTGGGGAAACAATAACTTTTGGTTTCTTTATCAAATACTGTAGATAAAATACTAACACATTTGAAGAACATGATAATACTTCACTTTTTGTTATATGTTTGATATTTCACTAGCTCTGAACTTGAAAGGGCCTCCTCACATCTCAAATGTAACAGTTGACAATGTACATACTGCCTGAGGGCTGGAAAGCAAAATAAAATTTCTTCGCACAAAACTGCCACTGAATGTTTATCGAAATTTGTTTCACTTGGCACTACAACAGATAAGAAAACTGTGGCAGTAAACCACCAAGGTTCCACCAAGGGAATGATACGTAACAGTAAAGGTCTGGGAAAATGCTGCTGTTCATTCTGCAGTGGGAATGTTCTAGGTCCACCAAGTCCATTTCTTGACAGGAGGCTCTTGAAGGATGCTCAGAGCCAATAAACAGGAAGCCACTAAAAAATACAGTGCACTGCCTATAGGAGCTGTTCATAAAGTTAACTGGGTGCCTGATTCATTAGGACTGTACATGGCAATGGCTAAAGACATAATATTACATGCTTTGTCATATACCCCTGTTTCTTCTCCATCTTTAACACCTCACTACAAGATACAGTGGCATGAGAGTGATGATGCCTTCAATCTGTAATCTCTATCTTCCAACAGGTAAGCAGATATATCAGGGTTATCTGTCATGTTCTTTCTAAAATAGTTTTTGGGTACACAAGGTCTTCACACACACTAGACATGTCAATTGTTAATCAAATGGAGGTCAACATTAAATATAATAAGAGAAAGCAAATAAGATTTAAACTCAGAGATCCTTATAGTCAAAAGACAACAAAATAAGGGGGAAAAGGGAAAGATAAAACACTAAGGACTCTCTGAAGCAATGAAAATGCATCTGTTGCCATAAGCAGGTGAAATCCTACTGTTTATTGGCAAATAAGTAAGATACAAAAACTACAAGGAGAGATTTGAATGATAATTATTTCGGTGTGAGCTATCAGCTTTTCTTTTTCTCAGCAAAAGAAAGGAAGTCTCTGGAAACATTAACATGTTTATAGAATCACTTCTTGCTACCCTTTATATTGTTTGTACTTCTTCCATATTGCTGTTCTATAGCCTTTCCGATTAGATTCCTATGCACCCATACCATTTTTTTCATACTCATCTTCACTCATCTGACATAGTTTTCTTTTTTTGTATTCTTTTTTCTTCTCCTTAAGAGTTCATGATTTTGTTAAGATGATTTATTACCACCCTTCTATCAGCCTTGGAGATGCAAACCGTGGAGTGCTTATCAGAATGTCTTGTAGCTCTCATCATTAGATCCAGGTCCAACATGGGTATGAGCAATTAAAAAAAAGAATATGATCTTTCTCAGGGTTGCTGGATGTTACCAAGTTAAAGCAAGGGGGAAAGGGTGTGTATTTACAAAAAAAAAAGTTTGAATTTTAAATGTACTTTTGCTCCCACTCCTGACCACAAATCAATTACTTGCTAACATGGCTGTTAAATGTGTTGAAAAAAGATAGCTGTACCCAAATAGCAATAAACCTCCAGTGCCAACCTACAATTTCCTCAGATATTCAGAAATAAGAGTTGTTGCAAAATAAGCTGTGAATGAATACATGCAAGTCACTAGTTCTTTGGAGTTGTAAGAAGGATAAGCCTCAGAGTCAAAAGCAAATGATTACATAAGCGATGCTGATGTAGAAGTTCAAACCTGGTGATTCCATGCAGGTTTGGGTGTAGTCAGCTGGAAGCCTCTCATTCACTAGCATGCTTAGTCACTGACACAAAGAGTCAGTGCTTCAGCGGGGAGTGAAGCACTTGTTCTGACATTAAAATCTCTGTCATTGTTCCCTTTTGACCATTCAGTTAGGTTAGTCAGGGACAGTGGTGAAACAGTTACTGATTTAACCTGGACAGTAAGTTCAGCATAGGCACAACTTAGATTTAAGAACCTGGAGTGCCCTAGCGCCTTGCTGAAAGGATGCACGAAGGATGACAGTGGTAGCAAAGAAGAGCATCAAAAAGCCTCATTGGTGGCTTCTGCCCTGGGCCAGGATGCCTGTGGGGGCGATTTCTAACCACCGTGCCACTCACAGCTCCTGCTCTCTTGTCTTCACCTAGTGGCAGTTACCTGCTGCACTCGTACCAAAAACCAGGCCTATACCCTCACACAACAGCTACATGAGTTCTACATGTACTTAGTTCCTCATACCTGTCTTTTACTCAAGACACATACAGTCTGGTTCAAAACACAAGACCTGGCCCAGTTCTAACTTTCAGACCCACTGCTATTGTCCTTACCCTTGCAAAACTCTCATTTACATGGCAGTGGTCTGGAGACTGAAGCACAAACCAGCTGAGGCAGGAAGGTGCCACTGGAGATGTCTGGTCCAAACCTCTGCTCGGAGCAGGTCCAGTCAGGTTTTAAATATGTCCAAGGATGGACCCTCCACAGCCTCTTTGTGCAGATTGCTTCAGTGTTTGACCACCATCACTGTGAGATAAACATCCCATCACATATTTTTACACACGGATAAGATTCCTCTGAGTCGTCCCTCCTCCAGGCTGAGCAGTCCTAGCTTTCTCAGCCTCTCTGTGTATGACGTGTTTAAATTCCTCAATCATCTTCCTGGCCCTTCACCAGTCGCTCTCCAGTAAATCCATGTCTGCCTTGTGGAGAACAGAGGCAGACCCAGCAATCCAGACATGACTTACCAGGGCTGAGCAGAGGGGAAGGAGTACCTCTCTCCATCAGCTGCCGATGACGCTTTGCCTAATGCAGACCAAGATGCTGTTGGCTGCCTTTGCTACAAAAGCACATGGCACATGGCATGATCAGCCTGGTATCCACCAGGACTCCCAGGTCCTTTTCTGCCAAGACGCTTTCCGGGAGGTCAGTTGTACAGAGTTATTCCTCCCCAGAGGAAGGATATGTCATTTCCCATTGTTCAGCTTCTGGGCACTTGTGCTGGCCCTTCCCTTCAGTCTGCCAATGTCCCTCTGAACGACAGGACATTCATCTGGTCTATCAGTCACTCATCCCAAGAGACATATTCTGCCAAGAAAAGAAGTGACATCTTCTGATAAGCTCTCTCCTTTTACAGAATTGTAGCACAAGAGAGGATCTTGTCACCATTATGTCATGAGTAAATTCAAGACACACATTTGAAAAGACCATAAAGAAATAAATGTGATTCTCCTTAGACTTTTGTTAACAGTTAGAAGGCACACAGTGCTACATCTTATAAGATCATGGCAGTGGAATTCTGACAACATGGAGTGATGAAGTGCTAAGTAATTCCATTTCCAGTCATTTAAATTTATGCTGTATTTCATACTTGGGATATTTGCTCCTTCTGCATGCTCACTTTGTTGCTAAATGTGTGCATCAAATATATATTAGAAAAAGCACAACAGGGTTTGAGAAAAAAATGCACTGCAAGGATGCTATTTTGCTGAAATGTTCTGGAGAGACACTATAAACCACAGAAAAGAAATCTGAGTTGCTTGTGATGTTACAGGGACGCTGAGATTGCTCGAGCACTCCTGTTAAAAATAGTTGCTTATCTATTTTTTATATCAAGTAGACTTTTAAAAGCTTTGCATGGTGTTATAAAATAAAAGGTCATTCATCTATCTCCTCTTCTTCCTCTCTTCTGAAAAGAACAGAAATATACTCCAAACTCACTGCGTAGACAGTGAATCCAAAATCATTTATTTCCACAAACATCATGGGAACTCAGATTTTCATAACAGTTGTCAGGCTCTCTTTTAAGAATGCTATTATTTCATTAGCTATTTGTTTTTCCTCTAAGATGTTAGTCTAAATTTTCTCACGCTCTCATCTAGTGAGAAACAAAGCTACTCAAGCCCTGATCAGGAAGTTGTTTATTTTATTGCCCCAGTAGGGATTTAGGCACATAATCTTCAGTTCCAAGGTTTACCACTTTCTTAAATAACTTGCAGATTCATGTCATAAAATGTTAGGGGTTTGGGGTTGCAGATTTGTAGGCAAGAACTGCACAGTTAAGGCACCCAGTTTGTGTCTAAGTATTTTCATTTATTTGTTTCCTTTTCTTTTCCCATTTTTTGTCTCAACATCTCAGAAAAAAATATGTGATATATAAATGCTCAAAATCAGAGAAATAATTATGGCACTTTCACAGGGCACATGGAGGCCATCAATCAGACAAAAATATACACTATAAAACCAATGGTATAAGACTTACATGCATCCTGCTTTCCTTACTGCAGTTTACACTCACAATTATGTTGTAATATTTGGCTTTGATTAATAGCACACTTGTGTGATCTAAAGCAATTCAGGGAATGCCTTCACAGAAGCAAAATGGTACTTTCTAAACAATTCAGAATGCAACTGGAACACACATTAAAATCTGTCAGTGTTTGGGAAGGGAATGTAGCAAATCGTAAGGTAATTTCTGAAAGCACAAAGCCATTTAGATGTGAGTGGTCAGTCATTCAGAACACTAAACATTTTAATGTCACAGTGCTCAGATAATAAAGGATTATTAAAAAATCTAAAATATTTGAATCAAGTTAATGTATTACACAGTGATATTTAAATGCACTTGAAAATAGCCCAAGTGTATAATTCATGAGTGTGGTGTAAATTCACATAATGCAGCAAGCAACTGCTTAGTGAACCCTGTCTCCTGATGTGAAAATTTTGCAAGGCAGTGCTTCAGTGCAGAAGCAGGGAAAGGGGTCATTATGAGGCAACACACTCATCTCCTTTGGAATATCACTCATTAATGCTGCTATTACAGACCAGGCCACCCTAAAGAGAAGCCGATTTAGCCCCACGTGTGTAAGAGGAATACTGCTTCAGTCCAAGATCTCAAGGCAGAGGAATTAAAGGGGAGAAACAGCTGAATAAGCTGGAAAATACTGTTCTGTTCCCCACCGTTCCCCACAGCCATCAGAAGTTTCAGAACTAGATGGCAAAACAAGATGAAGGGATAAAAGTCAGAGAGAAAGTTTGTGCTCTCTTCCTGTTATCAGACTAGCCCTTTCAGTGCTGAAATTTGTCCTTTGTCAGGAGATGAGAAAAAGTCATAGAGCAATGAGGACACTGAATCTGTGTCAGACATTGTACTTCAGAATCTCTTGGTTTTACTTTTGTTAGCTTTATTTGATGATGAAGACATAGTAAACCAGTTACATTTCTGTGAAAGTGTAGCATTCAAGGCAATGCTCTAGTGTAAGGTACAATTCAGCTGAGCAAACAATAATACTCACTTAATATGTGAGCCTGAAAGACAGCACCTGTAGAAAACCTGCACTGTACCTGGCTGTAGATGATAGTTTATATGTTTCCCCTTCGCTTGTTTCAAGGAAGTTCTGTCTTTCAGCTTATCTTTATTTTTATCATATTATACACATAAAAAAGACTTTGTAAGACACACTTTCTTTACATATGTATGCCATGCCTAAATTTAAGGTACATTTTTCCAGTAAACAGTAATAGTATAATTATTGTCCTAGACACAACTCTGCTTCCTCCTATTTTTTTAAGTCTTGTCAGTTCTTTTATTGAGATTGGTTTTGGACTTCTATCTCCCTTGATCTGGAATCCTTGTTTTTCCCACTCCTTGTCCTGTTTCTGCACTGCATGTTAATGATAATTACTTCACACTAGAAAGGTCTGGCTGTGTTGTCACTTTTGTACCTCCTTTCTTCAGGAAAGTAGGAGTAGCCATCGTGAAGGCACCCCAGAGTTACAAGACTATGGAATATTTAGAAAACAAACAACTGTTTACTCTTGGATATGGAAGCAGATACTACATAAATTTCAAAATTAATAACATTCCACAACACAAGTCAGGAAGAAAGTGAGGTCTAAGACTTTTTAATGAAAACTGAGTCATTCAGCTTAACAGCAAGTTAAGACCTTTAGGTGGTAGGTAGGTTTACTACCGCTGTTCCAGTGAATACTTAGTTGTTTATATAAAGTAAGGCACCTCCAAGAAGTGGGACCCAAATGTTTCCCCATCTCATTTATGGGAAGGAGAAGAGCAGAGATCTGAATTTGTTCTGAAAAATCTAAGGAAAGTACCTAAAGAGCAAATCTATTACCCATACTAATAACTCTCACTCTGTCTGGAAAAATAGTCTTCGAATGAAGATACTTCTCCTAGTTTAAATTTTATTAAACTATATCATTAAAAATCTATTCCTTTCTGAAGAGAAAGTCAACATAACTGTAAATTTTCCCAATGAGTTCTACTTAAGGCTTTTACATCTCTGCTCCTTTCAGCAAGGCTCAATGGCACTTTGGTCTCTTCCAATATAGCCGTGACATTTCTTATTCTTTGTTCACAGAGTCTTTTTTACCTTTTCCATTGCCCTTTTGAGCTTTTGGCTCTGAGACTTCACAAACAAATTGTGTAATGTGTCTGGAATCAAGGAAGAAAGTACTGCACAACTATTAAGTTAAATATTGTCTTTTACTCCTTATAAAGAGGTTTCTCATCTACTGCCTTTCCTGGTTATTTTGCAACCACCTGCTATTAAGTTAAATAGATATGGTTAAATACTACATATTCAAACAACCTGTGGCAAACACTCATAAACTACTACAGAAAAACTCCCCGCCTTCGAAATAAAGGCGGATGCAACGGTGTGTGCCTGTCTCCATTGTTCCACAGGGAGATTGTTAAATTCCAGGCATCAACATAGCTTGCACGCATCTAGGACTTTCATTTACTCCTTAAAGACAAATTTAGCAATTGTCAAAACTTCTCCCTTCTCCATAACAGAGTTTCTGAGTCAGATTTCATGTCTCTTTTTGCCTATACCCATTAGGTGCCTTTGACAGAGACTCACCAAATGTATCTTTCTTTATTTTGCTGTCTTTTACATTTCAAACAGCTTTCCACCACAAAAAATGTTTTTTTGCTGTACTTTCTTTCACATTCACCTGCCTCCTAATGAATCTGAGCTTCCACAAAAATTGCTGAACAGCCCATTACCACAGATATTTTAGGAGTGGTAGCCACAGGTCAGTTTCTGCTTGAGGTGTATGGAAGAGCAGTTCCCCCCAAACAAATTTCAAGGGTGCGTTTGGACACTGGAGCTCTCACCTCTAACCTCATCATTACAATGGATTGCAGTCTGCCATTCTGCCTGCCATGTGAACCAACATATTTGGAAGACATCAGACTGGTGCCTTTGTTGATGGGAATAACAGAGAATGGGGATCCCTGGAAAGTGCTTTGTTCTTAGGCATCATGACATTAGAATTAGGTGTCAAGGCATTGAAGAAAATGTTATGCCCTAGACTCAGGATAGGCCAGCCTCAGCAGCATTGGGATTAGGAGTCAAATCCAAGTTTCTTGACTCGGCCTTTCACACATCATAGGCTCCAAATGTTGCTGAGCCCATGGCCACACATCTGCATGAACAGTTGCTTTCCCCCTTTCATGTTCTCTAATTACAACTGCAATTTGCCAAATAATTTCCAGGTTACAGTCAACTATGAGAAAAAGACATGAAGGAGGATCCAAACCAGCTGCTGCTTCACATAGTAAAAGGGAAGAGGCTGAGATGAGAAGAGTGACAGTCTCGTGTGAGAGGGCCAGGATGAGCCACTAGCTATTCCCACTCTCACTTCCTAGCAGGGGCAATAGCATCAAAAGTACCAGCGTCAGGCTGTGGTAGGCAGGAAGATAAATTCAATCTTTTACATGAAATTTGGTCCAAATCATGTACAAGAAAATGCAAATGGTCAGATAAGACCACCCTGAAGAAGGTATGTTACACTCTAGCAATCTAATGGAGGTTGCCACTATCTTTTGTTTATGCCATGGAAGTTACAAGTGGTATTATTTTTGTACAAACATGTGGCCATTATTCTGAAGAATACTCCAGTCTAAAATATAGACAGTTTATACAATTTCTACCTTTTCCATCATTTATTTGGTGAAATATTTCTAGAGTTGCAGCTGAGTCATAATTGTCTTTCATTTTTGTTGTGTTTAAACCTAATCAGTAACTGTATATTGAGTTACAAAATACCACTTTCATTTTAGAAAATAAATAAATCAATCATTAAATTAATGAATTAGGTGTCTACAATTCAAAACAGAGGTTCTGATGATTCAGACCAAACTGTAAATAGAATACAGTTATCTGTATTTCAAAAGCAGTTACAATCCCATATATATCTTTTCTTCTCAATGTATTCCGGCCTTCTCTGAATGCTGTCTTCATAGCACTGTTCATAAAAAGTACTATGAACATAAGCAATAATAGCATTTTTTATCACTAATGCAACTGTTATTGGATGTAAAAGAAGAAACTTTTCTTTTGGAAAAGTGACATTCTGCTAAGGTGCATCAGTATTGCATGTAAATTTTCATATTTTCACCTTTAGCTTTTAATTGCTATCAGCAAAACTTGAACACCCCTTAAAACATCAGACTTGCAGCATTGGAAAGTCATACGGTCTTCGTCATGCTAGTTGGGCAGCCCTTAAAACCTCACTGTTCTCTTGGCAAATGTTTTACTACTTTGGCTACAAGCAAGGGGCAACTGAAAGAACTTGGAGTAACTTTAAAGCAATTTTATGTTCTTCCCATAGTGAAACCATGTCAGTGTGGGTTAGCATTCAGGACAAACTAAAATGCCCAGTGATTGTTGTCAATTATGAAAATCACTCATAATCCTGAGGTTATTTTTGCAACCAAGAATTGTTTGAGTTTAGAAATGATGCAGAAATAACCTCTTTTGTCTCTGCAGACAGCTGAAAGTTTGTGCCACTTACAAAGGTGATAATTCTCAAGAGATCATATGGATTTATAACAACTTCTCCTTGTAGAAAAGGTAAAAAAAAAGTCATAAGCATGTAAATATCCATGTTAACAACATATATATATCTTACTGTGACAAAAGTAATGCAAAATTAAACATGAAAATTGTCTGGGACATTCTTTATTTCTTCTCTAGTCAGTCTTTGCTTGTACAGTGTGTCTCTGCCTTCTCAGACTTTCAGCTCTGAGTAAGTATTACACTGCTAGTAATGTTGTATAATACAGAACATAATACAATTTTATAATTTGCAAAGCCCCATTCCTACTCTCAAGTTTGATTTTTGACTTGTAGTCTTGAGTTGATAAAAATCAATGCTTTATACAAATAAATAAAACCATATTTATGTAGACAATGTTAACTTTTCTGTTTAGTTGAACCATTCTTTACATATGATACAAATTTTGTCTTTCAGACATAAATGAATGGAAAATATTGAGGGCATTATTGAAATACTTCATAATTTCCTGTTGGAATTAATTCTGCAGAATAGATTTGACTATCAGTTCAATAACACATTGGAAAGAATGTCCTCTGTAAAGTCTTTTGTTAGGATGACCTTATAGTAAACACCAACGGAGGGTTCAGAAACCGAGAAAACTGTGAACTAGGAAATATATATCACACATAATACTAATATTAACCACTATCAACCACCTTACCTTTTTCTTTCTCTTTAAACTTGATTGTGACTCTGATGGATTCAGCAAAATATATTCTTATGTGAGTTGCTGATGGCCATTTGTTTTCACAGGCTCAGTAAACTTTCAAAGAGCAAAAGTATTTTGTCTCTCATTGAGAGATTTTAGTTTCTAGGTAATTTTTTCAAAGCACTGCCAAATATATTAACGTAATTTCTTTTGTTTAAATCCTCACAGTCTTAGTGTCAGGTCTCAGTTGACATATATGGGAGCATTAACTTTTAATTATAGGTCAAGTCCCATTAAAGAAGTTGAGACATGTCTGAACTATTGCAAACTGTGTCTTGTTTTTCTGTTCCCTAAACATCCACATGACTGTACTATTACCTCATACCTTTTCCCAACAATGTCAGTTGTCTGTTAGTATAAAATTTAAGGTAAAAAATACTATACAGCATAGTAATCCACTCAAAATTGAAGCCACAGACCATTGACTGTGAAGACAGCAGTAATCTGAACTTCAAAAACCACTGCAGATTTATACGGAGCTTCACTTCCATTTTCATGAAATAAATGGTATTTCACACTCCACGCCACTTAGACCTCAATTTCTCTTCTGGCAAGCCAAGCTGTTATTTTTGTGAATCGTTCCTAAGTCATTTATAACCAGGCCACTGCACCGCTGACAACAGCACTTTTGAAGTCAGGTAGGGATTATTAATCTGCTGTGAATTTTCTGAGCAGCTTTATCCTCTTCTTTGTATGCATCCATTAAAAATCACAGAGGAGAAAATGAAGGTACTAGTTACAAACAAACAAAGAAAAAGCTAAAAACCCCTTCAGTTTCAGAGGAAGGATCAAAAGTTGGTTAGTCCCAATTCCGGGCAGTGCAAAAAAACTAAATCATCCTTAATTTCTAATGTGGACCATAAGGGTTTCAGGGTTCCTGAAATGCATCTACCACACCCAAGAACATGGAAGGGCCCAGACCTCTAGGAAACAAGACTCATCACCCCACGGAGCCATCCCTGGGGACACATTGAAGGGGAAAATCCTAGCTTTATGCGGTTTCAGCTCTCCACAATTGCTGGGGATGGAGGAGGAATTCCCAACCACAGGAAAAGGCTCCTATGTCTGTACAGACAAACTGATACAGATAAACTGTTCAGGCTTGTTCAGCCTGGAGAAGAGAAGGCTCCGAGGAGATCTTATAGTGACCTTCCAGTAACTGAAAGGGGCTACAAGAAAGCTGGAGGAGACCTCATCGCTCTCTATAACTACCTGAAAGGAGGTTGTGAAGAGGAGGGAGCTGGCCTCTTCTCCCAAGTGACAGGGGACAGGACAAGGGGAAATGGCCTCAAGGTCTGCCAGGGAAGTTCAGGCTTGACATCAGGAAAAAAATTTTCATGGAAAGGGTCATTGGGCACTGGAACAGGCTGCCCAGGGGGGTGGTTGAGTCACTAACTGTGGAGGCGTTTAGAAGACGGGTAGATGAGGTGCATCATTCAGTGTTTGATAGGAACGGTCGGACTTGGTGATCCAGTGGGTCTTTTCCAACCTAGTGATTCTGGGTATTTCCATGACTATTTATAAAGACTTGTAGTGACAGGACAAGGGGCAGTGGGTATAAACTGGAGAGGGGCAGATTTAAACTAGACAGAAGGAGGAATTTCTTCACCAAGAGGGTGGTGAGGCACTGGCACAGGTTGCCCAGGGAAGCTGTGGCTGCCCCATCCCTGGGGATGTTCAGGACCAGGTTGGATGGGGCCTGATCCAGTGGGAGGTGTCCCTGCCCACGGCAGTGGGTTTGGAACTGGATTATCTTTGAAGTCCCTTCCAACTCAGACTGTTCTACGATTCTACCACCCGGCCGCGGGGAGGGGACCAGCGTTGGCCGGCTGGAAGAGGGGCGCAGCCGCCCACCGGAGGCGGGACAGCTCAGTGGGCGCGCAGCCCGCCCGCCTCGGGGTCGCCGCGGGTCCCGCCCCGCCTCGTGGCCGCCCCCGGGGGCAGCGCATGCGCCTGCTCCGCCGAGCGACGGGCGCGCCCCGCGGAGCTCGGGGCCGGGCGGCGCGCGGGCACCTCGCGCCAGGGCTGGCGGCGGCGGTGAGTGCGGGGCGGCGGGGACCCGGCGCGAGGGCGCGGCTGCCCCCGAGCCCGCCTGGAGCCATGGGGAGGGGAGGGGGACACGGCGGGTCTCCAAGGGGACGGGGGGTGACACGTTGTAACCGGCCGCCCTCCCTCCCTTTCCCAGGCTCCGGGGCTGGCGGAGCCGCCCGGAAAAATTCCCTCGAGGGGTTTGTACCGTTTCCAGTTAAGCCGGGGAGGAGAATGTTTTGACTGTGTTTAACAAAGGAAAAATCCCGCCGACTTTCTTTCTTTTTTTTTTTTTTTTTGTTTTGTTTTGTTTGAAGGAGGTTAATGGCTGTCTCCGAAATAGGCAGCTAATAAATTCTTAAGTTTAAAGAAAACGTCTCCGCAAAATAAAACCGCGACCGTCTGAAGCCTCGTGTTCCTCTGTTAAAACTTTTTCCCCTCTCGGCAGGATGATCCAGAGCCTCCCGTGTCTGTTAGCAGCGCTGTAGCCGAAGCTTTAAGATGCTGAGCGTGGGTAGGTGCCTGAGGGCTGCAAGCCTGGTTCTCCAGGAGCCTGAGGGACCCCTCCGAGGCCTAAGACCGCCAAGGGAACCATCTATTCAGGTCGACGGGAAGCAGGAGGGGCATAAGGAGCATTAATGTCACCCCAGTTGAGACTGGGGTTGAATGTGGCATCGTTTGATGGGTGAAAAAACAAGCAGAGCTTTGGCTTTTGGGGGAGCAAAACTGAGAGGAATGGAGCCAGTGAGTAAAGGGGAAAAAGACTGTAAGCAATTGAAGATACTTGAAAGCATCTCAAGTTTTCATAACCCCGTTGTCATAGATAAGTCTGGGGAGAGAAGAGGGGCTGTTCTGCAGATGTTGGTGTTCTAGTTTGGAATCATCACCTTAAACTTATTGTTGATATAGATTATCACTGTCCCTGAAACGAAAACCTAGTCATGCTTTTTCTGCAGCCTTGCTGCTCATTGCCACCTTCTGTATCATCGTATCCCCATGCTGGCACCATTGCTTATGCGGCAGTGGGATGAAGTAGCGTGGAACGTTACCCACTAGCCTTTTAAATATTTTTTTCTTTAACCTGGTCTGGTTCTCTGAATTACCGTAGGGATGTTTATGTGAGCTCGACGAAAATTGTGTGATAGGGAGGTGAAGCGGGTTTTTGTTTTGTTTGGGTTTTTTTGAGTTTTTTTGTATATAAATGAATAGGTATGTATCTAAAAGCACTGTGGGTTTTTTTCTGTATGTATATTTATGGGTAGGCGTGCATACCCCTGCTTAAAGAGATCACGCAACTGTGATATTGCGACCTCTGGTTCTGGTGTTGAACAAAGGTAGTACCATTGATAAAGCGATTGCAGAGGAAGTTTACAAGTGGGAGAGGTGACTTACAATCTGGGTAGACACATCCTGTAAGGGTGAGTTTGCAAGAGTAGTCTTGCTGGACATGAGGAGTGAGATTAGAAGCCAGGGAAGAGGGCATGGTGAGCTTCTGTGTGAGAGTACTGCATGGAAACAGAGTGAGGCTTTTCACTCATTTCTTCAGCCATCTCACTTCAGCCTCTTTTAGACAACAAAGTTTTGTTTTCTAGAATAGGTTAGGACAGATTTTGGGATTCCTGTGTATCTCTCTTTTCTTGGAATTAGCAAATATAAGGAAATCGCCAGGCGAAACGTGGATTATCCCTTTCTCATGCAAGTTCATCCAGAAATTTGCATCCAATTAGTGCTGCAAGATAATATATTAGCTTAAATGGCAAAGCATTGCGTCTGATTATAACACGTGTGATTAGATATTAACATGGTGGCATCTGTTTTCCTTTGTTATAAGTGAATAGTTACATATAGTTAGAATAACTATATTAACATTGTCATTTCAAGAAATGCTCATAAATGAAAGAGAACTGAAGGTTTTTTAGCTTTAATTCAGCTTCTTTGTACATCTAGATTGAGCTACAGTTTTCTGTTAAGTAATAACAGTTTGTTGCATTAAAAATCCTGTTGTATTCAAGGTATTAAAAAGTTGATGCATTTTAGTCTTATCCTCTTTACTTTGGTTGTGTGATATCAAGTCTTATTTTCTGAATATGACTCAAATCTGCATTCAGATTCTGCTTCGACTATGGAATTATAAATTTCCTTGTGTCTTCTATTGTGTTTATTGCCTTAATATCTCAGTACTTGACAAATCCCCACCTTTAATTGATAGAACTCTCCCAAAGAAATAATCATCTTCCTACTCCACATGAAGAATGAAAGATAAAGCTGTGGAGACCAAATCTGGTCCAGGTAGGATCTGATTTTTTTTCAAAGTATTGAGTTCAGTGTCCTCATTCATATTAAGTACACAGCTGCAAATAAGTTGAAAATTGAGTCTAAGCCTAGGCTACTTTTGCAGATCAAGCAGTCAGTTTTTTGGTGGAGACACCCCTAAAATAAAAGACATGTAGTTAGTGTCCACATTGAAATAGCATTTTTAAATAATTTGCCTAGAGTCATGAACAAGTTCTGTAGCAAAAGCAGGGACAAAATATACTTTAGGACTGTGCAAACTTATTCTAGGCCATGGCATTGAGAACCATTTTTGTTTGCTGTGTCATTTTAAACAGCTCCCTTTTCCTGTGATACTCTTTTCCATCATATATTCCTGCCTACCTCTGTGATCTCACTCACTTGTGGTATTGTAGTTGTTTCCGTATCTGGCTGGTGAAGTAGATCACAGAGTTAATCAGGTTGAAATATATATATATATAAATATATATATATATATGTATGACTGACTTTTGAGTCTTACCTGGCTCTTATAACCAGTGGGATGGGTGGAGGAACAAGAGATGTGGTAGGTACCACTCATCCGCAGTATGAGTGCTGGGAAAAACCTAAGCCATTTTGCCCCTTCACTTCCCTGTTCCATTAATTCTGTAAATCTGATTTGCTTCAATTTATTCCCATTTGCTCAACGATGATACCTGTTTCCTATAGGAAGAATTTTATTTTCTTGCAATATCCTATTAAGGGCTTTTGCTTTCAGTTTCTCACCTCAATTCTGAACTTTCTGCTGCTTTTCATCTTCCTCTTTAAATAACTCCTATGAGCTGTGTTTCCAGGACGCTGTCTCTCTGGCTCATGTTTCTTTAATGTTCTTTTATATGTTTGTTTTTTTTTTCCACTCAGCCCCCCAAAACAATTACTTTCTGCCTCCCATCCCTTGCTTCCTTTCCTCTGCCACATTATAAACAAAGGTACTTGCAATGTGCAGTTGAGAACAATAGAGTAGAGGCAAGGAAGTGGTAAGTGACCTAATGTCCATTATCTGTTCTCCTGCCAGCTATTTTTGTTTGACTTCCGATGCTGTTAACTATTTGACCTTTAAAAATCTAATCTGGCAATACCGAGGCCTTTCCTTGTTTACCTTTATTTTGCTCACTGATGCTCATTAAGTAAAGTTTGAAATACCTTTGTGAGGTCTGAAATATGCTCAGCCCATTCTCTTGTTGCCAACAGTTTTGATGGTATTCATTATCAAGTGTTCTGTGTTTTAATCAAGGTTGCTGAATACCATGGAAATAACTACATTTCAAAAGCAAAGCCTGTCTTCTTACTGGAAGTTAAAGAAATTGCATTCTAACCACCTAAAATCATACTGAGTATTTTTAGCATTATTAACTTTTATCCAGTTATGCATCTGTTCAGAAACATACTTGTAAAATCAGACAAGAAACATCTTTGCATAGCTTAACATGTTGGTGTTTGCATCCAGGCCAAGGAGTCCTGGACAATATAGTAGCACAAGAAGTGTTGCCTGTTTTCAAGCTAAGAATGCTCTATTGCTGTTGGGTTTTGCATGTTTATTTGGTTTTGTGCGAGTAGGTTTCTTTATGTGGGGGAGAGACAGCCTATCCTTTATTTGCATTTTGGAAGTTTGAGATCACTCACGTTTTATACATTACATTGTGCTGTGTACCTGCTCAGTGTTTCTTTTAAAGCATTTGAATCAATGTTTTCATGTCCCTTGTGAAAATTCAGAAAGAGACAGTGCAAAAGTATTGGAATATTTTGTCATAGATAGAACTTATTAATCCTGTTGAAGTTTTCATTTTGTTGCCTGAAGCTGCAGAGCTTCTGTGTTTGTCAGAACTCTAAGGTAGATGAGATTTTTTTGTTGTTGTTTATGCCAAGATATTATACCCTGTTGTAATTCTGGATGTTCCTGTTTCACTGAGCTCTTTTTTTTTTTACTGTAATATAGGTATGAATGTCATGGCCCAGTGTCAGGATTCACTTTACAGCAATTCCTCATTAAATCCCTATTGCTAAATTAACTGTTTAATATAACTGTCAAAAAAAGAATAAAATATAACTGCCTAAACTATTTATTATAATTAGCTATATTTCTGAATGTTTGCTACGTGGCATTTAAGAATGATTCCTTTTGGGCTCAAAAAATGTGAATTTGTTAGCTCACTGTTGTGAGGCAGTTTATGGTAATGCTGCCAGGAAAATTCAGAAATAGTGGCTTCATCAGGTGTGAACTATTACACCTGTCTATGCTTCCAGGTTTGTCAGTGTGCGGCTTACTGATCTTGTGTGTATTCTTCAGCTTTTATTTGCAGAATATTGCTCTTCAAACTATTTGCTAAATAAAGGTGGAAGGAGAGCCAACTTCCCGTTCATGTTTCTGTCCCCAGTCTTCACTCTCATGGCTATGGGGAAAGGTTGAATGAAGTCTCAGCAGCAGATTTGTTAGCTAACTCTCTTGCCTGTATTCCTATAGATTTACGCTATGGCAGCTGAAATTAGCACAGTCTATGATGTTTTATTTACGTACTGCTGAGTAGTTTTGAGTATCAGATGTGAAATGGACTCACTGTACTATTTGCTTCTGTTGGTTATCAGAGCTGTGGGCAGGAGGAAAATAAAGGCATGTCTTAGTCTGGAGAATTGAATGTGTGGCTTTGTAAGCAGCTTAACTAATCTAAGCTTGTTCTGCTGCTTGAGAGCAAGATTTCCTGCTTTTCTGCTCCATCCTTGTTAGGTTTTGCATTTTGTTTGCTTCTCTTGTGCTGGCACCCTTACTGCTGTGCAGTCAACTGAATCGAGGAGCTGATTTGTTTTGAAATGAAAGCAGTCAAACTAAAGCAAGCAAACTAACACACACACAAAAGATTTTCCACTAGGCTATTTCTGGCTGGCCTTGGGGGCTACCCCAAGGTATTTTATTGACTCAAGAGAGGGAGTGGAACTGTGTACTCAGAGAGCAGCTTTAGCGCTGACCCCAAAACTATCAATGAAACAGCAGTGTATCAGTATCTTTCTCTGCTGACATCTTTGAAGAATAGCAGCAGACTGCGCAAAGGGAAGGTACAAGAAAGTCCTTCAAGAGGGCCACGAACCTGCTGAACAAATCTTGGGCTCAAACTCGGAAAGCAAGAAGTTAACAAAATCCTCTTTTATGTAGAGGCCGCTTATGATGAATTGTAAACAAGTGCCCAGCTACAAGCTTGTCAGATCTGCGGTTATCTCAGAGAAGCAAAAGTATTGGAGCACTTTCACTTTGGCTGTTCTTTAGGAACTCTTGGCAAAGGATTTCATCTCAATATAAGAAAGAGTTCTTCTACAGTGAAAACAATCATTCACTGGAACAGCTTCCCAAAGGACATGGTGAAGTCTTAATCACTGGAGATGTTCAAGATTCAATTGGGCAGAGTTTTAGGTAACCTCATCTGAGTTCCCTTTCCCACAAAAGTTTGGATGAGATAATCTTTTGATATTCTTTCCAACCTGGGTTGCTTTATGTTTCTGAGAATTTTTTGTGTGTATGAAGTGATCTACACCAGAAATACAAAAGGTGGCGATGCACCTGCTGGTGGGCAGAATGTCTAGGAAGGTTCTCCAATGAGTTTTGCAATGTATTACATATGTAAATTAATACAAAAGAATTACCAGATTATAAAAATATCAGTGATGTATTTGTTTGCATTAGAAGACTCCTTTCCTCCTTCTTGTTCTCTAGGTGCTGCAGTTGGTGTACAGCTTCTTAGAGGTCTGGAGGGGAATACTCTTTAAACATTCTAAGAACAAATGTTCAACATGTTAGATCTTGTAGAGGATCTTTCAGTTGTGAAATAAGTTTTCAAAAATTAATTTTATTTTAATTGTGTATCCTTTTACACAATTATATCTTCAAATACAGTTAATTGCACATAAATTTGCGCATTAATTGGTACGCCAGTGTTAGGAACCTCAATATGTAAGAAATTTTTCTTCCCTTAAATCTTTTAAAAATTATTTCTAAAGCTAAAATCATTTTGAATTGTGTTTGTAACATACTTTTTTCTGTTTCCAACTCACAGATAGAATGGGTATTATACTGAATCACTTCATAAGGAGTAGGAGAGCATTAGTAGAATTATTGTTATAGTTGCTAGAGCTGCTCTAGTGTTTTCACAGTGCTGGAAAGCGTGTAATACTCTTTTTAGTACTCCCTGATACTAGTAGTTTTGTGACTGCTGGAACTCATGCAGTTTCGTCTCCCATGAATTTACGCTGTGTGGTTTATCTGTTAAAAGCTGTGACTTATAAGATTTACTGTGGTATTTATCTCTTCATGAATGGCAAATTTGAATTAGATGTTAATTTGTCCTCTAGATTTTTCTCAAGTTCTGAATGCCTCCATCCTCTATACTTGTCTACTTTCTTTAGGAAATGTTCCATGAATGTAAAGTTTTCAATAATCTGTAGCAGTTGATTGGAAAGGACCAATGAGTAAAATTACAATCTCAAAACAGAAAAACTATCATAACACCCTTTGAAAAGAAATGCTGTTGAAGTTTTTAGGTTTTGCATTTCTAGTAATTCTTACAGAATCATACCCATTTAAAATAAAAATTGATACTTGATGTCAGTCTTATTAAATCAAATGTCATTATGTTATTGAGACTACAAGGTAACTAAGTATGGATGCACTAGTTGCCCTATGGGTTGGATTTGGTGGCACATACAGTCTAGGAAGTTCATACTTCCTTTCTGCAGCCATTTTTGAGAGCAAAGGGGTGAGAGAAAAGGGGAGCTCAGTGAGAGGGTCGCAAGACTGTTGTGCAGAGCACAGAATTGTATCATCCAGCATCAGGGGCTCTGATCCCCAGTAAAGAGTGGGGAGAAATTCCGTGACTCCTCTTCAAGGCTGAAGCCAAAACATCATGTTTCATTGTACTCCAAGCATGTAAATGAGCTAGAGTACTTCTAGGTGTAGTTTTGTTCAAATCCTACTTAGAAAAAAAATAACTGTAATGCAGTAAAAAAAACCCAGCCAAAATGTGTGTGTCTTAACATATTTGGAAATTCAGGTAAAGCTGATGTGAGGGAAAATGAGCACAGCTGTTGCGAGAGAGGGAAATAGAATTTTAAAATAATTATTTAAATTGTTTTTTTTTTTCCTGGTTTGTAGGACTGTTTACCATTCTGTCTTACCTGGGAGTGTGACTGCAGCTGTTCTGGGAACTGCTGGTGGTGTACACCTTTCTGTGC
This sequence comes from Clamator glandarius, assembly GCA_033459285.1. Classification (NCBI taxonomy): domain Eukaryota; kingdom Metazoa; phylum Chordata; class Aves; order Cuculiformes; family Cuculidae; genus Clamator; species Clamator glandarius. The sequence goes on along the minus strand of JAUNZM010000117.1, from coordinate 591,924 downwards.
TCTCTCTTTATGCCATTTCCCAGTGTGACAGAAAACTTCATAAAAATCTGTAAAGAAGTTGTGCCTCATTGTCTTTCCCTAGTTACCATATAATTCAATAAGATGAAATATGTATTTATGACTCTTCCATCACGTCTATGCTATCTGATTTTTGGTTGACTGGAAAATCCTATTAAAACATGCTCTGAAAAGCTGTCATGTGCCTTGCTTCAGGGGAAGAGAGGCAGAATGGAAACTTGTATTAAAACATGCTGACAGTGCGTAAATATTTGGAGGAGAAAGCTTTGTTTGCACATTTCTCTAGCTTAGTTTAGCACTTCACAAAGAAATTACATTTTATTCTTTTCTGACTAATTTTTCTAAATTAAATGAGGTGTAAGATACTAGCAGACCAAACAAGTGCTCAATGGAATTTTGTATAGGGAAGAATATTTGCCTCATTTTTGTTTCATCACAGAAAAACAAAATAAACTTTGGGAAGTAGGCTTATGTTCGTTAGAAAATTACTGCATGCAAAACAAAGATGCAAAGTAGAATTATACGGGTTTCTTTTGGCTACAGAAATGGACATTCTAAACTCTAGAATCTTTCTGGGTTTCTTAATACCTGCTTGAAAATTACTGGTAGTGTAGATGAAAACTGATACTAAAAAGCTATTGCTATTGCTTCTTATACTTTACAGTGTTGTAAAAATTTCAAGAAAAATCTTTTTTTTAAGTATGGAACTGTCAGTTCTCTTCTTTTTTTCTCTAAATGAAATAGACTTGAATATTGGATACAGTTTGATACAGTTGGAGGCTGAATTTTGTACAGACAGTTTGTGTTACTGGAAAATCCATAAAGGTATTATTTGTGAGAGTCAGGTCATGGTTTTGCTTTTTAAGATGTGTTGGAAAATAAAGTAGCTGTAAGAGTTTCAAAGTAGGAAAAATGGTATGTTTTTAGCTTTGATCTTGTGATCTTTTCTTAGTGGATGAACACTGTACCTGCAATGAAGTTATATTCTTCTGAATGGACTGTGCCTGGCTACTGTTCGGGCCTTCTCTCTCATACCTGGAGAGGTAGCTGAAATAAAGAAATAAAAGCAGTCTTCGATTGGGGGGGTGTTTCCTTTTTCCCCCCCCATCCTATCCCCCACCACCACCCTTGACCCATGGATGCTTTTGAAAGGCAGGCAGGACTGTTCTAATCTTTTTCCTTATCCTGAATGTTTTAAGGTGTTTATTTGAGGACAGATAGGACACCCAGAGCTGAATGAAAAAGCAAGATTTTAGATAGTGGGGAGGAACCATTAAAGAGACTACTTGTTGTCTATCAACTCCTATTTCTATCATGTGCTGATACTTACTCCTCTGGTTCTAATCCAGTTTTAAACCACTTTGGAGAGGAACTAGCTATAATTATTCGTTCCATACTGGGCACTGGACTGTGTCCTTCCTTTCATAGCCAGATAGTTACCAATAAAAGGTATACGTCTCCTGTATGTGTGTAATAATACATACATAAAAGTCAACCTGGCGTTGTATGCTGTACTGTGCCAGCAGCTGGCAGGAGATGCTGTGCTAAGTGTCTTAGAGCAAAGCATGGACAGATTGAGCCTTCCTTAGTAACACCCTCGTTATCAGTAGATCAGAAACTTCATAGGGTAGAGTATACATCTGGAGAATTGTGTTATAGTTATCATCAAATCTCTCCCTCATTTATTTGATTTCCTTTCTGTTATTTAAACCTTCTTTCTACTTTTGTCCTGATTAGAATCTTACAGCAGCAAGGTCTGTAACTTAAGCACTATGTGAAAATTCAAGTCCTTTGATTTTTTTACATCTGTTTCAGCTTAGGTCAGTGAATATCCTCACGTTTTGAGAAATAAATATTAGTTGTAATGTATCTCTGGTCACAGGTATATAGCCAAAAGACCAACTTATCTGGACAGACACTGTTGTGACTGGACCAGCTGAATGTCTGCTTTCTCCGAACTGACTGGTTTGTTGTACAGTGATTATTTGATTATTTAAGTACAAAGTATTTTTTTCTTTCTTTTCTTTTCTTAAATAGAAGAAACATTTTTCTTATCCATATACAATCCAACTTCTAACTGGAGTTAAGAATTTCTGAGTGATGTTCCTCAGTTTATTTGTAAAGCATCAGGAGATAGTCTGAACTGCAAAATGGAAGTTGACTTGTTCATAATGTACAAAACATATGCAAACATTTAATTTGTATGAAAACAGGGTGAAAATAGAGGAGGAAAATAAAATGAGTGCACATTCAAAGCTTCTAATTTAGGGAGGCTGTGAGTGAAAACATGCTATAAAGAAAAGTCTAGCGATTCTGATACAGTTCATGTGGGGTTTTTTTGTTGAAAAGAGCTAGAAGGTCCATTGATTGTTTTATCTGACTATAAATGTAAAAAAAATACATGATAGCTATTCAATAAACAGCTGACACTTTACTAGTATAGCATAAGAGTTTATCAATATGTTATTTAAGACTTCAGACACCTCTAAATGTGAGGGGGGATAATAATGTAGTTTCCCTGGCTTATTGTGTATTGACTTTGTGTGTTACTTTATTATTTTAGAAGCTGGTAACATTTTTGAGAGGAAATTATTGAAAATATTGATAATGGTGATCATAAATTGGTTGTTAATTTTGTGTTCTGTAATTGTAAGTTTCTACTCTTTTGGTGGAGGCAGGAAGAATATGCTTTTCTTTTTATTTTGAAGTTTTTAGAGGAGATAAGGCTTGCCTCCTAGTTCTCACATTAGTTATATATCTATCTTTCTGATGTTTCTGAGCAAACACGCTGGTATTTCAGGTTTTTAGCTCCTGGATAATGCCCTGGGGTATCCTGTTATTATCAGTATTTAATTTCCACAGCAAGAACCAACATTTTAAGAAAAGAGATAAGCACATAGATTGCATCAGAAATCTCTTTCACTGTGGTGAGGTGTTTTTCTTTCTGAGGGTTTTGTTTGGTTGGTTGATTGGTTTTTTTGCTTGAAGGAGAGCCTCATATTACCTCTGCTTTTGGTTGGCTTGTTTGTCAAAGTAATTTTGTAGCCCCGCAGGAAGTTTTGCCAGACATTCGCTGTCACCCCATAACAACCTTTGGTTCTTTGCTGAGGAATTGTTTGCCTAGACCTTCCTTTCTCACTGCTTTGTACTACTTTGAGTGTAGACATACAGTATGCATTGGGTATATCTGTAGTACCATTTTTGTTCAGATTAGGAGTATGCTGTGGAAGCAAAATTCCCAATTTTTATCACTTTCTTTGCTTTTATTTGCATCACAGGATCATTTCAAAACACTTAGACTAAAATACTTTTGGATGAAAGTAAACCTGAAGTTATGCTCTAAGAGCGTACCTGTTGCAGTCCCTCTGCCTCACAGCGTTCAGCTCATGGAATCAATTTAGATCTACTCCAAGGTAAAATTCTTAGCTTTTGTGTGGTGTTAATGTTGGGTCCTAAGCGCCAACTGTGTTGTTCTTCAGATTCACTCCTGTTGCTCTGTCTTCCTGGCTAGTGTTAGTATAGTCATTGATAGAGATAAACATAATACACTTGGAAGTTATTATTCATGACCACTGTATTTGGCTCAGATAAAGAGTCCAGATATTCAAACCTAAGTTAGAACAAGTAATATCAAAGTAGCTGACAACTTGAGTTTGATTTGGAAGCTGAGGCTTAAACATTAATTATGTCAGTGAGCACAAGAGCTATAATGAAGCTATTTTTCCTTTCTCTGTTACCTTTTACCCTTTCCTACTTTATTAATCAATAGAGTTCTACTCCATTCTCTAACATGCTTATTTTTGTGACCCAGTTGCTAACCCAAATCACCACAATGTTCTGGCACCTCTTATGTGCTGGCTGCGATCTTTCTCTATTCTCATCTCTTCATGATTTGTTTTTTTTTTTTCACTTTACCAGCTTGCAAAGGTTAGTAGAGGCTGTTGCTGGTCCTGAGCATGGTGTGTTCTTTTTAACCACCAACTTTATGCCAGTGAACATGGATAATGACTTACAGCTGCCAAAGGCACCATGCTCCCTCATATACTTCCACAATCGATAAGCCCCATCTTTACTTAAGTGAGACTGTTAATGGGTTTTCTCTGTTCTTGTTTACTGATTTTCGTGGGAAACTTAGAGTAGCACAGAAGAAGAAATGTTAGTATCAGATTTAGTTAAAAGGTATAGGTGGGAAACAGAAAGTAGAATAGATAAGTAATACAGTATTTTTGTAGTTTTGTGTCCGGGATAAAAACACTTCCTACTGTGAAAGCATTATTTGATTGTTCACTCTTCCCCCTTGGGAAAAAAAAAAAGATGAATTGGTTATTGTTTTATCAACACTTAAAGGGATTATCAGGTTAAATACTCCAAATTTGAATTTCCAAAGCATAGTGATATTGTCTAACTTAAAGCAATATCTTTTAACAGTAGCCTACAGACAACTGAGATGTCTGAGATGCTGCTACACAGGCTGCTCAGAAAGGCATGGTCTCTGGAGAATTTGTGCAATTCTGGTTTCAATACAAATAGTTATCTAAGTGTTCAATTATGCCTCCAGGAACTGCCCCAAGTGGTCCCCATGCACTTTGAACAATGAAACCCACCAAATTTCTCTCTCAGCAAAGGGGGAGTGTAATTTTTTTTTTTCCTCCTGGGTGTCCTACTTGCCAAAATGTGTGTATCGGGAGGTTGTTCTTGTTTGGTTTTGAAGGGGAGGGGAAGGAAGAGATAGATATAGGAGCTCCCCCTTTGAACAGGAGGAGCCTGGAAGTAACCAGAGCATAACCAGCCAAAATATTTAAAACAAACAAAAAAACCCACCACAAAATAAATAGAGATAATGAAGTTTAGGCAGAAGTGTAGACATCAGTCTCATCCAGCTGAAGTCCTGTCCAGCTACAGTCATGAGGAACCACCTTCTCTGCTAACGAAGTGGAGTTTGAGTATTGTACTCAGCATGGTAGTTATGTGAGTAATGATGTAGTGTATCAGGTTTAAAACGTAATGGCAGTCCTCTAAGTACAGGTTTCTTTTAGTGATCTGGTCTGTGGTTCTGGATCTCTATGTAATCAGAATTAACAATAGTGTTTTAAATGATGTGTTTGGTTAGCATCTACAAAGCAGAAGGTTCTGAGTTTGTTTTTTGGTTCTCTGTCTCACTCTTATCCTTGTCCTGTGCAGTCTTTGGTGAGGCAAGTTTTTCATATCCTTGCTTGACAGAGCATTTTCCAAAGTTTTCTATCACACTATTCCCATGCACTTTCCTTGGCTAACCTTGCAGTTGCAAATAAACCAAGTTTAAGAAATCTAGACTTCTCCCATATCCTTAAACTGTGTTTGAATCCATGTTAAATCCTTGTGTGCACTTTCCCTAAGGAATAAGTTCTTTTGAAACAAATTGTTAAAAGTAAAATTACATTTCAGTGATGTAAAAGCCAAATCTGGTAGGCACATAGTACATTTGGAATAAATGCAAGTCAGATAATTATGATCTATCTTCCTGTGTAATTGTTTAATGTTTTCATTTTCCTTCAAAATAAACCTCCCACAGAAGTGTTTCAGTTGTTGCATTGCACCTGGTTTGGGGCTGGGGTGTTTATTTTTGCACTGAACACCTACTTATATTTTAGCTGGCAATTTCTCTTGGATGTGCCTGTTATTGTAGAAGCCTCTTGAATCTAAATATTTGTGATTTTTAAAAGTTGTATAGCTCTATATGGCATTTGGCTGTAAGTTGCATCCCAGTAGTCTCATTAATTGTACAGATTGCAAAACTAAAATAAACAGTTCTGTCCCCAGTTAGAGTTGTATCGCAGAATGAAAAAAGCCACTTCCCTCTCTCCTACCTACATACTGTAATGCACATCCCTTCCCTGTTGAGAGAGGAACATGCTGTCCTTGCAGTGTTCAAAGTCCCTGTAAATGCAGGAGGTGGGAAATCTAGATGGGGGGAAATACCGCTGCTGCTCCGTTATCCTTATTTTCTATTTTCTTTTTAATCCCTTCCATAAAGGAGGACATGCTTTGTTCTCAGTGTTGTGTCTTCTTAGAATATATGATAATTAGTGAATGAGAATAGTGAAGGCAGTTTGGACTCCTGTGCCCTCTGTTAGATCCTCTGTCTAATGGTGCATGCTACACACAAGTTTCCATTGAACTTGTACTCAGGAAATATAGATGTACCTACTAATGGAATACGGGCATCTTAACAAATACAACAAAGTTTTGCTGAAATATTGTCTTACGCAAACTACTTTTAATGTCGAAATTAGTTAGCCTCCCAATTTAAGTGATATATACTGCACTGCTAGAACATGGTTACCAGCTTGGGAAATGTACATAAAAATATTCTATGCTTTATCCTTATACATATTTTACACAAGATTTGGGCACTTTCAGGATTGAGGAAAAATTATTCAGATTAGTTGTGAAAATACAACTTGGTTTGTTACTTCAATGTCATTATCTTAAATTTTCAAGCAAAATGTTTCTCCTTAGTAAGGTGCCACAGCCCTTTGTTGGTGAGCACAGTATTGCTGGTAAAATAGCATAGGCCTTGTTGGAACTTTGCTGTCTCATGCTTTAGAACTAATTGTATTTCCCATTGAGTCATTAGAAGTGGATGGTTGATAGTTCTAGTTTTGATTTGTTTTTTTTACCACCGTCCTGACAGCCAAGTAAGCAGTCAGGAAAGATCACTTGTTGGTCAGGTATGTCAGCTTGCTGTTGAACTCAGAATTTGACAATAGTGCTATCCATGCTGCCCACCATGTTGTCAGTTTTTCCACTAGCAAACATAAGGTGATGTATAACCTCTTGGAGAGTGTGGAGGGAATAATACATAGAAGATAGTTGGAAGAGGGATTCCCGAAACAATAACCAGTGATGTTACTACTAAGATTCTGGAGGGAAGTAGGGGGTAGGGAGGGAGTTTGTTCTTGCATTTCTGTATATTCATGAAAAAACATTGCTATTGCTCTAACACTGTAGGACTATCCAACCCTCAGTGAGGTTCATGAAGACTTAAAAGCAGGAAACTAAATAAAGAGTTGTGTAGAGGAATAAATGAGTCAGTAGTAAGTCATTTCTGTAGTATTCCCAACCCTCTTCAGTTCTATTAGCTGATTTATGAAGGTAAAAAAAGATTTATGTATTTGTCAGTGTTTGATCCCTTCTTCCAAACGACGATTTTTGGTCAATTTGAATAAAGACTGTCAGAGATTACAGGACCAAAATATAGATAAGCTCCTTCCCTTTAGAGGCAGGGGCAATTAAGTAGAGGGCAAAGACCCAAATGGTTCCTCTGCAGTGGGAGAGTATGTGCTGTGAGTGGGATGTGTGTGTAGGGGCAGGGAAACCATTGCCTGTGTCCTCAATCAGCCTCTTGCCCAGCTGGTGTTTGGGTGTCATAGCAGGAAACCAACCATGTTTTGTAGGAGCTTGGAAATGAAGAAGTTTGTGAAGAGAAGGGGGCAGGGGGAGAGAGGGAGAGAGAGAAGGCATGGGAGAATAAAAAAGACACACATTTTAGGAAAATTGATGTAATTAGTTCCAGGAAGTTCTATGTACTTATAATTGCTGTAAGAATCTAAGGTAGGTTGTTGAAGGGAATTTTCTGCACCACACTTGCTGGAAAGCTGCGTTTGATATTTGCTAGAGAAGAAAACACTGGTTCCTTGTGTAGTAAAGGAAGGGTAAAAAGAAATGTAACTTCTGTTTGGATGCCAATTCAGCAAATCTTTATCACTCACTCATAATATACTTGAATCAGTTTCCACTGAAGAAAAGGTTTTTCCTTTTGTGTGCTCTCTTTTTTCCCCTCCTCCTCCACATTTTCCCTCATTTCCTAGTCTGTGTATGTCAGTATCCTGATATTCATTTGCAAAGATCAGGACATGTCAGTTGCAAGGGCAGTACCTCTGGTGGAAGATGTCCCCTAGCAGAGGAGAGGCAAATTAGTCCCCTTCTTTGTGCCAAAGGTTCCAGTAGGCAGAGCCATCTAGTAGTGACTCAGTGAGCATGGATGTGGATGGGTGTGTTTTGGTTTTGTGGTTTAGGTTTGTTTTTTTTTTTAATGTTGTTGAAATCCACACCCAAGTTATTTGTTAAAAGAGTGAAATTAAAGTCTAAATGAATGCTGAAAAACATCACCAGCTGAGAGAGGTAGCCTGGTAAAGTGCGTTTCATGCACTCTATTACATTACTGCCTCTCAACAGAGCAAGCAAGTACTCGTGGGTCTTGCTCTTTTATTGTTGTGAATCTTCTTTGAGGAGCTGTTGCAAAAGCAGCCACCTGAAACTGGAGTGTAACAAATGGCAAAAGAAACTCATGATGTAACAAATTAAAAGAATAGTCATACCAGTAGCCAATTTTTGTGTGAGCTGTTTGTTATTAAAAGCTTGGCAATTTCTTCAGCACAGATGTTTGGGTTGTAACAATGTGACTACCCAGTAAAGGGCACTGAGTTTAATTTTATTCAAGGAGCAAGTGGCAAAGAGGGTTTTGTGTTTCCACAGGGTAATCCACTAAGAACAATTCAGGCTATTAAAAGAGGTTATATATATTAGGACAATTTTTTTTTTTAAGCCCTCTGCTTCTGTTGCCTTACAGTACTTGGAAGTGAAAAGCTAAACACTTATGATGCAGTTTGTTTACATTTATTTGCATTTACAGAGATTTGATGAACTTGCTTTAAAATCAGTTTACCCCACTATCCCACATCTTGTACTCCCAATTCTACAATCTTGTTAGCAGGCTGGGATGGCTTTACAGAGCTCTATTCACTGAGGCAGCAAATACAGCAGTCTGCTTTTGCATGATAAAGTAATGTTGGATGTGCCATGCTGGAAATGTTAACTTTCCATCTTTGTACACTAGAGCAGCTATGGCCAAACTTTGTGCACAGTTATCACTTTTGTACAGAGAGGACATTAGTATAGTGTGATATGTTGATGTGTAACCTGGCCTTTGAAGTACAACTAATGCTAACCTTTCAGAGTAGGTAATTTATTAGTGAAAAAAAAACCAACTAACTTCATGGTGTTCTACCAGCTTGCCTCGAGAGCTGCGCCTTTCTTGTACTTTACTGAGAGCTTTTATTTTCTTTACTTTTCCCATACCAGCAAAAACTCCAAGAAACTGAAAACATTTTCTCAAACTACTGTTGCTGGTGGGTGTAATGAGCTTCAGGCACTTTCTTAACTGAGAGAATCTCTTGTCTGTTCTCTTTCCAAGATAAGCTATAAAGTACGTGTAAGTTCTTGTAAGGCAGGTTGGGATCCTCTTGTGTATTGCAAGTTCCTTTGCCAGATCGCAAGTCTTGTTCTGCCCCTTAACTTTATGCAGGTATCTTATTTAAATTAGTAGCAAACTCTTGGTGAATTTGCATGTGTTCATCCTGAGTTCAAAAAGTCTGATCCATAGACTAAAGATAATGAGTTGACTTCATGATCTCTGCAGAGTGAATTGAAGTTTTAGATAATGTATGAGTAATTACAGTGGAGAATGTAATTCAAGTTCAGTTAGGTAAAACTGAGTTTGTAGATTAATTAAATGATACACACCTTCTATTTCATATTAGCATTTTTGCATATTCTAAATATGGAAAGCTTTGAAAAAGGTTAAGGTAACTACCATTTCACAATGGTTATATTTTTTTCAATAGTATTTATGTACCACTGAAATTAGGCTGCATGTAGAGTGGTATAGTTCAGAAGAGGGATTAATCTTGACGACAGTGTTTCCAACGCTGTTGCATTTGTAACAATATTTGGGAATGAAGAGAAACTTTTACCAAGTTTGTGGTAATTCACAGGCTCAACAGGATGTTTCCTCTTTTTTCACAGACTTGATATTCGAAAGTTCCCTGCCTTGACAGCAATCATCATGGATAGTGGTAAGTTTAGCTTAGTGATAAGTATGCAGTCTGTATTATTCCCAATGAAGTGAGCATTGACACACTCCAGAACTGTCCTCTGCTCAAAATCGCAGTCAGTTTTGGTGTTACATATGATGCAGATCTTTGCCCATGCTAAACCGAATCATGCTACTGCTGACAGACACATCAGACTCATTTGTGGACCTTTGAAAACTGGCTGCTGAATGAAGACCACAGCGCTCAATTTCCAGCCTTGAATAGTTTTAACTGTTTTTAAACTTGTCACAGTAACTCCAGATTCTCAGAGCAGAAGTCACTTTTTAAGCTGTGTAAGTTAATGCTTGGATAATTTTTCCCCCTTCTACCCAGTGCAAATGAAACAGTTTTAAGCTCACCTACAGAATGATTCAAATTTATCAGGAGCTGCAGCTTCAAATTTAAAATTACGTGCTTATTTCTAGTATTTAGCGGTGGTTTTTATCTACTTGGCTGTTGGCAAGGAATCAGAAAAAGGAAGCCTCAATAATAGTCTCAATAGAGCTGATTTTGGTGACAAGGGCTTTGCTTTGGCAATGCTTCAGTGTGGGAAAAGTGTTCTGAGACACCAGTATTCCCTGTTCCTTCTCTCATTTGCCTGTGACGGCTTCAGCTGGCAGGCTGACATGTATTTATCTTCTTGTGTCTTTGCCTGTCTTATTCTGATTGAACTTCACCTTGCTAGATTATCTGTTCACTAGTATGATAGCACACCATTTCTCCAGCAAAAATAACAGATTGATCCAACCACATTACTCTCTTTAGTTACAGTAAGTGAAACTAAGACTTGGAATTATTTTCTTTGTGGCTTTCTAATGCGTAACAGCTTGCTAAAAGCCAAGTGTTACATGCAGAGCACAAGCACGTCTGAAGCAATAAACTCGTATTCAATTGCATTAAATTTTGTAATTGTTTATATTCATCTGTATTCTACAAAAGTTGAAGGAAAGGAAGATACATTGAATTATTTGTTTCTGTTTATCTTATATAATGCCAAAATCAAAATTTTTGTTTTTCCTTTATCTTTTATTTGCTATTTAGTCTCCTTAACAAAATGAAAACATTAGTTTTATCTTGCTTCATTACTTTTTTTTTTTTGCCACGTGCAATTCTTGCCTGATTATCTTCAGCTCCATAGTAACAGCTGCAGTGAATTCAGCCACCCTGTAGCTTGGCTAGTTGGGCATCCAACTCAGTGTTTGGGTTTTTTTTACACTTTCATGTGCAATTATAACTGAATGTCTACATGATGATGGTCCTGGAATACTAAGAAGCCAGAGTAGCTTCTGCAATATGGTTCCATTATCTCTTTTTATAGGATTCATCAGGCAACAACTGATTCTCATTAAGTCACTGTGTTTCAGTCAGTATCTCCTGCTTTGGTCAGTGTATGTTTTTTATGTTTCCTTGCTATATTTGTATTGACTCCTCTATAGGATTTAAAGTCACTAGGAGTGTGCAGAGCTTTAGAAAGGTCAAATTAAAACAAGCAAATTAATATACTTCACTCTTATGGCATTGCAGGGTCAAAAGCCATTCCTGTTCTGGACTGATCATAGATCATTATTTATCAGATACATTCACAATTAATATGAAGTGTGGTTTATTTTCCTCAGTGGTCTGCTTTTGTCTCTGTGATATATGCATTTTCTATACTGTATTGTGAGAAGAGACAAACTTTCTGAATATGAATAGCTAAATAAAAAAGTTTTTTACATAGTCATGTATTGACTGTTCTTGAATATTGAACTACTTTGATGTTTTGCTGTTCTTCACCAGTGCAGAAATATATGCTTAGCACATTTTGGAAAACTAAACTATTACTTAGAAGTTTATCCTAATGAGTATCAAGTACAATTTTCAAACCTTTATTCTCAGTTTGCTGCTTTGGTAAATTGGAAAGTGCATGCTGAAAGAAAGATTTGTATGTTTTGAAAACCCAGAAGCTTTAAATCGGGGTATTTTCAGCTACCTGCATTTTCCTCTCTATTTCTTTCCCTTCTGCACCCAGTGCAAAGCTATTGTAGTTTCTCTCTTTGTTTTTCTCTGGGATGGATTCCAGCTGTGAAATTAAATTCCCTACGCTTTATCTGCTGAAGGAAGAGAAACTTGATTTATAGTGCATTATGTACTCTTTGGTGACTCCACATATGGGCAATTTAGAGAGCCTGGGTTGTAGCTTGTTCCACTTCAGGAATGCAAACAGAAGGAGTTGGTGAGAAATAGATAGAGTGCTGGGAATCCATCCCCATACATGGCTGCATGCTGACTTTGTGATATGGACATGACCTTCATCTCATCACATTAGGTGATCACTGAGTCATGTTGAAAGAAACCAAGTTCTCCAGGCTTAGAGAAGAGTCAGGACAATTGTGTGGGAAGTGGAAAGAAGCCTTTTGTTTTTTTCTTTCCTTTTTGGAGAGATTTAATTAGTGAACTTACACTGACTGACAGGAGATGCCTATGTGGTCACCCATGGTGCTGTAGAAACCCAAAACTGCGATAGGTGCAGTTGTATATGCATTGAACCTCTGACAGCATTATGACTAGTGTAATGCATGTACGTACCATTTGTATTCCACTGAAAGCAGAGGAGTGACTGATGTTTTGGAGTTTAATCTTCAAATCTTTGTTTAATCCTTTGTGAAAAGCAGATGACTGTCTATTGCTTTATAACAGATTAAAGTACATCAGCGTAATTGTGGTAGTAGCCTCATTGCTGAAAAATGCTACCACATCTGTCTTACAAGAAAACAAAAGTATAGTCTTTGTAGACCTGATGCTATTCTTCTTTAAAATTCAAAATTAGATTATTAAGGGGGGGAAAAAAACACAATTTCATATAAAATTCTAGGTAAATCATTGTTTGAAACAGTCAGTCTCTGTCCCTCAGCAGGCAGCAAGAGATTGCCTTCATAGCTTATCAAGAGTCCCAGACAAGCTGCGAATGAACCAATGCAGAAATGATTGCATAGGTCAGGAAAGTGTTATACGTGTGTTAGTATGAATGTGCATTGGATAATTAGTCCCTCCGCTGGCAGTGAGAGCCCAAGAACAATGTTGTATTGTCATAGCGTTCTTGCTTCCTGACTTGAAGTACCTGGAGAATTTCTGCATCGTGTATGTCTTGGGTAATTCAGTCTGCTAGCTTTTGGAATGTTCCAATTGCTATGTGTTACTATAAAAATTATTTGGCCAAGGAGTTTGAGGGAAAGCTGGAACATAAGAAGAGGATGCTTCTAGCATTCTTCCTTGAACAGAAAACTAAGGAAAGCAAAAAAAGAGTACCTGTGTCAGAACATTGGTTGCCTTCTGGAGTTTCTATTTGATTCATCAAATAAGGTGAAGTTTTGTGTATGACTTAAGAAAATAGTCATCTTCCTCCCATTCTCCCCAGAAGGGTCACTACTTCACGGCTGACATTTCTGGAGTGAAGGGACCAAATCTGTTTTGAAGTGCTTAAGGAAACTTGTACACTTAAATTTTGATAGATGCAGCTGTTCTGGTGTATATGACTGGGTATTATTCATAAATATTTATATCAAAAATTTCAGAGCATTCCAGATGTGGTGCCCTCAGGCACACCTTTTGGATGTTCACAAGCAGGATTTTTTTCTTCTGTGTCATCTTAGTTTAAGAAACAGCTTGCGCTAAACATGCAACTGTTTCTTCTGAGCACTCTTAGGCACCACCTTCAATCTTGTTTAAGCCTGTATGCTGAATTGAGGTGCATCACATGCATGACTTTATAGCAATAACTACTGAAATTGTAGGCCCAACTACTTACCATAGTGCATAAAACTTGGAAGGGCCTTTTATCATCTTAAATAAAGGGGAGAGCTTTGAAAAAATTGCTTATTTATTTCTCAAAAACACTTTTTTTTGAGCTGTTTCAGCATAAGGCTTGGGATAAACATTTTAGAAGTGACCTTTGTTGTCTTTCCTTTTATTCAGTGTTCTTAACAGAGGACAAAGCCAATTCTTTATTAAAAAGATATGCTAGAGCCAACACATTTTGGGAAGAATTAAAGCAAGGTAACATAGAACATGAATGCAAAGAAGAAATCTGTAGCTATGAAGAAGCAAGAGAAGCATTCGAAAATGAGGAAAAAACGGTATGTGTATTTAAAGATGGATGGGGTGTGTTGATACTAAATTTTTGGGTGTACTGAATGCTTGAGTATTATTGCATTACATTAGATTTGTTTTTCTTTTTGGCCTTTTTCTTTAAGCAAATAAGTTACTGCACAGCAGTAACTTTTGAATCCTTCATTCCAATTAAACTGAATTTGAAGAGGGTAGAAGTCTCCAAAATAGTTATGCTCTTAAGTGTTATGAACAGCTGGAAAGAAAAGGAACATGAACTAATACCCCTGCTTGAGAACTGGTCGGCAAAACTGTTGTTTGTTTGGCAGCACTATTTACCCAAATACCCTGTGTCCCCGGTTTTCCTGTCATCACCCCCTGAAGTCTGACCTGGATATCAACAAATGCAGTTGCCTTGCTTGAAAGAAATGATGGGTTTGGGACTGTTATAGGGAATATATACAAGCAGAGGGCACAAGTCTTCACTTATCTCACATCTTATGGAATAAATTTTCTGAAATATGTTCACATGAAATGAGTGAAAAACTCAAAATTTGAATCGCAGGTGCTGGTGTAGCTGGCCAAAGTGTTCAGTGTCCAGACTATTAATAGTCTAAAAATAGAAGAAAAGTAGTGGCCTTTGTCAAGCTAAAATTTGCAACCCCCCCAAAGAGTATTGTTGAGCAACAGTGATCTAAAACATGGAAAGAACAATAATTTTAATGCTACTGCATGTGTTATGCAAGGGCAGCAATACATTAACTTGACGGGAATGAAGCAAAGACACAAAATGGTTATGTAAATCTGTTGGCTTCTCTAATTAAAAGAAGCATGTAGGCTAATGGCTTGGCAAGCAATAGCTGTACATCATATCCAAAATATCTTAAATTCCTTCCCAACTAATAAAAACAGCACACAGGTTTATGGTGGAATCTGACTTATTTAATGCAATATGGTAAAGATTTTTTTTTTAATTCAAGACAGACTTGGACAAAATTAGGGCTGAATTTGAGGATAAGTCTAAAGTGAAAATAGATGTGACTCAGAAAATTTATCTTTTTAAAAAAAACCCAAAAAGCTTCTATCCCTTGTGTATTTTTGCACAGGAAAATTGTACTTGCCAGGCTAATGGGTTACTGGGTGAGGTGGCACAGGGAGCATTTTAGATTTCTTCCAGAATTTATATGGGTAATGCATTCCACCCTTCACTGGCTAAGCTGTACAGCAAAAAAATAGCTGTGTCTTTATAAAGACATACTGAACATTTTAAGTTCTTGTCATCTTTTTAATGAAGGTCATAGTTGGGGAGATGGATAAGGCTGGAATGAGCAAGTTCTGATGAATTAGTAGGATGTGCAGTGTCTCTTCAAAGCTGCTTCTTTCTGAAGCTTTAAAGTGCATGCACACACATTTGTCATGTCCCCAGACTTGACTCTGTGTGGCCATTCCTAATGATAACTCATTGCGTGCTTAAGATTGTGTGTACAATTACACAACTTGTGTAGGAGTCTAACATAGTATCTCTTGTGCTTAAGTAGACAAGAAGTTCAAGTCATAGCCTAAAAGTGTTGCCTCTCACTTCAGCTTCTTTCTCCCCATTTAGTAACATTTTATGGTTTTGTAAATAGATTTGTCTTGTATTTGGGATGTAAAGTAGAAATAGTTACATTTCTGCTTTTACCACAACCCTTGTATCACAGTGGAGGAGTTTCCAATAAGGTCTTGACCCTTTATCCACTACTGCTACTGTATTGGTTTTGCCTGGCTGCTTTTTTTCTGTTTTGATAGCTTGCTAATGGGCCAGGCTCTGCTAATACACAGTCACGACTGAGCCTAAGTCGTTTACTTAGGCTTTATTTAATCCATTGTCCCAAGCGGTATCCATCCTTATAGCTACTTAATAAGACATAACTTCTGTGTCCCAGGGGAAGAAAGTGTCAGTAGACTGGCATCATGATGCAGTATATTGAGAGTACCCAAAAACCAATAATTTCATAGCATAGGTAAACTTCAAATAGGGTCTGTAGATTATTTATCTCATGGTAACTCTGTTTTGTGTAATTTGTGGTTTTTATCTTGTCCACTTGTGGGGGTTTTGTGGGCTTTTTGTGGGTGGGATGGGTTTGTTATTTTTAACTTGTGTGCAACATCCAGGTTTGTAATATTGAAATAATCTGAAGCAGTTCCCTCAAGTTATTTTTTGATGCATGAGTTTTTCTTTGAAGTTGGAATTATGTATGTTAAGAGTACATGCATAGCTATCATGGAAATATTGGAAGCATTTCATAGTGTGTGGGCGAGGGGGTTTTGATAGGTTCAGAATTAATATTTAAAATGATAAAGTCAATTATAAAGATTATGTTAGTAAGGGAAGAAATGGTAGGACCTGGGTAAAATCAGTGTCGACAAGTATAATGCATGCAGGGGAAAAGCAAACCTTCACCGTGTACATGGTTGGCTCTGAACTAAGCTTGGGAATGAGATCTGAACTTGAGTCTCTGAAGACTTGTATTTAATCCTTAGCAGTATAGCAAAACCAAAAGAAAATAAAAACTTGAGTGCTAAGCATCAGAATTAAGGAATAGGGATCAAAAAGGGGGGCATAATTGAATCATTGCACACCCACATCTTGAATGTGCCATTTATGGCATTGATCTCCCTTTTGCTTAAAAACAAATTAGTATCTGAGGAAGGGCCAGAGAAGTGTGACAGTTGCCCAAATATTAAAAGACTTATGTAACAATAGATTGGAAAAGAGTTAAATCAGGGAATATGTGATGTTGTCTGAGGACCATGAAGATTGAACTGATGCCAGTCATTTGCCTTCCTTCTGCTGGGAGAGCGAAGGGGGCCTCAAATGAAACCAGAAGGTACAGGTTCAAAGGACAAGGAAGTATTTCTTCTCACCACAGATAATACAGCTGTGCACTGACTGCCTTGCCACAGGATATCTTGGATGCTAAAAGCTTATATATGTTCAGAGAACAAGAGTATAAATTAACAGATGGTAAATCAATCTAGGACCAGCTTTGGCTAATGGAAATCCTTGAAGTACAAATATGTGAATGCTGGAAGAGTATTGCTGCCTACTTATATATGAACTTTTCTTTCAGCAGTTTCAACTGATTGTTGTTAGAGAGATGATAATGGGTTACATGACCCCTAAGTCTGATCTAGAAAATCTGGTTTTGTAGTACCTGTGGCCTGCAGGCAGCACTGTGGTCATTGATCATTTGTCAAAGGTTGTTGAGAGACTCAAAGATTTATTCAAAAGCTAGTGTGCAAAGTATCTGGTGTAACTGAAGCACTGATTTTATTTCCATTTACTCTTTTGCTTTATAATATTGCACAAAAGTTTTAAAATTTAGAAATCACAGATCTTAATTTGTTTCAAATTTCTCACATATTTTAAGAATTACAGAAATTGCCAGGTTCCCTGTATAACCCTATTCTAGCAAAACAAACAGACCACTGAAAAGCTTAGTAAGCAGCTCAAAGCTTGTCAGCCCCAGATCTAAAATGCTGTGATCAAATAAGACTTCTGTCATCAGTCTCTGTCTAATAATGGATGCTGTGTAAATGCCCAGAAGAGACAAGGTGAATCTTTTCCTGCCACCTGGAATTAAGGGCAGACCAGAAGAAACCAGTGTAGTAGTACACTCGCTTCCCATTATTGCTTTGTTTGTATCTTCTACCTTCTGAATGCCAAGCAGTCTTCTGACTGACATATTATTAGTCCACCTTGAAAACAAATCAGATAATTGACCAAGAATCATTTGAGGCTGACAGTGCTGCCAAATGTAGAAAAGGCCTCAGCTGAAATTCTCAGCAGGTGGTGCGAGTCTCTTAACTCTCCTGTGGATCCCTGATTTGATTCAGCATTCAGATCCAGTTCACTGGTGCTGACTGTTCCAAGAAGTATTAGAAATAAAAGGGAAACAAAATTCTAGCAAATTGGCCATAACTTTGTGTAGGATGCCCTTGAGAATTCCTTTTGATTATTTCAAGCTGGATTTTCTAAAGCAGTAAGGAACATTCAGAAAAGTATTTTTTGGCAGGAATACATGTTAGATCTTTACTAAATCTTTTGTTTTGTCCTTATCTGATTTTGTGCCTCCCTTAACTTGTTTTTTCAGCCTTTTAAGGCATATATGCCTGATATATATGCCTGATATACCCAGCTGTACAGTGCTCAAGGGTAAACGATAACTGGAGTGTCTTTTTCACAGGTTAATAGTTTTGTCAGGTAGAAAGTAAGTCCTTTTTCTTGTTGGTTTAAGAGACCAGCAACTATGGGAGGAATATTGATGCTGTGAGTTTTCCAGCTTTTAAATTACTCTAAATTTCTACACCTACATCCTAGGTTTTCAGTATTTCCCTCCTTTTTTTTTTTTCCATAGGAATTTGTATGAATCATCACATTGTGTAAATTCATCCAAATTCCCTGTGATTTTGTTGGGCATGATTTGACTTTGGCTAGGTGGCTTGTTCTCCTCCTGTGCCATGACTTTACAGCAAAGCATAACTGTGAGATGGCAGAGCCAGAGGGGGAGCTCCTTGGCAGCTGCGCCACTAGAAGCTGAAGTATTAGTTTCCTGCAGTTTCCATCAGTTCTGTCAGTCTGAGATTTGGCTGGGAAAAATGCAAGCTGAAAATCTTGGGTTTTAGTACACTAGTATGTTTTTGGTTGGTTTGTTGTTGGTTTGTTTATTTTTTATGGGGATGGGGTTTGGGTTTTGTGGGTTTTTTTCCCCGAAGAGGAAAATTTAAAGATTTTTTTTTTTTTTAAGTATTTTTAACATGTGAAGTACTAATTTTTGACAGGACGGGGGAGTGGTGCATAAACTGTCTTGCAATTTCCTTTGCCTTACATGCAAATGAAAGTGGACAGTAAACTACTTTCGTCCTTTAGGCAGTTTAAACCTTAAGCTCTTTATACAACACTGGTCACACCATCAACTTGAGCAGCCCCCACAGCTGCACACCCTATTCTGAACTAATTGCCTGGCACTCTGGGAAAGCAGCTCTTCTACTGCTTTGTCATGTTGCAGAGTAACAAGGAGAGATGCTGCTATTTCAGCCTTTTGAAGAAGGTACAGAGATGTTTTCTCTAGCAGATAGAGTTGAGTTAGAAGTAGTATGGAAACATTACTAACATATCAGTCACAACTTACTGCCTCTTACTGCCTTTGTATCAGAGAGATTACATTTCCTCTGCAGTCTGCAACACAAAATATATTGTGAAGGGAAAGGTGTGATTTCTTTCTCATCAAAACTACCTTTCTCCTCCACAGAATCTTTAAAATGATACATCCTTGCCAGTATATTTGGCAACTTTCCCTAGATCTTTGCAATTTTGGCCTTGAAACATACATTGTACCATTTTATTCCTTTGCCACTGTTGAAGCAGTGAAACAGTGAGATGGGAAGAAAGCTTGGTTCCACAACAGATAATAGCAGCTAATGCTAATTAATCTTTTTCTGCTTTTTCCATTGAGAGTATATGTATTATTTATTCCACTAAATAATCTAATTAGTTGTGTTCAAACCAGATGGAAATATAATTGATAACACGTCTTCTGAATTCTAACTGCCTGGTGATTGGATGGGGAGAGGTAGGGTGTGTGGTTTTGTCGGGTTTTGGGTTTTTTCACTATGCAGAGTTTCAAAACGTCCTCAGTTGTGCAGTTAATTTTGAATTTTGTTAGGTTTTCCCCTTAAGTGTTTTTCCAAAGTCAACATAGTTGATCTGGGATTCGCTGTGGAAATTCATCAAGGAAGGTCCTTGTAGAGAGGTTTGTGCATCTTCCAAGATTTACTTAATTATTTGAAGTTGAGGCTACTTGACTTAGCTTAGATGATTTGTACCTCAAAGAGGGGCACTGTGATGACCTGCTTTGATGTCAAGCTGTGGAATTTAGAAAAAACACCTGATCCCAGTTTGCTGTAGGAATTAAGAAAAATGGTGGGTTTTTTTAACTTGCACTGAGCATAGAGATAAGAAAGACTGAACTTGTCTTTAAAAGAAAACACCCACAACTGTATGATAGCCAGTTGTTTCATGCACATGGCATTTTTCTTAACCTTAGTAAATTCTGATCCAGAAGTATTGTGAGCATGTGTTTTGCCCATGGTGTCCTGGTCCTGGATTTGAACAGGGCAAGCTTAGCCTCCACATTAGAGGGGCCGTGCCACTTCTAAACTCAGACTGTCTCTGAGATTGATTTGGTGGCATTCTCTTTAATGCTGATCATGTGGGAGCCATTCTGAACCAAAAAAATTGATGTGTCTGCTTTATGCATGCACAAAGTCAGTCTGCAACCTGAATACACAGTTTACTAGTAACTGAACAATGACTGTATCAATTTTACCTGATGAGTATTTGTTAAATACTAGCATGTAAGATGCGTATTATCATTTAAAATAGAAAGCGGCATAAATATGAGTGGATCAGGTATCTGCATTTTTAAAGGAAACTGAAGAGTTTTGACTTTCTGGCACAGATTTGAAGGTTTTATAATTTTTTTCTTAAATTATACATGGCTATAAAACACAGTGGAAGTGTTTATTAGTAGGAGAGATCCTAAAGGTAAGGGTGACTGCTGTTTTGAGGCCAGGTATCCCTTTCTTTGTACTAGCTTTTAGTGGCATTGACTGCAGAGAAAACTGATAGCTACATGATCTCTTTACTCCTACTTGTGTATATTAATAGAGGAAAAGAGTAATACAGGAAGAAGTACTGGTGTCCTCCTTCATCTTTGTTTTCCCTTGCTCATATTTTCACTTTTCATTTTGTTGTATTTATCTCTGGATATGTTGTCAAAATTTCTTGACTAGAATAAGCTGTATAATGTTATTACACTGCTGAAAATATTTTTAGCTATAAATCTAAATCGACTCAAAATAACTTGACAATTGCTTTATGAGCCAGAGGGTGGGGAAGTCTAAACTATGAGATGAAAGTACAACACAGTTGTGCTTTGCCGAAGTTTTCTGTCATTCCAAAACAGTATTATCAAATTGAATTAGTATATTATTACAATTTTAAAACAAATGAAATCTGAATTTTGTTTTGAGAGGTACTGAAAAATTTTTATCCACCAAATAGCTGATGTGTATGCTGATTAGATTTCTCAGCTACTCCTGTCTGTGCTGCAGGTTTGTCAATGTTGAGCGCAAGTACAACATCGTTTTGAACCACTAACCGCATCGGAAGAAGATTTGACTTTATTGTGCATGCTTATCCATACCAGTTCTTATTTTAATCATCAGTATTTGAAATGCCTTTTTTTTTTTTGCTCATTCATTTAAAACAACCTGATTACTTTAATTTATTTTTTTCAACTGTCTTATAGCTTCTGACTTATCCTGTCTTGCTTTTCTAGAAAGAGTTCTGGAAAGCCTACAAAAATGGACTTCAGGGAGAAAGTAACACAGGACATACCTGGTATTCATTTTACCTTGCATTTCCATTAATCATTGGCCTTTTTGTTATCCTTATTGTCATTTTTGTCATATGGAGATGCCTGTTTAAAAAGAAAATGCGTAGACAGTCGGTGTACGTGCATAGGGGAGCCCACGAAGCAATGGGTGATGGTGCTGTGGCTGATGGCAGAGGCCCTCTCCCGCCGCCTCTCAGCATTGTTCATTCCCCACAGGAGGAAATGTTTGAAGTCAGTGGGCTCTCTCCAGGAGGTCTGAGCTATACAGATGGGCGGTCAGACTCAATATCCACAAGGCTTTCAAACTGTGATCCTCCTCCTTCATATGAGGAAGCTACTGGTGAAATCAGTGTGAGAAGTGGTGAAACTGAACAGCATTTAGATCCACCCCCACAATACGAAGACATTGTGAATTCCAGTTCAGCGAATGCAATTGCCCTATCTCCTATTGTCACAAGTACCAAGTAAAGCAAGAAGAATGCTCTGGACTTTTTAAAAATTATTAATCATTTTGTAGCACTTTATCATGGCTTATTACGCATTTCTGTAATTTAATGGACTTGTACAATGAACTTCACTTGTGGTTTAGATTTACTTGTTCTTTGGGTGTGGGTTTTTTTCCCCCTACAGCAGGTCTTAAAAGATAGGGAGTTTGTATTGAGAGTGTAGTGCAGGTACAAATGTGGTGCTCTGTCATACTCCTCCAAAGTACCTCCACTTTGAGGGATATCACTCATTTTATTCTGGATGTTGTCCACATTCCCCACAAGATTTGTGGAATCCCCTTCCTTACTGCAGACTGTCCACATTGCCTGAAGTAAGCAACACTTCAGATAGTTATTTACACTAAAGGGGGCTGATTTTGCAGTATTGCCTCTTGTCTGGTTGGTTCCTTTTTCTCACTTGGATTTTTGTTACATACTACACTGTATCCAGGGCTCTTGCAAGGCTGGGTGCAGTACACCATTGTGTTCAAACCGGTATCTCGTTAGAGTATGCTGGCTTAATAGCAATAATTTCAGAGTCCTAGCAGAAGAGATGTATTCTTTTGCTATTACAACTCAAAATTCTGTAAATGTTTAGAAGCTAACAACTTGTGACACTAATTACTGAATTTAAGCGTACTTTTTTTGTCTGTGTTCTGCCTTTCCTCTCTGTTTTCCTATTTTTTACTTGTGTATTCTAAAGGTGAGAAGTGTGCACGTGTTAACTTTAGAACTTGAAAGTTCATGCAACAGTAAATACTGAAATACTCAAGAGTAGATAAAGTCCCAATCAGAGTCTTCCTAACATAGTCTTCACTGGGACTGGGATATTATCCATAAACACATAAACCCTAAGGTATTAGTTTGCTTTCTAAAAGGGAAAAACAAGGAAAGTGTTCAGTGTGTGTGACTTTTTTTTTTTTCTCCCTCAACTGTGAAATAAAAACCTTTCCCTCAAATCCAGATACTCTTTTGCCTCTTGCATACTTAAATGTCCTGTGTGTGCACCTTGTATTGGTGGCTGTGGAAATCCTCTGCAGAGATAAGAGATAACATTTTTCAACAACAAATATGCTTATCACTTATCCATTCTGACAAGGTGCTTAAGTTGCAGAAGTTAACAGTATGTTATAATGAAACACAACTACTTATATTTTCCATTGTTTCTAGGAACACTAGTGCTTTTATCCATGGTGTGGATTCTCAGTATACACAAGCCTTTTTTTTTCACAACTCTTAAATCAGAAGTGCTCATCAGAGTAAGAGGTGCTGGGGAGCATGTTAGCCCAGGCTGGCTCTAGAAATTGTTTGACCACCCTGGCTCTGTTCTCTCCAATTGTGAGCTGTGGAGCCCACAGATATAGGGCAGAACCTTGAGGACCTATTCTGTTCTCTTTCGAAGGACACAATGCAGGCATACCCCCATGCATTAGTCTGGAATGACTGTTTGAGGTTAGAGAGGTGTGGATTTCTGTCAGACTTGATCCAAGTTAGAATAGAAGCTTGTACAGAATTTCAGCCACCTGGTTTAGATGTCAGTTAAGCTGCTGCAGCTGGAGTGTGGCAGTTCTTTTTTTCCCAGCTTGATTTAGAAATTCATTGTTTGGTTTAGTTTATAAATATTCATTTTGGTTTTCTTCCACCCCTCCACCTCCCCCCCCGATTAGTGTTCTACTAATCAGTTAACACTAACTGAAATGTATTTAGCACTGAAGGGCTACTGTGTTACGATGGCTTTCTTACAACAGAAACCCACATTGCACCTTATTCCAAAGACCACAAATTAAATGCCAGTGCCATCTATTTGAAGTTGTTGATGTCTGAGATGCGTGCTGGTGTCCACTATCTTACAGTGGCTTGGCTGGCCTTTTTCTTAACGGATTTTACAGAAAGCTGCTGAAAAGAAGTATGGTCATACATAGGTGTGTATAGGTCACACTTCTGTAAGAAATTGATAGAATATATTCACAAATGAAGTAAGGATTTTATGATTAATTTTATGTTCTTATTTTTGGAAAAAAGTAGGTTGCCTAAATTATGTAGTGGGGAACTTCAGTTGCTAAGACAAGTTGTATTAGAGTTTATGGATGAACTCCAGGCCAAAATGTTTTCAAAAAGATAACTCCTATATTCCCTTTTTTTAATAGATATTGGAGAGATAAGTACAATATGTTTTGGACACTTGTCAGAATTGCCTCGGTCTTGGTTTTGGACTGTCTGACCTTTTCTTTTGAAGTGGTTTTAGCTCTTGTGTATCTTGAGTTGCCACTTGTCAAAGTTAAAGCTCCTTTTATACTGAGCAACAGTTAATGTCTTGCTATAGGCAGACATTTCCGAAACAAAGTGCCTCATCTCAACGTGCAGGAACCACCTCAAAAAAAGCTGGTATTTCAATATCCATGCCATATTGGCATCTCCTGTGCCTGCCAGCACAGCTGGCAGTTTTAGCAGTAACTTTTTTTTGTTCAGATATAAGACTTCCCTGTAGGAAATGCTTGGAGATCACTCTTTTCACATTAGGTCATTCAGCAACTGCCATCATCCCCTAAATATGGGCAGTGTAGTTTAAAGATGAGCTTACTTTTCTTGTTTTCTCTTTTTTTTTTTTTTTTTAATTTCTCTATATTCTACTGCTAGTTTTAGTGGCTTTATGCTTCTGACATCTAAGTTGATTATGTTGCTGTTTCTTATAGATACTTTTATGTGCAATGCAAAAATGATGCTTGTCTTTCCAAAAAAGTCACAACCAAACATCTTAAATAATCTGTAAGTTGAATTTATGGGGCTATGCATTTTCCATGTGTATCAGCATGAAT
Source organism: Clamator glandarius (assembly GCA_033459285.1). NCBI lineage: Eukaryota > Metazoa > Chordata > Aves > Cuculiformes > Cuculidae > Clamator > Clamator glandarius. Next base: position 567,163 of record JAUNZM010000117.1, on the reverse strand, counting down.
GCCATTGTAGGCTATAGAGATGTCTTTATGAATAAATTTCCTAACTAAACAAAACTTATGCACAACACTTATCCAAATGTATTTCCTTTAAGACATGAACAGCTTTCTTCATGTTATAATAATGTCAAATTACAAAATATTTTATTCTGTTTTGTGAAATGTGGGAAAATAGCTTCTTCGTTTGGTTGGTTTCTCTAATCTGATTGAAAATAATATTTCATATATAAGGGAGATTTATACAACTTTTCTTGCAGATCACTTAATAGTTTTGCCTATCATGTAATTGCTTTTTCATGCAATAAATATTACAAATTTATATTTTCCCCCTCTGTAAAGGTTTTGCCAATCTGAATGCAGTACTGTCTTGACTTATGACATGAATAATCAGGGTACTGCCTTTCCCACTTCAAATGTAACATTGAATTACATCTTGTGTTAGGATTGAGATGATTTATCTACTAAAACTAACTTAAATGTAAGTGTTGCTGTTTTAAGAAATGATGGGAATTATTTGCTTAGATGATATTAAGCATTAGTGGAGGTTGTTCTGTCTTCACTGGATGTAAATAACCTCTGATACAGTATTGTGTATTTTAAAGGGGTTTGGTTTACATTAAATTATCCTATTTAAACATTTTTGCCTATGTTTATAGAAAATTTTTTGTAACATTTGTTTTTGGATATGCTAAATAAAATTTTTTAAGATGCCTCATGTTTCAAAATATCAATTATACACAACTGCACCAAGAACTAACTTTATAAAGTGATGCTTTTCTAATTCCCATTGGTTTATGTAACTGATCATTTGCAGTGAATTGGTTGTTTTCTTTTGATAACGTAAAATATAAATGTAATTTTGTTTGCAAGTAGACTTGCTATTACTTCTTTTAATCAGATTTGTGAATTTGGTTCTTTTCAGTTGTAGCCATAGCGAAATAAGTCACAGGCTGAAGGAAAGCAGAAATTTTTACAATGAAATGAAGCAGCGTAATGTAGGAAAAAATGTTAAAATCAGGGGACTCAATTTCAAAGTTGGCTTCAGACATGCAAAAGGATGTGATTGCAAAATTTTGCATCAGCTCTGTGAATGATGCATTAATAGCAAACAAGAAAAAAGCAAACAACCTTGCATAATGATTCCTGCTGGGAACTTAAGGATTTCCATTCCAGTTAAGACAGAGTTTGTCATCCTTTCTCACTCAGGTGCTAGTAAATAGCATAATATGTTCCTGATATTTTTCACTAGCTTACCGTATCACCAGAGGCTGTGGGAGATGTTAGTGAAGACTGGTAGGAGGTACGTATCTTAGAACTTCATGAGCGCAAGTGCAGTTTTGTACAGGTCGTAACAAAAATGCAAAATGAGTCAGTTGAAGCAGCAATGTGTGTGTGATCTTGCAAACCGTCATGTGCACAGTGTAGCGCCTTGCTCCCCTTGGTAAACTTTTATTTGTGTAGCTCAGACCAACACCATCCAAACAGAACGCTCTGCGTTCAGTTAAGTGCCATTCACTGTGCATATACACGTTCAATATCCTGACCACACATCCATCAATATTGGCTAATGTGTTTGCACATGCTTCAATGCATGATTGCTTCTGCATGCCTGGCTTCTAGCTACTGAAACGTGGTAGCTATAATGTTAAGCTGGTATCATGAATCTTGGTGTCTATAAAAAATTCAAATAGTTGTATCACGCTACTAGTGATGAATGTTCATGATTTATTGTTTCTTATGTCCTGAATACTGCTCTCTGCCACTCTAAATCAAGCTGACAGAGTCCTTTTTATCTTCTGCATAATGTGTGAATATTTCTGAATGCTACTAGCTGATTTTTAAAAAGAAAAGCCATGTTCAACCGAAAGCAGTGAGGTGACATCTGTACTGTTTCATTGCTTGCTGCACACACGTTTGATTGATTTGCTACAGGATAATTGAACTTTCAGCTTTGCCAGAAAGTTGAACTACGCTTTTCTTCTGCAGTGAGATCTCAGTAATTGTATTTTTGATTTGGCAGCGAGTTATTGAATGCTAAGTAACAATTCAGTGCAAGAAAGGTGTTACCTATATTCTCTTTATTGTATACATTATGCAGCATTTGCCTACCATTTAGATCTCTGCCACAATGTTTGCTGTAATTTTAGGACACGTTCTCTTTCCCCATTCTGTCTCACTGTATCATACAATAAAAAGCACACCAACCACTGTGCCATTTTCCCCTGTCTTAGGACAAAGAATGAAGAATCAAAGCAAAACCTTGTAGCATGACCTGCCATTTCCTTTTCCAATTGGAAGCTTTGTAGGTACCTGTATGGTTCCCAGAGTTAGCTGAGGAGCTTAAAGCAAGAAGGAAAGAAGTACTCAGAAAACTTATTTTGATACTTCGAACAATGAAATCTCTGCGTAAGGAGTAATTTGTAACAGATTGTCTCCCTGGCCTTTCCCAGGATATAGAGGGTGTTTTGCCACAGAACAGATCCTGGACCAGTTCCATAGGTCAAAGGCTCACAATCTAAGTTTGTTTTTATTTTTATTACTCAATTTTCAATGCCAGCAGTGGCAGAGCACCCACTCTGCAGCATACGCAGTGACATAAGTTGTTTACTCAATGACTGCAAACTGCGAGATCTGTATGTATGAGGATCCCAAGCTTTCCTACTTCCCTTCCTTGTCCCTTTACCTTGCTCTCTTGGTCACAGTCCATGCAGTATTTCAGTGCCAGGAAAACAAATGAGGGGCTAAATGCAGGGATTTGGGCTGGATGCAGGCATGAGTTTGCTGTGACGTGGGGAAGGCCAGGCTGTTGCCACCTGTGGCCTTTTAACTTCCAGTCTTAAGGTAGCCACCACACATGGATCATTTCCAAGATTAAAAACATTGCAGACAGAATTTCTTGCAAGGACTTTCTGTGAAAAGTGGTACTGTCAGAGAAAAACAAGGATGATGTGACAAGCTCAAAAATTTCCTCAGCTGCTACCTTTAAACTGCCTTATCTCAAGTCATTTACTATTAGACTTGCTGTTTGTTTTCATCTCTTCCTTTCGTTTTTGCATTGTGTGTTTTTCCGTTCACAGTTCTGTTGGAAACATAGGGTTTTTTCCATACAGATGAATGAAGATGAACTATGTCTGCCTTCTGAAAGAAAACACCACATGTGAAAGTTAGTCAGAGTAGATTTTCTCACGTAGCCACCCCACAGCCGGGCTGGGCATGCTTGCACATTCATTTGCTAGGAATGTAGACAACAGTAAGCAAAGTCCACTGTGAAAGCACCTGACTGAATGGGAAAGTTGGAGGTAAATATCAGCTTTAAAATGAAAACAGCTGCCTTCCATGCGAAAAAACAAATGCTGACACCAAACCTAAGCCTGACTGCTCCTCTTGGTGGTCACTTCATAGGCCACTATGAAGGCCTGTCTGCCGTCATAGTGAGACTCATGGGCAGGGAGAAGGTCCGTCATCCTGACGATTAGCACAACCAGGTCAATTGTGTGTTCGTACTTCTGTGGGTTTTGCCCACAATAAGCATATTGTAATGTTTTAGGTTCTCCACATGTGGGTGCTCACCAGAATTTGAGGCATGAGGGCAGCTAAGACAAAATGTTGCTTTAACGTCTAACATGCCCTTTATGATCTCCAGGGAATGGCTCTGTTCCACATCCACACTGTCTGCGCGCAGATGGGCTTTGCCAGCTCTGCCTGGCATAATGCCCTTACGCCGCTGGAACAGCCTGTGCTGCTCTACAGAGTGCACTGCGCAAGGCAACCAAAGCCGTGCTTGGAGTAGACTTGTTACTGGCTACAGGAATTGGCACTGACATTTATGTGATTTTTCTTACGTTCAGTCTGAGCTCCAGAATTTATTTTTAACAGTTTAATAACTTCTGCAACGTGAAAGGATATCTAACATGTTTAATCAGATGTGTCTACTAATGGTAAAAAGCTAGATGCTTCATTTTTCTATTTCTGGGCTTTTTTTCCTCTTAACTTGCTGATTTTGGCATTTTATTTAATAACAGTGAACAGTGCTGAATAATGACGCCTCTTTTTTTCTCCCTAAAATCTTTCACGTGCTCTTTTATCAAACTGCATAAAAGTTGATATTTTTATTGTGCAGATTCTTTAGAAGAAACTTCAGTTTGGAAGTAATTTCTAGTGTTGCATTCTCCTCAATAATTTTTTTTAGCCTTACAAAGTGTTATTTGTAGCTCAGTTTCCCTTATCTAACCTATTTGTGCTGCCACCTTCACTACCTTTCAGCCTTTCCATCAGACAGCTAGGCAGCTTGACTCTGAAAACGCTACCATCTCCACTATTGGCAGGTGAAGTATTTAAAAAAGGGGGTTTTGTCCTGCACAAGGCTTTCAGATACCAACATTTACTGTTCTATATCAGCACAGCCTGAAAAATGTTCATAAAATCAGTGCCAAAACATTCAGTGGCTTGAAAGCTGCCGACACACAGCAGCTCATGAGGAAGGCTGGTCCTTGCCCTCACCTTGCGACTCACCCACAGCCCTGGAGCAAGGATTTGAATTTGGGTTTCCTCTATTGTGTGGCGTTGGACTGTTGTGCTCATTAGACAAGGCTGGCAGTCTTCAAGTTTTTCAAACTTCAAAATCCCTTGGAATTTCCTATAGTATGTGCACATTTCTGAGTATGGTGAATTTAAACTACTTATGATAGATTTTACTTACGTGTTAGCTTTTCATGAGTTGTTGGAAAGGAGACCGGTATTTTTCTGTGAAGGATTATCATGGGGTGTAGATTTGAGCCACTCCTCTTGGCATTTTTTGTACACTGGTGACACCAACCTTCTCATCATACGTTTTCAATCACAAATTCCATCTGGAACCTCAAAAAACTTTGCCACTGCAGGTTCTGTTGCTTGTTTTTGTCAAAACTGGCATGGTCCCATGAACAATTTTAGCTCATGGAGAGTTCATTAAAAAATTAGTTTACTAAAAACATTCCTGAGCAGCAGTAGTCAATAGCTGATTGACTACAGTGATGTCTCCTAGCAACTTGGCTGACAGAAGATCATCCCGTATTGCTCATTTGTCCAGAGATTCCCAGATTGCTGTGTAAAAATGTGTTTATCGTGATAAGGCTGACTAAAGCCTCTCACTTCACCAGTACTCCCTCCACCAAATTTTGGGCCATACTGTTGAAAAGACTTCTCCAAAACTGACATCAAAGGTATGAGCCCCAGACTTCTGACCCCTATTTCAAGAGCAGGACATACACACAATGCCTTCCCAAGCAGCTGAGTGGCACTACCCCAAAGGACTAAAACATTCACTTCTCTTTGGTTTGCCCTTGCCTAGCAGCTGTTCTATGCTATGGCTTGCCGAGAATAGAGAGAAGCCTGAGGAGTTCATTTTGCTGTCAAGTACTGCCTGTGGACCTTTTGTCTGGCATCTCCTCTGTGCTGGTGACAATGGAGAATGACGGGCTTGTTGATAGTAAACATCATTTCAATAATCCTTTCTTTTAAAGTAATTTCTCTTGTTAGTTGTGAACAAATGCTTTTTTTCCACAAGATTGCACAGATGAGTTGCTGTGAGATGCTACCCTCCCATCATTCTTCTCCTCATGATGTTCTTTTCTGCTTTCTCAGATTGCATCCTTGGGCTGCAATGACACCATCATAACTGCTATCTGCACCCATCTGAGGTTAGCTAATAGTCAGCACAGGTGTCATGAAGGGGTTGCTGGGTGAGAGGTAGCAGAAATGCTGTCTGCTCTCCCTCCTGAAGAAGGGCATCTAGCACTGATGGAGAATCCCTAAGCTGCCATGGATGTCTCTACCTGAGACATTACTTCTCTCCTTTTGAGGTCCATGGAGTTGCTTTTCTCTTACTTGTGTGGCCTTAATTTTAATTTCTGGGGTGCGCATTGTAAAAACTTCGCTTTTTTTCATGGCTTTGAAGGGGATATAAAGAAATTATATTAAGGTTCTTTAGGAATGTTCCTGCCATCTCTGTCCAGTACCTTATGCAAATTTTGATCTTCACTTTGTTATTTAAGCTGCTGGCAGGTGAATTAATTAATTTTGATAGAACACTAAATGGTGGGTTTTTCAAGTCTAATTATTGGAAGGGCACTCAGAAATGGTAAAGGATCTCTTCTAATGCCAAATCTGCAGAAAGTGATACAATTAAAAACGGTCTATTTTTTTCTTAATTAAAAAAAGAAGAGAGAAAAAAAAAAAGGAAGAGGCCGGGTCAATTGAAGCAATTACACTGATAGTAATATAGGAGTGTTAGATGTCCTCTGAACCTCTTTATAATTTTACTGTCTATATTTGGATCAAGTTAATACACACCTCTCTGCTTTGACTTGAGCTGCCCTTGTGCTGTGGTTGATATCAGGATTCCCAGCAAACCCACAGCAGGGAGGTCATCAAAATGGGGATGTCGGACCACTTACACAGTACTAACTATCCTCAAAGGCAACCTGAGATACTAGTCCACTAAACTGGATTGGCCAGTTCAGGTACTGGTGGAATCAAACCCCAGAGAGGGTTAATAAGAGACTCCTTGTAGCACAGCGAGGCAGTGGACAGGGAGATGTTCAGGAATGTTGAGGTTATCCCAGCAACATTGCAGTGCTTGTCTACCTGATAGGAGTTTTCATTCCTTAGGATTGTTTAAATCACTTCTCTGCTCCTTTGGTGGTGTGCATAAGGCTATCTCTACAGGGCAAGTAGATGAAGTGTCCCCTATAGCCAAGACATTTGCAATATTTTCCCTGTAAGTAAAAATTTCAATCATCATCATGTCTCCTTGTCATCTCCCTTCTGAGACTCTGTCTGCAACAACAATAGCATTTGTCTTGCTGTATTTCACCTCGAGAAATCAACAGAATGGTTGAAGTTAGATTTCTACATATGTTTGTATATTCAGGTATCAACTCTGCTCTGGATATCAGAATACCTCTGAGGTGAGAGTAGCAAGTTCCTGTACCTGCCTCTGGCCTTAAATGATTAAATGTATTGAACAGATGACTCGTGCTGTGGTTGTAAAGCACTGATAAAGAACGGTGGAGAGTTAAATCTTGCTATATTTTAGGTATTTTCCCTTCAGTCATGTTCCTCTTGAACTGAACACTCTTCAGAACATCTCCTCACAGATTAGGCTTTCTTTTTTATTCAAGCCTATGCCAAGGTAAATTTATAATAGAAGTTTTCTTTCATGTGTGTGTAACCTTGAGAAAGATTTTTTCAGCTGATAGTTTGACTAACCTTACAAAGAACAGAGCTGAACAATTTTGTCTAATCTCATCATGTCAGAAAAGATTTATTAAGCTTGTATTAAGAAATGAAAAGACTAAAAATGCAGTAGTTGTGCAAAAGTCCATTCTCATTACATCTTTCCAAGTAACTATTTCAAGCTTTCATCTGTTGTTGGGCTTCATTTCTATCCCTAATAAAACCAATCTGAGACAAATAATGAAATATTGATTCAGCAACTTGAAACTTTTTAAACTGCCATTTTATTCAATGCATCCATTGGCAGCACAGCAGAATGAAAGTTTTATTGTAGGCTGAATGAACTTATTGGTTTGAGCATGACATGATAAAATCATAACATAGCAATAAAATTGCAGGGCACATCTATGCCATCTGTTTCATAGTGGAAGAACAAAGAACATTTTGGTGATGGCCTCAAACAATAAATCTGGATTTTGAAAACAAAAACAATTGGAGTTTGTAATGTTAGGAACAGCCTAAGATGTTGCACACACTCCTTCCCCTGCTGTTGCTCAGCTGCCAAGTTCTCCCAGGCGTTTCTTTGCTTAGGCATCCTTAGCTGCTACAATCTGCTAGGCTAAGCGGTCTGAAAAACTATCTTAAAGTCACAGAACAATGAGTCAACAGATGTTTGTATCTTCCTATCTTATCTATTGTTTTTAGTATTTTTTTGTTTTGGAGTGAGTGGGAAGGAAGGTGCTCAAGTTGCATTCCTTCATGGTCAGTCAGTGGTAGGAAATAAGAGTGAAAAGGGTCACAATCTATCAGCAGGAGACAAGCATGAAACAAAGGTTTTGTTCAATCTTCCATCAAAATACTGAAACTCTGGTAACTAAGTCCTGTGTTATCAGCAAATGAGGCAACTAGATTGCAGTAAACCATGCAGTATATGCAGGAAAGGTGTTTTCCTTTGGACATCAGTGAAGAAAGATAAGAGAGATCTCTTATTTTTACTACTCTTCAAATATTCATTATCATGTCCCTTGTATTTTTAAATATCCTGTGACATTAAAGAAGGGGCCATAAAATACTGTCCTTGTAGCTATCAAAATATGTAGATATAAAATGTGATTAAGGTGGATAATTCTTTTTAAAAAATATTTTTGTTGCAAGGTCATAAATGTTATAGTGTATCTACCTAGTAAGACATAAAACCCACCTTTCTTATTTGGTGGGTGGGATCTCTTGCAGGGAGTTTCTGCACAGTCTCTTACTGTTTTCTGTGTGTCCCTGTTCTCACAACAATCCTCTGTAAATGCACTTGGGTGACCTGCTGTAATGGTATCTGTTCAAAGCACATGTATTGATTTTTGGAGGAGGAAAGGAGAAGTCAAAAGATGTCAGAGTTAAAGAAGCAACTAGTTTCTAGTCCATCTACAGCGCTGTTATTGCTTCAGTGCATACGTCTACACTTGGTGGTAAAACTCCTCTCTGACAAATCCTCCTCAGTTCATCTACCCATCTTCAATTCCTCATCCTGGTTACTTGGCCTGACAACACACGGTGTGTACGCTTTTTCCTACAGCCTCGCCCACAGCCTGCTGCTTTACAGAGCCAGAGCTTCACAGGTAATTGCTATGAGTCTACCATCAGCTTCAGTGAAGGAGGCTTTCATCCTTGCCCAGCTGCTCTCCTAGGCACCCAGCTACCTGCCTCACACAAATTGGCACCCGTCTGATTTTAAACAAGAAGGATGGAAGCAACTGGATTTGTTTGTGTTTAAGCCACAGAAGGCACAGTTTTCATTTTTTATAGTGCTTGCCTGTTTTAAGATGAGAGCTTGGAAAATGCCATTAAAATGAAGAATAGTTGCAAGGTAATAAAGAAACAATCTTCTTGCTTTTAAGGACTTGAGCTGAAAGCTAAATGACTGTAGTGGTTCAGATTGTAAAACCAGTGGGAAATTTAATGAACAGTGACCCCACTGGAAAGTCAGTCTGCCTGTAAATGTTTAGTTTTGTCATTTCTTCTGAAAAGTAATAAACTTCTATAATCTAATCTATTGGGTTTGGAACCTGGGGTCAGGCTCATGTTGAGCTTAAGTGTGACAATCTGTCTCTGCTGAAATTACTGAACTTCCCTGTGTAATAGGTAAACATCCCAAGCATGAAATAAATATGCAAGTGATCAGGGAAATAGGTATGTTTGTATGGAAGGGAAATTGTCACAAACTTGACTGCAAGAGGTCTAAATGGTCTGCAAATTCCCATAATATTAAGCTGATTCAGCCAGTTAAATTATTTAAGATATAAAGAAGAAAACTGATTAATTAGTAGTGGCTGATCCCCCAATTCTGTAACATGTCATTCATCTGGATTCTGTAGAATATTTATGGCAAATCTCATAGCAAAGGTGGTAATCAAATAAGAGATAAAAATATGAACCTCTTTGCTTATGCTTAGCTCTTAAAAACATGTATTTACTTAACCAGGTAATGAGACAAGGATCCTTGAAAGCTAGTTGATTTAAAGATGTGAGTTTTAGCTACAGGCTAAAATTAATAATCCAAAAGCAGGAAAGCTTCCAGCTTTGGATAGTATGATCCACACAGGCTGTTGCTGTGAGCGTAGGCTTAGAAGGGGCTTCAGAAGCTGTTTGCTCCTGTCCCCTGCCGCAAGGCAGAACCAGCTCTGTCCTTTAAAATTCTTGATTTGGTCTAAAGTTTCAAGTTGGCTTTTTTTTAATCTTATCTACTTCTTAAAGCAGAGGCTGGTCTTGTTTGGTTATACTTTATGACTAACATGTTGAAGTGGCTTTACACAGCAGCTTGTCCTGTGAGAATGGAACTGTGCATGGGTGGGATACAACTTTGGAACTCTTTAGGCTTCATCATTCTTCTTTGTTTCCCCAGTTAAATATTGAGGATTATCCAGAATCCAACTCCTGTATTTGCACAACCCTCTGTCACACACCGAGGGGGACAGAGTAGGACCCAGAATTGCATTTAAACATCTAGTTTATTACCTATAATACTGCAATTCTAAGTCAAAGTCTAAACCAATATTAGCATCCTGTAAGGGTTTGTGAGGGACTATATGACCGGTCTGGAGTTCAGTGATAAAGTCCTTTTAGATGTTCCCATGAGGTTGCTGCAGATGAAGTTTTTGCAGACGCTCCAGTGCTAGGAGGGGTTGGATCCATGATGTTATGTTGATGTTGGTGGGGGTCTCAGAACAGCTGAGAGGGAGCTCCAATTATGCCCAGCTCCTCTCATCCTCTTATAATCCCTTCTGGAGTGATAATATTTGGGGTATCAGTCAGCACAGCTCCTTACCTTCTTTACCTTTTGGTCAGTGGCGCTGCTCGTAAGGGACATTGTGGGTTGCTTTGGCCCCCCTGCAGGTGCAACCTCCACCAATATGTAGGGATCTGAAAAACTCCAGGGTCATACATCAAGCCATTTCCAACACACAAAACTCACAGTTTCCACATCCATAAGATATCCAAGTACAACGTATATTAGTTCCTATTAATAAATTTTATTAATACTTCTGTTTTCATGATCACTTCTGATTCTTTGTTCTGTGGCTATGGTGTAACGCTGCACTTCTGCGTTGATATGCGGGAGGGGGTGACCGGGGCCAGTTTGCTCATCCTGACAGGCAATCGAGTGGTGAAGACATAATCGCTGCTCATTCTCCCTGACCCATCCTTGCTGCACACGTGGGCTTTGATGTAGCCACTGATGTGGAGTGGCCACCAGAACTCCATCTCGCTCCTCTCCACCCTGTGGCTCAGCAAAGCAGCAGCTCTCTTCAGCAGCTTCAGGGTGGGGGAGGGATCACCCTCACAGTGTACAAATTTAACGGGAGATAAATTAATTGCTTTCATGCTGCATGTCACAATAAATGTGCATTTTCTTCTTTATAAGGCTTTAATAAAAGTTGTGTGGCTCTATTTATGTGTGTGTCTCGGATAAAATTTCTTTAAAGTCTACTGAAGTTTATTTTTGCTTAAAAGCCTATTGCAATTTACAGTCAAGTATATAACACAGATAAAACTTCACATTTAAAATGTTATAAAGCTTTTTATAGTTGCCATCCTTTTTTCCTCTCTTTTCTCTCTCTTTTTTTTTTTTCTTCAGGCTGACATTTGGTTCTGTGGGCCGGAAAAAGAAGCTTTCTCTGATAGGAATGTCCTTTTCCACTAAGCAAATTTTGTTAACGTAAAGTCAATTTTCCAGCTGGCTATTTGCAGTTGGTAAAGGACAGTGAAAGCTTGGTAAAAAATAGTCTGGAGAAGGCCACTGTTTTAATGAAAAGGAATCAACCTATAAAGTTTTGTACTGGCCTTCAGGCTGCCTTGGCACAGCAAAGGCAACAGCAGCAGGGTGAGGACCTCCACCATCAGCCCCAGGGCAGAGCTGGGATGGGGATAGTGACTGGGGACCACCGCAGAGCCAAGGACTGCCAGGCACGGCTGGGGATATGAGGCAGTTCTGTGGCCCAGCCTAGGACCTCAGCAGGTGAAGCAGGGGCTGCTCTCAGCCCAGGGCAGGGGCCCCTGATGCTCTTCCTCATCGACTTTGCCCTTCAGAGCCAACCCTGAGTGGGGGCTGCAGAGCTCCAGGATGCCCCATCCCTCATCCTGGCAATGGTTTGATCCCCAGAATTAGCAGGATCCTCCTTTTGATGCCACCTGTTGCCTTCTCCCCACTCCGCACAAGTGTGATGGGGCAGACAGGAGGATGGCAGCCTCCCAGCCCACCCCCAGTGTGCCCTTTTGCATTTTGCACTCCCTGGTGCAGTCCTGATGCCTAAATATTTTTACTGATGCTTCAATCTGCTAAGCATTCTTATTAGAAATATTTTCTCTCTTTTAGCCCTGGCAGCACTGTGCATGGCCAGCAGCAGCCGCTCCAAGCCCCCTGTACAAGGGTAAACCCAGCTTCATACTACACCACTCCCACCACACCTTTTCCTAAGCAAAGCTTCCTTGTGTCTTTCCTGAAGTAAATTTGGAAACTATAGACTTAATGAAGAACTCTGTTAAATATACCTTGTGGGGAAAGATCCCAAATCCGACTTCTCCATATGTGTACAGTGCTGCTTTGGACCAGCAGAAAAGCCGTGGGCAGCAGAAGTGTGGATGTAACAGTGCTCTCTGCCTGTTCATGTCGTCCAAAAGGAAGACAAAACAAAAATGAGGGTAAATTATTTTATTTCATGACAGCAACACAGCCACTTCTCACAGCAGGGCACAAGATCATTACAGACTGATCTATTCTCATCTGTGCAGTGCTGGCCTCACACAGGCAACGCTCTGAGTGCAAGAGTATCTCTCCAATCTGCTGAGAGTTGTCCCCTCAGCACTGCCACAGTCTCTGCAGCATGAATGATTCTCCAGCACCTTCACTCCCACCCTCGGAGGGCACTGGTGCACTAGCAAGGATAATGATGGCTTTGTGTGTAAGTCTGACATGGTGTGAGCAGGGGACTGTGTACATGGGCATCAGTTTCGCGAACAGTGACTAATCAAACTAGTTGCTTCCTCCATTCCACGGAGCCGCCCGATGGTTTACAGCAATTAAATAGCATGATATGTGGGAGCAGTGCATACAGTAATGTCTATGTCATGCTAAAAATGTTGACCTCTTTGTGTCCATAGGTCTGGCACAAGCTGCACCCTGTTCCCTGTCACCACTTGCTGCCACCTGCCCGCGCCAGTGCGCTCGGCTGCAGGCTGACCAGCCAGGTTGCTCTAGAGGAGTCAGTCCTGCTAGGCCTCCTGCACCTCTGAAATGTCCCCCATGCCTTCTTGTCCTCACCATCTGCTGCTCATCCTGCTGCAAACAGCACAGTCATAATGTATAAGGTCCTTTATCTCACCTTTCTTATTTATTCGTTTTAAGAGGTGGCTTGTAAGAACGTGATTCCTCCTTCTAACAGCGTTAGTCATAGCATTTCTGATGTGGTTTGTCTCTCATTTACCTGTCAGCATCTGGTTAATGACCCTGCATTCTCCTTTCTGGTGACACTGCAAATCACAGCCAGAGCCTGGAGCTGGCAAGTAACTTCTGTGTAACACAAAGCGAAGACAAATCACTTGTCTAGAACTGAATCACTCAGAGGAAAAATATTTCAGCTGCATCTGACAAGACAGCTGCAAAACAGGCATCGCCTTCTCGAACATAAGACAGAATATGAAATATGTGGGGAAAAAAACATTTCTGGATGGCATTATCAAAAATGTTTAGCATATGGTTAGCAGTTTCCAGTCAAGTGAGAGATAAACCTTTTATAGACTGCAGTAGGAGCAGTGATTTGCTGTCAGTGGTAATTTCAAAAAGCGCATTAAAATTAACCAGATTAAGAAGTGATACAGAAATTTGTTGGCTAAATAAGAAAGGTTACAGACTTGAGCGAGATAAAAAATAAAGTATTTAATTGCTTAAGGTTCAATGAAAACAAGGACATGAACCTCTAGAAATTATTCATACTGTTAGTCCTATTAAAAAAAATGATAAACGGGCTGCCCCCTGAGGATGATTCGTAGCACTGAGCCTCTACTTCAGTTGTCTTATAGAGTGTTTGAGATATGAAAAAACCCCAAGTTTTGTTCCTATGTTTAGTTGTCCTAAATTGGCTAGCAGCAGTGTCATATTAGCTTCCGTGAGATGAAAGAAATTTAATGCATACTGATTATATGTTACTGCTACAAGCAAAATAGCAACACTTTAAAAGAGTAAACGCTCTTTCTATAAACGCCACTCATATACGGTCGAATAAAATTCTCCATTCAGGAGCCTTGTTTTTATGATGCGAAAAAATTTTTTTTTATTTTTTTGATTTTTTTATGCTGGGGAGGGCAATGGCTGTTGCTATATTGCCCTCTCGTGGGACGAGCCTGGAAACAGCAGCTCGACGTGCTGCCTCTGCCAGCTGCACGCCCGCAAGGTCACTGGCCTGAGATGACGGGCAGGCAATGCCCTCCCCAAGGAGAGCACCTTCAGAGACGTCCACATGGTAAATAATTAGTCACATTAGTCATTTTCCCCCTAAATCTTCTGATTCTGCATTCCTGTAGAAAACAGTTCTGAGGCTATTGTTCCCTACTGGAATTGCAAAGATTGTCCCATAATAATGAGCAGTCCAAATACAGTACATCTCCTCTTCCCATTTATCTTCCTGCAGGAATTTACATAGCAAATAGTAATTAAAAAAACAGGAGGATGAACAACATTATTTTGTGGCACAGTCTACAGATGTAGTGCATGCCACAAGTGAAGACAGCATACTAGGGATGAAAGTCTACACACAGATCCATTTTGCTTTACTGTGAATGATGCCATCTATCAAACAGATTGCTGCAATTGCCTCCCACGTTGTTATATCTCATCTCTATTCTGCGCTCTTCTTCTGGGAATTTTAAAGCAGCATTTTCCTGTCTAGCCAAGGTACTTTTGTCACCCGTGCTGAGAGAATCATCTGAGTACTTCATGGTCTCTGAAATATTTATCCTCTCACTTTTCTTATCAGGTAAGGAAATTCTCCATTTTGCAGATGACAGTGTGAGGCACATAGATTAATTCTCAGCTCCAAAAATGAGATTTATGCATGCAAAGTGAACCTTAGGCATAATTGAAGAGTCTATATCCAAAATGTACATTTCAAAAAAGCTCCATTCAATGGCTGAGGTGTCTGCTGGCATGCAGGAAGCTTGCAAGGAGTTCCCTTCTCTGTCTGGCGGTCAGGAGAAGTGACAGCAGTTCAACTTCTTGTTACAAGCCATTTATTCCTGTATATGAAGTAGAAGTTCCTAAATAAACCCACATTCATCTAGAACTTCACATGCAGCCTGTGCTTCTGAAAATCATGTAAGGGTGGAGGAAGAGGCACAGCCTACAGAATTCCCAGATGGGAAGGAATCAAGATAAGATCTTGTTCTATCCTGCTGTGACTACCTCCCTTGTTTTGTGCAGGAGACACTCATGACCCCAGAGAAAAACTTTGTGAGATCCTGCTGCGGTGTCAACTGGCATGCTATACACAGTCTTGGCTTTGCTGCGCTGACCAGCTAGGTGCATGCTCAGTTTGTAAAGCTGTTTTGGGACTGACCTGCTGTGAACCTGAACTCTCCTGGAGTTTAACTAAGATGACTTTATGACAAAACGTGACGCCCTGCTTCGGTCCAATAACCCAGAGCACTGCTCCAGGCAACATAAAACCTGTGTCCCAAGTACTTCTAGTCCCAGGAAAGTTTGAGCCTCCACCTCCCTGAGCTTATAAAAGTGCCCTGTTTGGGGTGGGAATGATCCCTGTTACTCCTGGGCCATTGCACATCTGAAAGAGGAAGCACCACAGCACCAGCAGAAAGCAGCCACGACCCAGAGCTTGGCAGTCCGTGTGTTTGCTGAGGGCAGGACTCTGGCTTGTTCTCTAGAGCATTTTCTCTGTTTTATGAGCACTCTTTCAATTTTCTCAGAGCCTGAGGAACCACAGAGTGCCTCACCCCAAACTAAGTGCATATATCCCAGGCTACTGATCCAGTGCCCCTTGGAAACCCTTGCTGTCTGCTCTCACAAAGTCAGCATTTAGACTACAGAGCAGCCCAAGATCCCCTAAAATGTACAAACATTGGTTCAAACATCAGTGAGAGTGATGCTGGTGTGGGGTTTAGCTCTAGCCTCCTGGGCATGTTTCCTACTCCCTGGCTAGGAGGCAGACAAGACACTGTGGAGAGAGGTTGCAGGGCTCTGGATCCCTGTTTCTCTGGGGAAACATCAAAGATAAGGTTTCAGACACACTCGTACCTCAGTGTTTCTGACTGACTAGTTTAAAACTCCCCTGTGCTCAGCAATTTGGCTTTTGGGCATTCTCCTTTGGATGCTCAATTTTCCTCTCTGTGATGGTGAGAGATTATCACCCCTCTGTGTTACCCTTGCAGATGGCAGTGACAGGTAGGGTGCTGACAACAGAGATGCCAGAGATGCCACCTCCTGTACCTCTCAACTCCTACAACCCATTGCTGAATGCCTGCTGAAGTGCTCTTGACTGTTGAAAGCAAAAAGCCATGCCGGACAGACTGCTTTATTTTTTTTCTTGCATTCAAGACAAAGAGTGATTTTAAAGACCATCACCCCGAAAATATTCTGTGTGAAAAGAGCTATTTATATTGCTTACAAACAGCACTTAAATTTAGGCAAGAAATTGGGATATCTAAGTTAGGAGACTAGCCTGCCTCATTTCCTTTGTATGGCATGAGGAGAAAGAAAGCTAACTCTGGTTTTCAACACTGGAACTGAAGGTCAGGGGCTTCATCAGCAGTGGGCTATATTAAAATACAGTGCAACATCTGGATTTTCTGATTTGTCTGCTAAAGGACTCTCTCCTTTGCAACTGTAGACTAGGCATATATAAGACTAGGGACCTTCTTCCAGTAAGTAATGTGGCTGCTCAGTGTGACTGGGTGAGGAGGAATAGCATTAGCACTTTTCTGCTTGATAATGCAGCTCAGTATTAAAGGAAAATGTTACACTAGAAAACAGATCCTGTTTTTCTGTGGACTGCAGATATCTTCTTTTGGATCCTCATTCAGCAAATCACCTGGATGTTGATTTAAAGGCCACCCGAAGATTGTATCTTAGTATGTACATGTTTTTAAGCAGAGGTCTAAGGACATCTCTGTGCAGCAAAGCACCCAAGTGTGTATTTAAATCCCACTGAATGCCAATTTCCCCTCAAAGTGCATTATTGAACTGGGATTTTGAAATATATCATCACCTCTGCTTGAAATCTCCCCTCACTTTGGAGCTCTGCTGTTTAAGAAAGAAAAGCCATATGGAACTAATCATGCACATTTTGTCTAGCAGATAGGCATTAGAGCAGATTGTGTTTTCCCTTCAAGTGATTGTCCATATGAGCAGGCAAACTGTGGTGTGCTTCTATCCAAACAGGCAAGAGAAGATTTTTAGCCATAACAACATCCATATTGATGGTAGCTCCTGCTTAGTCACATAACAGTCATAAAAGATGAGCACACTCATCACATCTACCATTCTGCCCTCACACAGACCTTGTTCTCTTTTAGAGCTTGTTTTTATCCTTACTTTATTCCATTTCAGAATTGGACTTTTTTTCTTGTCTGTTGACTCCTCAGAAAACATAGTGGAGTTCAGATCACAGGAGACAGAGTTCCCTTTGTGGCAGATATGCTACATACAGCTATATCGCTTCAGAGAAAAGTACATTCTGGGAAGTATATGATTCCCTGAAACTGGCTTACAGAGAAACAAGAGGGACCAAATACTGCAAAAGTTTTACCTACCACAACTCCAGTGCTAGAAAGGAGGCATCAATCATGTGCAAAGCAGCCCAGGGAAGTGGCTTCTCCATCACTATTGACACATTCATTATATGAGACCTCTCTCTATCTTTGGAGCATATTAAGAGATTTGAGTGAGCTCCTTTTCCTTATCAGTGTTTCCAAACTGTCATGGTTGGTTTCTGTCATATGATGAAAAAAAAAAAAAGAGAAGGGAAAACACTTGGCTTTTCTTTCACCCACTAAAGCAACTTCTCCAGATTTCAGGGTACTCTTCAGGCACTTCCTGAGCCCTGAGATTTATCTGCAAGCAGAGAATGATAATTTCATATCTCTTTTTTTTTTTTAAGTTTTTTTTCACACCCACCAGTTTTATTCCCAACTTCTGCTGCCTGCCAGAACAAGCCCTGCCTGACAGACAGCTGAAAGGGATTTTACCAAAGGCACTTTCTCATAGTCCCAAATGTAGCTCTGAGACATCGGCCAGGTAGGCAAACTTGAAATATTCCCTCAGGCCAGGCTCTTTCCCAAAGCCTCTCCAGCCCCAAAGCAGAACAGACCCTGCAAGTGCACAGTCTCACTTAGGGTAGACTTCCTACAACAGACTTTCTTTTTACTTCTCTACCTTGGTAGGAAAAGATTTCCTTCCAACTTCATTCAAAATACACAGTTATAGAAGGTCCTAAGCTTTTACGAGATGAAAGAGTAGGCCTTTACAGATTGTTTTGTGCCAGGATTCAAGCATGATGTAGCATTCATTTTATATCCATGTGTGCAATTTCAAGTGGATCAATAAGTCAATGCGATAGTAGAAACAGTCGCATCATGTAGCACCTTACAGGACCTTGTGCAGCACCTAAGTCAAAATGTGAGCCACTGAGCAGCACCCTGCATCTAAAATTTGTTATCTTTAAATTCTTATCCTGACCTTGTGAGTTACAGCAAGATCCTTGGAAAAGACTCAGTTGTCCAATAATCACTATGTAAGAGGCCTGGAGAGTGAGGACACAGTAAGTCAAAGACCGTATACAGCAAACTCTTTTATTTAGAATTACCAAGCACTGAGCTTTTTTCACTATTTTATACACATCTCATCTTTGTCTAAATGACTGCAGTTGTTGATAAAGGATCTCAAGGTAGACCTCTTAATCTTTTCCTTATTTAAGGTGTCACTTCCCTGAGTGCTTTACGAATGAAACTTGATAGCATAGTCACAGCCATTCAATGCTTTGCCTCTTCTATCTTGGTAAAATGGTATGTGTAGGGATTGCCAATGGAAAAGCAGAAGGCAATGGAGGATCTTCCTTAGAGCATGGAGAGCTTTGGCCCAGGAAAGATGGGACTCCACGTGGTTCAAGAAGTCAAAAGTTACTGTTTGATCTCCAGAAATATCTGGAACCACTAAGCATAAGCAGCAGTGCACACTATGTTTGTCTTTTAGTGTGGTCAATCCAGAAACCAGTTGTCATCTATGGAAGTCTACCAACAGAGTCTTAAGATACCAAGGTTCAGCTAGACATCACTGCTGCTGGAGGCCACTTGTTTGTACCTACCAGTCTTTCATAAACTTTGTATTTGACAGAACAGCTTTGGAGGCACAATGAAGGATACAGTCTGTCTCTCTCCCCACACTATCAATCGTCATTATCAATCCCTTTCAACAACTAATTAGCCAGGTATCTTTCTAAAATGGATTCAAACATTCAGAGGCCAAGGTGTTGGACAATGCGACTCGTGAAGACAGACTGCAGTCTGGTTTCTTTGGTAATATTCACCTTCCCCTTCACTTTCCTGAACATTCTTCTCATCTGTCTGAACTTCTGCAGCAACTGCCTTTTCTTCTAGGACAGGGACTAGACAATCACCTCTCTTGATCTCATAAAGAAGGAAATTCACATCAATTACTTTTTTCCCTCAGAAAATGGATTTCCTTTGGATTACATATCAGCAGACTCTCTGTATAAGCCACTTTGGCAGTTCCCTTCCTAACTGTATTCCCTCTTCTAGTAGCACGAACTTTTAAGTAGCTGGAAGAAGTATGCTTTCAAAACAAAAATCTGACTGAGACAATCTGTAACAGATGCCTCAAGGCTTGAATATAGCGTGTGGATTTGTTTACTTTTATAAAATTCAGTTTCCTGTCCACCAAAGAGCCACCATCAGTTCTCTAGCAGTGGGGGCTCTCTGGAAAGTGTGTCAGCCCTTCCCTTCATATCCAGGCAATGACAGCCAATGAAAATTCTACATAGCACAAAGGGAAGTACTAGGACATTTTTTCCATTGTTGAGAAGTAGCAAAACTCTCTATTTAGGGTATGATATCCCTGTCTAGTTTTCTGCAGTCTTCCTCTCTGCCACTCAAATTATGGGCTGTGTTACAGACAGTCTAAGTCAGTACAAACAGTTAAAGACAGTACCTTCACAAAATTTTCTGTGATTGGGAATGCCCCATGATCAGTGTTCTTATTATATGGAAAGGAAGAAAGTCCTAGACTTCCAGGAAAGGGATTTTGGGAAGAGTGGCTTCATCTAAACTTCAAATCCCTGCATCTCCCTGTACTGTGGCTGGAAATCTCTTTGGGTGAGAGCATGACTGATCTCACTTCGAATGTAAGATCTTTATAAAGAATACAAAGAATACGAAGGAGTCTACAGATCTGAATGGAGGCCAGCAGACTGGGGTTTTTATGTTATGTATAAATGTCCCAGTTGCACATAGGGGGATTCATTAAGCATGATCCTACAATACTTATTGAAACTTAAGAACACAGAGCTCTCCATCAGTTTGTTGAAAGTGCATCTGACAGCTGTAGCCACCTTGCCCTTTTCCCCAGAGTAAGTGCTTTCTTTTTTCCAACCAGCTGTTGCATCTCTTCAGAGTTTCTCTGCCACTCAGACGTCTGCTCCCTGACTGGATCTGTATTTTTTTTTCCAGTGATAGCAAGCAATGCATTTGAACTCCTCATGCCTAGCATCTGCCCTTACCTTTCTCTCTCATCACTTTAGATAGAGAAGTTGGAGAGATTCAGACTCTTATGACTGCTACATGACTGTTACTCCTTGCATAAGCTTTTCTATGCCGTGTTATTTCATTTCAGAGATAGCTGATGTTTTTAATCAAACTGGACCCCGTTTCTAACTAATTAAAAAAATCATCCTTTTCTGGTTGCGACCAAAACAGCCTTTATCAGCAACAGAGGCAACACAACACAGACTAGTCGTTAAACACGATGGTCTGTTTCATACAAGCAGGATACAACCCTTCCTCATTTCTTTATCTCCAACACAGAGAGATCACATGATAATTGCAGGAGCAACCAGCTTGTATTTGAGAGGATCCAAATGTAATACCAGTAGAATATATTACACAAGTTTTTAAGCAGCATGTAAGTACCCCTGTTATCACTCATGTGGTGGGCACTGGATTCATCTTGAATGGGACCTTATTCTGACTTAAAAACAAATGGTAGGTTGTTGAACTGTATAAATCAGATGCCAATCAATAAAGACCGACTAGTAAAGTTTAGCACCTCACAAAGCACACTGATTTTTTTCTCTTTAAAAGTGATGGGTATAGTTCCAACTTGAATTGCAGTGTCTATCACTGTGTCATTCTTGTTCTTGTCACACCACTGGGGCTACAAGGCAAATTCACCCAAGCTCTTCTCTCTTAAGGCTTCTCAGCATGAAGTATTCTGAGCATTTTGTTAGCAGTTGTTCGGATTCTGTAAAGACAACTCATTCATCCCAAATCTGGCAAATACATCTATGTATTATGTCATGACACTATCTAATCTACATATATACAAACACACAGTGCAGACAGATAGATGCATATATCATTTTCTAGTTAAAAGTTATATTTTAAATATTTTTCATAATATGTTTTAACAGTGTTTTAGGAGGTACGTATTTTAATCTCTGTAAGTATCTCTGTTCTTCCTTCTATGCTGCAATACTTGGCCTTGGAAACTCCCACTGAAGGTACCAATTTTACATAAAATACTTAAAAATTAATGTACACAATTAATCAAACTCATGTGTTCCACCTGCAGGTAGTCCTTCAATGACCATGCTTTGGGCATGTTTAGACCCTAATTCTGGCTAGCAATAAGGAGGAATAAATTTGCTTCATAGGAACAGGCAGCAATGAAGACGCTTGCCCTTGCTTCATAGGGTCATAAAATCAAAGGGAGTAAACAGCCCTTTGACAGGGAGCAACTACTGATCCAAATCTGACTCAGCTTTATGAGTGTCTGAAAGCAAATCACATTTCATTTTTCAGTGGCATAAAACAGAGGAGGTTGTGTTGATTTGCAAAATTTTTGTCGTTTGACCACTTTAATGATAAATGAATCATTTTGAAAACATGAGAGGTTAAAAAGTCTCAACATTTTTTAATTAAAAAAGAATAGGAATACAGCAAATAATTTCTCTGCTGTTTTTCAGATGGGTTATGTTATATAGTTTATACTGCTATTTGATTTGATTGTTCTTGACAACTTTCCATGTATGATGCAGAATTCTTCATCTGCAAGAAATATTAACTCGTCTTCCTTATATAGAACAAAAAGAACAACGATGGTTCTGATTATGCCTGTGAGCAGAAAAACTGTGTTGCACTCACTGAAGATGTGAAGAGAAAAATGTCCAAAGGAATTATTCTGGAGTGCTTAAATAATTATAAAAGATCCTTATCTTCATTCTTATGTTTAACTTTTCCTGATTTTCAAGCTATTGCTTGTGATTATTCAGGACACCAGAAAGTTTAAAAGGCCAGTATGCATATGTGTGTGTGTGTGTGTGTTTGACGAACATGATAAATAGATTTTATTTACAGTTCTAATTCTCAACCTTTGCATTCCTTACAATAAACAAATAAAAGATAGTTTGTAAACAAGTATGACATATTATTCTTCAGTTCCTTCAGTTATTATGAGGTTGTGAAGGTTAAATATGCAACTGAAAGTGGTAGATTTATGTATCTTATTCAAAAAAAAGCTCATTACTGAAGTCCAGAGCCATTTGAATAAGTCTTAGTTTAGCTCACAAAAGAAAAATTTCACCATTATATTCTCAATAATATTTCACTTTTAATTTAGAGATATCATTGTTCTTTATCACTGGAAATTAAAATATAATTAAATTACAGTAAGATTTCAGAGTATTTCTCAGCTGAGCAGCTCGTCTCTTTAAGATGAAAAATAAGTCCTCCTCTCCCTGCTCTATATCTGAGAACTTGCCATAGCCACTGAAGGCACACGGCAGATCATTAGCTAAGGCAAAAACTGAGATGAGATTCTATTTGTGAATCTGTATTCTAGCCACCCGATGGGTAACATTTATTCCAGTAGCAAATATTCAGTCTTTATTATGTGCACTGCAGTGCAATGTGGAAAGCTACAAGCAAGGGTCTGAAACCTACTGCTTTAAGCACTATGAAAACAAATAAAAAAATACAGCATATAGGGGAAAATGGTAGATGAAGAGCAGTGCACAGCAGCAGATCTGTTTCTGAGGGCATTTTCCTTTGTTTTTCTGCATACCCTGGTCAATGCCACAGACTTAAGATTAATTTGACAGCCTGACAGTCTTCTTTTCATTCTTTGGTCAATTCATGATGAAAATACCATTTCTGAAGTGAATGGCATCCATACAGAAGTTTCCATTCAGCACCCAATAAGCAGCAAAGCCACCAGTGCCCACTTTTCTTTTGTCTAGACAAAATCAGTAATGACTGGAAAGGTAAACACCATTCAGTTATAGTGTGAAGCTAAAGCCTTTTTCTGATGTCACATTTAAAAAGACTACTCTCAAACATCAGAGACTCAGGAAATATTAACTAGCAGCAGTCCACAGGCTCTGTTTAGTGGGGGCTATCAGACATAACGAAAACAGTGCACACAGATCTGATAATTTTTTGGAAGTTTCAGTTCTGCCTGGGATATATACAACAGTATTAATGTCTTGGCCAGTTTCATCTGCCAGGACCAGCACCTTGCATTGTGATAATTCAATTTAAGTCATTAGCAGTAAACAACATGATAAATATTGCAGCTTTACCTTTGGTAGTGCGTATCCCTTTAGTTTATGAATGCTCACAGGTCTGAAAAGCAGAAAAGATAGGTGAAAAAGTAGTGCAAGTGGTGCAGTTCCAAAGAAGTGAAGGTTGGGGACAGGGACAGAAGGGCAATCAAACTGAGCATTACCCCAGTTGGAGCCTGACAGCACTACAAATAGACACCATCTTGTAAATACCTCCAGGGATGTTGACACTACCCTGGACAGCCTGTTCCAGTGCTTGAAAACCCTTTCCGTGAAGAAATTTTTCCTAATATCCAGTCTAAACTGCCCCTGGCACAACTTGAGGCAGTTTCCTCTCGTCCTATCCCTTGTTACTTGGGAGAAAAGCCCAACATCCACCTTGCTACAACCTCCTTTCAGGTAGTTGTAGAGACCGATAAGGTCTCCTCTCAGCCTCCTTTTCTCCAGACTAAACAATCTCAGTTCCTTTAGCCGCTGCTCATAAGCCTTGTACTCCAGACCCTTCACCAGTTTCATTGCCCTTGTCTGGATACATTCCAGCACTGCCCCTTTGTTGTAGTGAGGGACTCAAAACTCAACACAATATTCGAGGTGTGGCCTTACAAGCACTGAGTATTGGGGGAAAATAATTTCCCTGGTCTTGATGGCCACTCTGTTTCTGGTACAAGCCAGGATTCTGTTGGCCACCTGGGCACACTGCTGGCTCATGTTCAGCCAGCTATCAAGCAGCACTCCCAGTTCCTTTTCTGCCAGGCAGCTTTTCAGCCATTCATCCCCAAGCCTGTAGTGTTGCATGGGGTTGTGGTCCAGGTGCAGGATCCAGCACTTGGTCTTGTTGAGTTTCATATAATCGGCCTCAGCCCACTGACGCAGCCTGTCCAGATCCTTCTGTAGACCCTTTCTGCCCTCATGCAGATCAATACTCCCGCACGACTTGGTGTAGTCTGCAAATTCACTGAGGACGCACTCAATCCCCTTGTCCAACTCGTTGATGAAGATATTAAACAGAATTGGCCCCAACACTGAGTCCCGGGGAACATCACCTGCGAATAGCCACCGGCTAGGTTTACCTCCCTTCTTCACAACTCTTTGGACCAGGCCATCCAGCCCCATGATCTACCTCATTTCATGAGCATTAACTTAGAGTTAAAAAAAAATTACCACAGAATACATTAAATGAATTTTAATTTCTGTCCCTATTAAACAGAATATTTCAAGAGAACCAGAGTGTGTATGCAGAATTGAAAGCATTTGATAAATCAGCCTTTAAACAAAATACAATGCGTATCTATAATTTTCAGAAGTTGTAAAAGCTATGAGAAATTCCTTGTGTGTTCACAAAGAGAAGCATAAAACATAACACACAGAAATTATTTTTTGCTATTTGTTGCTTTCTTTTTCTTTTCTTCTTTAACCCTTTCCTCCCCCCTTCCCCGGTTCTGTAAGTCCTCAAGGCCAATTTTATAAATACTCCAACCAGTGATTGATAAGAGAGAAGTCAGTTTTCTGCCTGATGTAAGAATTTGTGTTGCGTGTCATATACAGATACGTTTGAGGCCCACTGAGGAATTCTGTATCAAGCAACCCAAATGCAGCTCCACTTGCTGTGAGCCTAATAGAGCAAAAGCATGGCATTACAGGGATGTCTCACCAGATGTCTCCCTTGTATCAAATTCTTAGGTGCAAAGTTTTTGATGAGGTCCACTTAGAAAATCTTCATGAATTCCATTTAAATATGTTATATATGACTGTAAATATTGCTGCATAGTCATTTGTTGACAAGAGAAGACAGTTTTAAAGTAGTTTCTCCATTTAAAATTATAATGTTCCTTAAAAGAACATCATTTGCTGATTAGAGATACCAGTTCGTTTAGCTGCAGTGCCTAAAGCTTCAAATTTGATTGCATTCATTTTAATCACATAACTGATCTTATTTTCAGCAACATGGAGTAGTTTGTTCCAAACGTTTTTATGAATTCTTAATTCATCTCAGTTATGCCACATGTAGGAAATTATATTACTCTTACAAATTCCTAACGTCATAAAATCCCAGCCTACATGGAAGAAAAAGTACTGGAAGAAGGAAGTAACTTCTGAACTTTTATAAAGTAAACTTACTTAATTTCAAGTCTTTAATCCTGCTTATGCTTCCCTAAGGGACAGGTTCCAAAAATGCACAACTTTTGTGCCTCAGGTATAAAAGACCTGTCAACTTCCAGAAACTGAGAGTGACACTAATATACTTGGCTCATGTAACACTTCCCCTGAGGGTGGTTACATCTCACTTGTTTGCAATGCCCTACCATGTTCCCCTTCTTACTAGATGAAACCTACCTCCCAGAAGCAGCCAGCTGCTCCAGCCGCCATCCCTTATTCCTCCAGCCAAGAGGACAAGGGAGGAGAAAGTAGACTAAGTGCGGGGGAATGTTATTTCACAACATGCCTTCCTGGCTCCTGGACCATGTCCTCTGCTCTGCTCCGTGAGGTTATATGTATATACATAATTTATTTTTGCTTATAAATATTACAGATATATAATTTTATTTACCTACATTACCTTTTTCATTAAAGAGCTTGAATCATCTGTCTCACATAGAGAAATTAACAATACCCATGTTGGGGTGGAAAGGCAGTGGGGTTTTTTTCTGTCATTTATTAGTCTCACTTTGTATAGTTTTAAGAGGTTTAAAATATCCTTTAAGCAGCTTCAATTCTGCTTACCTTAGAGAAATCTCAACTTACAGAAAGCTGGGAAGGGCAAATGTGGTATATTCTGTGCCAGAGCAGTACAGGTCTGATCCACTCAATCATGGGCTTTACATAAAGTATGTTAGCAACTCTTCTGACCCTTACAATTTACTGAATGAGAGCGTAATTTTGTAATATCCCATCCAAATTTACATCCCAGTACTTGACTGTGTCTCCCTGCATAATTAATGAAGCTGTGAATTAGTTTTATATATCTTCTAGCTTTTTTTAAAAAAGGTGTTTGCTAACTGAAGATTAGAAAACCAAAAATGGTTAATGACATTCTGGAAAAATCTCAAAGCATGATCTTGCAAACAATATTTACTGAGAGTAGTGAGGATTATTTACACATCTAAGATAAATCCCAGGCGCAGATATTTCCTGAATCATAGTTTACACATTTGAGAGTGCAAAAATAGGTTTTTTTCAAAGACCAATAACAATACTTCATATTATTTTAATTTATAACTTCAAACCACTAATAAAGCTTACTCCTACTGGAAAAAAAATCAAAGCAGAGTATAATACATTTCACATTTCTGTCACTCCCCCTTGGACACTGACCACGCAAAACAGCATACACTGCTACAGACATGAATCTTCATCTCTTCATCCATCATAGCCTGCTACAGCTTCTATGCATCCCATCAGACTAACACAGAGCAATGAAATGAAGACAGAAGGTGCAGTAAGTGCAAGAGCTG
Organism: Clamator glandarius; assembly: GCA_033459285.1. NCBI lineage: Eukaryota > Metazoa > Chordata > Aves > Cuculiformes > Cuculidae > Clamator > Clamator glandarius. The sequence goes on along the minus strand of JAUNZM010000117.1, from coordinate 540,150 downwards.
TAAATGAATGTGAACAGAAATTGATTTTGAAATGTTCTTGGCACTTTCCCAAGAAAACATTATCACTGTACTTAAAAAGAAGAATGCAGTTTCAGGATTTCGATGAATTAAAAATTCTGGACTCCTTAGTTATTTTCACCTCTGAGATCTATTTTTGGCTCAGTTGCAACATATACATAAAAACAAAGAAACTTTTATGGACTCTTACAATTTAGTAGACTAAGACTAGTACCGGAGTACTGTATCTGGTTCTGGGCTCCCCATAACAAGACAGATATGGAGCTACTGGAGTGAGTCCAGCAAAGTGTCATTAAGATTATAGAGGAACTGGAGCTGCTCATACGAGGAAAGGCTCTTTCTCAAGAGCTGGGACTGCTCAGCCTGGAGATGAGAAGGCTCGGGGGGGATCTCATCAGTGTATAGAAATACCTGAAGGGCAGGTGCAAACAACACAGAGCCGGGATCTTCTTACTGGTGCCCAGTGACACGACAAGAAGCAAAAGGCACAAACTGAAATGCAGGAGGTTCTGTTCAAACATCAGGAAATGCTTTTTTACTGTGAGGGTGACTGAGTACTGCAACAGGTTACCCAGGGAGGTTGTGGAGTCTTCATGCTCAGTTACTCAAGTCTTCTGGACACAGTCCTGGGTCTTGATGGTCCTGCTTGAGCAGAGGAATTGGACTAGATGACCTCCAGAGGTTCATTACAACCTCAACCACTCTGTCATCCTGTGACTATATTGAAAATTGTGCTTTAAAATGTGTCAGTCAAAAAAAAAATCCCAATGTGACTGCAATTTTCTTGAATATTATCCTAATTTGCTTCCTTTATCTTACATTAAACCATCTGTTTCTTTCTCTGACTGGACAAAAACTATACATGGAAGCCAGTTTATTTTGTTTTCCTAGGTCTGCAGTTCTACAGGATAATTCATCAGGATCCTACAGACAGAAGTCAGCATTCTGCTGATTCATGAAAGCATCTAGGCTGCTCTTACTTGCACAGAGCATGACTCATGTGATTCTGCATGACTTCATGTTCCCTAACCTAGGTTACTTTACTCCTTAGGTTATGCTGAAAATAGCTAAGGTAAAAAGTTCTCAGAAAAAGCCTCATATAAAAGTTTTTAGTTTTGTAAACCCAGCCTCGTCTTATGGGTTTGTTAGTTTACAAAAAAAAAACCCAAAACAACAGAAAAAAAACCCCAAACTCCACAACCCGGCCAACAAACCACCTGGAAGAGGTTTTCTTTCCGGACAAAATTATATTTCTATGTGTGGGACAATGTATGTGTATGCATCTTTAACACAGCTTATCACCTGGCACTACGAATATCTCAGATATGTCAAGCTAAGAAATTTAGACCTCGTCAATGTGCAGGGCCAAGATGGAAATTTTAAAAAAGGTCAGGTGCTGCACTAGTTTTGATGATTCAGAACTTGGAAATCTTCCATTTACATTAGCATGGATCCTACTACCTAGTGTATCATTAAAAGATAGCTAGTTTATGAAGGTGTTATCTTTCCTCAAGGACATTAAACTGTTATTATCACTATCATCATTAGCTGTTTTTAAGACCCTAGGACATATTCTTATCAGACTTTGTCTTATTGCCTGAAATCCCAATGACATTATTACTCAGTGTCTGCAGCTGAGTTGTCCCAAGGCTGTGATGGGCCAAGTCATTGTCCCCAACTCTCTTCACCATCTACAGATGCTATGGGATGAGGCTCACTGGGTGCAGTCCCTGCCCTAGCAAGCAGAAGCATGGTCCTTTAATAAGTCTAACATTTCCATCTCAGCAATTACCAAGATGAGCTAGCACAAAGGCTAGTGAAATGCACAGAGAAAACATCACAAATAAAAATGTTAGTTCCTTTCAGGTAAAAACACTACTTGATTTCAGATATTGATTTTTGTTCCTGTACTTTGAAATGCTTCCAAAATCTGGCTTCAACAACAATGTTACAATTAAAATCTTGCATATCACACTGACATGAATTGTAGAAAAGATGCACTTAAGGAAATATAAAATTTACAACAAATGTTGTACTGACAGGCTAGTTAGTAGGGCAAAAATGATTGTGTTTTAATATTAACAGTGGAGTGCAGAGTAGGACTGTTTGCTTTGTTATTCTATTAGAAAATGTCAGAACCATGAAAAGAACTGGAGATGAACTACTGCTCTCTAAGCATGTAAGTATACTCGTGGTTCATTGCAAATCTCCTTGAACATAATAAAATGAACATAATCTGCTGGACAAAGAAAATTTGACAGACACGACTGCAGAAAAGAGCTACACCATCCTGCTAGTCTGAGTAGGCACAAGACAAGGAAAGGAAAGGAACATCAGGGATAAAAAGCTCAGGATAGGGTCAGGGTATTGCTAGTTTGAAAGTAGATTTTTACCAGTTAAGGCAAAACCCAGAATTTCAAGCCTTCTGTTCTGCAGAAAAGCGTTTGTCAACAGCTGAGTGGTGATTCACTCATAGTAAGTAAGTCTAGATAGAGATGCTGAAATATGTAATACTATCTTCAGAGACTTCATAAGAGCTTGTACATTTTTTTATCTAAGATGAGTGCCTTATCAAAATTAGCCCACCTCTCCAAATGGAAAATACAATATTCCATAAGAAGAATCAATTCTATAAGCAATTCTATAAGCAACTTCTACCCACACTTTCACTATTTATTACAAGAACCTTTAAGTTGTTCACTATACATTCCTCTGGCCTGGACAGGCGCACACTCTCTTGGGTGGAAAACTGGTTGAATGACTGGGCTCAGAGAGTGGTGGGAAATGGAGTTCACTCCATCTGGAGGCCAGTGACGAGTGGGGTTCCCCAGGGCTCAGTGCTGGGTCCAGCCCTGTTCAATGTCTTCGTCAGTGACCTGGATGAAGGCATCGAGTGCACCCTTAGCAAGTTTGCAGATGACACTAAGCGGGGTGGAAGTGTGGATCTGCTGGAGGGTCGGGAGACTCTGCAAAGGGACCTGAACAGGCTGGACTGCTGGGAAAGTCCAATGGCATGAGGTTTAACAAGGCCAAATGCCGGGTCCTGCACTTGGGGCACAACAACCCTAAGCAGAGGTACAGACTAGGAGAAGCCTGGCTGGAAAGCTGCCTGGAGGAGAAGGACCTGGGGGTGTTGGTTGACAACCGACTGAACATGAGCCAGCAGTGTGCCCAGGTGGCCAAGAAGGCCAATGGCATCTTGGCCTGTATCAGAAACAGCGTGACCAGCAGGTCCAGGGAGGTTATTCTCCCCCTGTACTCGGCACTGGTGAGACCGCACCTCGAGTACTGTGTTCAGTTCTGGGCCCCTCACCACAAGAAGGATGTTGTGGCTCTGGAGCGAGTCCAGAGAAGAGCAACGAAGCTGGTGAAGGGGCTGGAGAACAGGCCTTATGAGGAGCGGCTGAGAGAGCTGGGGTTGTTCAGCCTGGAGAAGAGGAGGCTGAGGGGAGACCTTGTTGCTCTCTACAACTACCTGAAGGGAGGTTGTGGAGAGGAGGGAGCTGGCCTCTTCTCCCAGGTGACAGGGGACAGGATGAGAGGGAATGGCCTCAAGCTCTGCCAGGGGAGGTTCAGGCTCGACATAAAGGAAAAATTCTTCACTGAAAGGGTCATTAGGCAATGGAACGGTCTGCCCAGGGAGGTGGTTGACTCGCCTTTCCTGGAGGTGTTTAAGGTGCAGATGGATGAGATACTGAGGGGCATGGTTTAGAGATTGGTGGGAATGGTTGGACTTGATGATCCAGTGGGTCTCTTCCAACCTCGTGTTGCTATGATTCTATGATTCTCACAGAAAAGCCCAGACAAAACAACCAAACAACCTAAAATGTGCTAGCCTTGCTTCTTATGGTATCAAAGTTTGCATGATCATGCATGACTACCCAAGTACCTATTCAGCATTTTCCACTATCTCCATAATTTTGCATCTGTTGGCAGATTTCAACCAAATTTGCTAATAAAGTCTCAAAGAAATTAAATCCCTATTCACTTCCTAATTTTCATGAAACTGAGCAGTGGACAGAAATTCAGTGTGCCTTTGGAGAAAAAGTCATTCAGTACAGCCCTTTAGTATGGGCCAGCTGTAACTCAACTCTGTTCACCAGCTGCTGACACCTGCCAAGTCCCCCAAGCCATTTGTGGCACATGCTTCCCAGCAAATGGCAAGAGCATGGCTGGGACACAATGACCAAGGTGAGAAATGCCAACATGGGACAGGCCTGGGAACAAGATGGTGATAATGGAAAGCAGAAAACAAATCAGTCAGACACCAGATCTCATTGGTTCCAGTGATCATAGACCAGTTTGATTAACAACAAACACATGCAAGTCTCAGACTCCAGGTCTACTGCATAACAGCAGTCATTGTATACCCACTGGAATCCAAATGAGGTAGGCTAATTTAAATATCTGACACAATATTTAACATAATCTCTGTGAAATAACATGCTTTACCTTCTGATGTGCAATTTCTCTTGTGATTAAATGGCAATAGATGCACTAAGATGCATCTGTCACGCAGAAATTGTGCTTGTATTATAAACTATATGTAACAGAATAAAAGGTTGACTGAGGAAAAGAGATTCATTTGTAAAATGCCAAGACACTTAATTTTCAAAACATATCCTCATATCACTGTCACTGGTCAACATGGAGTGAAAAACACAAAAGCTTTTGTGTAGCTTTGTAAGTGGAGTCCATACAGAACAGCACAGCTCAATCTGAGATAATGAAAAAAAAAAACTGGTAAGAAAACAGAATATACTGAGCAACCTAAGACTGCTGGGGCAATGTGGCTATGGAATGACAATGCTATGAGATCCAGTGACTGCCTCCACTGCGTGACTCCTGGCTTAGTTCTCCATATTTCGGCTACTGGCACGGTCTCTGCAGTGTACAGTGATAATTTCCTCTTCAAGAACCCATGGCAAGAAAAGTACAAGAAGGGCATGCAGGGAATACAAGCACTTCTTTCCTACCACAAACATGAAAAATCTCTGCCTATTTCATTCCCTTCTGCTAAATGCCCAAGGCCCGGACGCCTACAACCATGAACTGGTTACAGGGCAGGGACAGAGGCAAACCTGTAAGTTTCAGAGCCACTCATTTAGGAGTGATGATTCCCTGGGCAAAGCCCAGTCAGGCAGAGAGAGGAGCTAGCTGCAAAGCTGACCTGCAGTTGCAAATGTCTGTGGGGATGGAAGAGCAGATTGGGCACTAAGAGGTACTGATTGCTGATTTAAACTGGTAGTGTGGGAACTAATTTTGAACTTAACAGCCAGTGTGCCCAAACCAACTCGAAGCCCCTCTAGCACAACCCTGCTAATGTGTTCATACCACTAAATACTGTTACTCAAACTCAGGCTCTGTATGGGAGCCCAGTGTCTCACCTACAACTCAGAAGAGGTGTAGGATACGGGGCAAGAACACAACTGGCAATCATATGCTTATCCAAAAATCCTGAAGGCACATTAAATTGTTACATTAGTAAAAAGTATACAAGGCAAATGACAGATTAATCCCTAAGACATTTGTTAGAAGATGCCTTCAAGTCCCCACACTACAACTGAGGACAGACTACTGTGCTCTGTTGGAAATATCAGATGGCATGGATTCCCTGAAGGAATATGTAAATAAACAAGTAGAAGTGAACAAGCATACATGTTACATACCAATAAGTAGTTAGCTCTACTTTGAGCATGGGTTGGACCAGAGGACCTCCAAAGGTCACTCCCACTAACAATTACTCTATGATTTTACATGTTATCAATACGCAACAAGCATACCTCCAGAATATGTGTTCTATAATGATGGACTTCCTAAAACAGAAGAAACAGCTCTGAGGCTTCAGCTCCCTCCTCCACTGTTAACCCCACCCAGCACGCCAGTATCATATCCTTTCTTTGTATAATCCAGCATCAGATTTACAGAGACAAAGAGGAGGCACGGCATGTCCAGGGAGCTCCACCAGTGCAGAGGGAATTCACATCGTTTGAAAGCTGAAGCCATACACTGGAGGCTCATGCTTACTCTGGGACCAAGAGAAGGGCAAACCTCAGAGGATGATCTGATGAGAGACACATGATCTACATCTGAGAATCACTCCTGCTGCTTTTCCATTTGTACCAGACTGCACCTGGGCTTGGCTGAGTGTAAAAGATACATCCTGTCTGACAGCATGAAACTTTTACACATAAAAATATGAGCAGTTTAAGACTTAATTTTTTTACAGCTGTAAGAAGCATATGTGTCATTTAAATTTAGCTCTCCTTTTAGCTTTGGTGATTTATTACTCTTATACAAAAGAAGTACAGTAGGAACTGCCATCCTCATGTCTTGCTTGATTGCTGTACGACTTCTGCTAACCCTACAGTGGCTAAGAACTCTTTTCTTTGTCAAAAGACTCTCCAGAGCACGGAAGGTGTTCCATTTAGGCACGTCATTACTGACTCCTTTTTGAAAAGCATTGTAGCCATTTTATTTGAACCTCATATGGAAAAGCATTGCTAACTCAACTGATTTGCTTATAAAGTCTGTATTTTTCTTAAACCCTTTGCTTCTGAAACTGGCAGAAATGCATTTCCCCTTGCTGAGGTTCTCAAAATGAGGTGACTGTGCCAAGGTTACTTGCTCGATTACTTTCAGTGCAGGGAGACACGCACTTCTAGCAAGAGGATTCCTTCACAAGAATGGGAAGACCATGTCTAAGACCCTCCCATCCTAGAAGATTGCAGGAAATACCAGCCCTTTTAATACTAAATAAAAGATTGAAAAGATGAAGCAAGCATCCACAAAATGTGGAATAAATGGTGTCAGAATGAAAAATTAAACTCTCAGATTTTTACTTGAAAGAGATGGAAAAAAAATGTCTCTGAGCAGTTCATAAACCCTATAAAAAGGAGAAAGAAAAAGCACAGGTTAGTTGAAACGAAAAGTGAGTTTGAAAGTGCAAGTGAAGAGCTGCACAGAGTTGAAGGTACTTTGCAGGGGAAGGAAAGAGAGGGCTGAAACAAGCAGACATCAGGAAGCAGAGAAAAGCCAGCCACAACTCTCTAGAAGGGTCTTTCAACATCCGAAGGACAGTGCTTTGTCTCTCTCTGCTGCCATGCCAGCTGCTTGCCACTGGCTAGAGCCTTGAGCATGCTGCTCCTTCCACCTTCCTTTGCGGAGGCATTCAACCACAGAGGCTGAGAAAATAAGAGACCACCAGGGTGACTACAAGTCACGCCTCCTCAATAACAAGTTCGCTGATGCTGCACAAGTTCACATTGGTAGGGGAAGATATGACAACTACGTACCGTATCACGTAAGAGTCACTCTCTGTACCTGCTTCAGTATTTTCCTTGTTTTTTTCTCTTTTTTCCATGAACTACGCATCTATTCAGTGGCCTACATATTTTGCTCCTCAGAAGCTCTTCTTGGCTCAGGCATGAAAGAAAAGGGCCAAAGATGGCCTTGTGCCATTGCTGATCTGCTGGGGACTTGCTGAGCTTTCCATGTAAATCGGCCTCAGGCTGTCCTCGTTTGGATTTGGCTGCATCCTTCAGCTTTGGCTGCAGCTGCCCCTAAGGGGCTGTCCACAGCCAGAAATAACTCAGCAGCCCTCTGGCCACCCTTTCTGCCTCTGGATCTCTCCTGCTCGCCAGGCACTCAGCCCTGAGCCAAATCTTCTGGCAGCAGCGGGGCAGGAGAGGATGAAAAAGCCAACAAACCCCTTTGTCTCAGGGATCTGCACATGGATTGGGCAAAGGCATGGGAAGAAAGAGCCTCTCTCCTGGCAGGATGAGCTGGACTCCAGAACCGGGCACGGCTCAACTCAGTGCTCTGGAAATCTGGGTCAATCACAGCCACCCTCCCCACACAGTCCAGTGGCCCCTTGAGAAGCGCTTGATGAACACAGGTGGGGTGAGGATACAAGAAGTAGTTACTATTACAAGAAGTGGTATATTTTGATTTAAGCTGAAAGAGAGTTTTCATCCAAGTAACTGTGCTCTTCAAAAGTTAGACAGAATGTCCCTCTGATAGCATGTTTTCTTTAAAACAGCGTTTTTCCAGACACTGTTCATTTGAAGATAATAACACCTTGTGTGCAGTGTGAACTCTGCTGAATAGATGTCCCTTCTGTAATCACCTCTGTTTGGAATTTCTTTATATCTTAAAGGCAAGGCCAAGCGGAGAGTTGGAGCCAGCTCCAAATTAGAATCATAGAACCACTAGGTTGGAAAGGACCCACTGGATCATCAAGTCCAACCATTCCTATCAGTCACTAAACCATGTCCCTCAGCACCTCATCAACCCGTCATTTAAACACCTCCAGGGAAAGTGGCTCAATCACCTCCCTGGGCAGGATGTTCCAGTGGCCAATGACCCTTTCTATGAATTTTTTTTTTCTTTATGTTCAGTCTAAACCTCCCCTGGTGGAGCTTGAGGCCATTCCCTCTCGTCCTGTCCCCTGTCACTTGGCAGAAGAGGCCAGCTCCCTCCTCTCCACAACCACCTTTCAGGTAGTCATAGAGAGCAATAAGGTCTCCCCTCAGCCTCCTCTTCTCCAGGCTGAACACCCCCAGCTCTCTCAGCCGCTCCTCATAAGGCCTGTTCTCCAGCCCCTTCACCAGCTTTGTTGCTCTTCTCTGGACTCGCTCCAGAGCCTCAACATCCTTCTTGTGGTGAGGGATCCAGAACTGAACACAGTACTCGAGGTGCGGTCTCACCAGTGCCGAGTACAGGGGGAGAATAACCTCCCTGGACCTGCTGGTCACACTGTTTCTGATACAGGCCAAGATGCCATTGGCCTTCTTGGCCACCTGGGCACACTGCTGGCTCATGTTCGGTCACTGTCAACCAGCACCCCCAGGTCCCTCCCCTCCAGGCAGCTTTCCAGCCAGGCTTCTCCTAGTTTGTACCTCTGCTTAGGGTTGTTGTGCCCCAAGTGCGGGACTCGGCATTTGGCCCTGTTAAACCTCATGCCGTTGGTCTCTGCCCAGCGGTCCAGCCTGTTCAGATACAAATTACTAAGAGATTTGACCGCTGTGAAGTTTCACAACGACATTAAAATCAGATCTTGGAAAGTAATAGCATATGCGTGAGATTTCCAGACAAATTTATATGCGCGAGTGGGAAACACATTCCATAACCTCCAGCTTTTGTCCCCTTGCGCGGGGTTGATGGGGATCACTCCCGCACGCCGCCCAGGCCTAAGCGAGGACGCTCGCTTTCTAAAACTCCAGGACGAGCCTTGAAGAGCCTCGCTCGCCGGCGCTTTCGGGCTCGGCGGCTCCCCCCGCCAGACCCGCCCCGGCGGCAGCGCCCCTTCCCCGCCCCCCCCCGCTCGCTCCCTCCCTCCTCGCCGCCTCCCGCCGCGCAGCGCGCGTCTCTCCGGCGCGGGGGCCATGGGTAGCCAGCGCTGCTTCGCCAACCGCTTCGACGATTACCCGGGCAGCCCGGCGGCCGCGCCGGACCGAGAGGCGACGGTGCCGCTGGTGACGGCCACGATCGAACGCATCCTGCGGGAGCTGCCGCCCCTCGGCGGAGCCCGCGGGTGCCAGGGCGGGCTGTACGGCGGCGTGGCCGGCGTGGCCTACATGCTGTACCACGTCTCGCAGTGCCCGCTGTTCGCCCCGTCGCGGGACGCCTACCTGCGGGCGGCGCGCCGCGTGGTGGACGCCTGCCTGCGCTACCAGGAGGGGGGCGGCGGCGAGGCGGACGCCGACACCCGCGCCGCGTTCCTGCTGGGGGGCGCCGGGGTGTACGCGGTGGCGGCCCTGGTGTACCGAGCCTCGGGCATGCCCGACTTCGCCCGCCCGCTCGGCAAGTTCCGCGAGCTGAGCGAGGTGTGCGCGCCGCTCTCCTTCCTCGAGTGCGGCTCGGACGAGCTCTTCGTCGGCCGCGCCGGCTACCTGTGCGCCGCCCTGGTGCTGAAGCAGCGGCTGGGGATGGAGGTGAGGGCCGGGGCCGCGGGGAGACGGGGAACGGGGCTTAGCGGGTGCGGGCAGAGGCTGCTCGGGGAGGCGGGGGAGGCGCCAGCCCCGGGGGGATTTAAAAGATGGGTAGGTAACGGCTTTAAATTGAAGCGGGGGGAGATTTTGATTAGACATAAGGGAGAAATTCTTCACCGTGAGGGCGGTGAGGCGCTGGCACAGGTTGCCCAGGGAAGCTGTGGCTGCCCCATCCCTGGAAGTGTTCAAGGCCAGGTTGGATGGAGCTTTGAGCAGCCTAGTCCAGTGGGACGTGTCCCTTTCCATGGCACGGGGGTTGGAAATGGATGATTTTTAAGGTTCCTTCCAACCCAAACAGTTCCGTGATTCTACGGTTCATTCCACGAAGCGCTCAGGGGTATCTTTGAGTAGGGTACAGTTGGGCTTGATGGTCTCAAGGCTCTTTTCCAATCTAGTGATTTTATTATTCTATAGCGCCCTGCCCTGCGCAGGGCACTGCTCTCACCTCAGTGTGCAGTAGATTGGGATGCTCTGGTGCCGAGTCTCCCAACAAAAGAGTAAAAAATCCTTTTCCAGCTCACAGGTTGGGGTCAGGAAGAGCCCCAGGAGGTGTGCGGCATTTTCTCTAGTAGCTGTTTCTCCAGCGCCTTCCTCCCCGAACATAAAAGATTTCTCTTTTGCGAGAGGGATTGGGGGGCACGGGGTATGTGAGATGCCATCCCGCTGCTGGGGCAGAACCCTGCGAACAGGGATTTTCTGAGGCACAGGGTTTTACTGATGCCAGTGTACGAAAGCTGATGGTGATTTGAAAATCTGGCTATGCATTTTGATGTTTTCATGAATGAGAGCTGTTTGGGGTTTTTTTCCTGGAAGCGTGAGATATGATTATGGTTCAACATGCTGTTGGTTTCAGTAGTTGTGTCTCTACCCTAGGATATTGTCATTGTCAGAGCTTCTACTGACTGCAGCATGATAATTAATGCAGCTGACTCTGTTTGCTGTGATGTTTGTTACTAGATAAGTGGTCAGTGTGGTATCTGAGCAGGCATTAGTTAGATTTTTGTTCCTGTCCTCTTGTCAGGTCCAATCTGCGTTTCCTCAGTTAATCACTTATTTGCAAGTTCATATGCTTCCGGCTTTCTTTCCTCCTGGGAGAGGAAACATCTATTGGAAGTAAAGAAATTACACCAAACCAAGTGGCTCTACCCATCCAATACTGGTCATTGTAATCAAGAGTCCAAGGAAACATGTTCAATAGAGGAGTCAGGAGACTCTAGGTTATCCAGAGAAGACAATAAGAATGCTAAGTCGGTTGAATTATTTGATTGCCTTGAACAAAAATTCTTACAGCACTTAAGCATTAACAGTAGCACACCGTACATGCTGCTTCTTTGTATGGGATTCTGTCTGAGGAACCATAACCATAAAGGTGTTTATGTTATTCGTAGACATAACACAACCAACCTTTTTATTCTAACAGCACAGGTATGCGCTTATTGTGGAATCCATTTAGCAAGTGGGTTTGAAGTACAGTCATGGAGAGGTTTATTTTGCGAATAAAACATATTCTGTGTCCCCTACGGATGTTATAATCAGTAACCTAATATCCCTCCATGGTATTATTTATTCTGTCACCACATTGTAATTTTAAATGTACAGTGTCAGAAATAAACAAAAATTTGTGTATTAATAAAACCAACTTTAATTTTTGATTTTAACAAAAATTAGAACTTTAAAATATTTTGCTCCTTAATAATAATAATAATGATTTTTAGTCTACATGTACTCATGCTTGAGCAGAATTTGGATCCTTTAATAGCTGTTTCCATCCTAATACAGAATTATTTTAATTGGTACATTGCCAGACCAAACCCTGCATCTTTTTTAAAAAAAAAAAAGAAAGGGATGCCCAGAGAGAATGCATGTCATTTATTACCCAAGGTCAAACAGCAAGCCAGGTACATCCCAGAATAGAAGAAGCATCTTGTGATTCAAACCACTGGAAAATGCTACCTCCTGTAATTTGATTGTGCACAGTCTCACATGGCTCATTGCAGCATGTTTTCTTGTTCCCCATGTTCTTTTTCCTGAGGATGCTATGCAAACATTTCCAGCACAAAGTGAAATCCATTCTTTACTTTGAAATACAGCTGCTGCTGTCTGTATGGTTGGTTTTTTTGTTCTCTGAAAGAGTCAAATGGTGACCTGTACACAAGAAATTGCTTGCCCTTGAAGAAAGGCTTTTTGAGCAAATTTTACAATTTATATTGTGGGGTTTGGGTTTTGGTTGTTTTTTTTTTTCCAGGCTGAGAAGAAAAGAGACTGCATTATTTCAATAAACACCAATTTAGGTCAGCTACTGTGCCCTGATGTTTCAGTTTCTTGCTAAAAAGTCTTGCTTTTCTAAGCTTTGCAAGTTAATGGACTGTCCTGAAGGATCCAGTCTGTTGAATGACATTGACCTCATATGAAGAAGGTATTTGCATTCAGCTGGTTTTCAGGGTTTTAGGCTAATACAGCGTTTTTCCCTGATGAATTAACTGGGAGTTTTTGCATGAGCAAGGATTAATCCAAGTTAAGATGTTTATTTTCATCCTGGTTTCCAATACATTGTAGTCAGTGTGTCCCAGGCAGAGATAGGTAGAACATTGTTTTGGCAGAAACAGTGTGTCATTTATATAAGGTGCATATAGATAAGGTGCTCTTATATATAGCTGATATAGCTGTCTTTAACTGCTATTGGGTTCCTTTTTTGTTTCTCTTCTGGCTTCTTTGAGTACCTCTTTTTCTGATGCTTGTAGTATTGTTTCATTGTGTGTTCTTGGGGAAATCTCCTTTTAATTCTCTTTACTAAGTCTCTATTTGTGTGTGTGTTCTGTAGTAAGACAACATTGAAATGGTGGTCTCGTCTCCCTGTTTGGATGGCATTCTCTCCTCTCCTCATTTTTCTCAGTGATATTTCTGTGCCATTTCATGGTTACTGGAGCACAATGTGTCTCGGTAGTTGCAGTTCCTTCTGGCAACGTAACTGTCAGATGACAGAGGTGAAGGCACAGAAGTTCAAGTGGCTTCTTGTGTCACCATCTGCTAAGACATTACAGCTTTTTAGCACAGCTCAGGTTTTCTTTTAATGACTGTCTGAACTGATGGGCTTGAGTGACTTCCACTAGCTGTGGGTTGCAGCAGAATAGGCAGCGATGGATAGCAGGGCACCATGTAGGAGGTAGGGCAGCATTTTGCGTGGCAGCCTGATGCTGTGGTTTCACTGGAGACTGTAGGTTTTTAAAGATGTTGGGGACACCAAAAGAGACCTTTGCCTGCAGTTGTAGTGATGACAAGCTGAACCAGCGTGCTACGCCAGCAACACAGTCAAACCAGTTTCCTGAGAGGCTGTGCCACTGGGGTCAGTCTTGAGAGCCTGCAGAGACCTTAAGCTCTTTCAGGTCATGATGTGTGGCAGAGGGGCATCTCAGTTTCCAACAAATGCAATGCCATGGTTTCATGTGTGTTTCTGAGGTTATTGTTCTATCCCAGGGACGGCACAGTTCTGATATTATTCTTCTATGAGGTGCTGAGAAAGGGAAATGATCTTTCTAGCAGAAATCCATTGAGTGTAGGACCCTGCTAAAAAACATACTTACCCTGGCTGCTCTCTGTCACCAGAGCCTCTTGGTGTGTAACGTCTGACGTGTGGGTACCACAGCAAGGGAGATGAGAGGCAGGAACGTCTTTAAAACGCAGTGGGAAAGGCTCCTGTGCAGTGCACGGGACCTGACAGGTGCAGCCAATGTATTTCATAACGTTCTGGGAGGGAAGAGTGAAGTGACGGAAAATTATTTTCTTTCAACCCCTCAGACAACTCTAGATGATATTACTTGTTCCTTAGAGTCTTCCCTCTAGCTAGTGTTATGGAGGTGTGCAAGGCTTCACATTTTGAGGGCTATTTTTTCAGTCTCTTAGAAAAACGTTCAGGAAGTGTGAAAGAAAGGAGCCGGAACATGTTCCCTTGCAGCTCTTCAGAGTGGAATGTAAATATATTAATGCTGAACATTGTGTTTATGAAAGACACTCGATGACTGATCTCAGAAAAGAAGATCTGCAGCATACCCACATAGAGATGCACTGCCAAATGCTTGCAGCGTAGAGTCCCCATGTTAGGCTTTTAATCTCACCTGTGCCCGAAGGGGAAGAGTTGTCCTTTGAGATAAGGTTTCATTCCTTCTCTGTGCCCATTGAAGTCCTTTCTTGCCATGGAAAAATTTGACAGTTCATCTGAAACATTGTGGTGTTTGAAATGTCAAATATCGTGGTGCTAGCTGGAGCTGTACTGATTTCATTTTACACAGGCCACTACACAGCCAGGACATAAGTTTTGGTTTTGGGGTTTTTGCTACAGAGGATTAAAATGAGATAACAGTAAAGATAAAAAGCTTTTAATCCTAGCCTGCCTCTTTTAAATCTAGTCTTCTAGCCATGGTTTCCCAGACCACACCCAGGGGCTAGATTTTGCATTAATTTGTTTAAATCGAGTAATTTAAGCCAGGAGTTAAAAATAGGAGTTTTCTAAAATAAATAGTGAAACAAAGGGGAATATTTGTGTTTAGGGTTTTTTTAGAAAGCATTGTGAAATAGTTTGGCTCTACATTTCAGAACTTCTCTGTTTCTCTTCAGCAGGGCAACACAAATCTTTTTTATTTTAAACAGCCTTCCAATTCCAAGATGGGGACATCTTGATACCAGCCAGCTGGAGTCAGTTCAACACACTGGATACTGAATGTCAAGTTGTGGAGTTAAAGTAGAAAGTTTGGAGTTGAAAATACTGAATTTCAAGTGTGTTATTTAACAGGCAGTAAAAAAGCACTTTAACATAGAGGGGTGTGGATCTTTTCAAGACTGGAGGTTTGATTGACACCAGTTTAGCTACATACATTATATATTCTGCTGCAGAAATGTGGATTTCAACCGCCTATAGCTGAAAAGTGGTATTAATCTGTCATTGTCTTCTAAAAAGACAGTTTTGTACAAAAGCTGTGTCATATCTTTGCACTGCTTTGTGCTGTTAGAGGAATGTTTGCCTATGCAGCAGCATCCTGTTGAAAAAGCAGCCTAAGCAGTAATACTGATGTTATACTATCAGTTTTTAACCAAAAAAAAAAATATATATATATATATTTATCCAGAGGCATCTTATGTATGCAAAAAAGAACTTTACTTTCCCATGCTTCTTCTAACTCCTGTAAACTTCACATACTGAAATTTAATTCATAATCTTTGTCAGTTTGGTCATCTTCCTCACCATCACCGTTGAGAACTTTTAAGGCATCTTTTGGAATTTGTCAGTAGCACACCTCAGTCTGCCAGAAGCAGAGGTGTTGAATGCTGTGTCTTTCTCTTCTGCAGAGCACAGCATGCTGCCTCTGTCTTAAAGATGAGATCTCTGGAACAAAACACAGGAATTGGAACAAGGGCATTTTTGTGGAAAGGGTGCAGAGCAGTTCTTTGGACCTGCAAATTGTATCTCATGACTGAATCTCTGGAAGCATCTGGAATGATAAAAGCCTTTGAAGCAGAGAAGTGGGAGATCTCTCCAGCAGAGAGGTGCAGGGCTTGGGTGGAATCTACTGTTCTTCACAGTGTTTGTTACTTGTGGTCGGTTTGGTGGCTCAGTGCAGGAAGTTTCTTAAATCTATCACCTTAGGTTTTCAGATTTGTGTATGTTGCATTTTATACATATGTCAGGGAACTTCATTGCAGTACTGTGTTTCTACAGATAGCTATATGTGACATTTATGTTTTCCTCCACTACAAAAGCTAATAGTGATTTTTGACATAGCTCCCACAAAGGACCAAAAGCCACAGGTAACAGTATTAACTCACAGTTAACAATGGATGATATAGCAGAAAGGAAGAGAGCAGGTGTAAACCTTGTCTGTATGGTGGAGTGTATGAAGGCAGAAAAACAAGCAGTCATGGGAAAAAAAATGTTTGACTGAGGCTGAACAGAGAGGAGAAGGAAAGAGAAAATACAAAAAAATTTATAAAGAGCAGCAGAAATTGTTACCAGCAAAAATATGAAAATGGAAAGCTGCAGAGGGGTAGCAGAATTCAAAGGCAAAGGGCAAAATATAAGAAATAATGTAGATGCTGGATTGGGGGAGAATTAACACTGAAATTATGTTCTCTGGCAAACTGGTATGAATCGGGCTAAGGTTCTCAATTTGGAAAAAGTAAAAGTTGAGTGGGAGAGTAGCGATAGGGAAAAATATGTAGGGAGCAGGCAGAGGAGTAAATGACATTTCATTGAGGAAAACTACTATTTTTGTCTGCTCGTTTTTTGTTTTTCACTCTTGTGTCACCATATTCTCTTTGCATAGACTCATACACTTACAAAAATAGTTGTCATCACATTGTGTGCTTGTAAATTTAGAGCACCACCTTGTGTCTTATATTCCATATTTCCTCTAAAGGATAACTAAAGGATAACTGAGATAACTTCTTGATGTCTGGAAGCAAACACGGGCATTTTCATGAATGTTGCAGTGCTTCTTCAGACACTGACACTTTCCTATTACATGCATGAAAGACTATAAGTTTGTATGTAACCTGAACAGTAATACTGTTAGTAAACATTACCAGGCTAAAGAAGCAGCAATGTGAAAGACCAAGCTGCTCCTGAGAGGAAGAAAAGAGCATGAGGCTAACAATAATTACCAATGAAAGCATCACATTCCCAACACTTTACAGCACTGAAATGGACGGGTAAAATTGAATGTTGTTTCTCTGTAGTCATTTAATACACATTGTTAGAACATAAGGTGTATGTAAATTGTAGCACAGCTATGCACCCACAGCTAGAGGGGCCCAAATACAGAAACCATCTCTTCTTCCCTCTGTCTTCCATTAAATCACTAGACACTGCTTCTCTCTGTTAATTCATTTGGACAGTCTTAAAATCAACCTACCACCCTATTGACAGGCTCTATAAAGACAGCCAGTAAACCACTGCCATCAGCCTCACCTCCAAGCAGCAGAATAGCTCTGGAGAGAGGATCAGGAAGGCAATTAGATAGGTAAGTCCCACAGTCTTGCTCTGATGCCGTTGGAACATCCTATCGTGGCATGGTGTAAGGCATTTGCTATAAATGGGAATTTTGTTTGTCAGCCAAATTCTCTACTCCGCCCTCATTTTAGAAAATCAAAATTCAATATATGTAATCAGGTCACCATTTTTGATAAGACAGTCTGTCAAAATGCCTCTTTGTCTGTGTCTGTCATGCATTTCTTTGACCATTGACAAGCATGCGATTAAGCACCAAGTGGTGTTGTGTAACCTTCTGTCCACTCCATTACAACAGAGCTCAAAGAAAATATCCTGTCGAAACCAATTATTTCTTATCTATGTTATAGGGTTATTTTCAAGGGATAGTTAGTGAGCTGATTAATTTTTCTAGGACTGGCAAAGCAAAATAATTGAAATGGCTATTTCATTTTAGGCAAACATGATCAAGAAGTATCTTAACAGCAGTCCAAGCTGTTGCTGAGTCATTTGATGTTTCACAGCTCAGTATATTTTGATGTCTGAGAGCAGAACCATAAATCTATTTTTGTAGCAGATAAGCATTCCTGAATTCCTCATTTTAATGGCTAAATAGCTCTTGTTGAATAACAGTGGATCATGAGCAAGATGGAATGCATGTCAGATAGCACTGAATAACCCCCCCTTACCTCCCCCCTCAAAAATTGTGGCAGATAAATACATCTAGCTGTTCGAGTCATTTAGTTATTTTGTGTGGCTAATATTTTCCTTCACAGAGTACCTCTATTTCCAAATTGGTACAATATTAACATAATTGAGGATTGTTAACTGGGGATATGGTGGTCAAATTTAGACATCAGTGTTAAGGAAATGGAAGCTGCTCTTGAAAGTGTGTGGACCTGTGGCTAGAGGCAGCACAGGGCAAAGCAGCTCTCCACCTGAATCTTGCTGTTGTTTAAGTCTGATATTCCTTGTCCTGTCCATTGAGAAAATTCTAGTCCTCTTAACAGAAGCTCTTCATATATTTCAAGTCTGTTACATTTCTACCCTTAATCTTTTCTTCTCTAAACAAACAATCCTAATCCTTCCAATCTTCCCATGTTTTTCATTTATTCTACACCTCTAGTCATTCCCATTGGTCTCTGCCAGACTCCCTCCAGCCTTTCCTGAAGAGTGCCAGAAGTTGGACACATGATTCTGGCACAAGCCTTTCTAAATGAGCAGAGAGATAACTTTGTGTTTCTTCCAGGTCTTCTTTCTATTTAAACAGCTCAGTAAGGTGTTTGCATCTCACAGCAGTGTGACACTGACTCACATCCAGCTCATGACCTGCTATTTTCCAGCAGTTTTTAATGGGCTGCTGCTACATGGACAGGTATTTGTTAGGAAAAGCCTTTGCACAAGAGAAGTAGGTAGGGGTCATGCAAAGAGAAGGAATTATTGAACCAAAGAGTCTGTGCTGTGTTACGCAAAATGAGAACCTTCTCAGCTGCAGGAGCTTTGTTTCATGAATGGCAAGTAGAGACTCTCCTTTCCCTTGTTCCTTGAATAAAACTGGGAATATGTTATTCTACATTGTAACACCAGATGTGCCATCAAATAATGAGGGGACATCTATGAAGTGATAGGGTTCCTTTGTGGAAGTGTAGTTAGAACAATATAATTGAGGGACCCATATTAAGTCATTTACTTTGTCCACACTAGTTATCAAGGAGTAAGTGAAATCTGAATAACTCTCTGGAGGTTAAACTAAGTTCATTCTTGTGATTTACTTTTGTTGCTTATGTAAAGGAGAAGCTCAGTGTGGTCTCTTTTCCTAGTTCTGTCATCTTCAGTGAGGGCCATTTTATATACTCTTGGCTTCACCAGCAGCATGAGTCAATGGAAATATGTCCTTTTGTTTTTAATAGAAGTTTCTTCTAGCTTCATCCAGCGTCACCACATGTTGGTTTTTTTGGCCTAACGGAACTGCCCTAACAAAAGCAAAGATTGTCTTGCAGTAAAGTCATTCTATAGGCAGAGGTTGGAAGCATCAGACCTGTCATAGATGTTCATAAGACCTTAAGCATGCCATTTTCACTGAAGTTCTTCATCCCCTTGTAAAGCTAACTCCTGATCTCTAGATATTTCTGCTTGCCATCTGTGAAATGGCTAATGTTATACTTAATTATTTTACTTTTCTAAGGCTAAGCCAGTGATTAGTTAGTCAAAATTGCAGTTGTAATAGCAATGGACCCCAGGGTACACATTCCACATCTAGATGTTTAAATCTGATCAGATGTAAGTTGGTCAAATATAAACTCCAGGAAAATTCTTAGTAGTAAAGCAGCAAAACAAACTTCTTCAAGCTGTTTAAATAAATATTGGTTTGTTTGTTCTTGGCCTTGCAGAGTTGAATCAGTCATGAGCTTTCTTATAACGGGCTGCCGTATTTGTCCATGTACATTTCTTATTATGCCAGTAAAAATACTTAAGAATAATGCTTATATCACTACTACACATCCAGTAGACAGAGTTACAGTAGGAATGTGTTTGCCTTATTTTGATTTTGTTCTCTCAGCCCTGTAGGGCTACTAGTTTATGTTGGTGAAACAAGTATTGTGAGATAATTTTTTTTAAAAGCACACAGGTAAGATGACTCAAACTCAAGGGGAGAATCTAAATATTTCTAGAGGAGTGAAATCCATGCCATCTGTCTGAACATGCCTATATTTGGATTTGGGTCAGATGTAAAGTCAAAGTTATGGCCAAAGCTGGAAGGCAGCTCTGGAGTTCCATCTGGCCCAAACCCTGGCTCAGACCAGAGTCTCCAGGACCAGCTGCTGAGGGCTTGGTCCACTTGGTTTTGAATCTTTGTATTCTACAACCTCCCTGGGCAACCTGTTCCTGTGTTTGGCCACAGTAAACAAGCTCTCGTTTTAAGTATATTAAAGTAGAATTTTCTGACACTGGGCACTTATGAGAAAAGCCTGGTCTCATCTTCTCTACTCTCTCCCATCAAGTGTTTATACACATTGATAGAATCTCCCCTGAGCCTTCTCTTCTCCAAGCAGAACAAACCTTAAGTTAATACATGGAAAGCACCCGTGGAGTGCCAGAAAAATAAAATCTGACTCCTGGAAATAGCAGTTGTTCCTGCTCCATTTGCTTCTTTCCCCAAAAGCATGCTCACAATGCTATTCTGCTTTCTCTAACTTCCTCTGGTACCTTGGATAGGCAAAAGATTGCAGGTTTTTTCCCCTGCAGCTGCAGGCAGGGGAGAGATTGATGTCCAGAAGTGTCTAAAGGAGCCTTTCAGTGCTTTGCTTTGCCACAGAGCCTTAAGCATTGATTGCATCCTTCCTTGTCAATTTTTTGCTATATCAAGGAAGGGCAAAATATTCCCCCAGTAGCCAAGTATTAAGATTGACAAATATTTTCCTGACTCTTGCAGGTAGTCAGGGAAGTTCTGTATCTGAAAATCTTTATTGTAAAGATTTTTTTTTTTTTTAACAAAAACAAAGCAGTCTTAGAGCAGGCTGCCGCCCAAGGGCTTCTCAGTGCTTGTACCTCTGCAGCACTGAACTGTGTCTGCAGATAGCTGGGACACCCCTCAAGCACAGAAACCATGAGGGGTTCTGTTCAGTTATTTTTTATGGGATCTTCTTCAGTTTTGCAAGACAGACATCAGAGGACTATGTGTCCTTCTAGTCCCTTGAAGTGGAGTTGCTTTACTCCAAGGACATCAAAATATTAAGCACACGGACTAGGTAGGAAAAGCACCTGGCAAAAAAAAAAAATAAATACATGCAGTTTGACTTAACAAACTTGAATTGGAAAACTAGTCAACCTTTTGTGATCCGTAGGTCCAGAAGTAGCTGTCCAGGCCCTCCTGTCTCGCTTTGCATAGTTCCTCCTGTAGGGCTGCAGAGAACAGCTGTGTAAAACAAGAGATCCAGCAAAAGAGAAGCATGACAGAGAGGGCTTCCAGGGCAGCGACAACACAATGTTGTCTATAGCATGAGGTAATAGCAATTCCTGTTAGTTAATTATAAAGCACTTCGAGATCTTCAAATGCAAGGTCATGACTAAGTACAATGGGTGTTTGTTTATTATTTGTAGTGCTGGTATGATTTGTCTCATGGCTCTTGCTTGGTTTATGCAGTCACAACTAAGAATAAGTTTCACAAAGAAAAGATTGATAACACTTTCCTCCCTTTATTATATTACCAAATGGCAATTTTTTAGCTAGGAGAAAAGTCCTCATGATGATCCCATTACTTACCAAGTAAGCCACATTTTAAAGAGCACAGTATCACATGCTCACATCATCACAACTCTTACTCTGCACTTGAAATGTAGGAGTATTGAATTATAAATGACCGTTTGTTTCTGAATTATGTTTTGAATTGCATTTAGAGTTGTGGGCATATTTCCAGACAATGCTAATAGCACTGAATGCCACTGGACACTCTTTTGTTACTGCCTTTTACTTCAGAATTGTCTTTATCAATGTGCCTGGGAGGATCTAGGAGTCACATACAGATCGTCAGGATTTTTACTACATCAGACTGCTACCACAGTCTAAGAGTAGGGTAAAATTCAGATGACTCAGAAGACTGGATCACCTTCATCTGGTTTTCCTGCATTACATTGTCAGCATTCTTCTTGTACCTTAAGTTGATATTTCATTCAGCAGAGCATTGGCATGGCACAAATTGCAGATCATCACACAAAGTAAAAGTGGCATAATTCCAGCATAGAGTTCTCTAGAATTACCTTTGCTTGAAAGTGATGCTAGTGCTACTCTAAAGTGACTAATTTATGCTTCTGTTGTCCTGTGAATGATGCTGTTTTGTCATTTACCTTGTTTAACTAATTTCTTAAGTAGCCATATTGTTCCTTGGCAGCAAATATTTAGACATGCTTGTAGATGTCACATGCCTCATAAATATCTGCATAATAGAATGCTACATATAAAGCAGCATGACTTAGAAGAATAAAGAAGTCTTGTGAGACAAACAAGATCACTTGCTGTAAATAACAGAATTATAAAATTAGTGGCTGATGAAACAGCAATAGCCAATACCCTGTTTACATTTGAAAAAAGCTTTTGATGCACTGTCAAATATAATCATCCTTGAAAACTTAATTCATGCTGGCTTGGATGGGTCATTGTGGATTTGGAATTGGCTGAAAGACCACAAGCAAAGCTAATTGTAAGTACTAATAAGGGACTGATGTAGGAACTGCCTTTATTTATTATCTTCATTAATGATCCGGAAAAGACAGCTCACTGGATAAGAATTACTTTGGCTTTTAAACTGAGACAAGTGCCAAATACCATACACAGACAGAGGGGGAAGTATGAAAACAGCTCAAAAGATTAAAAAATGAGCTAAAATAAGGTTTATTTTTAGCAGTACAAGCACATGTTTCTGGATAGAATTCTCTGTAATGCTTATCCTCTATGCTAGGAAGACACTGAGATTCGAATAAGCTGAACAAGACAGGGCTTGAGTTACTTGTACTCTGCGAGAGTATGTTCTCTGCACATGTGCTGCATCATTTCTTGTACATCTGGATGTAACATGGTAGCACATATGAGTTCTACACTTACTTTAATGTAAATTAGTATTGTTTTTCTTTATGTTTATTCTGCATGAGAATGAACAAGTAATATAAAGGAAAAATTGTAAGCAATCCTGATAGAGATTAGTACAACATGGCATGAGGTCAGTGAAACTTTGGACTTTCTACATAGATGTACCACTTAGCAGAGACATTACAGATTCACTCTTTATGATTCTTCAGGCCTTTCCATTGCCTAAAACCCACTCTGAATGCCAAGACCTGAAAGTTTTGTAGTCAAAACTTTCCCCTGCTGCTAAGATTTGGATGTGCCTAAATGTCCAAGGCACCTGGTTTATGCACTTGAAGTGTTCTGGGCACCTTTTGACAGGCATGCAAATCTTGAGAGTCCTGCATTGTGGGGCACATAAGTGGTGTCAGAATTTATAAGCTAATGACTGCATCATTTACAGTCCATGGAGCTCTGGTGCAGATTTATAGTGCTGTTTTATCTCCATAGTGTTTACCTAACTCCTTCCAATTGTCCTCCCAGAGCAGTATCAGTTTGCATACTGTCTCAGCTGCTGTGATTCTCCTCTCCCTTCTCCAAAAGAAGTTGTAAAGCTGCAGCTGGGGGTCATGTCCCACCTAGCTCCTCTCTCCCTCTTGCAGTCTCTCCCAGTTTGCTGGAGGTGCCTTTCTCATAGAACCTCAGCCAGGGTCTGGCCCTGTGTGATGTGAAAGTGAACTAAGCATCATGTCTCTTCTCACTAGCAAGGGCAGGATGTGTTCACCTCTTTTCAGCCTTACAGTTTTTAAGACCAGATTGGGCTCTGACCAAATTACAGTCAAATTACCTTGTGGATCACAGAATCTTCCTTTTTGTATGCAATAACCTTGACATTTCCTTGCTGACCTGGTGATTCAAATTCACATCCTTTCTTTTTCTGACCCAGTGTAAGGATTTAAGGTGATGCCTCTAAAATGAGTCTGCTGATGGCTAGAGCAAGTGTCTCTTACTGCAGCTCTGACTGAAATTATTTATGTAAAATACCCAAACGCTCTTCAGAGCAGGGTCTGGAGGGAAGTGCCCCAAAGTCCAGGCTCCAAAATCACTCTATTTCTTTGTCACCTGAAGTGTGTGCGTAGAAAGAAACATTTGCTGCATGGAAAAGACACACTAACTGCACAACAGCTTTAATAGTTTTCAAACTGTGGTACATACAACACAACATGGACATCGTCCAAACAGTTGAATGCTTCCACTTGCTTGCAGTGAGGAGCACAGCAGTATACAAACAAATCTTTATGCTGCAGGATTTGTTTACAATGCTCCGTCTGGTTTAATATCTTGTACTAGTACCGAGTGACTCAGAGTAGCTGCACAAATGTTTGTGGAAGGTAATTTTGAAATGTGTTGCCTGTAACATGCCTAACCTGCATTTTTTAGGGTCTGGCTTCATGGTCAGGACAAGGATTTACCTTTCTTCCTGAATTGTTGGGCTGGGTTCTGGGAGTTGATTGGATGACTTGGCCTTGCAACATCTGTTGGAAATAAATGTTCTTAGGTTGTAATATTTGATGAGTTACAAAGTGATGAAGTATTTGTTTAAGAAACAGAAGCTCTGAAGAACTGTAATTTAATTCAGTTGGAGTGATGGGGCCTTCTGGAAGTTAACCCAAAAATCTTTTCAAGGAGTTGTCATTGTGATTATAGAGAGGTTCAATTGGCTTGTTGAAATTCCACGGTGCACCTGGACCCAGCTAAATTTTGCAGAAATAAATTTGCCAGCTGACTTGATTCTGGGGCGAGCAGAGAGTTTGTCTTGAAACCTGCTGCTTTTCATAACCTGTCGTTTTGTTCTTATAATACAAGGTAAAATAACTTTTTGTGTTCTTTATCACATTGATTACCTCCAGTCCAGAAAATAAATGTTACAGTCTTTTCAGCTTCACTTCTTAAAAGAATATCTTACTTGTCTCTAAAATAACTGCTTCTGCTATTTTTTTTCTATTTTATTTTATTTTGATAATGGCAGAACAGACCTAGAGAAATGTCAGAAGAAAGCACAAAGCAATGACTGGTAAAGTAACTTCTTAACAACTCTTTAAGTATTACTCTCACACATTGTAAAACTTGGCTTTCTACCATTCTGCAATACACTAAGCAGAGGTTTTTAACTGAGCTGTTCACAGCACTATGCAAGTTGTCACATATAGTTCAGGTCCTACTCTTACGTGAGTGTAAGATTTTGAGAAGGTCAAGGACTCCTGTAGCTGCTACAACTTATTGCATATATTGTATAGCCACTCTCAGGGCATTCCTGTGCAGCTTTTGTTGGTTTTAAAAGGGGAAAAACTCCACAACATTGAAAGCATTGCAATTGGGAGCCTCTAACACTGGCAGCAACTGTGTTCTTTTTCTTGAACCTTAATTAGAAACAGGTGAAAAAAGAATAGTATTTTGCTTCTCCCTTCTTCTTTCGTTCTGTCTGCACAGTAACAGTTTAGCACAGTAATAAGCTAAAAAGCCTTTTATGGATGGCTTTTCAAATGCTACTTTCTGTAGCAGATTTCAGTAGCATGCAGTACAATTGGTTCTGAGAGTGGAGTAGTTGGGATTTGGGTGGAAGAGTGCAAAATGCATCCTCTGCTTCAGCCTTTCCTCTTAGCCACTCTCCTCCCCCATCATTGTTGTTGTTGTTTGTGTTGTTCTGACCCTTCTGTCATGAAGCTTTGGGAGGCATATATTTTTTCTTACTTAGTTCGCTAAACCGGTGAATGAAGTATGGTCACTCGTATAGAGAGAGGGAAGGTCTGAACACTCGGAAAACAAGCCTGAAAGCATTGGACTCGATGGTCCTGTGGGTCTTTTCCAATCTAGTGATTCTGTGGAGGTAGACTAGGAATTGTTCCACAGGGTAGATAAAAAGAAGTGGATAATGATGAAAGCTGAGGAATTCCATATTTTTAACATAAAGAGCTAAAAACAGAAGGCTGCTTAGTAATATGTAGAATGAAGTCTCTGTCTTTCTGTTTCAAATATACCTGACATATTCTGTGAGCTGCATTGATGTGAACAATTCTAAACAAAAGAAGTCAACAAAAGGAGGAATAAATAAGTTTGATATGTAGCAATCTACTTCCTATGTAAATAGATGTACAATTTCTTACATTGTAATATTGATTAGTGATAAAATGTTTTTGACAGTTGTACTCCAGGCCCAAAAGCTGTAGTCTTTACAGAAAGCATTTTCCTCTTGAAAACGGTGAAAATCTGACCTGTATCCTATACTCACAGCTGTGTCTGTGTACTGTGACCTAGCATAACAGCTTGAAAGGCAAATGAATACCTGTTAAACTGAATATTGAGTGACATCAGATAGTTCTGTCCAGTACATTCTGATCCTTGGTTTATAAACTGCACTTTCATTTTATTTTTAGGTTTATTGTTCCTCAAATGATGTCTGCGGTAGCAGAGAAGCTTTACAGCAGGAGTTTAAAGCTCTGCCTCAACACAAAATATAAACCATTACTTGGAATTCTAGCTGCAGGAGAGTGGTGACTCATACCTTGACTGAAATTTTTAATCCTCTTTCATTTAGATATGGAAAATGTTATATTGGCCAGCTCATCACAGGAAACAATCTCCTTGAGAGCATTTGTTGCCATAAAGCAAAATTCTTCCAGGACTTCCAGGAAGAAATACTGTTTGTAAATGCAGCTTTATTCAATAGAGGCATAGAACGTACACAGCCTTGAACTAAGTAAATAAAAAACTAGCAATCAGTTTTTCTCTGTCCCCATCTTTTAAAAATAAAATACTCTATCATAATACATAGTTGCTTTCAGTGTAGTCTTTTAGTTTTATTTGCCTTTTTTGGTGATCTCACATGAACAACATAATTACTGCTGTTGAGAAAAGTGAAGCTTTAATGTTATATACAATTGCAACATGAAAATGGTACCTATGATAACCTGGAAATGAATAAAAGATTGTGAAACCATACAGGTTCTGTGCAGTAATTTGACTGGAGAGATGCCTCACCAAAGGGACAGTAGAAAACTAGCCAAAGTTTCTCAGAGCTTAAATTCTGGAGAAAAACCAGAGATGCTCTCATTCTTTCTTAGCCCTTGCAACAGTGCTTTCCAATGCCTGATTTCACTTCTATATTTATATTCTATATTTATATATTCACTTCTTTATATGAAGATACTTTCAGAATTAACTGTCTTCATGAATTTGGCAGCAGTAGAATTCATAATCTTAAGAGGTCCTAGTATGAGCATTTCTCTTTGCACATTTATACTTCTTAGAAGTAAATACATTACATTTTATTAGATCAGTGCCCTGTCAGATGCCGAGTGCTCGCTGTTCCAGATGAAGTAAAGGAATGAAGGAATGAAAGTGTCTGGTTCTTTCTGGAGACCTTCAGGACATCTTAAAATATGGCTTATCAAATTTCTTTTGTTTCTAGATACAGTTGCCGTTTTCACTCGTGGAGCTCTAAGCTTAGGTTAGCTTCCCTGTGAATAATATTAGCCTTTACTGACTGACTGGAGATCAAGTTCTGCCCGTTTCACGGTGATTTGCAAATGTGTATGAACACTAATAAATCCATTTTTCCAAGGAGCGGTCTGCCTACATTCCCAGTAGCAAAAGGTGGACTTTTATTGAATTTTGAGTTTAGATTAAAGGCACTTGGCACATCTCTTTCATCTGTGTTACAAAGTCTTTTATCTTTTGCAAAGGCTGTTTCATGAGTTTGGTTTGCCACACCTTTGGAGCTTGGAAGAATGGATAGTATGGATGCATAGGTTGATTCATCAAGCAGTTCAAGCGCTAGGGCAGCTTTGCTATTAGCAGCTATGTCTGTGGAACAGGTGAAGGCATGAATTCACTTCCAATAAACTATCAGACCTGCTGTTAAGGGGAAGTAAGCTGATCCAAAATACACAGGCAGAGCAGATGTTCCTTGCTTACAGGTGTAAAACATGAGATGTGATCCTGGGGCAGCACAGGCACAACTCATTGGGCTGCCTGTTACTGAAACCAGAGTGCAAGGTACCTAGCTTGGAAGATGTTTCTCATCATAATGCAAAGCTGTCAGGAACACTTATCTGGAGAACAGGAGGGGAGATCTCCCATCAGGATATGACAGTTTTGTGCTGCAGTTTTGGCATGAACTGACTACAGGACTCATTTACTAATGTACTTTCTGACTGAGACTAAACAGAGTCAATTTCTTAACCACTGTTGAAGAGATTTTTATGTGATTAATCTTCCTCCAACCTGTGCAGGGAGCATAGAAGGAAGGAAAGCTGTATCCATGCAGCACTAATCTCTGGCTCATTTGCAGCTGTGATAAACTGCCCCGGTGTCTGGTTTACACACTGGAGCTCCAAACAAGGATTTGGATCGTGGAAAGGTAATTGCCGATACATTCATTTTCACCAGGTCCCTGAGTCTCTGTCCAGATAATGGTTGAGCAATGAGCTATGTGGCTGGTGAAGAATAATAAAGGAGAATTTTACTTTTTCATCGAAAAAAATTTGGGTAGAATTCTGTAATGTAGAAAGAAGCCTCTCCAAGCAGTGCTGGGTTTGTTTCTCGGTTAATTTGTAATTCTTATATTTTGACTGTTTTTAAATATCCTTTTCAAATCATGCTTTTGAATTTGGGTGAAATTCTAGGTAAAGGTGCTCAAAATTGAACTTTTGGCTCTCAGTGGTAACTCTAATTCTTTAACTAGACCACACGAGAACATACAGTTAAGGTGCCATTTGAAAGCCATAACACAGGAGTGATTCCTGAGGTACTTCACTTCTTCTGCGATGGAACTTTTACTCCCGAGCAAGTCCCTGCTGTCTTTGCTGTTGAGCAGCCACGTTCAACTAAACAGCATCTAAACTCTCAGCAGACAGACTGGTACCTGCTCAATCGTATTGGTTATCTGAACTGCTGTGCTCTTTGGTTTGTTCTTTGACATCCTTCCTGCTTCAGGTCTCCAGCGGCAGAGAGCTTCCCTACTTTTTTCAAGTAAAGACAGTGATGAGGACCTCTGGTTTCCTTCCCAAGACCTGGAAGAACTGCTGTATTAGAAGTTGATAGCTGTATCTGTGAGAGATGTTGAGGCCTGGTGTTGATTGCAGAGAAGATAGATAGGAATGCAAACACAGTCTACCCAGAGAAACTTGTATTTTCCCTCTCTCTTCACTGGTCCAGCATAGGGGGAACTTGAAGAAAGGCCAGTTGCTGTTTTTGTCTTGAAACTCTCCAGTATTTAAGTTGATACACAATGAATAGAGATGCTCATTGCATTTGACCAACTGTGTAGGAGCTCCAGATGCTCTCAGACAGACTCCTAGCTACAGTAGCAGTTGTGCTCCATCATTTTCTGCAATATTTCATTTGCAGCTGTGTCTGAGATTTTCTCTTTCTGAAGGGCAGGTTTAACACAGGTTTATTGCCATATAGTCCTGGTGAGTGAAACCTGTGGGAATTTTGTAAGCACTAACGAAAGTGCAGTACTGTATTCTTTACCGATAATCTGATTCATCAGGAATAAAGGCAACCTTCAGTTTCTGATTGGACTCATGATTAGTGACCATTGAAACAGGACAGGACTGATGTTGCCATTTCCATGCTACTAGGGCAAAGAGCAGGCTCAACCCCTCACAGATTTATGTGTTAAAAACAAGCAATGCCAATGGGATCAACAGTGGTCTGTTTTACTCATTATTGCAGTCAGGTACCATTTTCCAATGAACTCATAGAATCATATTAGTAGTTGTGCTGACTCTACATCTACTGTCATGTGTTAACACAATAAATTTGGGAAAGTACGCTCTCTGGCAGGTACTATTCATGGTGCTGTTACAGCATGAAACATCCTGCATTAGCAACAGTATCAGCAGCAAGTGATTTGATTCCTTGAATAAAGGTTTTAGGAGATATAAAAAATTTATTTATTTATTTATTTGAAGAAGCATGTATTTAACGCTGAGTGTAAGGAAAGCAGACAGCCGTGCACTTGGAGCTGGGTTTCCCACTGTGCTGCAGGAGAGGCACGTCAATCAAACTGCAGTAACACTACAGGGAGGGAGACCCATCTGTCTTTGTACCTGCTACTCTTCCAAAGCTTCAGATATTAATATTATCCGAAAGAAAAAAAAAATGTCTATTGCATTGCATGGAAAGGTCCCAGAACAATCCTAGCACCTGTCTTTGGTAGAAAAAGATCAAGTTTAAGGAGTAAACTTAAACATTCTGCAACGCAGTAAGGTATCATTAAATCACCAAGTTTGCTCCAGCATATTTCAGCTTAAGTCAGCTGTCCTGCTAAGCAGACAAGTGTATCTTTTTTTTAACAGCATTTTTGAGTATTATAACTAATTCACAAGCTCCCTCTGCTGGGCTTTCAGCATAAGAGGTTGATGGCAAAGCTCCCGTTAGGTTATTTGTAGACTGACCCATTTTTTGCAGCTTCATTTTGGCACTTTCTACAGCACGAGAAAAAGTGTATGATCAAATTCATGTAAATGACTTTTTAGAAGTGTGACAGTGAGAGGTTTGATGTGTTGGATGCATATTAAATTTTTTTCATATGCATGGAAGAAGGCTTTTTCCACAATAATGTAAGTGTGACTGTTACCTCCTAAAGTTACTGATGCATCTATAAAGAAATAATCATACTTAGCATTCAGTAATGTCTTCTTTTACTTACATACAGGAAAGAGCTCTAAGAAAATAAATACAGATTTTTTTTAAAAAAATAAAGGCTTATAGGCCTCAAATATATTCGATACAGTATGCAGTTTTATATAGCAGTGGTTTTCAAAAGGCAAATCATGAGCCAAGAGGATTGTAGCAAGCATTCAGAAGAATGATGAAGTGCTGAAAATGTTATTGTAGTCAGAAGCAAAGAAGGGCTAGACCTGCTTCTCTCTGCCTAATCCTCAAGGTGAAGATTTCTCTCTACAGTTTTTGAAACACGTATCTGGGGCCTAGCATTGTCATAAGCAATGTATTATGAAATCTCTCTTAGTAGATTAAAAAGTTGTGAAGTGGTTTACTTCCAACTAAACAACCTCAGGCTCAGAAAGATTGCTAACAACAGAAAAGGACTATATTCTGTGATTGTTGTATACATAGCACTTTCTGACTTTTAACAGGGATTTACTGAATAAAGTACCTACCTTAAATAATTCAGAAATTTGTGGAGTGCCCTAAAGGGAGAAATCATATTATCTGCAGTGGCACAAGAGAAAAATGAAGAGACATTAGAAACAATCATGATGGCTCTTTTACTGTAAGTAGGGCTCTGAGGCATAGGCAGTAGTACAAATACTAAGTATCATAGTGCTGCTTAAGTGCTGTTCTTCAAGTAAAAGGTCTATGGGAACGAAGCTGTCGCCAGTGTGGGTGGAACTGTCATCTAACAGCACATAGTACCACTTTATGTTGACCTAGAACAGAAAGGGAACTCCACTGAACAACTGATAGAGAAATTGTGGGAGAAATGTGGCATGCATGCAATCCAAACTTTGATCTGGTGAGGAGACTAAAATGAACACTTCTAATTGTGATAGGATAGGTTGTGGTGTCTTTAAAAATACAAAGATTTAGCTGAGATATTAAACCACCAGCAATATACTTCAGTGTCAGCAGTCTTTTGGCTAAGTGCTGACATGATAAAGAGTAATTTTACCTATTGTGTGGCCGGCTCGTATTAAAAATTACATTCAAGAAGTTTCTCAAAAATTGTAGCTATCTCAAACATGATTTTTTTTTCTGGGTGGCATATTCTCATATTGGCTTTATTCTTTATCAAAGCATCTTACAGCTTCCACCAGAGGATGTGATATCAATATGCAATTTATCCTTTTAAAGCTTTTTGGAGTGATCAGTCTATTTCTTTGCCATCCCTAATTATATTTCTCATTTTAGTAATACCCAAGGGTAAGGAGACGTTGTGACTACACTAAAATGGAGGTAAACTTTGTAGAACCACGGCTACACCATCTATTGTTATGATTAATAAATTCTATGATTTTTGTTTTGGTCCTAAGTTTGTAGCTGTTTTATTAAAAATATTGCAAGGGAGAGCATAGAGAGACTATCCAGAGATTTTAGTTGTTGGCAGGGTGAAAGAAAGCCAAGGATACTTTAACAGAGATTTGGTTGAAATGAAATGTAGCAAGCCAATGGAGATCTTAAATGTGATCTCTGCTTATTCAGCCTTTGAAGTGCAACTAATAATGATGGTAAGTGAGGGTCTCTGTTCTAGTCAGCCATTTTCGGGAGTAAGGAACAAATAAAAATCCTTCATATTTAAATGTTTTGGAAACAAAGGTAGCAGCCCTACAATGAATGTGGATTGAGGCACTTGGTAAGAGAAATTAAAAAAAAAAAAATTATTTAGCTATTAGTTAGGGCACGTCTTCCACCCGCCTTACATGTACAGATCAGTCTAAGTGACCGGAGAGAATGTTACATTTGAGAAACACAGGTTATTTGCTTTTCTGTATTCTTTGGTAGTGTGGAAGTGAGTCAGGATGGGTTGATTTCTATCATGCATTCTAATCACTGTTTTAAATAATAGTTTTTAATCTGGCTGTGGCATATGGGCTTTTTTTGCATTCTGAAGAAGAGGTGACATTCCTTAGCATATTTATTATGCCAGCATACACTTAGGTGATCATAGTGCTTAAGCGTTAGACTTTTTACACTTACTTTAAATTTAAAATCATGAACAATGGATTTCTTACTAGCTGGTATTTAATGGAGCATTGTCAGATCTGAATTTGGATAAAATTTTAAATCCAAAAAGATGGTCAGGTGAGAGCTCTGGAGAAAATGCAGTGTATCTCTCCAAGTCTCTGATGTCCTCATTTGCTTAGGATTTAAACTGTTTCTTTAAATTCAGTGAAGTGAAAACAAGTTGTTTAAAAATTACTGGAATGAGTGAAGTCTCCAGATGTTAACGGCTTATTTACTTCTACTGCATTTACATTAAAGAGCACTAATCAAGATCAGAGCTAGGTTTTCTCCAGGTTGTACAAATATCATTGTCATTTGGAGCAGCTGCAATAAAATGCCTTCTTATCAGGGAGCCAGGTAAGATAGACAAACAAAAATTTTCAGCCATTAGTTTCCAGTCAAGTTCTAAATGACCTTCATTACCTGTATCATCTTCTACATGGCAAATGAGAGAATATAGTTTATAATGGATATTTCCTCCATACTTAATGTTAACAGTATTTTTTAAACTTGAAGAAGTAATAGTAAATCCTATGATAATATTCCAGTTATTTCTTACGTTTGCATTAAAGGCAATGTTGACCTGTTCGTGATGATAAAGTCCCATAAACAGAGCTAGCCTCTCCTCATAGAAAGTAGTTTTGCACTTTTTTTCTTACCATTTTCTTGAAGTAAGAAGGCCTAATTCTTTTCCTGTTTCTGAACCCAACTATGTAGTATTGATTTTCAATAAAATTTAGTACCCTCTTCCATGCTTTCTCTTTTTTATATTGTCTGAGAAAAATCTGTCTAGCTCAATATGTCCCAATAAAGCCTGTACATTTAGTTCTTCTCTAGGTCTGTTTTCCTTTGTCAAATCATAATGTCTCTTCCTTCAGTCTGGAGGCTGTTGTTCTGCAGCTTGCCTGATGCTTGTCAGCTTCCATCAGAATGATGGATCTCTGGGAAGAAAAGGCAGGAGATATTAGTGGGCTTCTTTGCACCTCATCTGGGCAGCTAAAGATTTGTCATTCACTTTCCTGGAACAGGATGAAACTCTGATTTTGAGAAACATTATGTAAATTTACTGTTTTATGTAAGGATATAATAATGATGTACATTACAGCATGCTCATAAGAGTAAAGGCAGTACTTTATTTTGTGCACTAGCAAAAAAAGCAGAGTCCTGAAAAATGTCTAAATAAGAAATTTACGGTAGTGGGCTTGATGTTTGTTTTACTGTTTCCATTTAGGTGCTGACCCCAGCACAAATAAAGTCGATTTGCCTGGCCATACTAGAATCAGGAAAACAGTATGCAGTGAAGAAAAGGAAACCGTTCCCACTTATGTATTCCTACTATGGAACGGAGTATCTTGGTGAGTAAGACACATCAGCTACTTTGAAAGCGATGCAGTGTGTAGATGCTAAGCTAGTAGATGCTTCTGAAATGAAATGTATAAAACCCCTAATGTGGGATTTCTCCTGACTAAACTGGGGCCTCCTAAAACTGCTAAATGGGACTGTGGAGCTGGAGTCAAGGGCTGATGCTGCACAGCACTGAAGAACTTAAGAGGTGCCTGTGCTGCACCAGGGCAGCAGCAGGCAGCAGCTTCTCTTTTCATTTTTTTCTCCTTCATTTTTTTTTTTCCCTTCTTTCTGCCATGGTAAGCCTGCTCTTGCCAGATGGAGACAGAGGAAGGTTTGGTGCCCATGCCTGTGTGGAGAAGATTACCAGAGAGATCTGTCAGAGGATGTTAATTGTAAGCTGCATTTGCCACGCAGGGACTCCCAGAGCACTTTTGACTATAGCAATGCAACTCAATTGGATGGTCAGCTCCTGCCCATCACAAGCAGCTTATTTGGAGCTCATCAGGAGCAGTGGTAGAGAGTCATTCAGCAGGTCTTTAGTGGGGTCCTCAAGGCATAATATCATACTGCAGAAAGCATGAGATTGATTTGAAGATGTTAGAGAGTTCTCTGCCAGGGGAACAGAGGAAGAAGTCGCTGAGCAGTGCGGCTCCATGGATCCTGGCACGTAAAGACGATTCTTGCACTGAACCTTGGGTTTTAACTGACTGATACTGTGAGTAACTGGTAATACTATTTGTGGTCCGGTTTCAATGTGGGTTCAACGAAAGCTTCAGAATAATGGTCCAGATTCAGTTTTGTGTCAAGAAAAACAATGTCTTGAAACAGTGTTCAGCTGAGGTTCAGTGTTAACTTCACACACTTGAGTCTCAGTCACAGCAGAGTAAGAGCAGATGAAATGTATACATATTTTTGCAAAGCTCAGGGAACTGGAAAAAAACAGAAATAGTAACAAATCATAGTGTCAGACACCTAAAAATCATTTATTCCAAGCACTATTGTAATATCCATAAAGAAGATGAAAGAACCTTGAACTTGACAAGGAAATCAGTCTCAAGAAAAAGTTGCCATGAGGTGGAGGTAAGAGCTAAATGTACCATCACCCTTTGACTGTTGCTGTTCTTTGCAGGTGCAGCACATGGGCTTTCATCAATCCTTCAGATGCTGCTTTCCTATTATGAGTACCTGCAGCCAGCAGATCAGGAGCTTGTGTGGCAGAGTGTTGATTATCTTATGGACCAAGAACAGAACAGCAACTGGCCTCCTGAGCTGGGAGAGACAATTGAGCGGGAGAACGAACTTGTACACTGGTGTCATGGAGCTCCAGGTTATTTTCTCATTGATACTGTGAATAGTCAGATGCTGAGTACATTGCTTTTCCACATTAGGTGATTCTATGTAGAAGATAATCTGAGATTAAATTTGACCTACTTTGCCATTTTATGAGATGCAGACAAATTATTCAGGCTCCAGTTAAGAGTCTTTTATTTATTGCTGAAGCAGCTGGAAGGATAGGTATATTTTCTGCCTTAAAAGCATAGGTGATCACAGATGAAAGAATTCTGGTGAACTGTATGTTTTCCACTTTTGCTCCATTCAGTGACAAGACCGCAAAGAATGGTTCAGCTGAGTCAAAAGGCAGCGTATGATAGGACAGAAAAATAGTGTGAGAAATAACACAAACAAATGTGTGAGTTTTGGGGAGGCCTTTAGAATAGCTTCCTCCCAAACCCACATCAGAATCAAAGTTTAAGCAGCGCTTATTCATTACATGGATAACGCATGAATTTGACCAAAGTATTTCCATGTGAAGGGGAGTTTGTCCTAGCAACAGGCATTTTTTTTCTGAAAGTCACCCGTATAAAAGTGCT
This sequence comes from Clamator glandarius, assembly GCA_033459285.1. NCBI lineage: Eukaryota > Metazoa > Chordata > Aves > Cuculiformes > Cuculidae > Clamator > Clamator glandarius. The sequence goes on along the minus strand of JAUNZM010000117.1, from coordinate 504,633 downwards.
TTTCAGAGTAAAAGAGAATCAGTCCTTAGTTTGGGTTCATGAGGTAAGGATGATGTCTGTCAATTCAAAATCTAGTTCTACACTGTAGCAATTTAGGCATGTAATGCTGTAATTTTGAAATTGCTTTTTTTACCCACAGGCAGAATTTTATTGCTAACTACCCAAATTGGATTGGTAACACAAACCTAGAAGGTTACAGAAGAACTTACTTTTATTAAAGAATATCCATGAGCATTGATGCATTGCTTTTAAAGGTGTTCTATTTAAATCATGAAAAGTACATTATAATTAACATCCCTTAAATGTGCTTTCTGCTGATGCATAGTCTTATTGTTGGTATGACTAAGGAACAAGCTTCTTGCTCTCACACTGTAATGAAGTGAAAACAGCTTTTGTGTACCAACCTTTTTTATTTGAAGAGGGAAAAAAAAATTCTACAGCATGGCTGGCCTGGTGATGAAAACTGCAGGGAAGATGCCGTCTTTGTTTCAGTATCTTGAGGGTGGCCTTTGACCTGAGTATAACTGTTAATGGAGACATATGCAGTGAGACCAGATCAAAGTGACAGAATCCTGGTTTTTTAAATAGAAATTAGTATACGTAGATGTTTATAACTAGAATAAAGCAGCATCAGTTCCACTGGGAAAAAAAAAAACCAAACAAGAAAGGAAGTTTCTTTTTCTCAATCAGTAAAAAATTTTATCTGTTGCCAACATAAGAAATTATCTTAGCGATTCTTGTGTTTCTGTCAGTGTAAGTAGGTGAGGTGAAAAGGGGATCACTAGAATATAGTGTTAAGAATGTGCTGTTTTAAAGGCAAAAATTTGAGTACTGTTTTAAATTAATAAAAGACTGGGAATGTTAGGCTAAACCCTGAAATTTAATAATGCATTGAAAATATTGAAAGTGGTGTTGTCACAGGGAGCAGATAGGTACCTCTTACTGTATGCTTTTTAGCATAATAGATACTCTCCTTTCCATATGTAGCGCATATATATATATATATGTAATGCTGATAAATGATAAATGTAGACCGTGAGACTGCAGATTTTTGTGTATTAATCTTTATTTTCTTACATGTTCCATAAAACCCTTGACGTACTTATTACAGAAGACAAACTCATTGCTATTTTCCTAGGCATTGCATACCTGTTTGCCAAAGCTTACCTGGTTTCCAAGAAGCCTCAGTATCTGGACACTTGTATCCGTTGTGGAGAGCTAACTTGGCAGAAAGGCCTGTTGAAGAAGGGACCTGGAATATGCCATGGAGTGGCTGGTAGTGCTTACGTGTTCCTGCTGCTGTATAGGCTCACTGGAAACTCAAAATACATATACAGGGCACAAAGGTTAGCATTCCTACCTTTCTGGATTCAGGATAATACTGGAAAATTACAGAAACATTTATAAAGCTGCTCAGAGTCTGTGATCACCACCCTTAGGTGTAATCTGAGCAGAGAGCCCTGCAGTTCTGCTTCCAGGCTGCCTGCAGTGGGAGAACTGTCAGGTTGTCCCAAACTCCCTCCATCTCTGCTCACAAATCTGCACTCCTTCAGAGGGAACTGGGATGGATGGGGAGGAACAGCACATGTCTAGGTCTCATCCTAACATGAGGTCAGAACAGTCAAATTGTGTACCCAGGTCCAGGAGCTGTTTGTTATATTGATTTTTTCTGGTTTTCAGAGCATTTAACACTATGTCTTATTACTAAACAGAAAATAAGTATAAGGACCTGCTTTGCTGTGATTTTGCTGGTTTTTTTTAATTTATCATTCCCAGCTTTAGCCAGTTTGACATTGTTCTGTTCATCTAAGCTAGGGGGCTCAATTCCATTTTATCCTGATGCAGTGAATTATATCCCAGTGAAAATTCTGTCACAGTGGTGCAAATATATTGAATTTTATTTCTGTCATTTACTGTACATGTCAGAAAAGATAGTATTCGGTGTTTATTACCATTTTCCTATACACCATAGAATAATGAGGGGAAGAGGCATAGTAATTAGGGTGACTTATTTTCAGCCATTTGCTTTGAAGTGAGAACGTTTTATTTGTTTAATGATTTCGGCATTACCGAATTTGTTGCATTGATGCAAAACGTTGCTTACTTCCTGCTGAAATAACAACCAAGATAAAAGTTATTAAAAAGTATTTGTTTAATAATATGCCTCATAGAAATCATATAAAAAGTTTATTGCTCTCAAAGAAGCGTAACGTATGTATAGTTCACAAAGATTTGGCTTTGATAGGACTCAATTTAGTGTGGAAATTGGAGAGTGTAACATTTCCACATAACATTAAATAATGAACATTCTACCTTTTTTAATCATTGAATGTTATTCAAATGATGCTTTCAAGCAACATGTAAGTAGACATACAGAGATATCAGGAATAACATACTCTTTTTTTCCCCTGTTTTTTAGGTTTGCAGAGTTCTTATTTACAGAAGAATTTAAAGCTGGTTCCCGGGCATTAGAAAGTGTATATAGTCTGTATGAAGGCTTCTCGGGAACCGTGTGTTTCCTGACTGACTTGCTGCAACCCAACCAAGCTGAGTTTCCTCTCTTCAGCATCTTTGTCTAGAGAGAAACATTCTCCAAGGCCACATCCTAGTGGCAATGGGAAAGGGCACTGCGGTTTCACTTACTTTGCAAGAAAGGCTATTTACAAAACAAGCCAGTGGTACCACTAATGCTAGCCTTAACATAGCTGGGAGTCAGATGAAAAAAAAACATACTGGGGCATTGGGAGGGAAGTGTGTGTTCCAAAAAATGGGTCAGTGAAATAAAAAAAATGGGGGAAGTGATTGAATCTGGTGGGGTAGATATTTAGCTGTTATAAGAAGCAAAATGTAATTACTCAAGTGAGAGGGAAAGGGGCTTTATCAAACTTTTAATTTGGTTGTTACACAGGAGAAAAAAAGAGGCAAGCTAGAATTACAGAGAAATGCAAAGAAGAAACAATGATGCATCCAGAAGTTTTTAGAGAGAGACCTGCAAAAAACAAGTCTTCATGCAGCAACGCACTTACTGGGGAGGGTGTCCTAGACATGTCACTACACTGCACAAAGGCAAAATCTGGGATTTTTTTACCTAAACCACATCATCTAGTTCTTGTAACATGTAGTAGATATATGTGTATCTTGGAGCTCTTTCATCTTAATATGCAAATGATAATCATTATGTAGCTAGCTATATATTCAACTTGCAGTTTCTTGGGTTCATTTCAGCTAGTGGGGTTTCATGTGTGTAAATGAGAACTAAATTAGACCCTTCCTTTCAGAGTTAAGTCTGTGGTGAGGAGCTGGTCTCCTTACTGATTTACTGTATCTGTATCACTTCTTGTCAATAGTTTCCCTGGTACAGGAAAGACGAGTAGAGCCATGGAGAAGGCTTGGATCAAAAAGGAGTATAGCAAAGAGACAGCAGGCAGATGCTTTCTTCACAGTGCAGCATTACTGGATAAGTATGGTTCAGTGATACAAAAGCTTCCTTTAAAAAATAATTACCTATAGCACCATTTCTGAACAATATACACATTTCAGAGAATGGAAAATCTATTTCCCTTGATAAATTGTTCACTACAAACCCTGCAAACTGAGTGCAAACCTTGGATGGCATACGGATCTTAAGAAAAAACAGATAACAAAATTCAAAAATGCTTCTTTTACTGGTTACAATATAATGTATATGCCCAAATTATTTGTAGCTATAGAAATAAATGGGTTGAACACTAGTTGCACTAACACTTAGGGTTCCAATTACATGCTAGTTTGTATTTATTATACCTATGACATGGTACTTGAAAGCTGAAGAAAATACTAACATAGATTTGTACAAAAAAAAGTATAAAATCAGTATCTGTATTTAAAAGGTATTTACTATTTGTTTGTTTGTTTGTTTACTTATTTACTTATTTATTTATTTATTTGGGAATAATGTAATGCAATTACCTTTAAAGACAGATTGTGAATACCAGTATGTTGAAAGTTGAAGTTAGGGTGAAAAAGCTGACCTACATGCACTGCCAAACAATGCAGTCTCTTGTCCTGCATTCTCAGCTGGAGGAGATTACAATTTATTTTTAAAGCCTAATGGATTAAATTTCCCATTTCATTTCAGTGGGCCTTGATCAGGCTATAAATTGGAGCCAGGTCTAGCAATCCTTCTGCATTTTAGTATATTAATCCCATTCCTACTCTGACTGCTGTTATTTTAATGAGATGGCTTACATTGTTATGAGCTGCACATTAGGTTTCCTGCTATTTTGTCTTGCATTGTGCAGCTCTAATTAATTACTTAATCATAGAAGTAGCTGTGTTTCATTGGTGGAAAAAGCAATGCAGTTCTTGATCAGTTTGTCACAATTTAGGGATTTTTTTGTGAATGGAAATGTTAAAATTCCACATGCAGTTGTTATGTGTTTATTACTTGTGGGCTAAAAGGTGTTTTAAGAAAGCCATTAATGTCACTTACTTCGTTACTCTGAGCAGTAATATGTGTACACGTAGGAGTATGTATTTCACAAGGAGGTATACACGTGAGGCTAAATCAAAAAGTCATGTGCACGTGCTCTGCACAGCCAGGTTGAAATGGTCCTGTTAGATCAGAGCAAAGTCAGTTGTCAATAGTGAAGATCCTACTTAGATTAGGATTCTTCTCTAGTTGTTTCCTGTAATGCAAGTGTCTAATACATTCCATAACTGGAACTTTTTTAAACAAATGTTTAAGAATAGTAAAATTTGGCCAATCCACTTTTTCCCTGTAGTCAGTAGCTTTTCAGTCTCAATATTTATTACAGGGTAATGTCACTCAGCTAAAACATAGGTAAGTAACATCATTTGTGCCATAGCATTTAGGTAGCTGCTGTAACTGTATTCTGTCTTACTGTAAGACGGAGAAATAGGTTCTGCTATGATCTAGACTCAAGCTGTTGCAATCCCTTTATTTAGAGATGCAAACATATAACAAAACCACCTAGTATTTTGATAACTACACCACCCAGACAGCTCCAGACTTAAGCCTTAACAGAATTTATGTATATCAGAATAGTTATTGTGACCTTTTGATTTTGTCCCCAGCGCCTACTTTTTAATTATCAGTGGGCCACAACAGTTAATTGTTTTCAGTTAGTTATTTCTCAGAAGATGCTTGAAGAGAAGATTTTTGCCAAAGCCTCAATAAAGGTAGAGCACAATAAATCAGTACAGTAACTTAGATCCCGACCAAGTCATGAATACCGATATGGTAATATATACTGCCTGTTAAAATTTACCATAATATCAGTAGATAAAATAAGTCTATTTTCTTATGCTAAACTTCCAACAGTCATGTTTGCATTTATCTTTTAATGTATTTTTTCATAATGGCTGGAAATATACATTAGGAACTTTGTGTCAGTTTTGTAGTGTTTCTCCTTCTCTGTTTCTTTTTAAAATTCTGATGTACCTTCAGAGGGAACTGAAAAGCTCTGTGTTCTGTTCAAGAGCACCCACAAAACGAATGTTCTGTCTCTGCAACTATTATTCATATATAAAAACATGTATTTGGCTTCATTTGATACTAATCCTGTGAGAAAGAAAATAGTTATTTGAGTGTTGGTCTATTCAACAGTGAGAAAATCCATGCAACCACACAAAAATCTAGGTCCCGAACATCTTTCTGCAAATTATGCGAGTTCAGCACTGATGAGGACAAGGGCAGCAAGCAAACTGTTTTTACTGACCCTTAAGATCAGTAGCATAAATATCCAGTTTCATGGGATACATCTTGTAAAACTGTGGGAAAAAAAATATCTCTTCCATCAGACATGGCAATTTGAGCTCATTCTCAGACCTTTGTGTCTTTTCTTACTAGACCTACTAGACAGGCTGTAGACACAGCTTCTGAACACAGTGTAAATATACCACAGGGCTCTTCTGAAAATGCCAGTCATTAAATGAACAGGTTTTTTAAAATCTTTTTCTTCCTCTAAGTTGTCTATCTGCTTTTTTTTCCTCCTTTGTGCTATGTATGCTGTTACATACATGCTGTTGCAACCTTTATTTGTTGTTTTTAAGACATTGACAAGAAAGCAACCTGAACAGAGCCATCAGCGCTTTTCACTGTGATAAAAATCCAGAATCCTTTGTGTTCCCTCCTTACTACTTCAAGAAATTGATCACGGAATCCTTGCTACACATGCTCAGCAGCATGCTGTCTCCTCCTGCTCCCGAATCAGGCCGTAATAGACTGAAAAATTATTCCCGAACAGATTCTGCTGTGGTGCTGTGACAAAAGACTTTGTTATCAGAACCTTGAGAAGCCTCTTTCAAAGTGTAAAACACAAGCTCCTACATCAAGTTTGCATATTAGTTTCTTGACTGTGTTTAGTTTTTAAAGTGTAAGCAATAGGAATTTAAGTGATAGTAGTTATTTCTGGTTATGCTCTTAAAGCAGAGAGGATGCATTGTGTGGGTATTGGTGCTTATTTGTGATGTACCTGTGTTTGTGTGGTGTTGTTTGTGAGCAAATCTGTAGATTACAAATCAGTTTAAGTAGCTATATACTATTCATGACTTTCAATAGGTCATCCGTATAGATTACTATCACGGAACAATTTTGAGAGAAACTAGGTCTGTAATGTCCAGTTTTAGTGATCTCGGGATTCATAGAGACAGATGCAATGTGTTTCATCGCCGGTACAGTTCTAACAAATATATCTTCTTTTTCTTCTGCTACTCATAACTTCTCTGCATGATAACGTACTTGGCTTGTGCCGCTGCTTTCAATAAGTGTTTTGTTTACATCGTTGTTTCCTCAGTTTCCCTGCCTTTCTTCCCAACCCATGAATAACTTCAGAAGACTGAAGCAGCAGCCCAAGTCTTTTGTTCCTGAAAATAAGACTGATTGATTTGGCCTAAGAGGGGTGTTCCACTTATTTGTATTACATTATTTTACACTCCCAGGTGGTGCTTTCTCACCGACTTTGCCCACCTGCTAAGGAAAAATCATTAGACTGTATATCAACTGTCAACGATGTTTTAAAAACCAAGAGAGACTTTCTAGGGAGCGTGTTCACTTCTCTAGCATCTCAATTCAATTAAGACAATCAAAACCAAGTGAAATGGTTAAACATCCCAAAATACACCTCTAAATAATTCTGGGAAACATGCACAAACAAATGCAGGTGAAGCGGTCACCCTTTTGCTACTCTGCAATTAAGTAAATGCCACTTTGATATTCTAATACGAATTATATGGACATAGAGAGAATATGACAATATTACCAATTAGTTTTTAAAATGCTGTGGAAAAAAATAGGTATTTGCTGTATTCAGAAATATAAAGCAATACGTGCAAATGGAAACTTTAATATTTAATCGATCTAGTTTTTGTATTTACATCATTCTCTACATATTGCATGTTTTATGCAAACCATGACCTATTTTAACATATGCATGCATACATTTTGAGAATTTATCCTTGTTACCTGGACCTATAATCCATGGAGAGAGTTTATCTCTGAAGTCTGCCAAGTAAATCTTAGGTGCAGTAATCTTCTATATACCTTGAATATTCACTGGCATGAGCACATATTCTAGTCTGAAGAAGATTAATATATCAGGAATAAGAATTGTCCTGTAGATTTTAAAGAGTAATTTTCCTGTGAAGACCTACACTGATGAGCAATTGCTGGCTGACAACACGGTCTAGATTGCTCCAAGAAGACATTTCAATTTATATGACTACATCCTGGACTAAAGTAGTAAGCAGCAGAAAGCTAAATTGAAAAGAAATGAGAAAAAGACCAAATATCACATTACAAGGGAACAACATACTTCAAAGCCATAAGCCAAAAATGCTCAGGGCCCACAAAACAATACAGCAATTTAGAGATGTTAATAGATGTTAATTTATTAAAAAAGAGAATAGCACGGTTTGCTTCATTCCACAGATAGTGATACTGTGTGCACTGTACAGGGTTTAGCTGCCTCGGACAACTCTTTGTTGCCATTATAGCAAAGTCCTCCTATGTTGGAGAAATCTGCATGTGGAGGAGTTGCCTGTAGCTGAACTTACTGCCTACTCCTATAATTTAATGGAATAAAAGTGGTGTACAATATCAATGCTTAGGCAGTTTAAAAAACAGGTTCAAAAAGCCAACATGCACCAATTTTTTGACCTGCCTTTGAGCTATTAAATCTCCCGAATAATTTGTATTGCCACTGTTGGTCCCGTATCCTGTGTATTTAACATTTTACATCACGCTCTGAAAAAGTCAATTTATAAATAGCAATCTGCTTGAAAACACACAAGGACATTATTTGTTTTCAGTGCTTACAAGAGAGTCCCCTGACTTTGTTCATTGCATGACTCAGAGAAGGGTGCCAACTAGAATGGCAGAAAATTCATTAAAAACTCATTTTGCCTAGTGGTATAATGAGATTTGAATAAAAGGTACTTTATAATGCAGAGATATTCAGCAACAGCACTGCATGACTATACATGCATACGCCCCAGAAAATTTTATGTCAAAGTCCTGACATCAGTTATATCCCATAATGAATAGAAAACAAATCCTATTCAGACATTTATTTCTACTTTATATAGAAGAGAAAGTCTGTCTGATCAGAAATTGAACTCTGCTTCGGTCTTCATTTACATGACCACGCATGAAAAAAGAAGGATTTCCTCTAACAGTGGTCTGATTTTACCACTGATTTGGCCTCCTTTGCTCACTTGAGGGGCCTAACACGCCACGTGCAGATGTTAGTGGTGAATCTCCACTTGATTTCAGGGATGTGATGTTAGGTCCTTCCACAGGTGTGAAACGGGTGAAACTGCATCATTCTGGGCTCAAAGACTGCAAATTTTTCTCTGTGCAAGAGTCCAATGGCTTGGTCCTATAGTAAGAAGAAAACACAGGTGTTTGCAAATCTAGGGCTCTTTTTGATAACAGTTTTATTCCCATTTCCCCCTCAATATATCTGCAATATACACAAATGTCAACAGTAATAAAAAGTTAAGGGAACTTAAATGGTATTACTAAGAAAGGGTGTTATTTTATGTCTGGTTTGTGTTGGTGATGCTTGATTATTCAATATATTCCAACATATGGTGTTCGTTTCTTGAGTACATGCTGCACCCTAGATTGGTTTCTCAGTGTAATAGCCATTGCCAGCCATAATATGGTACAGGCCCTATAGAATCAAGATTGATTTGATTCTTTAGAAATGCACCTTATCGTTTAAAAGCAGGACCCCTGCTCCTCTGATGTTTTAAACACTGTGATCTTTCAGAATGTGTTTATTGTATTAGTTTTGTATTGTAGATTATGATAGAAACTAGATTTTATAGCTTTTTAAAAGCAGTGATAATACTAAGCTTCATAATGGCAGAACAAATTCTGTGTATATCTGTATTATGAATATTAAAGCTGTGATTCTATTTTGCCTTAAGTAAAAGCCCAACCTTAAACAGTGTGGTTTTGCATTGGATTGATTATTTCTGTACATATCTTTCACAGTGTTGGCAACTTTTCCTTCTGGAGCAACCATGGCTCAAGGCTCCAAAAGCTTTTCAGTAATACCATGCAATCAAAAGAAAAATTACTCACCTGAAAATTAGATAAAACATCCAGGCTGCGCATGGCCATTAAGCAGAACTATCTCACAGAATCACACAAAATCATAGAATCACCAGGTTGGAAGAGACCCACTGGATCATCGAGTCCAACCATTCCCACCAATCTCTAAACCATGGCCCTAAGCACCTCATCCACCCTCACCGTAAACACCTCCAGGGAAGGTGAGTCAACCACCTCCCTGGGCAGACTGTTCCAATGCCTAACCACCCTCTCCGTGAAGAATTTTTTCCTTATCCCAAGCCTAAATCTCCCCTGGTGGAGCTTGAGGCCATTCCCTCTCGTCCTGTCCCCTGTCACTTGGGAGAAGAGGCCAGCACCCTCCTCTCCACAACCTCCCTTCAGGTAGTTGTAGAGAGTAATGGTAGTTTCCAACAAGATAAGAGAAAATATGTTGCTTTTGTCCTGTAGGTTAAAAGTTACTCATTTCTTTGTTTATTTTTAGCCTGCTTAAATCCCAGTACGTGTGGCCTTTTCTCTTTCCAGAAAGACCCCCTCCATTCCCAGTCAAGGGAATTAGAGCATTGAATTCACCGCCTGTAACAAGGCTTCCATCTTCGCCATCAGCTGAGCTCAACTAAAGCAGAGCGATGGGATTCCAGATCTGTCAGTGCAAATGCAGTTCAAGAAACTGCACAAAAAAAACCATCACTGGCATTTTTTCTATAAATTTTGTGGCAACCTAAGGTGCATTAAAGAACAATAGCAGGCATGCAAAAGTAGTCACTAGTGGTCTTCCATTAACAGGCTAATAGCATCTCAGACTCTGTATCTTACTTTTCCTCGTGTTCCTGGTAAATCTCAGGTCTGTGGCCCACGTGCTGATTTGCAATTACCTGGTAAAGGCAAGAAGAAACAATATCAGGGGACGCATCAGAGCCTGCTGAGCATGAACCAAGTACCTGCACCAAAAGAAATGGCAGTGACTGGGGACTTCCCCTGTGCAGGATACAGGTACCCTCTGACAACCTGACTAGGTACATCAGGAGCTTTGTTTCTTGCCAGGTGACCAGATTCAGGATGTTGCGGAGAGACTGCAAAGACTTGATTTGCCCTTGGGCTATTACCTTTTGCTGTTCATCCACTAACCCATTAGTTATAGTGTCCGGGTGACTTGCATATCCAGAATGATTCCAGAGCTCTGAGAGCAAGGTACAAAGGCATGGGGTGGTCTGCCGGTGAAGAGGAAATCTTCAGAGACAATGAGCCGATGCTGCTGGCCAAGAGCTGGTGTTGCAGTAGGGCTGCAGGGTTTGTGATCCTAGAAGCTTTTGCGGGAAAAGGCCTGACAAGCAATGATAAGATCCACTGGCCGAAGTAGGAAAGGGGCAGGCTCTCTAATGGTGAGAAGGTCTCTGAATGAGGTCCATCAGGGGAGAGGTTTACCAGGACTCATAGAATCACTAGGTTGGAATCATAGAATAGTTTGGGTTGGAAGACCATCTAGTTCCAACTCCCCCTGCCATGGGCAGGGACACCTCCCACTGGATCAGGCTGCCCAAGGCCCCATCCAGCCTGGCCTTGAACACCTCCAGGGACGGGGCAGCCACAGCTTCCCTGGGCAACCTGTGCTAGGGCCTCACCGCTCTCATGGTGAAGAAATTCCTCCTTATGTCTAGTCTAAATCTGCCCTTCTCCAGTTTATACCCATTGACCCTCAACCTGTCACTTCAAGCCTTTGCGAACAGCCCCTCCCCAGCTTTCCTGTAGCCCCTTCAGGTACTGGAAGGTCGCTATAAGGTCTCTTGGGAGCTTTCTCTTCCCCAGGCTGAACGAGCCCAACTCTCTCAGCTTGGAAAAGACCTTTAGAGACCATCAAGCTCAACCTCGCAGCTCATCCGCCTATTTTTTTCACAACCAGCTCTCCCTCAGCCTTCGTTGCTGCGCGGGGTCACTTTCTCCCAGGTACCGGGCTTCGCTCTCGCCTGCTTCATTCGTGCCGTTTCTCCTCCCGCCCTGTTCCCCCTGAGGAGCGCCCCCCGCCCCGCCCCCCCCACACCCCGCAGCCCCGTCACGCGCCTCCCGCCCGGCGCGAGCTGCTCACCGAGGCCCGCGGGCGGGGGCGGCGGCGGGCGCGGCGTCTCCCCCTAGCGGCGGCGGCGCGGGGCGGCTGCGGGGCGGCTGCGGGCGCGGCGAGCGGCGATGAAATTCCCCGGCTCCGTCCTCGTCTCGCTCCTCCTTTTCGCGGCCGAGACGGTGACCGCGCTGTGCCTGAGCGGGGCGTACCGCGCGGCCGGGGACCGCATGTGGCAGTGGCTGACGCTGCTCTTCGCCCTCCTGCCCTGCGCGCTGGTGCAGCTCAGCCTGGTCTTCGTCCACCGCGACGTCAGCCGCGACCGCCCGCTGGTGCTGCTGCTGCACCTCCTGCAGCTCGGGCCCCTCGTCAGGTCGGTGAGTCCCATCCCCGCCCCGCCGCCCCCTGCCCATCGCGCTTCTTTGTGCCGGCGCCGCCGCCCCCGCCCCGCAGCCTTCGCGGGCTCCACCGCCGGAGGCTGCGGGGGGAACGGTTCCCTCTGCCCGCGGCGGCGCTGCCTGACCCGGCAGAGCCGCTCCCTCTCTCCGGGTCCGTTCCCTGACCTTATTCTCTCTCCCCTTGCCTTTTTTTTTTTTGGCAGACGGCTGTGTCTGCTCACCGCTCGTGTGTTCCTAACGCTTTACTCCGAGGTGGCTTCCGAGAGTTGCTCGGTTGCTAGTGAAAAACAAGGATAGTCCCCATCCCGGCTGTGCATCTCGGGAATCCTAGTAGCGCTTTAGTTTCTCTCTTTTTCCCGAAAGTGAGCTTTTCTCCCCAAATTCCTTTGGGGATTTTTTAACTGTAGTTCAACTTCTGACCCTAAATGTTCTTAGGGGAAAGAAAAAAAAAAATAAACAAAACGAAAACGATACATGAAAAGTTACAGAAGTGATGCAACCCCTTGGGAAAATATTTAGTGTGGGCTCTTGTTTTAATTAGAATTAAATTAAAGGGAATTAAATCGAATCATAGAATTTATAGGTTGGAAAGGACCCACTGGATCATCGAGTCCAACCATTCCTATCAGTCACTAAACCATGCCCGCCAGCACCTTAAACACCTCCAGGGAAGGTGACTCAACCACCTCTCTGCGCAGCCTGTTCCAGTGCCCAATGACCCTTTCCGTGAAAATCTTTTTCCTGATGTCCAGCCTGAACCTCCCCTGGTGGAGCTTGAGGCCATTCCCTCTTGTCTTGTCCCCTGTCACTTGGGAGAAGAGGCCAGCTCCCTCCTCACCACAACCTCCTTTCAGGTACTTGTAGAGAGCAGTAGAGACCTTATAGAATATCTCTGTAGTAGAGGCCAGGGGAAATATCCCTAACTTTTAAAAATTCCTGAGCAGCATTGAAAAGGAAGATTTGTTCACAGTAATCAAAGTGAACAGTTTCGACATTACAAAACACCTTACACTTCAAAGACATTGAACTCCTCTGTAGCCATGGCTGGATTTTTTGTTTGCTCATTTTGTTCTTATTTTAAAGATATTTAAGTTATGGCTTAACAGTAAACTTCTGGAAGAGACCTGGTTTTCTAAAATTTTTGAAATATTTCTGCGTTTTTTGAAAAATAAGAATGCAACCAAAGAGAAAGCAAGTATCAAATAAAAATTATGTTCGTGACCTTTGGCATTCTGCATGAATTTCTTGTGGCCATACAAGGAAAGAGTGTCATGTCAAGCTGTAAGATGTGAAGAAGCAAACAAAGGATGTAAGCAACAACAACAACAAATTAGAGATTTTCTTTCTGTAATAACTCTCTGGAAGAGATGTAGACTTCTGATTTGACCTTAGCCACCGAGCACGATTTCACTTTCTCTTCCTTTCTCCACGTCAAGCTTATCTGTTTACAACACAAGTCTCATTTTGTGCAGAAGACACTTTCTGCTGTGCTGGCAAGCTCCCAGCTGCAGTCGCCGCTGTAAAACTAGCAGGCATATGGAAGTCCTCTCATCTCCTGTCCTCTCTGTGGTGCTGCGGTGTAGGAGTTATGTCGCTAGCTCTGCACTTCTGCCTTTATCAAAGATTTACAAACTTAGTGTTTCCAGGAGGTCTGAAGAGATTCTGAAAGTGTTGTAGCGTACCTGTGCTACAGTCCTCGTGGCATCACAGAGGCAGTACGAAGTGGTGCATGTTAACCTCTCCTTAGGCATGGGATAAGTGGAATTATAATTGCTAATAAAAAGAGAGTAATACATTCGTGCCACCTGAAAAGCATATTTGCTGCTAAGGGCTGGAAGGCCTCTACAAATTAAGAGAAGTTTCATAGAAACCAACCACTCTTTAGATTCAAGAATATGGGTCTATTTGCAGGATACAATACAGAAATGTGGGCAGGTGAGGTTATAGGTCTGAGACAGACATTAAAGGGTTTGGTCTTTTTTTTTTTTTTCTTTATTCCTTGTCATTCTATCCACTGCCACTAAACATTGTTGTCTCTATCAGAAGAGAAAACTGATTGCTTCCTTTCAGGTGTAGACATGTGCTATAAAATGCAGAAATGTTTTCAGTGCATGAAATGCCTTACCTTTCCCTACTTTGCACAGGAGGCTTCCTATTGTCTGTGGACTGGAATGCACACAAGTCTGAGGTGATAGGTAGAAGGTGAAATATATTTTGTCTGTATCAACACTTCATTGTGGCTTTAACGTTGTAAGCTCAAAAGGACCATTGACCCTGAAGCCATTTTCTCCCATTCTTTTCCATTCCTCCTTTGCACCAGAGAGTCTTGCTGCTGTTAGTCATCTGCTTCTCCAGCATGAATCCTCACTCTATCCCGTGTTCGATCTCCCTTCTATCTCAGTGGCACAGCCCAGGGCTGTGGGGGATCCTGAGTCAAATTAGGTCAAATAGGGCACAGAGACAGTAAAGCCACCCCAGGCTCTGTCTGCTTGTGGCATCAGAATGAAAAGTTTAAGAGCCAGTAGGCGCTGTGAGAGGGCATGTTTCAGCGGAGGGCAGTCTGCTTTGTCTGGCTTTAAAAAAACTAACACTAACTTCTTAACTGTCTGTAGTGGGTTTGTGACACGATACAGGATAGTTAGTATTTCTCTGTTCTGACTCAAATATTCGTGCCCTACTTTATGGACACCCCACGTATATTGTGTGCATTTTCTTCATCACCTTAAAAACTAGATGTTTTTCCCCCTTTCCTTTTTCCTTTAAAAGTTCAGTTTTTTAATTTTGGGGAATTGTTTGGAAAGATCTTAGTAGGGAAGGAGAGTATTTAGCTTTGCAAACCAACCTATCTTGAAACCTCTGTGTGACAGAGAAAAAAAGTACATTCTCTTATAAAACCTTCTTGCATACTACCACCTTCCACAAACACCCACACTCCACCTGTTCAGGAGGCACTTGCTGTCTTGCTGCTGCCACTGGAAGCACTAAAATTAGGAAGCATCCCTCTTCTTGCAAAAGACTTTTGCTGTACTGTGAGAGTACTGTTAATGCATCCTTTTTTAATTCCTTCTCGCTCACCCTAAGAGTTTTCTCCATAAATTTGAAGCAATTTGCAGAGCAAAATTCCTGTGCCCCCCTGTGGCCTGGCACTGATCCCCAGGATGCAGGCATGCTGGAGACTGTTCAGACAGTTGGCTGAAACAAGGTGACTGCAGGTTTCTGGACACTGTGGGGGATTCCTGCAGCATTTCAGGTCGATGCCACTCCTTGCAAGTGTACTGATTTGTCTGGATGCTTAGAAAACATATTTGGATACTTCCTTTCTTTCTGTATAAAGAGATTCTTTTACCCTATAAAGTAAATTATAACACAAAAAGTTACTTAAAATGGTAGCTAACATCAATGAGAGATTTAATACATTTTTCTTATCCTTAGAGAAGACCATGATGAGCCTTTTGGCTCATCATCGGCTGCTTCTGAGCCAAGAACTGATTCTTTGTTCCTTGTTCACTTGAACGGCACGTGTGGTATGAAGATCATCTTCAGATTTTAGGTGCTACTACAACTCCAGTAAATAATAACTAGATGTGTGTTTTGCCAGTGTACTGCTCCGCACTTAAGGATTCGTTCAAAGTACAAATAACTCTTCATAAAGGACTGCAGAGAACCCCCTGTTAACTTGTTTGCCCTTTTCTATTCTGCAACCAATGAATAGGTCAGGAGCTGAAGTAAGGAGTGCAGATTTCCAACAAACTGACTTGAACAATCAGGGCTTGCAGTCACGAGCAGGGGATGTTGTTGGTGGTTGTGTACCATAAGTATGCTGGATGTGGTGGTTCCTTACCATCTGATTTTGTCAAGACAGTACTGAAGTGGTATATCCAGAAGGGACTGTTGTGAACCTGGCAGAGCTTACTTCTGATACCAGCTTCATGGGGAGGAAAGCAAAGTGACTGCTGGTGTCCTTGAAGCTACCATCCCTACTGCTCAGCTAGCTGAACGTGGGCCTGAGAAAGTGCGGTTAGGAGAGGGCTCTGTCTACAGAGTGATTACCTTCTCTTACCAAAAAAATCAAAAGCAAACATAACTGGCCTCTAAATAGAACACTAATAACTGTTTTCCTTGAATTTCAATAGGGCAAGGATATAAACAGTGGACTTTTTTGTTTGTTTTTTAAATTGGGATCAGGCTTTGTTTCGCAAGGCATAAGGAGAAACAATTACCTGTTTCTGTGTGCTGTGTAGACAGCAGTAAAGCAGATGCAGGAGGAAGTTTGCATCAAACTGTGAAAGGAGCTGCTGTTATAGACAAGGTTTGATTCTGTGAGCTGCAGGAAGTAAAAAAACCCAACCAAAATGAAACAAAAAAGAAACCCCCAGACCCCCAAAACACAAACCAAACTAACAAAAGAAAAAAAAAAACCCGCAAAGCAAACCAAAACAATTATAGGCTGAAATAATCAGCGTCATTCATGTTTTGAGCATCTAATTCTGCAATTTGAAATCTAATAACCCCTAACAGTGTGGGTGATGCTTCAGGCACATTGTGCAGAAATAGTCTCTCTCATAGATCATCTTTCTTTCCTAGTGACTTGCTTCATAGTTCAGAATAGCACAGGTCTATAAACCTGTCTTCCTTTTAAGATCTCCATGGCATACATTGCTGTTAGAGATTCCAGCTCTAAATTTTACAACTATTTATGCATCTCCCTCTTTTCCAGATGGAAAGAATGCAGATAGATCCTCTTCAGTCATTCTTTTTTTTAGTTTATTCTTGAACAGATGTGTTCAGTGTCCAGGATGCAATGAACAGAAAGTCACTGCAGGTGGAAGGTAGAACAATGAGTGAGGAACAAGGCTTTGCCTAATGCAGGTAAGTAAATCTGCAAGACTTAAAAGTCTTTTGCACACTTCTCTAAAGGAAAAGAATTACTAGAAATTGAATTATTATACAAATATTGTAAGGTTGAAGTAAATGTGTGAGTATAGGTCTCATGTAGGTGTTTCTTCTTGGAGCGCCCCTTGGCTGAGGGGTTGCCTGCTCCTTCTTCCACCACCATTATTTCACCTGTATTTTAGTCCTATACATCCGTGATTAAAAGAGGGAATGACGTTCTTGCTATCAGTGGGCATATAAAGATAGGATTATTCCTCCTGCTAACTGCGTAGAAGACGAATGTGTTGCTGCTGAATCACTCTTTATAGGCATCATCAGGATCCTTGAAAAAGCGTAGCTTTTCTCTTTGCCAAGATTTGGCAGCAGGGTAGAAAGCAACACCATCTTTTTCTTGTTTCTTAGCTTTCACTGTAGAGAGTAGGTCTGAGATTCTTTTCTTCAGAGTAATTATAGCTCCATCAGAGCCCTTGCTGCAACTGTTGTTGCTTTACATGCAGTGAAAATGGCCAGCTGGATGCCTTCTGCTGTTGCTGCCATGTGAGAATTGGTTGAAAGGGCCCAAAGCATTGCTGCTTTGCAGGAGATTGATTGTGCAGAAACTGGGGCCTCACTCCTGTTCCTCCTGAGTGGAGCAGCAATGAGCAGTGAGCTACTGGGGTTTCTGGGGAATCCCCCATTCATAGCAGTTTATAACTGTGGAGGAAAATTGGCATGGAGCAGTTCTTTTTTTGTATTGTCTCTTAGCTGTGTTTCGTACTAAAGAACAAGCCAGTTCGTTTAAAGACACCATTCCCAGCCCTCCAGAATGCACTTTGTAATCTCACACAGATACATGATCTGAATTGATTCTTCATCATTGTTCTGAACCTTTCTCACCTGGACGGTTCTTCAAGCACCTATGCCCCTCTTACACTGGGTATGTAAACATTTATGTTGGTGCTCTTTGTTTCTAGTGTACCAGCTGCTGGTGTGCTCCTGTTTGAAGCAGTTGCCTGGTCAGTAGTGCCAGCTAGAGTCTTGAGTGCATTTGATATTTGCCCCAGAAGGGATGACCCCCAGAGATACTCATGCGTGGAATGGACAGGGCTTTGGAGTAGATAGGCATCATTACTGATGTAGTATGAGTGCTTGCACATACCGTTTTTATTACTCTGTTGTGCTGGTAAAAGTCCCCTTTGGCTCTAAGATTTGCTCATCAGACCATTTCACATTTTGTTTGCTTTTCTATACAGGTATAAAATTTCCCATCACGAACAATGTACAGCTGTTTGATAAGTACAAATCAAATGCTTGCTGCAAACCCCAACTTTTCATTGATTATAACATTTGCTGTAGTCAGTAGTCTTATGAATCTTATCATCTCTTGTATGGGATTACTGCGCGTTTGTTAGATGGATCCCTAGACTGTATCTGCTTCTAATCACACACCGCAGGAGTTCAGAAGCTGATGCCAAGATATCATTTTCTGTAATAGCTTCAGACTTACCCTCAGCTCAGGATGAATATGATGGCTGTGAATACTAAGTGAGACAAAAATGTTCTGGGATCTTGCTTTTGGAACATAATAAATGTATTGGTTTTAGAATCTCTGTTAGCTTAATAAGCTGTTGTGCTTTATTAATTTTGCGCACTTTATTTTTGGCTCTGTGTATTCTTTCACATGGAACAAGACTGGCAGAGACTGAAAAGATTAGCAAAGGTAAAACAAAGTCACCACTGTGAATGGAGCCTCCAGTGCACTGGGTGCTTTGAATAGTTTTGGTAATAGTGGTGATTAAAGCCTAGTGAATGGAGGATAGTACTATAGGATCGTAAAACTGCTCTCCATCTAGAGCAGATGAAACTTGCTAGTGCTCCATTTGAGGGGAGGAAATAATCAAGTTTATTAAAATAAGAATCGCTATGCTTTTATTTCGTCTGTGAGCTTTCCCCTAAAAGGCTGTGATGGACTCTAGCTTGACAATTGTTGAAACAAGTCACGCTGAGAAGGAGATGGGAGTTCAGAGTCTCAGACAAGCATACCTCTGTGCTTTGTAGTTGTGAGATACTTTTAAATAGAAGATAAGCCTTATTTGTATGTTACAAAAACTCATTGGACTATCAGAGACTCGGAGATGTTTCATCACAGCAATTACCTACAGAGGCAACCAGGTGGAGGAGATAAACTCCACCAGGCACTATGGAAAGAATGAAGACAGCTCAGACCTCATCAGAGGATGATGCCTATGCAAAAAGAAGATACGAGGCCATGGGAGAAGTTGTGCCCAAAGCTGATGCCACAGATTGCTCTCAGAGTGGGGGTTTCTCTCCTTAAACCTTCCCTTTGGACTGTAAGGCACCCCTCACCAGTTCTGCTCTTCACACTACAATTGCTTTTCTTCTTGAAGCCTGTACCAGTGATAGGCATAAAGTAGTCAATGCCATTTATCCTTAATGATCCTACTGTATATGTATGTAACACCCCTCCACAGCACGCTCTGTATTTTCAGGACCCTATGCAATGTGACAGAAATAGAGGGGTTTTTTACCTCTCGCTTCTCCCTCAGCTTGTGACTTCACCTATACCTCAGGAGATCCTTGCTTGTTATTAACTCCCCAGACAAAGCTGACTATCCCCAAGTGTTCTGGGTCCTACTTGATGCCTAAGTTCACCCTTAACACCTTCATGCCTAAGCAGCTCTCTCAGAATAGTTTTCCTAAAGTTTTTGCCAGTCAAAAAATAGTTTAATGGAAGGAAGTTTCATGAGCTTCTCCAGTGTCTTGAGATGTTTTATTTAAGGCAAAGGTTTTATTACCACATGTCATTTGCGTATCACAGATGTATGGATAATGAGGAGAGAAAGGCATGAGAATCTGAAGAAATGCTTCCAGCTTTGGTCCTGGGTTGGCAGCCTATTAACAATGTAGTGGATGAGTAGTTTAAGGACTTCAGTAGCACAACAGTGAGCAATGGAAGCTCATACAAAACAACTGATCCTTCTCCCATGTCTGAGTACTAGAAGCAGCCCAAAGGGTGCTGCTAGCTTCTTGCTCTCCAGTCACATGTAATTTATGTTTTAAAGAGTAAAGTCTGTTATATTCCAAACTTAGCGGGAGGAGAAAATGTACAGGCTTTGCTCTATGAAGAAATTACTTAGGACTTCAGTATGCGATGGCTTAAAACACTAAAGAATGGGAACACCTATGTTTTTCTTTGTTTTTTGAGGTTGGTTTTTTTCCTGTCACTCTCTTTTCTGATTTGCTTTTAGGTGTGTTGAAGTCTTTTACATTTACTTCCGTGCTGGCCGAGTTGAAGAGCCTTATGTCAGCATCACAAAGAAGAGGCAGATGCCCAAGGATGGGTACTCAGAAGAAATTGAGAAAGAAGTGGGACAGGCTGAAGGCAAGCTGTGTACACACAGGTCTGCGTTCAGCAGGGCATCTGTGATCCAGGCATTCCTTGGCTCAGCCCCCCAGCTCACACTCCAGCTCTACATCTGTGTCCTGCAGCAGGAGATCACAGCTGCCAGAAGTAGGTTGAGCTGTTGTTATTACCTCTGTATTTTGGTGGGAGGGAAAGCAGAAAGGTCAGCAGTTAGATGTACCTGCCCTGGACAAGAACCAAACATATTGCAATGGGTTTCATCTCCTTGACAGTGATGTTGCACTCGAGTTCATCTGTATATCATAATGTTTTAGACTATAATACTTCCTGTAGCATATATGGATTGCTATTAAAACAGTAATTTGATCAAGTGGCCATTGACTGGGGGGAAGCTAGAAGGACTGAGCTGTCTTCATGAAGAAGAAAAAAAAAATTACCTCTGTTCTATTTCGGTTTTTGAGCAAACTTTATGGGAAATTCCTCTGGGTACAGTGGAGAACACGTTTTACCATGCTACATCAAGGAAGGTGTACTTTCAGGAATGCGGTTTCAAATATGAACTGTGATTATTTGTGCCAGACTCTCAATTTGGAATCAAAAGGCAGGATTCAGTAAGCTGGTATGCAAATGTGGCCAACTCCTCTCTGGATCTATACTGTTAAGCCTTCACCAAGCAGTGCTGCACCACATAGATTTGCCAGATCTCATACTATTGAGAATCTGCATCTTGCTCCATGATGAGCTACAGCTCCTTAAACAAAAGTCTTGGTTTGCTGGTTGGCTGCTAAATGAAGTATCTATTCCAGCTGATTGTAGGACAACCAGCTTGTCAGTGTAGGAAAGGACTTTGGCACCTATGTGAACTGGAGGTCTGTTTCCACCAAAATATAAAATAGCTCTTGTTCTATTTCCAAGGCTTCTTCCCTCAGCTCAGGTAACAGAAAATTGTAGTATACCAGAGGGTAAGGCAGCATGTGAGGCTATTACAGCACGTTAAGGTCTTCATGCAAAAGTATGTGTTTAAGGTCAGTAATCACTTGAAAGACATCGGTCATGATGGTTTCTGAGTACTTCACAGCTACAGGAGACTTTTCAAATAACCATGGCATCTGTGACATGGGATAAAAACAAAGCAACTGAATACTTTGCTGAGTGGTGCAGTTAGCAAAGTTTCCAGTCTCTTCACTGCAGATGGCATTTGCCTGAGAAAGGTCACTTATTTATTTTATTTCTTTTATTACTGGTGTTGACTTTACTGGTCATGGTTGCCAAGAAGCACTGTGTTCCGGATGATTAGAGAATTACATATTTAGTAATGATTTGTAACACCCTATTACTTCTGACTTTTATCAATCACTGCTGGGAGGTATTCTGAATCCCAGGCTGATAAGTGACCTTCTGTGGCTGAAGTGAAGTTAAACAACTAGAGATAAACTAGCTAACTAGGGAGTGTAGTGAACCTACCAGCAAATGCAGTAGTCATCTCCACAGCAGGTGCAATTCTGAAATACAGAAATGAAAAGGGGGAAAAAAAAGGTGTGTTTTTCCTTAATTATTGATTTAGAAACAATGGCAATGTCTGTTAGAACTCCCTCATCAGAAAAACAAGAATCTGAACTACGTTCCTCTTGTGCGTATTTTACTTTCTGAAATATTGAAACTTTCTACAATCTCTTTAGCCATTTTATTTCTGCAGTAGTACCTTTTGTCTACCAGTATCATTCAGCCTCCAGAATGAACAGGAATGATGCACAATACAGTTTCAGCTTGTTCTTTGTTATGTGTACACAGGGAGTTTCATGTATAGGGACAGCACTTCAACTTTTCCATCTTGCAGTATCGTCAGAATAATTTAACAGCCAGTCCACCTCTTCTTCTACACTTGATGTGTCATTAACTTCTGTGTTCTTTGACACTGGCCCTCCATACTGCATGCTCTTCTCCATTCATATCCATTATAATTATCATTGTAGTCTTCTTGAATTTTGATTTCCATTTTTTTTTTTTGCCTTGTCTTGTCATCAGTCTCTTGTTTTTCTGGATTCCTACACTACCCTGTCTGTTACTCTGTGTAAATTCTGTGTGGCCAGTGGTAATGAGGCCTGTATCGCCTGTGTAAGTAAAGCTGTTTACTATCATGCTACATAGCATGGTTTAAAACTCATTACTGCTTCTAGTATTGAACAGTTCTGAAAAAAGTGTGCGTTCTTGCCTATCCCGTTGTCAGCCGGAGTCATGCTGCATCTTTCTTGTGTATTTCATGGTATTGATCAATTTCTTTGGATGTTTTCTTCTGGATAATCAAGTTCTTGCCAGTATCTGGCATTCTCCAGAATTATTGTTTCACTGTCTGCCCAGAATGTAAGATCAAGAGAATTGAAGAGAGATGCAAAAGCAAGACAAAGTCTCTAGTTAGTGATGAAAGACTTAAAGCTTTGGTAGCTGTTTAGCATGAAACGTATAGAAATGTTGTTGAGTGAAACGCAGCGTTAGAAACCTACATGTAATAGCCTAATCTGAGTTCTAGTTCTAAAAGTTCAGCTCTTTCTTTGGTTACAGCCTAACTGGGAAGAAATTCCTAACTTGTTACTATATGAAGTGCCCATTCTGAATGTATTTGCCACTCCCAGATCAGATGCTGAGATCTCTCTTGCACATTTAGGCTTCTCCCTGTACTGAATGCTTCAGCATATGCCAATGTCATGCATTGCCTTAGAGCCAGCTCTAACCTTGCTTTGAAGAGGGGGCTGATGTCAGGCTCAGGTCCACTTACACACTGATGGGCACCTATCAGGGCCTCTTCACTTAGATGATACTACCTGGAGAGGCGCAAGGTGAGGAAGTGTCAAAAAGACCTGAGTCAGTGTTAATTACAAAAACAGCAAACTGGTGATGGAGGATATGTGACTTGGCCTCTTACTCTTGAAACAAGACTGCTTCTCAATGTACAGTTTTGAATGCAGAAGATCTGCTTCCATGAAGAGCAATCTTCTTGTAAGTTTAGAATTTTTGTGCCATTAACAGCAGTCAAGCTATCTTTTCCAAGTGTTGCTTGTAGTGATAGATTAATCTCAAGAGGCAGATTTCCTGCCATTTAAAAATAAAATTATTCTGCTGAAAAAGGTACTTTTTAAAAATGCAAATTTGAAGCAGTGACTGCCATTTTTAAGAACAAAAGTTTTGGTTTTATGGATTTTTTCAACTTAACTAGTGTTTGCAGTAGACCACTTTGTAGGTCATCTCACTAGATATCTTAAGATGCTTTTGCACTTGCTTCTTATCAACTCATTAAGCTCTGGCCACAGAATACTTCTCTTGTTGTTTGAACAACATACGTTGAGTATTAATAGGTTTTTTCTGAGTGTTGAAATAAT
This sequence comes from Clamator glandarius, assembly GCA_033459285.1. Taxonomy (NCBI): domain Eukaryota; kingdom Metazoa; phylum Chordata; class Aves; order Cuculiformes; family Cuculidae; genus Clamator; species Clamator glandarius. The sequence goes on along the minus strand of JAUNZM010000117.1, from coordinate 480,971 downwards.
ATCTTAAAGCAAAAAAAATTTTTACTTACGTGTCTTGCCTGAAGTAACAAAACAAGTACCCTTTTTTTCAAGGGTTCTGATATCAGGTTATAAAACAATAGGGTATGTATAATAGACATTTTATGATTCTTCAGCTGAATGTAAGACTTCAGTAATAGGTATTTGTGATGTAGGTCATCTAGAGAAGTATTCACTCTCTCAGCAGTGTCTGAAGTGGGAAGGACCAGGTCTTGAAAAGACTTGAAACATAATTAAAAACAAGACAACAAACCAGCAAAGTAAAACAACACCTCCATGAATGACTCTGCACATCTTGGAGTTTAGGAAAAGTACAGCCTTCTGGGGAAATGCCACCTTTATAAGGGCTGCTAGGGGATTTGGGACTATTCAGGGGAGGATACCTTGCCTTTCAAATTTTCATGTCTTTCCCTGCTCAGGATGAGTAAAAGCAACAATAATGTCACCCTCCTACATTTTCCTTTGTGATTGCTTCAAACCATCTTTGTAACAGACTTAAAAGTGATGTTTGAACTGAAGGTTTAGCGACAGTACTGAGCTTTTGGGAAAGGAGCAGGACTGGGCTACTGTGTTAAACCAGAGTTGGCACGACCCGATTTCTGTGAACAGAGAAATACCTTTTTCAAAGGCTTGAGGATTTAAGACAAGTTTGAGAACAATACAGGATCACTAAAATAAGATTGAATAATGAGATGAGTGTCTCAGCTTATCAAAGCAGAAAGAACACAGAGTTCCAGGACAGCCGCACCCTATCCCCAGTGGGCAAGGGGTTTTTTTTGTTGGGTTTTTTTTTAACTCTGATAATATTCTTTTGCATCATTACCTGCTGGAATTTATTTGCTTCTTCAGAGTTTTGGAGCTGGCTCAAAAGAGCAGGAAAGATTTTGTAAAGAGGCATAGGATATCAAGCTGTATTTTTGAACAGCACTTGCTTGCTCTTCTGCTTTCAGTCAATGTTTTCTGGCGATATAACTCTTAAAAATTCTCAGATCAAATACAGTGCTGTAAAAAAAGATGTTTAAAAGCACCTATTTAGAATTTAAGTATTGCATGAGCAAATACATTTCTAGTGAATATATGCACCACCAAACTGGCATGTATAAATGGCAAATGTTTTTCAGCTTACTAAATGCTATTGGAAAATCTGACATAAAAAGAATAATTCTTTTCCAAAATAATTAGAGGTGTCTGAGGATCAGGGTAGGAGAGAGGTTAGCTAAAATGATAAAGCAAATCCTGTTAGATAGTTGTTAGATATCCCAGACTACAGTTGTTTCTTTCAACATCATGTTTAGAAGTTAAGAACTGTATTTAAAAAAATGATGGTCCTGGCTATATGGGTATAGCAAAGCAGGGAGTCCAATTAACGTGTAGGATATTGACACATAAACTAATTGAAGACTGCAGAAAGCACTAGTTGCTAAGCATTGCAAAAGTAATAGACATAATAAAGAATACCCTTTTATTATTTTCTTATATCCAGTGCAATATAATACCCTTTAGTACAACCCATTAGCTTGGTTAGTTTCATTAAGGCTCTGAAAGAAAAAACTAAACCATTTTTACAATGCTTTAACTCATTTGCATTTTAAGTGCTCCTTGCATGGACAAAATACTAAGATTGAAACTAAAAATATTGTTTAGGAGTACCTAAAATTAGTCCCGTAAATCGGCTATTCAGCATGTTGGTAAAAACTGTGAAGAAAGTGTGCAAATGATAACAAAACTGTGGGCAGTTAGCATTTCTGAACATCAAGGTACTTCCCAATAAATGTTTATTCTATGCATCCAAAGATCTTGTATGTTTGTATGTATTTAATATGGCAAGACAAGACTCCCTCCAGTAGTAACTGAAAGCTTTTTCCCTGTTGTGTCTGGAGGGGAAGCCAAGTGATAACGGGCCTCTGCATTACAGAATTTAAATACCATGAAACCTTGGCTTGTATTCCGTGTAGATATAAGATACTGAAAGTTGATCTGAATTTAAAGACATTTTAAAAATGATTGTTGCTCTAATGCATGATACAGATAGATGTATAAAGAAAACAGGAGAACACAGTGTAGATGGGTGAGCAAATCTCGTGTCTACACAGGCAGAGAAAATGCAACTTGTTCTGAATTGAAATTGCTTTGGTTTTCAATTTTGAGCTCCATCACAAAGCTTTTCTGCGAGCTTAGACAATTTGCTTCAACATAAAACTTCACGAGCACTGAGGTGTCTGCAAGCCCAAGTTACTCCAAAATTTCAGCTTCTGTTCTGCAGGTTTTCATCTGTACAAGGGGCTAGCACCCCTGTGCCTTGTGAGAGTTTGAGAGCAAGTTGGCTTCTCTTATGACTGAGCTGTATAATTAACAAGGGCAATATACACATGAACAGTCCTCAGCAGGAGGAGAAAGGAGAAACACTTGTGACTGTTAAATTCCTGGTTTTTTTCCTAGCTACTTGGAAAAGTAACAGATGAGGACCAAAAGAGGAGATGCGGTTGGAGTAAGAACGCAGAAGCACATAGAAGGGTTGGGGTTTTTGTCATTGTAGCCTTCTGGGAATCCTCAGGGGTGCTGTGAAGACAACTACACCTGCGCTACTCTGATGCAATATCTGTAACTTTCGTTAAGCTGAAGGTCTTGATTTGTATTTTCTCTTTGCAGGTATTTTTATGGTCCTTTCTCTCCTGTCAATTGTATATGGTGCCTTGCGCTGCAACATCCTGGCTATTAAGATTAAGTATGATGACTATGATGTGAGTGTGAAACCAGCTGCCTACCTCTGCATATTCATGTGGAGAAGCTTCGAGATTGCCACGCGAGTTACAGTGTTGGTCCTTTTCAGTTCTGTCCTTCAAATCTGGACTCTCCCTGTTGTGCTAGTGAATTTCTTTGGTTTTTTCTTCTACCCATGGATTCTCTTCTGGCAAAGCAAGTCCCCTTTTCCTGAGAACATAGAGAAGGCATTGAGCAGGGTCGGCACTACTATTGTCTTGTGCCTTCTCACCTTCTTGTATGCTGGCATTAATATGTTCTGCTGGTCAGCAGTGCAGGTGAAGCTCAATGATCCTGACTTAATTAACAAGTCCCAAAATTGGTACCGTCTGACTGTGTATTACATGCTGCGATTCATTGAGAACGCATTCCTCCTGCTGATGTGGTACATCTATAAAACTGATATCTACCTGTATATCTGTGCCCCGTTGCTGGTTTTGCAGCTCCTGATAGGTTACTGCATGGCTGTCCTCTTTATGTTGGTGTTCTACCAGTTCTGCCACCCGTGTAAAAAACTTTTCTCATCCAGCATCTCTGAAGGTTTGCTGTCCTGTTTCAAGTTCCTCTGCTTTATTTGCAAGCCTCACAAAACCACTGTACTGACGAACAAGGCAGGGGTGAAATCTCCTGAAAATACTGATGAAGCATGGAGCAGTAGCAAGACAATAGATTCTCAAAAGGGGAATCCTCATCAAAGTGTTTCTTCCAATGCCTAGTACAACTGGAAGCACGTAGGTGCCTTTGGAAGGTGGCAGATCACCTGCTGGGAATGTTGTGTATCTTGGACATTGTGTCTTGTGGATGGGATTTCTTTCTTACAGATGTAGCACTGCATGACAACTGACAAGCCTAACTTAATGGAAAACTTAGTGTATGAGTATGTGTATCTCTGTGTGTTTGTGTATGGAAAACAATTATTGTTTCTAGACTTCTCTTCGAGAGTGTTTTGCACAGAGGTTTATGATCACATGCAAATTTTGGAAACATTATAGGAGACATCATTTAGAAACTGGCCTGGTGCTCATCTTACTCAGGAAAGCTGAGGATGGAAGGAAATGCATTTTATTTCAGATAGGATGTCATTATGGCATGCCACCCTAGCATGGAAACAGAGCATAAACCTTGACTATATATTGACTGTAGCTGTGGTCTGCTTTGATCAAATTGCAGGCTTTTTTACACTCTAATGAGTGTAATAAGGTAATATTTTTCTCTGTGTTATAAGAGTCCGATTTCTATAATGCACTGTAGTGTAGGTTGCCAAGAAACAGCCAATTAGCCAGCACTAATACTGAAATGCAACCATTACTAAGAGCAGATTGGGCAGAGGGAGGAGGCTTTGCACTAGTTTACCCTTCATATTTGTGGCTTATAGCAAGGGAATTAAATTTAATACATTAATTGCGATGTTCTGGGATAGCTCATTTTTTGAACGTTACAATTTGTCCAATACTTTGTGATGTTCTGGTATTAGGATGGAGTTCACTTTATATAACTTCAGCTATCTAGAAGTTGGGCAGATAGTGTGAACTGGTCATGTAGGTGCTTTCCAGAGCACATCTCCAGGGAGTAATTCAACCCGCTTAAAATGTTCTCTAAGGCAGGTGTTACAAATCATTCTGTGGAGATCTATTACTCAGTGTTAACCAGAAGTCTTGACAATTAGTTTTGACTGTCTGTCTCCCTTTTAGATGGCTGAGATTGGGAGATGACCACTAGCTGGATTGTCAGGGGGTTTGTAGTACACCAAGCAGGCAACTCAGTGACTTGTTATGTTAGGGTAGAAGGCACTGAGTCCTCCTATTTAGTTCACTATCTGCAGTTCAGAATCCTTTGATGACTTTAGCTTGAAGTATCACAGGCTTGAAGTCTGAAAGAGGAAATGGAAATCACTGACTTTTTCTTCTATGCACTGTATTACCACAAATATATGTTTCTGTATTTTGCAAGTTGCTGAAAAAGCTTTAGCAGATGAACTCCCAAGAATGTAGTGGAAATACACAAACCCAACTGTATTTTCAAAAATTAAGTGAAAACCTTTGCACTTTGTTTGCTTAGCACCTTGCATTTCTCTTAAGTTTTATACATGGCTGCTAGCAAAAACAAATAATGAATGACCCAAGGCACCTGCTAGTGTCCTGAGATTAGCCTCCATCTTATTGTCATGGAGGGTGTGAAGTTCTTCAGTAGGGATGACATCAGTATAATTGTATTAGAAGTGTCTCAAGTTTAGGTCTAAAGTAATTTATAATTTCGTTACACTGTCACATGCAGTTCTGCAAAGAGCTAAGCTGTTTTTATTCTTTTATTTACTGCACTGTAAATTAATGTCTTCATACTTCAGTTTTATAATGGAGTTAGTGTTTATATTTTGCTTAATATATGTCTGTGTGTGGTATGTATATGTAGATCTTATTAAATTATTGGGGGGTGATAATGGGAATTTTTGGGCTGAACTTGCCATGGGAATGTACCTCACATATCCGGGGAAGACACCTAACCATTCTAATTTCTCGGTGAGGAGCACAGAATAGTGAAGCGACTTCTTGAAGACACTACAGTATTTCTCTGTACTTCTGTATGTAGAAGTACAGTATAGTATTTCTCAGTACTTTTCTAGATGTAGGAGAGTATTTCGGATTTCTTTCAGCACTGAGTCAAAGGAGCAAGTGATAGTGTCACCTTTGCTTCATGGGGCCAAATTTTCAGGTGTTCTTAGATAAAACTGAGTATCTAAATTTACGGTTGGATACTCATCAGTAATCAGGGAATTATGATTATTGCCTGTCTATGGATGTACCTGGGCCTGAAATGTTAGTCTTTAAAAAAAATTGTGACTTCTTATGTAGAAGTACTTCGCATCTAAAGAGAGAGCTCTGAAATGCTTAAAGCAGACTTTGAACGCTCAGATGATGGTGCAGTTGTGATTTTGCCATTTGGAAACATTGAAATCTTCACAAACCTCAGCCAGTGAAAAGCTTGTGCTACAGTGAAGTCAGTGGCAGGAGAATTACACAGAGAAGAGTCCAGCGTGTAATCAAAATGAATATGATTTAACTTAACATACCAATGGTGAAGGCTACTGTATATGCATATTTTTAGAGTGTGTGCCATATTACTTCCTATTTTTATACCAATCCACTGAAGTGCATGCATAAGGAACTGGATATTTAAATCACTGCTATAAGAGCCTAAAAAAAAAAAAAAAAGGAAGATTTATATGGGTCATATTACTGTTACATGGGTTTGCCTTAGTTGTGTAGACTAACCAAATACATTCTAAACACTCCGTCAACATGAGGGTCATTGCTTTTGTGATGCCTCGTGTCACCGCAGCATGGAGTGCAGATGAACTGACAGTATTGCAGCTGTGCTGCCGTTGCTGGTAGAAAGAAGGTGTCACCGGGAGTCGTGGAGACAAAGACATTCTGTTAAGACCAGTGTTATGAAGGACAAGCTTATTGTTCTGAAGTGCGCTTTAATGCTAGCAGAAGCAGTTTTGCTCAGGATAATGACAGTCTAGACCCTATTGTTATCAGTACACCCAGTGGCTGCACTGATGGGGTAGTACTAGCTACAAAGGATGTATGTGTATGAATGAGTGATCTCTTGTGGCAAGTTTACTGTGATTTTATTCTACTCTATGAATGTTGGAGGCATATGTGTTCAATGGAAGGCTGTATGACTACTATTAAAAACCTCACTGATCTGAGTAGTCCTGAGTCACACAAAGGATTGCTCAGTAAAGATTATTTATGTGTATAAAAGTATGCAAGATCTGATACGTAGGAGTTCTTTTATATGTGTAAAATGAAACAAATTAAAATGTTGAAATACTCCCTTAAATTGTGTTGATATCAGTTCTTAGTCTGCTGCTTTCAGAAATCCAAGTGAAAGGTTATGTAGTACGCTGTCATCTTCTACCACACAGCAGGAGAAATGTTTTCAAGCCGATGTGACAGAAGAATTACCTATGCTTGATTTGGGAGTTCCTTACCTCCAACCACTGCTGCTTCCAATGTTGTTTAACTAGTTGAAGTCTCAGCAGACAATTTTGTAGGAGGCAGGCAATTTAAGAGACCAATGTTACATGGAACAGGATCATTACAGATTAACTGTTCTCATCCTGAAAATAAATAGTTTGTTTATATTTGGAATCAAAAAGAAATCAATACCCTGTAAGGATCTTTTAGCTTTTTTATTTCTGCACACTTGTTTCATGCTCATCTGGATTTACTGTGAGCTTTTCTCTGACCTTGGGAATAATCAGCAAAATCTATCGTGAGGAATATTGTGCAAGCACATGAAGGCCTTAAAAAAAAATATTTATTACATATATATATAATATATGCATATTTTATAAATAGAGGTGTAAATAGATATATTGTAACAAGTTGTAATGTATGCACATGACCTAAATGAGGAGCAGTGAGAAAGGGTTTTAGAAATCCTAGTGGCAAGGGACACCACTATCTGCTAGTAAGAGCTGTGCTCCCTAAAACACAGAATTAATTAATCCTTTCTTACAGACATTTTTAATCTCAAGGGAGGATTTTTTAAAAAGTGTCCAGCATATATGTATTTTTTAATCAAATGTAGATTAAAACTTCAATGACAACATCCAGATTTAGGCACAATGTTGTTAACTTCTGTTTTCAACGTGGTTTCTGAAAGAAAAGCTTATATGACCACACTGTTTCTCCATCAGCCTTGTTCTCCCCAATACATATCAAACTGACTGGACACATTACATTTTTCTGAGGGCAGATATCTAAGGAAACAAGAGGTATATACAAGCTAGCTTTGTGAAGACTTATCAGCTTCCAGGACGAGGTGATGGGAACTGATAAAATGATCCCACTGATAAGAAATATTTCAACATGACCTTCTTGTTGACCACATGAGCAAGTCAAGCATTCAACACATCTTAGATGTTACAAACCTCTGTGTGTCACTCAGTAATCCACATACGTGCTTCCTTCTGCCCTTAGCAAGAAACAGAACTAGAAGTTGTGAGGATGAAGACATACAGAGGGGAAGAGCAGGAAGAAAACATCATGAAGTCATTGAAGGTAATGGGGGACACTTCAATTTAAAGGATCAGTATGGCCTCTACAGGACATTCTATTTTCTGTATTGTTCCATTAATTGCAGAACTAAAGTCAAAATGAAAGGGAAGTACTTCAAAATGACATTATGAAGTTTACTGATTCTCTCCCTTAGATGAATGAGAACTTCATACCCTGGTAAAGAAGAACAGTTTTATCATTTTCTGGGTTACCTAAAGTTATGAGGAAAATCTCTTGCCACTGTAATTGTTCTACAGAAGTGTCTGGTTTTCAGGTATGAAAATTTCACCTTTTGGATGTGAATGCTGCAGTGTATAATGGCTTCTAATCACAGACTAGTGTAAACACATCCAAGCAGGGAACATGCTAATTAGTTTGATGTTGCTCACCAAGATTCTTCTGGAATAACGTTATAGTTGCAATAAATTGGCCCTGAAGGTGAAAACTGATTTCACAGAATCACTAGGTTGGAAAACACCCCTCAGGATCATCAAGTCCAACCATTCCTATCAACCACTAAACCATGCCCCTCAGCACCTCATCCATGTGTCTTTTAAACACCTCCAGGTATGGTGACTCAACCACCTCCCTGGGCAGCCTGTTCCAGTGCCCAATGACCCTTTCCATGAAATTTTTTTTCTGCTGTCCAGCCTGAACCTCCCCTGGTGGAGCTTGTGGTCATTCCCTCTTGTCCCATCCCTGCCACTTGGGAGAAGAGGCCAGCAGCCTCCTCTCTACAACCTCCTTTCAGGTAGTTGTAGAGAGCAATAAGATCTCCCATCAGCCTTCTCTTCTCTAGGGTAAACAACCCCAGATCCCTCAGTCGCTCCTAGTGAGAATTGTTCTCCAGCCCCTTCAACAGATTTAATAAACTAAAAGCAGCCTCTTGAACATGTTCTGTACCTTGACATTTGTAATTGCTTAAGTTCCTGTCTTGATACAGCAAGCATAGTGACAGGGAATAAATGTAACAGACATTAACTTCTGAAAATTCTTTCATCCAGTATTCTTTTCATCTGATTAATGTGCCCTGTCAGTACAAAGGTTTAATCAGCCACAGGAAGATGATCAGGGATAGATTCAGATGGAGGGCAATGCCAGAGGTAGTCAAGGTGAAGATCAATTCATATTTGGCTTCTAGAGTGTGAGCTAAATATCAAAACAGCAGCACAGAACCTTGCATGCAAAATATCAGTAAGGTATGCACTGAACATAGCAGCTAGCAGAAGAGAGAAGTGCTTGCCATTGTTTTAATTTTGCAGTTGGTGGCCCTTTTAACACCAGTTATGTTCTTTAGATTACACATTGTACTAGTCCTCCTTCCTTTCTGCTGCTTGATGGTATCATTTTAAATAAAATTTAAATATAATTTTAAATTTGAGGCACAACAACCCTAAGCAGAGCTACAGACTAGGAGAAGCCTGGCTGCAAAGCTGCCAGGAGGAGAAGGACCTGGGGGTATTGGTTGACAGCCGACTGAACATGAACCTAGCTGCATTTTCCAGTAGGGCTGCACTTTAGAGCCAAAATTGCATGGTGGTGAAAAAGGACTTAAGTCATGGAATGTGTCAACTTTTCATTGCCATATTGTAAATTTTAACAATGCTAACCAGCACAGTAATTCAAAAGCATGCATAAAAAAATTAGAATGGAAAGGAGATTTTCAAATAGGAGAAGCATCACTTTTGGACCCACAAGGAAAGCAAGGGAGTCTTACAACCACAGAGTAATTAGGTGTTTATTAAATATTTTCCATTTTGTTTTTGGATTATTGTGGGCTTTAACCTCCTTTACTTGTTATTTTTTAATGCAGCAAGGAGAAAAAAGACCAAATGAGAGAAAAATATTTTACGAAACCTGCAGATGTATATAGGGCAGCTCAGAAACAGATGCACCTGGGTTTATCTATTGGTGTTCTCTGAAGTGCATGGTGCAAGCCCCAGTAATGAGTCCAAGTACAGCCAGACAGTGTATCTACCTCAGAAACTCAGAGGGTCTCCATGATATAAACATAGCCTAATTTTTTTTAAAAATATCTTTTTTTCTGTTTAAATACTAGCATAGCCTGGTTTTGGCTCTACATCTCAGCACAAGCCAGTAATTTCCATGCTAATGGTCAGAATAAAAATACTACCACTGACACAATACATGAGTTTGCTTAACTGATTCCACCGACCTTATGCGTGTAAAGAAAAACAATGACCTGTGCAATATATCTGAGAGTTTGTAACACCACGATGCAGCTGGCTGGTTCTTGCTTGGGTCATGTGTTCTTCAACTCACAAGATGTGATGCCCTGAAAAATCAGTGTCTGTTCTTTACAGAAAGATAAAACGAAACTGGAGAATCCTGAGACATTGAACATGCTGTCTTATTCATGGTGACTTGGCTGCTAACTTCAGAAATGAACCACACTACTTCAGAGTAAGAGGAAAGTGAAAACATTGCAGGTTGTCAGATGGGGACACGCAAGGAACGTAAGTGAAAAATTACTTCTGCCTTGCCATGAAATATGGACCTCAGTAATGATGTTGTGCCATAAAGATTGATAGTAAGGCAAATTCAGGGAAGGCTAAGGAATGCTGTACTACTAACTTATCAAACAGCTCAACTGCTGATTAACCTGACTCGTCAGTGTAATTCACTATTGGTACAAAATGAAATGGAAGACCCCAAGGGCCCCAAGCAGAAGTCCATTACCAACCACCTATAAATCACTTGTCCTATAGCAATCAAGGGCTTATGTTTGAGCTGCTGTCTTAATAACCCGTACATCACCATTCTTTCCAGGGTACAACAGCAAATGAGCAGTTGTCTCTTGGAGCAAGAAAAATAAAACGTAAAAAAAATGGCATGGGAAGATTTAGTAATAAAAGATCTAAAATTTAAAAAAACATAAACTGTCTGTGGTCTTAAGTATAATTCACAAGAAATTCTAGTGTACTAGAAAACTAAATGCAATATTAGCATGTTTCCATTTGTATGGAAAGGATGTATTGGCAAAGGATGATTCATCAGACCTTCCCTGCCAGTTAGTACAAATCTCAGTGAAGTAGAATGGTGTCCCAGAACACAAAAGAAAGTGGCATACATCGCTGTGATTAACAATCAAAAGCTCTAATTTTGATTAAGGAGGACACAGCTCCTTTAGCTTTGGCAGAAAACTATGCAAGAAAACGGTCTCTTAAATCCAACTGAGAAAGGACTGAGGTATCTCCAGCCTATTGCTGCTCCCATGAAAGCATGAGCAGTGGAAGTAGCAAAACAGCATTAAGAAAGAGAACAAATAAATAATATGGTGGAAACTGTATTCCCCAGACTAATTCATTAATTTTCATTTCATTTTTAGTAGTGGTTTCTCTGAAAGTGCTAAAAATGTATTACAGGATGGAGGGAAGTAGGTATGTATGAAGTGCTGTCAACAATCTTGCAACAGAAGGCTTCAGAAGCTGTTACTGTCATGGTAACTCAGCCTGGAAAAAAGTAATTCCACTTCAAAACCCAGATTGTGTCATTTGTGCCTTCACTAAGGTTTCCAATGAGATCAATGGATGACTCCAAGCTTCCCTTGAGAGTAACTTAAGCAAGGTAAGGCTTTGCAAGCTACTGTCAGACAAGTGTCCGGTTTTCAGGGCAAATCCAGAAGTAAAAAATCTTTATCATGACAAATGAATGAAGGGAAACATACAAATCCAGTGATTGCATGGCTGGAGCAGTATAACTCTATATTAAGAGGCATTTTAAGTATGATTTAGCAGCATATAGGCTTCCTGTCAGGTCTTGGCACAGAGATAAACCACATTTTAGTAATATAGCTGAAGGATAATTTTTAAGCAAAAGCTTTAAGGACAAGCCTGTTCCTTGGTGCTACAGTTCATTCTATCACATTATCTTACTTAGACAGGTGCAATAAACATGACATTATTCCTTTGTGTTTCCCCTGCTGATACTACTGAACACTAAAAATCCTCAGTATAGACAGGACTGAGCCAGAGGCTGTATCTGCCAGGTGTCTGGTCGAGGGCAGGCATCTGCTAACTGTGAACCGGGTCACCCCGGTGCTGAGGACTGGAAGAGAGAAAAATCAGTAAAAATATCTCAGCACGCATTTGTATTTTCTAAGACGAACTGCAGCAGTGGAAAGTAATATAGACCTCTGTGGGTAGGGTGTAGACACTATAGTGTTCACATCTGGTTAGATGTTCTGTGTGTGAAGTGGGGGATACTGGAATACTTTTATAGCTCTTTCGTTGTATTTATGCAGTTTCTTCTACTGTTGTGACATGAACACCCAGCAAGCCAGCAGATAAAGCTGTATTGGGGTGTGTATGGGTTTATCTTAGACCTAGGATTACAAACGTTTCTTTGAAATGTTGGGGTTTGTGTCCATATGCATCCTCCCAGGCTGCTTCCCTCTACAATATAATGCAGGCAGCCAAGTCATGAATCCAACTCTAGCCACAAGAAAAAGAGACTAATTTTCAAAAGCTGTTTTTTGAAGTCAAAGGTGAGAAACAGGTGATGAGAGTGGAGCAGCAGGGAAATCCTAGCACAAGGCAGCTTGCCTCTCTTTAACACCAGAAGGCCTGTGATGGGTCAAGTCTGCTAGATTTTCAGATCCATCAGGGAGCATGTAGCTGCAAAAGTCAGCAGTGGGCCATACGTGTGGGAGCCGAGACCCTGGGGGAATGGGTGACAAAGCAACAGTTTCAGTTAAAAGAGAAACTGTTGTCTGGAGATTGTAGGCCATGGTGGCCAGTAAATTGATACTGGGCTGATATTTGGCCTATTTTACATCACTGATTTCATTCTTGTTTCTGACCTAAAATATTTCCTTGTGGAAGTACTTATCCCTGAATGGTAAATTAGCATTTAATACAAAATGAAAACTTAAGTTTACTGGCAGTGGGCTTGTCTTCTTCCTCACCTTTCAGAGGTCTTTTAGACAGATTTCAAAGACTTCATAGTGCCTTTAGAGGTGCTGCATTTAGCCTAATGAATGAAAATATGCCCCGACAGACAATTAAGAAAAAAATACCTTGTCCCTTATCACTGCATTCCACCCTGCATGCCATCCTTGGGAGCAGAATGACAAGGTCTCTCCCCCGACAAAAGCACAGCAGATTCACTGACAGAATTAGTCCAGAGACTGCTGCAAAAGGCAATATGCGCAGACCCACACAGATCTCACTCCTCTGTGCCTGGTCCAGTCTAACACCAACTGAGCAGACCACTCACCTCATGCATTTATAAAGGGACTCCTCTCGGCACAGCACATTCTTGGTCATGGGCTGCTAAACCACATGTCTGGCAGGCTGTGAGCCAGCTCACATATTCCTAATTCACAGAATCATAGAATTACTAGGTTTGAAATGACCCACAGGATCATCAAGTCCAACCATTCCCATCAATCACTAAACCATGCCCCTCAGCACCTCATCCAGCCATCTTTTAAACACCTCCAGGGAAGGTGAATCAACCACCTCCCTGGGCAGACTGTTCCAATGCCTAACGACCCTTTCTGTGAAGAATTTTTTCTTTATCTCAAGCCTGAATCTCCCCTGGCAGAGCTTGAGGCCATTCCCTCTTGTCCTGTCCCCTCCCTCTTGTCCTGTCCCCTGTCACCTGGGAGAAGAGGCCAGCACCCTCCTCTCTACAACCTCCTTTCAGATAGTTGTAGAGAGCAACAAGGTCTCCCCTCAGCCTCCTCTTCTCCAGGCTAAACAACCCCAGATCCCTCAGCTGCTCTTCGTAAGGCCTGTTCTCCAGCCTCTTCACCAGCTTCGTTGCTCTTCTCTGGACTCGCTCCAGAGCCTCAACATCCCTCTTGTGCTGAGAGGCCCAGAACTGAACACAGAATTCAAGGTGCGGTCTCACCAGTGCCGAGTACAGAGGGAGAAGAACCTCCTTGGAGCTGCTGGTCACGCTGTTTCTGATACAAGCCAAGATGCCATTGGCCTTCTTGGCCACCTGGGCACACTGCTGGCTCATGTTCAGTTGCTGTCAACCAACACCCCCAGGTCCCTCTCCTCCTGGCAGCTTTCCAGCCAGGTTTCTCCCAGTCTGTAGCACTGCACAGGGTTGTTGTGCCCCAAGTGCAGGACCCGGCATTTGGCCTTGTTAAACCTCATGCCATTGGACTCTGCCCAGCAGTCCAGCCTGTTCAGGTCCCTTTGCAGAGTCTCCCGACCCTCCAGCAGATCCACACTTCCACTCAGCTTGGTGTCGTCTGCAAACTTGCTAAGGGAGCACTCGATGCCTTCATCCAGGTCATTGATAAAGGCATTGAACAGGGCTGGGAATTGTGGAAGCAGTGATGCAAACATTTGTCAGAAACGATACAGCTTTAAGGGATCTTATTTGGAAGCGCAGAGGTGGGCTGTTTGATATCTAGGAGTCCCTCCCCAGACCTGATTCTGAACTGCTGGTTTGAAATGGGGTCTGGCAGCAGTTCAGAACTGAAAGAGAGAGGGAAAAGCAGGGAAGAGGTTTGGAACCGATGTAGGGATGCGATAAGAAAGGGGACAGGCGGGCAGGTGCAGGCGGTGGGAAGTTCTGGGACAGGACGAGCTCGCCTCCTCCCGCTCGCTCAGCCCAGCCGGACCCCGCGCGAGGCGGCGGCTCCAGGGCCGCTGCCCAGCAGGGGGCAGTGCCGAGCCGCGCCGAAATTCCCGCCGGCCGGCTGTGGGCGGGGAGAGCCCTCGGAGAGGTAAGGGCATAGCAGAAACCTGCCCTCCCTCTCCCGTCTTTCCAGATGTTTTCTTGAGTGGAAAATTGATGGCCGACAGCTTCTCTCCAGGCAGAGAATCACAGAATCACAGAATCACCAGGTTGGAAGAGACCCACTGGATCGTCGAGTCCAACCATTCCCACCAATCTCTAAACCATGGCCCTAAGCACCTCATCCACCCTCACCTTAAACACCTCCAGGGACGGTGACTCAACCACGTCCCTGGGCAGACTGTTCCAATGCCTAACGACTCTTTCCGTGAAGAATTTTTTCCTTATCTCAAGCCTGAATCTCCCCTGGCGGAGCTTGAGGCCATTCCCTCTTGTCCTGTCCCCTGTCACTTGGGAGAAGAGGCCAGCTCCCTCCTCTCCACAACCTCCCTTCAGATAGTTGTAGAGAGTAATAAGGTCTCCCCTCAGCCTCCTCTAAGAAATTTACCCGGGGCTGCCCCAGGCGTGTGTAAAGGTGATGGATCTGAAGCCGTGGAATGAGGAGTCCAGCTGCCCAGAGAGCAGCAGAAACATTATAGCTGTGTTTCAGTCCCAGAGCCGGAGTAGCTCATAGTCTAGATCATAAAGCCTGGTATCTTCCTGAATGGCTACAAATTGGGCTGCTCTCCCTCGGTTCCCTGCAAAGCCAGGTTGGTTTGGCCTCTGGCTTTATGCACAGGAGGTTATGCTACTGTAACTTTACTCCAGCTCTACCTGAAAACTACCACCAGCTTAATAGCAGTTTCCATCTGTACTCAGGGTGGTGGTTCTTCCTTCCAATAGCATGGAAAAGTGCAGCCATTCTGGCCTCTTCTGTTCAAGCCAAGACTGATAAGGCCAATAGCGTGTGGATCATACATGGATTTTTTTGACTACAGCACGTGGAACACTCATGATCGTTGCAATAGGCAGTGTGAGGAAGTACCGGAGCAGTGTTACAGTGTAAAAAAAAAAAAAAAAGACTGAAAGTTCTGCAGTCCTCGTTAGAGACTCACTGGTTGATTTTTGGTTTGTTTTTTCTTTTTTTTTTCCTGGTTTGGATCTATAAGCTTTTCTGCCCTCATTTCAGCTTTGCATCATTTATCTTGTAAAGAAAACAGAAAGAGTAGGAGCGTCAAACTGTGTCATTCCTCTAAATGAAGGCAAGTGCGTACAGTGGCAGCTTCAGGCTGTGCATGGAGGAAATCCCTTCAGGAAAGACAGTTTGACAAGTTTCTTGTTTGCGTCTTCCTCTTTGCTGTAAAATCAAGGGAAAGTTGATAAAAAAGCACAGCATTCAAAATAAAGTTTTCAGCCTACTAAATGAAAGGAGCTAATTGAGGTGTCTCTCCTTGGCTTTCCTTCTGCTGTATGGGAAGGAGCTCAGCAATCTCAGCTCAACAGCATCCTCAGCAATGCAGCAACTGGATTTATTTCACTCTGTTCTTATCACTTTCTCTTTAGGGGTTTATACATGCAGAAATTTACATTTCCCGTTTGAGGAGGCAGGTGTGAAACAACTGGTCCTGTTGCAACTATTTGACATTAAATTTGTACACGGAACACTATTGCACAGAGCAGGGGAGGAACTAAGTTAATTTCTGAGTAAGGGGGTAAATTACTGCAAGGAAATGCAGAACTCCAAGACCTGCATACTTTTGCAAATCTGTCATGCTTCAAAAGGATCACTGTTCACTGAACTTCTCAGTGTAAAGAAGGATGAATAATGCTGTGTGTGATCAGCTAACTTGAAAGATATTTTAGAAGTAGAATGAAATAGTGTAAAATTTTTTTTCCATACTTCAGTTTTACACACTCCTACATAATAACACACAGCCTCGAATGTTGTTTTACTTGTACAGGATGCATTTTTTATATTAGACTAAAGTACAAAACTTGCAAGTCTTCATAATATTCTGTCAATGATGTTTCACTCATTCAGAAGGTGAAAGCACCAGAGCTACTTCGGGATGATGCTTGGGTGGTTTTGGTATCAGTTCTAATCACACCTGTCTCTTGCTGCAACCAGGAAAAGTTTGCTGTGTGTTGTCGCATCACTTTTGAAATTAATGGAAAAACTTACAAACATCAGGGAGCATCAGAACTCAGCAGCTGTGGAAGGCCCCAGTTCCCCATCCCTTTCTTTTAGTTCAGACAATGCAGATCATCTATGTGCATTTGATGAGTGCTTGGCTGGGAGTAGTTGAAATATATTGTGATTCATGGCCTGTATTCAGGCTGTTAAGAGGTTGTCAGACTTGGTGACTGCTGTGACTAATGTAATCAACCCTTTGTGAGTTTGAAACCTCCTGAGCCAATAAATCCACATTCAGGTGACTCTGGTGCCCGATGGGCTTCAAGGCAAGCTCAGAACGTCCTGGATGACTGCACTTGCTCACCTCAGAGAAGCTGTAAGTAACTTAACCTAAACTAAGGGGCAGAAAAAGACAATGAGAGCACTGGCATGTCTGGGCAGGGAGAATGGTCTAGTTTTCACAGCAAAAATAGACATCCACAAATCAGAACTGCACCCTCTCCTATCTTTCTCCAACCATTCTAGCTGTTCAGCTCTCAAAGGCTACCTCCATAAACTAAAATATGTGGAGCCAAGCCCTCTGCTGACACTCTTTTGGGACAGCACTGATATCATATGACAGCCTGGCCCATCACAGAGCCGGTCAAGTGAGGTTGCTGCAAACCCCACTTAACAGGTTTTGAAGACTTCATTTACGCTTTCAGTTACTGAAGCCTGTGAGGTGTCGATTTGTGAGGGTCTTTAAGCAAGGAAAAGGAAGGAATGTAAAAGCCATTATGGCAGCGTAGAGGGAGAATTTATCCAATCTCAAAGAAAAGGAGAGGCCGGGCTGGAAGCTGTTCACTGCATACACGCCCCTGAGATGAGAATACACGGGCACAGTGGGAGGTTACTGTTACTGCATACGCGCCCCTGAAACAAGAATACATACACAATAAGAGATTGCTGGAATCTATCAGAACATAATATGAATACAGTGAATGTATCCCTAGACCAGCCAATAAGATTGCAACCAATAATTCTGTTTGTGCCTGCTTCTACTATAAATGTAACTCCACAGGTACAGCCGGGGTCGCTCCCTTTGAAGAGCGTCCCTGGCGGCCAGTCTGTTTTTTTAACCTTCTTGCTCAGGAAAATAAATTTTGTACTTTATTTTTGTACCAGCTTGCCATGCCGTCTCGTTCTTAGATCTTGGACCCTAACAGATTAAAACACTGCCAGTGCTGCCTGTGTGAGGAGGTGAAGGACTGTTGCTTGTTCTGTTTGGTATCTGAGCTGTTAATTTTATACGTCTCAAGAAGGAATATAAGTGCAGAAGTCACCTGTATGATTCAGGTAGCTGTGTTTGTCTACTTGTTTTAGAAAAATGTGGAAATGTGTAAGTTTTCTTCTGTAATTGATGTTTGTTCAAGTTATGTCACCATATGGAGGCCGTATTCCACAAGAAATTCTATATTGGAAGTAGAGGTCAGAAGAGAACACAGGCATTCACCTCAGCTCTCCTCATCTTTGCTTTCACATCGGGACCAAATGTCTCATCATTACAAGAATCAGGCCCTAAGAAAGCAAGTTTCTAAGAGAGTCCAGAGTAAGGTAGGCTACGCCAAGTCACTTTGCTGACATGTATGAGTCACAAGGGCTTTATGCCACCTCTCCAGCTCTTGCCCTCACTGACAGTTCAGCATCTTGCTCTCAGCTGTAGATCAGATTAGCATTTACTGTGGAGGGCAACCTTCAGCTGTAAGAACATGATGAGAACCTTGCTATTTACTCCAGTAGGTGCACAATCAGGCCTCTGAAAATGTCTCTGTGCTCAAAAGCTGTCAGCATGGTGCAGGGCTATGCCAGGCTCACTCAGGCTTTTCAGAGCCATGAAATCCTGCAGGGTTCAACAGGGGGTTGCAGCTCTGGCAGAGAGACCCCACAGCTCAAACTGCCCTGCTGTTGCTTTCTCAAACCTAAAAAAGATTTTGAGAATACCATACATACACACATACCCGTCACCTCTTTTGAAAGGAGGCAGACTGGTATCAGTTACTTTGTGAGATCTGTATTGCTGTGGCACTGTGGGTGGAATACAGAGGAAAACAAGCCAGTGGGAGGCATATCATGACAACTTGCTCCTCCCTAGGGCCTGGATCTTGCTGAAGGATGGTCCCTTTTAATCCCAAAGCTTCCTCCAAGCTACTATTTTGCACTATTTATTACAGGTTTGAGAACTGTGGCCACTTGAGGCAAAACATACAGAAATCATTAAACTCAATTTTTTATATTTTTTTAAATAAATACACTTTGGATACATATCCTCTGGCTTGTAAGCTCTAAGATACATTGGACAATTTCCCGTATTTTTCTCTCTAATCACAAAAGCAAAACACTTGATTTTTTTTTTTAATATGGTGACATGGTTCCTGGGACTGAGGACTGTGTGAGAGTGCAAAATATGAGAAATAACCTATCTAGTGACAGATGTCCTCAGTACTAGGCTGAGTAGAGTGGAAGCAGCAAGGTGCACATACGTTAGACAAGAGGAGTGTTAAATTACATTTGGAATCTTCTGTGGACATTGAATTACTGGAAGAGTATTTCTAGTGATTATTTATCAAACAGAATCAACAGGAATGGCAGCTCAGACCTAAGGTGATAAAAAAAAAAAGGACAAGGTTGAGAAGAGATAACTCTCCTGTGTATTCTATATTACATTTCAGCACTGAAAGTTATATAAAGCAGCAATATATTTTTAGCAGGAAACATGACCAGTTATGTTATTTATTTTTTTTTCTTCTGCATCACAAGGGGGTAAATAGTCTTTTCCAACATTTTATTCTTATTTGAATTATGAAAAGTTATATGTAAAGATGGTTGAAACATTTGAAACAGAACTATGGACATGATTCAATGGTTAACTTATTTCCTAAATGAATGAGAAAGGAAACAGGTTGCTGCAAGCTTCTGCTCTCACTTCCTTATGAGAGAAGACATAGACGCTGTTCCAGAAAGAACAGGGCCATTGTGCACATTCATCTCAGGCAATCATGGGTAACTGGGTGGAGAATGAAGGACTGTCCATCTTCGTTGTTGTAAGTACATTTTTGTAATTGTAATTTGGTTCTAGTAAAATGTTCTACAGAAAGTTGTACTAAGCAGATCTCATTGTGCCAGTGAAGGATGCATGTGATTACTTAGAAACTAGGGCAGCAAGTACAGTGAAATGCTTCAAGAGAATAATTTTTAAGGAGCTCTATCTGGTATCTTGATTGCTGCAGGCTTCATTGTCAGCTAAGAAGTGATCATATGTTAACTTTCATTTGTGTTTTTAGGTATATTTAAGTATCTGGGTTTTTTGGATGCAACAGTGACTTAAAACAAATAACATTACATTTCACTTAACCATGTGCATTTCAACTTTTATAAACAAAAGTTTGTGCAACTGAAAGCACATTTTCTTGATGGTGCAGAATTTGTATTTGAGTCAGATTTCAGAATTTAGAGCAACAATTCTTTAATTCTTCATCAAGACAACTAGTATTTGAACTGCATTTGTAGACAACTTGCATAGAATAGCTGTGAAGATAAGTTAAATTAATTATGAGCAAAATTTAAAAATACTGAAAGTCCCAGTCACATTTACAAGTGCTAAAGAGCAGTTTTCCTTGGGGAAAGCTTAGGCAGAAGTTAGGTTTTTTTTTTTCTTCACAGTGTGATAAATTTCTATATACAATTTTATATAGATATATGAATAAAAACATATATAACACAAAAATGTAATATCAGTTAAGGGATTGTTGCCAAGCACGGTTAGTATATGTAACTACTGAGAGAAAGAAAACCAAGTGGGAGAACTTTCTATATTTGTGGTGACTGGAATGTGAAAATTTTTATTCAGAAAGGTATTTCTTCTGCTATGAACAATTGAAACTTACACATTACCTTTACAGTGTAGGTATATTGCTCTAGGAACATCACACTGGCAATTCAGTGTTTTCAAAAGGATTGT
This sequence comes from Clamator glandarius, assembly GCA_033459285.1. NCBI lineage: Eukaryota > Metazoa > Chordata > Aves > Cuculiformes > Cuculidae > Clamator > Clamator glandarius. The sequence continues at coordinate 460,393 of JAUNZM010000117.1, read as the reverse complement.
TTTAACTGTCACCTTCAATGATTTGAGGAAACTGAAACTGCCAAGTGGTGAATTCTGGCATAATTTTTTCAGTACTGAAATACTGAAAGATTTAAGCAGGAGGGCCTTATATTGATCAAATAACAAATTTGGTTTTAGAGATTCAAAGCTATAACAAGGTCAGCTAGTAGGGAAGAAAACTAAAGAAATCACTGGTAAAGATGCCAGCTAAAATGATAGTTCGCTGAAAGCCTTACCAAAATGTTCTGCATTGTCCTCTACAGCTCTACTGCACACTAACTAGGTACATGGTTATCCAGTGCTTAATAGGACCAAGACAGACACAATTTCTATTGATTTAATGCAACAAAGCAGAAACACGGCAGATTTAACCCCAGCCAATGCTGCCTTCACTATCTGTGGCTAAAAAGCTTGGGTGGCTGCCAAGCCTACAACTCAATCCAAGTTGCCAGAGTGTGTCACAGTATTTTTCAAAGAGTCCATGTTCCCTATGGCTCAACACCAAGAAGAACTGTGAGAAACAGTCAAGAATCATGCCAGACTTCTTGGTCTTCTGTGCATGCTGTCAGGCTAATGTAGATGGGAGTGGCACACTTACTTTAATTACATAGCTTAAGCATTTAATCTTGAAATGGCTTAGTTTTTTAATGAGGTTTTGGGTATTTCCAAGATACCGCTTTACCCTAATGGAAATCCCTTCATTTCCCTGTTTTTATGCCACAAGGGTAAGACACTTTCAAGACCTAAACTAATCCTGAGTTTTTTAGAGTGCCAGCTAGGCCAAAGAACTAGTAAAACATATGAGTTAGAAGGAGTGAGGAACTCTAATCTCGCAGTTTTTGGCATCCTTAACTTACTACCAGATACTTGAGTTTTCTCCCAGTTCTCAGACTTCCTCTCCTCTATTTTCGTGCTCTACCTAGTACATCTACTTAGATGGAGGGATCAGCAATGATACAGATTAGTTTCACTATGGGATCAGCAATGATACAGATTAGTTTCACTATGGGATGTGAAATTCAGCCATTTGCCTCCAGTAGGGCAAATGGCTGAATTTACTATGATCTCTGAGGCCAGGAAGGCTTGTAGCAGCTTTAGATAGCTTTTAGAAGGGCTAATAATTTCTCTCTCTCTAAGGAAACCTGCTCAGTAGGGTATGCAAGTCTGAGAGAAGACTGCAGTACAGCTACAAAGAATCTCAGTTCTGAATAGCCTAAGGATTACCAAAGAGCCTGTGTTGACTATTTCCTGCTGATGGATTTCTAACCTTTAGAGCCTCCTACTTAACACAAAACATTAGGCCTTAGGTGTAATTTAGGTCATCTATATTTAGATCTCAAGCTTCTTTGAGTTTGGCATGGCTCCTAAGTCTTTCTCTTACGTAGATTGATATGTCTGAGGAACCACCATTTGGAAGAGGTCTTAAACTTTAATGATGTTTGGAAATTCAGCTAGACTCATAGACTTAGCTGAACACCTGTACTATGATGGTCCTAGATAATCATGTCTAAATCCCTTGAACTGTGCAAAAGCTTCAGCTACTAATTGCTGTATTTTGGTTTATAGTCACTCCCGTACTCCTGTGAGCACACAATAGAGCCGTTTCCACCAGAAAAATTTCTATTGCCCCTGCTGAACCTTTCACACCCTGCAGTATGCCTCTGTTTACAAACAGGAACACAGCAAACTAACTGAACGTTATCTGAACTATGTAAATTCAGATGTATGATCTCTAACAACATACTGTGAAGTTTCCTTTTTATTTCTCTTTCAGCTTGTGTGGCTGGGCTTAAATGTCTTCCTCTTCTGGTGGTACTATCTTGTATATGACGTCCCACCAAAATTCTTCTACACCAGAGTACTCCTTGGTGTAAGTACAAAATCTATTATACTGGCATTTCTTTGAAAATCTGAAATTATTCAGGAAGAGCAATTATTGTGAAGAGCAACTTTAAGGGAACATAATCCTGTTGTTGAGGCAGCACATTTCGATAGGGAAAATAAAACTACTTCCCTCATAAGCTGTCCTTCTGCCTACCATAACTCCCCAGCCAGTTGAAAACATTGTAGTTAGACTTTCTTTACATCTTTGAGACAGAAAACTCTACTAATGACTTAGACTTGCATCCACACTTGGCCATTGATTGTCAAACATTACAGGGAGATGTTCATGCAACCATGTTATTTCAAAACTGAAAACAGAAAAAGTCTATCTGGAGGCATGTGTTCTGCCTGCATGTGTGTCTCTGACTTGGCTAGAGTATGACTACTCTGAAATGTGAACATTGTTTATTAGCTCTAGATCTCACACTCATGAAAAGCTGTGATGTAATACATAAATGAAATCTATACCTATCCATGTCCTGGATAATGTCTTAGGTAATGCATTTAATAACAGCATCTTTCCAATTACAGCGTGCTTTGGCTCTGGCAAGGGCCCCTGCAGCTTGCCTGAATTTCAATTGCATGCTGATTCTGCTGCCAGTATGTCGAAACTTGCTCTCCTTCCTCAGAGGATCAAGTGCGGTAAGATGAAGAAAGACTTTCAAAATTTTTGAAAGACAATAACTCAAGCAGCCTTGCAAATATACCAAGCAACTTTGTCCAAGTTCCTCAAATATTCTGTACTTCGGGGATATTCTCTTTGAAGAAGTAGATAAGCCTGGAGTTTTGCTATGAGCAAGACTGGGGTCTATGTACCAACAATGTATCTAGAGCTCTGTGAAGAGGTTTCACCTTCATTTAGCACTCTTTGAGCCTTCTCTTTTTTGCTCCCCTTGGGCATCATGCTGTCGTGGATGCAAAGTTCCTCTTCCAGCTGACAGCAGCCATAGGTGGTGCTTACACACATTTGCCTTGTTTGTCACCGACAGAACACACATCTATAGCAAGGGATACGAGTCCACATCTTCTAACTTTGCATGTTCAATTCTTAAAGTAAATGGGACTCTTTTTCAGCTAGTACATAAATTATATTCTTTCTTGTCTGAGCTGTGTTTCCATCTGAGGATTAAATAGTTTGCAGGCCTTTTGACCCTTTCTAGCTCCCAAATGCAAAAGTTATATACTGCAGTGAGGAATCACCACTAAGAAAAAGAAAACTGATTCTAAATGACAGCTGGAGAGGCTTCCTATGATGATACCAACTATGTCACACTGCTGAAATCTCAGTCTATGGCTATTACGGAAGGAGTAATGCAGACAATGCATGCCATGGTACAGTGAAAAAGCAATAGTCTCCTCAAGCTTATTAACTGTCCTTCCAAATATATAATGATTCCTTCTTTCTCTCTAGCCACCTTAATGATCAACAAAACCAGTTCACAAAAGTAGATTTTCATCTCCAAATCTAGTATAAATTCTTTCATGCAATTAAGACAGCCTGTAGGGGCTGAAAAAGCAGAACATAAAAAAAGAAGCCATAAAATAGATGCAATGTTTCAAAACTCCTTCTTAGGGATAGAGAATTGGATACAAATTAATAAGAAAATAATCAGAGACAACCCAGGCTGTACCCCTATCCATTACATACATCCTGATGATTAGTGTGGCTGACTACATGAGAGGTGTTTGCCTCACTAAGCTCCTAAATTATGTCCATGAGTAAGTCCAGTGTCCTGGCCTTATGAAGGTGTGACACTTAGGAAAATAAAGTTGGAACCACACAGGCCAGGCTTTGTAGTTTTGTGCTATACCCCTTCAGATTCTGGGATGCTGCTAAAGCATACAGCCATACTCCTAAAGCATGGAAAAAGAAAAGAATATTAAGTAAAATTGTGGGGTTAAAGCTGTTCTTCCTCTACCCTGAGACAGATCAACTAGTATCCACCAAAATTCAGGGCTGACCACCCAGGCTGCAGAATTCAATAATGAATATAAATTTAGTAAGAATTAATGTTGCTATTGGATGAATGCAGCTGGAAAATATTGATTGGCTCTTGATCATACAAGGCCTTTATGAGGTCTGAAATAGTTTCCATGGGAGGTAAGCTGAAAGCAGTTTGAGCAGAGGCCTTCTGAGGCCAAAACAAGGAGAGAGCTGAAGACGATTCTGGAAATGGTACTGGAATGCTAAAAATGGATTCCAAGGAATCAGAGAACTGTATTCCAGCTGGAACTTCATGCTACTTGTCCTGAATTATTCATCTCCTATCATCTACAGCTTGACTTTTCTAACCAGTACCCCAATAAAGCTGTCCTTCTTATCTTTGTATTCAAGCTACAAAGTCCTCCTGCCTTGGCCACTGTGATAGAGTCTCACTCAGACCACAACCAGTTGGCAAGTGAGAACTATGCAAACAGCTACAGCTCCGTATCTGCTGCCTGCCTGCAGTTCACTGTCCTGCTGATAGCACTAGGCTGTATGAGGAAGTGAAGGGCTCCGAGTGTGAGCAAGGAGGTGAGGGAGGGCCATAAAATAGGACTGTTAGTCAGCTGGAGTGTTTTCTAACTTCAGTTGGTTTTTGCAATAAAGCTATACCTCAGGAAGCAGGTAATTTCATACCTTAAACAAAACATGCACAGTCCAGTGTGCCCGTGGTAGTGTCAGGACAGTGGTAGCTATAGTACCAGGGTACAGCTGCTTATACTTGTTCTGCTATCAGCAGAACAAGTTTAGCAATAATTAGCAATACACTGCAAGTAACATCTGTGAGGATCTCTTCAGAAAAATCAGGATTTCTAAATGTTAAATAACTAACTGAAAATGTAATGACCTTTCCAGCAGCAATGTCATTGGGGTTAAGGAGAGAGGAGAACTGTTCAGATCCACTGTTCAACAGGAATGTGCTGGCAGCTTTACCTCCTGCCATCCAAAAATTATACACTACAAAGTTATTTGTTATTAACTGAATGAACAGCTGTGTAGTCTTTGCATGCCCTTTACTGCTGTAATCATCACTCTTGTTAATGAGCTTCACTGCTGAACCTAGCTACAGCATTTTGCTGTTGCTTGGCCTTCTGCTTCTTAAACAGAAAGTCCTAGTGGATTTTGCAAGGTAGTCAAGCAGAGTTGACATTTCCTCACTATGCTACAGTTTATTCTGCAATCTTTTTAATTGTGTCTCAAGACACATGATACAAAGAAGGGCAAATTTCTCCTGGCTACTGTTATAGTCAACAGAAGTTATTGCAATAGACCCAGCAGGTTAGAGTTTGCCCTCTAATCAGCGTAACAACTGGAGAATAACCAAAGGAGAGAACTGTTTCCTGCTTATCTATTTATCTGTACAGTTAATCCTTATGGGAAATGGGCTGGTATGGAAAAGTAGGGCCACTGCTGATGTATCGGCACTAAGTAAAGAACAAATCAGAAGTTAAATTTTTCTGGTATTTCACCATTCCTTCTTCTGTTTCACTCTTGGATTGTTGATATGATCAACTCCACCCTATCAGCTGGAAAGATATGCTACCTTAGCCTGCCATCTACAAAATTAATGTCTAGCAGACAGCTGGGATAATATTTTTGTTTTCTTCATTTTGTTGCCTGAAGCATCTGCACAGTTCTTGTGAGGAAACATGTTAGTTTGCATAATATTTTCTTTCTTTTGCCAGTCAGAAAAAGCAACATAAAGACACAACACAGGATAATCATTCTTGCTACTGTGTGGAGACATAAAATGTCTTCACAGAACTTAAAGTTATAGGAAAACTCCCACTGACCACAGCACAATATAGATGGGCCCTGTTAGGAACTTGTCATAATTCTAAATGAAAATACCATTCTGTTTTTTTCTTCAGTTTGTATCAGTAGAGATTTATTTATTTCTGTTTCTCTGGAGCGAGTCCAGAGAAGAGCAATGAAGCTGGTAAAGGGGCTGGAGAACAAATCTTATGAGGAGCGACTGGGAGAGCTGGGGTTGTTTAGCCTGGAGAAGAGGAGGCTGAGGGGAGACCTTATTACTCTCTACAACTACCTGAAAGGAGGTTGTGGAGAGGAGGGAGCTGGCCTCTTCTCCCAAGTGACAGGGGACAGGACAAGAGGGAATGGCCTCAAGCTCCGCCAGGGGAGATTTAGGCTTGAGATAAGGAAAAAATTCTTCACGGAAAGGATCATTAGACATTGGAACAGTCTGCCCAGGGAGGTGGTTGACTCACCTTCCCTGGAGGTGTTTAAGGTTAGGGTGAATGAGGTACTTAGGGGCATGATTTAGGGATTGGTGGGAATGGTTGAACTCGGCGATGCAGTGGGTCTCTTCCAACCTAGTTATTCTCTGATTCTGTGTGATTCTTTGAGTAACTCCATCAACAAGTTGTAAATAAATGACCAGCGAGTACACACAGTATTTTGGGAAAAGAAACACTTCATGTTACCTACCATCAGTGACAGGCACATTTGGGGTAGGAGCCCCTGGAGACAATTATACCTGAACTTTACAGTCCATTTCTACAGTGTAAACCACCATGATGTATGGTGGCAACTTGAGAAAGCAAAGCAGTCACCCCGCCATGGCAGGCTGTGAGCCCTCCTTCTGTTTATAGCATCTAAATTTAATACAGAAAAGATATATACTTCTGTCACATTGGATATTAAGGTTTTCTTATTATCAAATACTTCGTTTCAACACATGTTGAAACATAATTTGTTATTCCTATATTCTGAAGTATAGGGGAAATGGTTTTGTCTGTATTTGGGAATTCTGCATTTTTACTAGCAATAACACCAATTGTTGTGCTCAGGGCCTCTGGTTCTGTCCCTGCACTTAAATAAGCACACATAGACATCACAAATGGTCTTCAAATACTTTTTTTCTTCAAACTTGAAGTGCTGTTCTACCCGTATAAGACGACAGCTGGACAGGAACCTCACCTTTCACAAAATGGTGGCATGGATGATCGCCCTTCATACTGGTTGGTACTCAAATGTTTCTTCATTTATTTCTTCCTAGTGCATTATATGCAGAATCCAGGTGGGACCTGACTTCATTAACCTAAAGGAGTCATTGTGTGTGCCAAGGCTTAAATCAATTTCCGAACACTGTTCTGCAACTGGCAGATAGCAAAGATAAATAAGAAAGACAACTTTTCTCTTGAAACATTTGCAACATTTATGACATTGGTTAATAAAAGGTGTTTAGCAATGGCTTGAGAATGATATACTCTGTCTTTAATTCTTGTTTAGACTTATTTCTTAACTGTTATGACTAAAACAAACAATAGAAATAGTGAAAGAAAAGAGTATAATATCTTGGACAGGACATGGAAATATTTTCATATTTTATCTCTCATTGCTTAAACTAAGGGAATTCCGTCTTGCTTGTCTGGAGGTTTTTTTTCATCAGATTTATCACTTCCCAATGCAAGTACCTTACAAATATCTTTGTAATCTTTGTATTTTTACCGTCAGCCTTTGTATCAGTAGATTACTTGAGCTGAGCAGGTTCCTTTTCTGAGCTGTGGCTAAGATCTCACCACTACTTCAGTAGAAAAGGAGTAGGGAGATGAAGTTAACAGAACGCCACAGAGTGTGTCTACAGCAGAGATGGATTGTTTGGAGTGTTAGATCTGTACCTGTCAGGCCCTGTTTTGAAGGTGAATAAGTACCTCATGATATGAAAGGAGAAAAAAATTGAAAAGCATTATATGGCTTATCCCTGCAAGAATGTGTAATGGAAGTAGTGTGAAATGCCACAGCTGTACTAGGTTTATGGACACATTCAGCTCAGCAAGTTTGTTAGTGATTATTAGCAATATAGCAAAACAAAGCAGTACTAGCAAATGACACCAAAGACATCCAGATTCACTTCTCAGCTCTTCGACAGAAATCCTGGGTGATCCTGACAAATAATTTAAGCCAACTCGTGCTTCTGTTTCCAATGTATTAGCATACTACTTGAATTGTTGAAAGCCTTTGCTGAACAATGTACATGATAAAAAGGCCCCTTAACTTCTTTCCTTCCCCCACCAAAGAAAGGTGTAAACTTCAGATGGTAAATTTTGAACAGTAAAACACTTGACTGATCTGAATTTTGATGAAGAGGGTGAGAGTAGTAAAGGTCTTAAGCCGCTGTTGACAAATGTTAAAATGTTTCAAATATCACCCAAACCCACTAAGTACTTGTGCTTAACCCTGATTATTTCTTTTCCATCACTCCTAGCAATTCACACCATTGCACACTTATTCAATGTAGAGTGGAGTGTGCAGGCCCGCGTTGAAGAGAAAGGAACTCTGGCAGCTGTGCTTTCTAGCCTTGGTGATAACCCAGATGAAAGCTATGTCAACTTTTATAGAAAAACTATTGGGGTAAGTAACATCAGGCTGTGAATAGTCATTATATTTGTTTAGATGATCGTATAAGACAATTTAAACAGAAGGTCTGTTTCTGCTGTGTTCAATCTGGGGTTTGGCCTTCTTGCAGCAAAACCTTGTGTAAATCATTCTTCTGTATTTGTAGCAATATTGTTGCTGAATTTTGGTAGTTCATTAAACTTCTTCACCTGAGGATTTCAAAGAAGTTCTAAAACATTCTGTAAAAAACAAACGCCCTGTAGAGAAGTCTTCTGATGAAGGTAGACACAGCACACATAAAGCTACAGAGAAACCAAGGCAAAATTTTCGAACTTGGGCTGCTAAAAAAAAAAGAAACACAAAAATAAGGAACTTCCCTGTTCCTCATAAGCACCAAGCATCCAGTCTGTATATAAGTTACAATACCCACAGCTGCACAACACCACCAAAAAGGAGAGCTTTCACTTAGCACTGTAAATAAGGATGTAGGACCTCAGCTTTCAACAACAGAGCTCTGCAAATGTGCTCACCTTCACCAAGCCCACACTGCTGAGCACTGGCAGAGTTAGAAACAATGTTCAGTGTGTGAATCAGAAGAAAATCCTTTCTGTCTCCTCCCACTTACTTTAGTAAAGGTAAATCTGCAGTAAGAATTTGACATTGGTGGAATACAAATTCACAGAGGGTGACTTAAAGACTTACCAATAGGTAAAGGATTTGATGACTGAGACAGAATGATGGTTCAGCTGGTTCTGCTTTGATGCAACCCTTTCCTTAGACCAATGTGTGCGATTATTTCACAGAATCCTGTAGGGGGCCTATATGTGGCTTTCACCTACCTGGCTGGTCTTACTGGAGTTATCATCACGCTGGCCCTCATACTAATCATCACTTCATCCACCAAAACCATCCGAAGGTCATATTTCGAAGTATTTTGGTACACCCACCATCTCTTTGTCATCTTCTTTATTGGCCTTGTCATCCATGGTGCTGGGTGAGTATTCATGCTTATCACACAATACATGATAACTACTGTATCTTAATGTAAAGCCCTCTACACACAAGTATAGAGACCTAATCACTAAGTAGCAGTTATTTTTGGGGGTAAGAATGGGTGAATACAAGCTTTGAGAGTTAAGAGACTCTCACGGATACATGCAACAAGCTATTCACATGCATGAGTCTTTATGAGTCTGTGGCATACTTAAGCTCACTGATACTCAACTTCAGATATTTTAATTGGAAAGCTCTTTTCTAAGGTTCCTGTTTCTAATAACTAGTTTATTTTTCTGTCTTAAAAGGAATTGTATCACACACATGCATGGAAAGAGACCTCAACATAAAATGATATAGTCTAGGATTTTGTTAGGTAAACAAAACTTCAATAACATAGATTTTTCTTTCAGACTTAGATAAACTTTTAATATCAGCAGCATCTCAGAATATGTTTTTAGCTTTTGGAGCTGAAATATGGGCAACTGTAAGATTTTGTAACTTCCAAATGCTGAACATCTTTTTGGCTTGTTCGCTACCTTCTTCTTAAAGAGCTGAAACACCTAATGAAATAATTTAGCAGTACACGAACACAATTTTAGCACCTAGGAAAAATAACTTTAGTTTCATTTTATAAAACCACAGAAGTGATGCAGAAGGAAAAAAAGGCTAAAATAACCAAGCAAAATTTCATAGTTACACTATTTTGTCCATTTTAAAGGAAATTGTAGTTGCATTAGAAAGTGTGCTTTTAAAACGCCCAGTAAAAATGACTCTTCAAAACCACTTCCTCTCAGTCTAGTAGTGCCAGGCAAAAGACAGAAATGGGAATACAACAGGAAGAACAAAAATAGAAGGCAGATGAGAATCACCACCAGCATATTTGTCCATTCCAACTTTCAAAACAAGAAGAAGGTTTGAGCAATACCTGTTGAAGGAAAAGAACAAATGTTTCATGTTTCCTACAGCAAATATTATATAGTTACTGACAAAATGTCCAAACTTGGCTGTATTTACACAAAATACCATCAGAAAGCAAACTTTGTTCTTTCTAGAGGTCAGTGAGGAGCATATATTTAATAGAAGTTGACTTTTTATGACTTCATGTTCAGTATACTTCCACCATTTTAATGCACTGTATTCAAAAGACAAGAGTTTGGCCAGCATTGGGTTGAACATGGTTGTCAGACAACTCCAGCTATTCTTTGGAAGGAGATAAGCACAGGAATATTATTATCCATAGGGGGAAGGATGCTTTCTGGCTATGAACTTGGTGGCTTCACTTAATGGCCTTGAAGGTGAGCAGGACATTTTAAGTTTAGAAAACATACCCTAAATAATATTGGACAGTCTTTTTACACACAAGGAAGGCATCTTAGTTGTACAAAGATAGATGTTATGGAATAAGCATGATCTGACAGTCTAAAAGTAGCATGTCAGGGAGAGACATAGAGGCTAGTTTACCTAAGCAGACAGAAGGCTGTGTGTCTCATATATATACCAATACATATATATAAATATTTATATACAGAAAACTGAACCAAAGATAAGGAATAGAATCAAAGGGGCAGATTCTTATCCTTTACAAGCTGTTACAGCACTTTTGTATCACTGATGGTTTTATGTGCATGAGCTATGTGTCATAGACAAACATCCCAACCATCCCATCATACTAGACATAAAGAGGAGAGAGCGTAGAGGTTCAGATCACCCTGCCTTGGAAGCTTAAGTAAAAACTTCAGCTGAAAAAGAACTAATTAGAAAGCTATACTACTTAAAGGTTAATTACAGTTCTGGAAGAACATCTACACTGAATAATAAGGGGAAAAATAGTCTTTTTCTTCTGCTTGTACAGGGTACTGCATTGTTGAACCTCAAACAGAGCAAAGGGGAAGACAAAAACTCTCAGGCTCAGCAATGGGGTGAGGAGTGACCAGAAACCGACTCCTCCTATTCCTGTAACTCATCCCAGAGGGCAGCTCAGCTGAACCAGTTGTCACTAGCAGGGAAGTAAACTACAACTGGTGATCTTCCTGCAAATTGCAACTCGTGATACTCCTAGAACAGTGTCATTCCTTCCCTTTATTTTTCAGGCAGGATGTTAATCAACACTTTAATGAGAAAGAAGTTCATTAGTAATATTTATAAGCAGTACAATCTTTTAACTTTCAAGACCGTGCACAGGTTTTCCAATAATCCTCTAAAAAAATCTACCACTTAAAGCTAGGCTTACATATGACTTGGACACCATGTTTTTTTAAAATGTCAGAAACATAGTCTAGTTCACAGAAACTGATCTAGAAAAGCAGAAAGAGAAGTCACAGGAAGACAATATCAACAGAATCATATGGGCATAAAACTGAACAGTCTGATCAGAATCAGACCGTTCATGGGGAAAATCAGCATATCGTAATCTGAATTTCTCTTCCATGACCCTCCTCCTACTACCATCATTTTTGTAACTGTCACACACCCTTGAAGTTGCAGGACTCCAGTCAGAGGCAGGAAATGGTGAACAGGATGAGAATATACAGTATTTTTCCTCCTCAAAACTGAAATTTTCAGTGCCTTTTAGCACTCCAATTCAGCACTAGCCCTGCCGCTGAAAATACAGCTGAACTGGAGTAGTCAGGCTTCTCTATAGTAAAACAACTACAACAACAACAAACCCTAATAAAGTAAGAATATAGAGGCCAAATCATCAGCTGTTATAAACTGGTAGAGCTGATATAGCTGCTTTGTCTCAGTAGTATCTGTGTTCATCCACATCAAGTGAACAGCTACTCCACAGTTTTAAAGGGGTAGGAAGGGTCAAAGTGTGCTCGAAAGAACTTTCCATATTTCTAAGGTAAACAACAGAAATAATTTCTGACTGATCACTAGGAAACTGATTACCTTGCCCACTCCAAGTTTTGTTTTTATTGAAGAAAAAGGTAGGATAACTATGAAAAGAATGAGCTTTCCGATTGTGACCACTTCCTAGAAAAACTAATGGACAAACCTCTCAGTTCCCCACTCAGTCTTGTAACCAGTATTTTCCCCTACAAACTTTCCTCACCATTTTTACCAAATCTTTAATACTGTAGAAATCCACAACTTCTATGAGGACACTTCTTTGGGAGAACTTCTATACTGAAGGACCTCCCATACAAGGACAGGCTGGGAGAGTTGGGATTGTTCCACCTGGAGAAGAGAAGGCTCTAAGGAGACCTTACAGCAACCTTCCAGTACCTGAAGGAACTACAAGAAAGCTGGGGAGGGACTTCTTACAATGTCTTGTAGTGATAGGATGAGGGACAATGGGTATAAACTGGAGACGAGCAGATTTAGACTAGACATAAGGAAGAATTTCTTCACAATGAGGGTGGTGAGGCACCGGCACAGGTTGCCCAGGGAAGTTGTGGCTGCCCCATCCTTGGAGGTGTTCAAGGGCAGATTGGATGGGGCCTTGGGCAGCCTGGGCTAGTGGGAGGTGTCCCTGCCCATGACAGGGGGGTGGAATTATGTTATCTTTAAGGTTGCTTCCAATCCTAACCATTCTATGATTCTATAAATAGAGAAGTACATAGAATAACAATAAGGGGTTAATACCTTCATTTTCATTTCAATGTCTGAACCATTTTTTTTTCCTAGGCGTATTGTACGGGGGCAGACAGCTGAGAGTCTTGCTGAACATGATCCAGAGATTTGCTACAAAAACTTCACTCACTGGGGAAAGAAAGGGGCTTGCTCAATCCCCCAATTTGCAGGGAATCCTCCTATGGTAAGAACAATAGTCTTGAGTGTAAATACAACTTAAAATGCTTACTGTTCGCTCTCTTTGTAAATAACATGTGCACTTGCTGGTGAAAATCTCAACTTAATCCCCATGGTTCTTTAGTGACAGCTTTCTTTACATATAGCAATAGATTTGGACGCAATGGATATAAGCAGAAATGGGCTACAGACAGACAACCAGTGTGCCATAAAATGAGGACCATTAAGAGGCAAAGCAAAAGAAAAAAATCACACCTGAGAACTGTTTGCCCAAATTGTATGTTGTGGCTTGTGGGGATTTCTAGAAAGTACTATAATCCACATAATAAATAGTTTTATATTATTAATAAACTAATGGTAATTAAGAGAAAATTAATGCCTCTGGAAAGGTGACATTGAAACTTCAGCTTTTATTGACTAACCAGGTTGGGTGTACATTCACATTTCAGACTGATCTATTAACAGAAATCACATCTTTTCCTGCAGTAATACAGACTTGGGTCAATAATATATTCAGAGCTTTACTTCACATTTCACTTACTTACCTTAGTTTTTGGACAGAGACAAAAACACTCATAGAAAATACCTTGTGTAACTGTAGTAGCAACTAAAAAGAGAGCTGCGACTCTCAACAGAAAGAAATTCCCTCTCTGACCAGAAGTAATTTTGAAGATGTCCTAAGGATTCCCTACTATGGTTGATAAACAACCTATATTACCTGAATTTCGTGTCTGCTCATAGCATTTCCAGGACTCTTACCTAAGTTGTCGTCTTCATCATCTAACTTTACTTTTTATTCTGCTTACAGACATGGAAGTGGGTAGTAGGTCCCATGTTCTTGTACCTGTGTGAGAGGTTGGTGCGTTTTTGGAGGTCACAGCAGAAGGTTGTTATCACAAAGGTAAGTGACGGTGGTATGCTTAACACCAGGTAAAACATTACAGTTTTTTTCAAACGGTGCAGCAAAGCCAATTGCTCATACATGACAGACAAAATTGGCAGTGAAAAGCCTTTCAGGAATGTTCTGGCTGCTATCATGCAAAAATAATGCCAGCCTCTAACACATAAATGTAGCCTGTCTCTGACAGGACTGAATCTTAGAAAAATAAATTAATTTTCATTGAGTGGAAAATTGCACAATGTAAGAAATCCACAGCCTTAAGAATATTAAAGATACCAAATCTTTGTTTTCAAAACTACCCAGATATTTATGAATTCCAATTTCTCAGCAGAAAAAAATGACTCCTGAAAAGCGGAGTTAGGGGATGCCTGTTTTGTGCAGCTAAGGCTAATACTAAGCCTCCTTTCCCCATGGTACTTTGCAGAGATATTAATGCTGGTTCTGAAAGTCTTACAGCCAGACTAGCACGGCACTAGGCTCAAAAGCATAAAAACTATCCTGGCCTTTCCCAATGTAATTTCCTTACATGGCATTGTGTTGCATCTTATAGGCATACTCAGTTCAAGCTGTAGCAGGATTTGGGGGATGACATTAGGTGTCTCCACTGTGCCCTGGCACGATGCTGACATATTGGAAAACTCCTATATACAAGTGTGCTTTTTGGTAATTGTACCAAAACATCTCTGAGCCATTTCTACACCATATGGCTATGATGCCTGCTTAGATCCCTGTTGGCAGAAAATTTATTGTACACTCTTAAGCACTAATATTAATATCTACATTAACAGATAGAGAGACTTGATTCTCCTTCTTGCAAATCTCTTCTGAAAACTGGAAGTAACCTTGGCAGACAACTTTAGGATTAAAAAATCATAGTGATAGAAATACTACCCTTTCTTCTAGAATATCACTTATATTTATTCTTGGCTTAAGATAGGCAGAATGCAAAGGCCCATATTCTAGGTCCCACCCACCTATATCAGGGAAACATCAGTTTCCAGTGGTACTACCTAGCCAGTTCCCTATCTGTATGATATCCCTGTGGTCTTCCCCTTACACATACAGTCAACTCATTAAAATGAGATTTCTTCTCCTTCTTTATCTCTTGTTCCTCTCACCGCAGGTGGTCATTCACCCCTTCAAAACAATTGAGCTCCAGATGATGAAGAAAGGCTTCAAGATGGAGGTTGGGCAATATATTTTTGTCAAGTGTCCAGCAGTGTCTAAACTGGAATGGCATCCTTTTACATTAACCTCTGCTCCAGAAGAGGATTACTTCAGCATTCATGTCCGTATTGTAGGGGACTGGACAGAAGGCTTGTTCAATGCCTGTGGATGTGATAAGCAAGAATTCCAAGAGGCATGGAAGTTGCCCAAGTATGTACAAAGAGCCTCTACAGCAAAGTCAACAAAAACCTATGACTGTTCAAGTTTTGCTCAACTAGTTAGGTGGCACCTGTGATACAATCCTTAACTACTTCTATTGTAGATGTGAGCCTTAGATGACTCCTTTAATTTTTCCTCCTATCAACACTACCTCTTCTTTTGCTGACTAGTATTCAACCCAAATGTACATTGTAGCAGACAAAACCTTTATCTTTTTATTGTCGTTTTAAATATTGTTAATAAATAATCAGTATTGATTTATTAAGTGTACTTTCAATTACAGGATAGCAGTGGATGGCCCCTTTGGAACAGCGAGTGAGGATGTATTTAGTTATGAAACTGTTATGCTTGTTGGAGCTGGAATAGGGGTCACTCCCTTTGCATCTGTACTCAAGTCTGTCTGGTACAAATACTGCCATGATGCGACCAACTTAAAACTCAAAAAGGTGTGTTTCCTCTTTCCCAGTCCCACACAATTGTTCAAGGGCCAACAGCCCAAATCAAAACAGGCCCAGCAAAGGTAGTCTGGCTCCAGACATATGTGAGTCTTAAGAGGAGAGTCCATTTACCTCACAAAACAAGCAGGGAAATGGGAGGGTCAAAAGCAAAAACTTAATGAAACGAGAAATAGCCTATGAACAAAATCACTCATGCAAATTAACTTTAGCCCTGGGGATTTCTGCTTGCAGTGGAGGTGCTGTTCAGTCTGTGTTAGAAACATGAAGTCCAAGTCACTAGTACAGCCTCTACAACTTGCCCCTGGAAACTCCCTGTACAGGAGTGCAGAGCCACACTCTGGAGTTACGATCATATTCAGAGAACAGAACTGGTTTTTTTACCTGCTTTAATTTACCTTGCTTGACAGCAGGGCAAGAAGATAGTGTCTATCTCTAAATCATTAATTTATATCCTAGCAAACTGTTTTACAAGGATGTAAGTGGGGAAACACAATGAACTAAATATGTAACCTGCTGGTGGAAGAGAAATAGAAAGATGTTTCCTTGTTCTTGCAGTCACCCATCCTACTTCACAACCCTCCCAACATCAAAACTCATGAATTACTTAGATACGAGCTTACCCACCTACTGAAGTAATCAGGTCAATTTCTACAGGAACTCTACAATCCCCATTCTATCAATTCTGTCAGCAAATGTAAACTCAGAAACCATAGGTGCCTACATGCCCTGACAGCTCACTCTTGTTTCTTTCAGATCTACTTTTACTGGCTTTGCAGGGACACTCAAGCCTTTGAATGGTTTGCTGACCTCTTGCAATCTCTGGAGGCTCAAATGCAGGAAAGGAATAACGCAGAGTTTCTCAGCTATAACATCTACCTTACAGGATGGGATGAATCTCAGGTAACAACACAGTGGAGAGTGTCACTTCCATATGCACTGAGGTTGATGTTAGCATGCTACGTTTACATAAATGTTCAAATGGTACTTATCCTGGGCCTCCATCTGGGTCTCAGAGGTTTTAAGTGCAGACAGATATTATCCATCAGAAGTGACATAGGATCAGCTGCTAAGGTGCACTCTGTCTTCCTTCCTGGTTTACTCTGTCAGTGCACTCTGGAAAGCAGTCTTGCTTTGTAGAAGCAAACAAGCAAGTATCTCTAGCAGCTTTAGGACCAGAGAAACTAATGCACAAGGTGTGAGTGATTGCAGCATACTTGTTTCAGGACTCATGAGTTCTTCATCTGATCCCATGCTCGTAGGGGTGCAAAGGAGCAGCTCTTCCTTAAGCCACTTAATAATGTATGATTGAGTCAGGAAAGGTGCTCACTCTATTACTTTGTGATGTTTTATTTTACTTATATCTCACTGTTGCAAAATTCACCATGTGCCTGAAGTACTGTAGCTCACTTAGATGGACAAGGAGGGATAGGAGTAATGTACAAAGTTATCACACAGGCAGTGGAAAAAGAGGAAGGAAAGAAAAGTCATGCAACTCTTGACTGGGGAGAAAGTTACCTGTATCTTTTTTGGCATATAAAAATGCTGCAGAACACTAAAAGGCCTGGACTTGAGCCTTTAACCACATCTTCTCATCTTCCTGGCTCTACTTAGCTTTGCTGGCCTAGGTGAAAGCTACATAGGGGGGGTGGACAAGATCTCCTTATATGGATCAGACTTTCCAGAGATCAAACTGGCAGGACTTCATTAACGTCAAGGGAGTTGTATTATTGTACCTGAAAGGAAATTATTTATTATTTACAGCTTAATTGTACAGTTCTTAGACTAAACCTGTTCATCGCAAAAGAGATGTAATTGCTGTAATCACTGTGCTCAGTGTTTCATAGCTTTAAACCTTGAGATCACCTAATCCGGGGAAAATAGGGAGTTAGACACTTATAGTCAGGACTTTACTAATGTTATCTTGTAAGACACCATCAATTCCACATTGTCAGTTTGGATATAATTCAGTGTGTATTGATTTTTTTTTCAAAAGAACATAATGCTAACTCTGTGTTTTCACTGCCCTTTATGTTTCATTTCCCACAGGCCACTCATTTTGTAGTGCATCATGAAGAAGAGAAAGATGTGATTACAGGTCTTAAACAGAAAACTTTGTATGGAAGACCTAACTGGGAAAATGAGTTCAAAACTATTGCAGGGCGGCATCCCGGGTAAACCTTTACAAACTGGACTTTCTCTATCAAAATGCCATAATAACACAATCTTGTTCCTTTAGCTGATAAAAGTTTGATGAACATTCTTTTTCTAAAAATATGTAGGTATTTTCTATTCTTATTTCAGCCATGGACACAATCTGTGGTCTTGACCAAATAATTTCAATGTACAATTTAAAACAACACTTATCCCTTTTTGGATAATTACTAGCTGAAGTTATAGAGAAAAACATACTCTATCATTCCAGCTGAAATAGATGGGAATATTAGGTGATATCTAAATACCTCCAAAAGTACTTTTAACTCAAAAAGTAAAACCTGAAAATGGATGAGCTTTAGCAGAACCCCCCAAAATTAGTAGGAAAAATAACAGAACAATTAATTTCAAGAATTTGTGCCATAAGCTCTTTCAAGCTCTGTTTCTTTGGCTTCACTGAGGTCAATAAACCCCTCTTCACTGACTTCTGCTGAGATGAGATTTAGCCTGCCATTTGTTTTAGGAGCAGTAGTAAGTGCCTTGCAAGTTTTAAGGGGTTATAAATTTTAAGGATTAGACAACAAGTTCTAATTTAGTTCCTGTAATTGAGAAAAAAGCCCTTGCCCCTATGGAACATAAGACTGATTTACATGGAGAACATCCAGCTGCTCAATACCTAGCTCGTGATGATATTTTTGTTCTCTTAACAGCTCCAGAATAGGTGTTTTCCTCTGTGGACCCGAAGGCCTAGCTGACACACTCAACAAGCAGAGCATCAGCAACTCAGAAGCTGACCCGCGAGGAGTACACTTCATTTTTAACAAAGAAAATTTCTAGCTCCCCAGCATATGGGAGTCATTCAATACAAAGACTGGATCTCTTTTTCTATTTGGAGTCTGGGAAGGACAGATCAGCTTCTAATCTCAGCTACACTAACACAAATCCCTTTGCTTCTTGGGAATTATTTTGGAACTGTGCTAGAGTAAGAGTCGAATTTTACCTTAGGGAAGTGTGCACTGCCCTCTGGGTACTGACAGTTTAGCTGAAATCTGTTTTCTTTGTCTGTGTGAAGGGATTTCCCCTCAATTAACTGCTTTTATCCTCCTGCAATTCATAATGACTGTGAAGGGTCTAGGAAGCCATATGCATTTGTGAGCCAATTCACAATGATAAAGCTTCGTGCTATTAAAGAATAAAGCTTTTTAGCATAATGCTTGCTATTAGGAGACAGCTTATCCTAGCTAGGCCAGTCCATGGAACAAAGAGGGGTTAGGGAGGGGTAATTGGGAAAGATTGTTCCTTCTAAGAGGCAATCGTCTTTTTGCACTTGCAATTTTTCAGGCTTCCAAATACAACCATAAATATCTTGTTCAATAAATGGCACAGGTAGCTGAAAAGCAGCCATTCCTCTTTAGGAAAGCAAAGAACTGGAAAGAAATGACCTGGATTTCTGAATGCCACCCTCAACCCAGCTGTCAAGACATAACAAGGACAGAGTCAAATGAAGTCCCACTCCCAGCACTTGAGCCATCACTCCACGGCTTTGAACACTCGCAGTTTCACATCTTCAAATTCATAGCTCAGTGATCCAAGAGGGTTTTTATTTTCAAGACTGCCATTTCTGATTTTCAAGGCTGAGAAAACTTATTGCAGAATGATTTAATGGTTATTTTCTGAAGCAGCCCTGAATGCATACGGTGCTTTTGGCCCTATTGTTCAGCTGTTCCTCTCTGATAGTGAAACAGGCTTGAGAAAGTAAAGATTAAGTGGACGGTAGCTGGAATAGCTATTAATAAAGTTTTCAATGTGTACAAGACACCCACATATGGCACAGTACTTCTGTATGTACATTACAGGTAGTACATTCTTGAGAAAAAAAAAAAAAGGAACTGAAACTTCTAATACTAGCACCGAAGAAAAAGCATCAAACCCAGCAGAATATAAAAAAATATGAAAAAACAAGTTAAAAAAGTCTTGAAAAAGCCACAGGTTAGTGCACCATGAGTCTCTTGTTCAGCCCAGTCACCTGCTTGCTGTCTTTTAAACTCTGCAGCCAAGCCCTTTGAGAGCTCCTACACAGCATGAGACCTTGCTGATAGGTTCTTGCAGTCACAGAAGAAAGTGGCGGCCTTCTCCTGCAATTTCAGAGAGGTTTCTGTAGCCATCTGGTTGCATGTAGCATTTTTTACACCTCAGCTTGCCAGACAGGATGTGTTCTCCTTTTACATGATTTTTAAATGTTATCCAAGCACTCCATGCTACTTCAGAAGGACTGCTTACCAGTTTGTATTTATTAACATAAGTTTCTGCGAACAGTTAAATGACAATAAATTATGCCAACATCTGAAGGGGAGGAAGCCACAGTTAGTGAATGCTAGCAAAGATCAACTCTTGGTGGGAAATATTGCAGTTATTTCTCTCAGAAGGGCCATATTTCAATTTGCATAATTCCATTTGAAACATGGTTATTAAATCAGACTACAGATTAAGCAGAAATAAAGAAACTTTTTGTGCAGAATAAAAAGCATGCTACTAAAACATAATAAGGTTCTCACCCTTTACAGAGAGCATTGAAATATTTGCCTTTTATTTTAATGGAAGTACGATTCTATACTGTTAGAAAGGAGGCAAAGAGGAATTGCAGGGGGTCTAATGGTGATAGCATGTCTATCATGTGAAGAGTCTTGGAAAGTGTGTATTTTAATCCACTCATTAATTTTCTTAATATTGCCATGTTTGTTCTTAAAGTTCCAGGAATCTTTCCTTACTCAGCCAATTGCAATGATATTCTGTGACATTCCCATTTATTCCAGGGGCTGTTAGTCACCTCAGACACAAAAGAGAGGAATTCTGTGCTTATTACTAAGTTACTGTCTTCCTAAAACATATAAAAGAATAAGCAGGTGAGCACTTCTCAGTTTCTTTCAAAGGTATGTTGCAAAAACAGTAAGCCATGCATCGTCAGTCATGGTGAGAATATGAAGATTTTTTCAAAGATCTAGGATATGTGAACGAAACAGAGAGTCCTGAAATACAAAAGTAAGAAACAAACTAGCTTGAGTCCTCCCCACTCTTCGGCAAGGCACAGAGAGGTGTCAGTGGTACTGTTTTAGGTCAAAGCTGCTGTCTTCTTGCGTGATAAAGAGGTACAAAGTCCTTCCTCCAGATGCTTGCTGGTCTACAGAAGTTTCTCAGATCAGTACTTTAACTGTTGAGTCACCTTAGACACAGACTGTTAGTTAGTAAACATCTTGTACAACACTTACATTAGATATAAAGTCCATGCCCGTGATAAATTTCTAGTTGATTGTGACTGTGACACCACTACAACTTCCCAGGCAGAATATACAGTGCTCTTCATTCACCCAGAGGAGAAGTCTAGAGCAGAAGGCTACAGGGGAGCATAGAGCACTGTCCTGTCTTGTGGCCGAACGCCACTTCTTGCAGTCTTATGGTTGCTGTCAGTTGGGCGTCTCGCTGAAAACTTCCTCTTTCTGTGTACTTGGGAATTTTCTCTGTTGAGGGAGGGGGAAGGAGTGGCTTTGACAATAAATTGATTCTTTTGCTGTCAATTTGCTGAGTCCAAAGTGCCTGGCCTGGAAACAAAGGATGGCTTCTCACCTTTATTTGAAAAACTACACACAATACTCAACAGTTTAGGCAACACTGACACCATGACCCTGCTGCAGTAGCACCAGCAAGATTTTCTGAAAGGTAAGGACGTCATAGGTTGCTTCTGTGGACAGCAGGGGGAAGCAGCATGAGGGGGATGGCAGTGAATGGCTGAAGGCAGAACTTTAGGAGGTCCATGTTTCACTGATGAGGGTCAATTGCCACCACAAAATTCTTCCTCTCATCTTTACTAAGCTCCTGATTTGCTGAGTGCCAAAGTAAAGGAGATATTGTGCTTGCTCTGGTAGAGTTCTGTCATTGTCCGTGCTCGTGGGGCGTCTCTGGAGATCCTTCAGAATCGTTCCCACTTCCAGCTGAATCTGAATACTACATGCAGCTCTCCCATTAAGGTTGTTCTTTAACAGTAACCTTTGGTCCTAACTTTGCTTCATCTGCAGAGATGATTCTAAAAGAAGTAAGAATCTCTTAGTGCTCCTGACACCACCAGCAGCCTGTGTGACATACACTATTGAACTCATGCTGTACCTGAGTTTACAAAGTGGACAGATATCCTTCCATCCAATTCCACAAGTTCCCCATTCAAATGAATTATGCTCTGCAGGTGGCACGAAAAGCCAGTCATTGTTGTATTACTAAAATAACTTTCAACTAATGGAAGCAATTAGGAGTTCAATTCAAATTGACTGAAGAGAAAAGCTGGTCTCATTTACGGCCTCAGCTCAGCATGTTTTCCTTCCCTTATTATAAAATATTTTCCTGGCCTTCCTCTATGTAGTCATATGAAATAAGGAGTTCATTGATTCATTAATATCCTTGACCTCCCGTTCACTGTTAAAGACCCTGAACCCCAAGGATGCTGGGCAGCTGTGGTTTCTATCGGCCTCATCTTGGTGTTGGAAGCTGGAAGTGGGCTCTGAAGAGGGCATGACCTTTGTCCACATTCAGATAATATATTAAAGTGAGACACTGATATGTATTTGGTTTCATCTAATCCTTCCTTCCCTGGTACATACATGCCAAGTGTGCCCATGGGCAAATGAAATCCAAGTTTTCATAAGTTTTTAACCTACAATAAAAATGCTACTCTGCCTGTTCACCATCATGCTTGTCCCAGGGAGAAACCACCCTGGTTGCAAAATACCTCTTCCTCTTTTCAGCCTTGTAGGACTTTCTCTGCTGGGTGGAGTCTTTTTGCCTTTAAGTCCTCAAATGGTGGGTTAATTCAAAATAAACACAGAAAAAACCCCCATCAAACCAAAAGCTGCCTGTGAAACACAGGTACTTTTGAACAAACAAGAAATAATGTTAGTGTCACATTATGGACTCTTTTTCTCATGATTCTCCTCTGTTTTGGAATCTCCTTAGCAAATTGATGTTGACTGCTTTTATTTTTTCATGTTTCAATGAGTTCTTTGTAGAATTCATAGCCAGCTGTAAGCCCTGACTCCTCAAACATGTAGGTATATATGCTCAAAGGAAATTAGGAGCATATATTAAGATGATAATGGCTATAAGCAATGGCAGGATCCAGATCCTCATTTCTGGCTTTGTACAACAGTGTCAGTTCCACAGACACAAGATACAGAATAGTTATTTTTCAAGAACCACACATTTGTTTTTTATTTCATGCAGACCTCAGAAATCCTCTGGTCTCATTTACATTCACCACACACAAACCAGCCCAGATTAGCAGCAAAAGTAATTACACTGGAGTGGAAAAGTGTTGAGACTTGCAGGAAGCTTAGAAATGCTTTCCAGCCCCTCTTCTGCACCTCCGCTAATCCCATTTCCTCCCTTTTCACTGGTACTCTTCCTCCTGGCCAATTGGTATCTCTGTCCACCTAGCTACCACTGATTTCTCTCTGTTCATCCTCTTCTACCAATTGTTTCTGTTACCTCTTCACTCACCCACCCCTTCCTGCTCTCCAGATCTGCAAGCTTCCTGAAAATCTCCAGCTCCCACAATCTTTTTGCCAATTTTGCAAGGGCTTGTGCCCACTGCAAGTGCAGGAAGAGGCATGAGGTCTTCACTCCAAGCTCCAATCAGTGCAGTGTATGTCTCACACGACATGATTCAGCTTCAACCTCCCCTCTCACTACACACAGACCAGGGCATTAGCCACCTCTGCACCGCCCAAACAGACTATTTTGAACCAGTCCCATATTTTCTCCCCATGCATAATGATTTTTATTTTAAATTCTACCATGAAGGAAATTTATGAGTTGTTCTGTTCTATTATTTCAGCATGTTTGGATCAAACTGTGTACTTTTATCCTGTAAAACATACCTACATACGATCCTGTATTTCATTTGCATTGTTCAGAAATGAGCAAAAAACCTCATACCTCCCCAATTACAAATCCACCTTGCTGAGCATCTTCAAAAGGAAAGGGGATCAGACTGTCTCTCTCCCTTGGAATTGATGCTTCATATTTCTGGAAACAATTTATAAAGCAAAATGCCCTGCAAATAACTCTCTAGTAGACCTCATTTTGTACTGTAAGTCAATTGGTGTTAATACAAGAAAATATACAAATATTCACCTTGAGTTTTATGACCTTCAGGACAATTGGATTGCAGAGACATCTTTGGTTGTCATCTTTGAAGTAATGTGTAGGTGCTCCCATATGCTGGTTTTGGTTTTTTACACTCCTGTGAGCTGGACTGGACCACGCAGAAGTCCAGGTCTGCTCTGCAGCTCTATAAGGTTCCTCTTTGAATTGATAACAGCACTGAGGAAATTCAGATGGAATTTTCCTGGGTGCAGAAATGGCATAGAGAATAACAGGGACAAGGCAACTGTCACCATCTCTTTGCAGTTATTAACTGCCAAAATGTAGCTGTCAATACCAATGTTAATAGCAGGGCATTTTGGCTCAGCAAGTGTTCGGTTTCACATCACAGACTCTCTGTCCTTACAGACAGAAGAGATTTCTACCCTGTAATCCCATGCAGCCAGGGCATAAGCAAATATCCCTGCAATATATATCCCAGACCTAAGGCTGGGCAAGTTACCATGAACAGCAAATGAAGACAGTTACTGCTGTGGTTTTTTTACGTGTTTCCCTTTCATCTGTGACAACTGATGCTAGCTCAAGCCTGCTTTCAGGTAGCAAATTCATACAAGCCCTCTACGACCTGACCCTTGCTTGGACAGCAGTAAGGAAATAATCAGCAAAGACTGACAAACCACTAGTATGAAACACTTTCTAGAGGCAGTTCTCCTGAGAAAACATTAAAAGAGCCCTGTAGACCACCAGCAGCTATCTTTTGCTTTAAAATTATGAAAGTTCCTCTCATTCATTAGCAATTCATTAAATACTTGCACTGTAATAGGGCTGCAAATAGTTAAGTAAATGCATGGATCGTTGTCATAGAATCACAGATTCATGGAATCATAGAACACTTTGGGTTGGAAGGGACCTTAAAGATCACCTAGTTCCAACCCCCCTGCCATGGGCAGGGATCGGGCTGCCCAAGGCCCCATCCAACCTGGCCTTGAACACCTCCAGGGATGGAGCAGCCACAGCTTCCCTGGGCAACCTGCACCAGTGCCTCGCCACCCTCATGGTGAAGAAATTCTTCCTTATATCAAGCCTAAATCCCTTTCAAGTTCATACCTGTTCCCCCTCATCCTATCACCACAAGCCTTTATGAATAGTCCCTCTCCAGCTTTCTTGTAGGCCCATCACCGTTGTCCATTTCATGTGCATAAATTAAGCACTCAATAGCAAAGTCCAAAACAAGTGTAAAGGACAACACGATTTGCAATGAACTACTGTTTACAGAGGACTAATTGATGATCAGTTACCCAATAGTACCTCACATTCATGTCACAGAAAGCCTCTACAGAGTATAGTCTCTGCCACAGCTATTGCTGCAGCTGAAAGTGATCCCTTTTTCTGCCATTTCACATCCTCCGAGGCAGCAACATTTGGGGAGGGGTTCTTGAGGCGGCAGAAAGGGAATAGTGGTCATTAGGGAGGAGGATGATGACAGCCATACAAGTCTTTGCTTATAAGGCTGGGTGGGAAAACCAGAATCCCCCAACTGCTATGCTGCAAATAATAAAAAATAAAAAAAAAAAAAAAAAATCTGCATTTCTGAGACTTAGTCAGGGGGTGAGAGATACAGGCAGCTTCCTACTAGGAGAATTTAACAGGAACACTTGCATTTACATAAGCAACAGAAACTAGTGCCAAAACTGAGAAAATTATGAAAGTCCTCATGATATTTTTAAGTCATTTGCAAAAACTAAGCTATAACCTATTAAGACGACCACTTCCTTTTTAGAAGTAGCAGATGTTCCCTCCTTATTTAGCTAATGTCCACAGCCATATGATTTGTTTCATGATGTGGGGCCTTTCCCTTCTCCCCCTACCAATGGACAAACACAGTTCATTGCCAGCTAACCTGGGCAGGTTTTGCATTTTGTAACCACAAAAGGAAGCTGCATCTAGCAGAGAAAATACTGCAGAGGCGAGCTAGCAAACTGCTGCTTTATGTGCTTAGCAGGTATTTACTCCTGTCTAGAAAAGTATCAGTGGGAAAGGTTGCTCAGGACTTGTATATCTTGTAAATGTCACACAAGATGCAGAGGAAACGTCTCACTTTGTTTGTCATGTTCTCCACCCAACTCAAGAATTCTCTCATCTTTTAAAAAAACTAATCAAAACAATTTCTAGCTAATGTAACTATCAGCCCTTCTTCTCTTCCACGTAAAACTGGGAAAGTATTTTATACCATTGCTAATGCTCCCATTTTCATACTAAATCTTCTCCTGTCAGACTTCTAAGTCAGTGCAACTCTCAACTGTCAGTTGTAGTTGCCCTCAACAGCCAGCACCAAGATGCTCCCTCCACAACCTCCCTCAGAGATCTTCATCTTTGTCCTCATCTTGAGAAAACTGTTGGACTCATATTGCCTTCTAGGACCACTGTGTTTGGAGGTGCTAATATTGCTTCTTTGTGTTCCTTCGACTGCCTGTGTCCTTCCATTGCAGTTTGCTATTCGCAGTCAAACTGAACAGCTTTCAGATAGAAGCTGGTCCTTTCTTCTGTGTTTTAATAACATCCAGCACAGCAGGGTGCTGTTCCAAATTCAATGTTTCTGGGTGATGTAGTAATAACAACACAGCCACAATACAACTACTACTACTACTACTACTACTACTACTACTACTACTACTACTACTACTACTACTACTACTACTGTTACTCTGAGAACTCTGTTTTCCTAAAGAAATTAGATAGGAGCTGAGGGAACAAATGGATTACTGAAAAAGAGAGAGAGACACCAGGTTGTGTAAATTCAGCTGCATTTCAGGGTTGGTCCTATGAGTCAGTTTGCTTTTATTTAAAACATCTATCTATGTGTAAAATAAAAAAAGCAATCCAGAGCTCTACATTCTTTCTTAAATTTGTGATTCATCGGCTGGTGGTTTCCCTACCCCTTCACCCTGCCTCTTGTCATTGATTTTCTCCATTGCGAGTTTGGCTTGTAATAGAGAAAACATGCAAATTTTTACAAGATTGTACAGACTCGATCAATTCCAGTGGGTGAATGAAGGAGGATGGCAATATAGAACACCAAGTCTATTTTTAATTCCCCAACATCTGCATCTGTCCAGTACCAACAGACATCACTACTGTTGCGGTCTACTACATGAATGGCAGTCTCATGTCTCTTTTCAGGAGGAAGTATTTTTAATAGAAGCAATGCTGAAATTAAAAGTACATAATATCTATAGTTACGTATGCATTAAGGAAGCTTACTTTTACGCAGCCCAACAGCTAATACAAAAATAGCCACAGTTAGACAGTAGGTGATTGCCACATAGAGAACTCACAGCTGCTGCTACCGTAACTCCTGAATTCCCCAGCAGGGAAGGAAGAGGAGCGTCTGTGGGGCATCAGTCAGCCAGCAGTGACAGTCTGCAATCTTACCTTTCTGGGATACTTCAGAGAAAACTTGTGTTTCAAAAGGAATCACAGAATCACAGAACCACTAGATTGGAAAAGACCTCCAGGATCATTGAGTCCAACCATTCCTATCAATCACTAAACCATGCCCCTCAGCACCTCATCCACACATCTTTTAAGCACCTCCAGGGAAGGCAACCTGTTTCAGTGCCCAATGACCCTTTTAGTGAATTTTTTTTTTCTGATGTCAAGCCTGACCCCCCTGGCAGAGCTTGAGGCCATTCTCTCTTGTCCTGTCCCCTGTCACTTGGGAGAAGAGGCCAGCACCCTCCTCTCCACAACCTCCTTTCAGGTAGTTGTAGAGAGCAATGAGGTCTCCTCTCAGCCTCCTCTTCTCCAGGCTAAACAACCCCAGATCCCTCAGCTGCTCCTTGTGAGAGTTGTTCTCCAGCCCCTTCACCAGCTTTGTTGCTCTTCTCTGGACTCGCTCCAGAGCCTCAACATCCTTCTTGTAGTGAGGGAACCAGAACTGAACACAGGATTCAAGGTGATTGGCACAACTCTAACTGCTGTTCTGTAAGGAAGTTACTGTTACGTGTTATGACAACTACTTTCAAGACCACAGCTAGGGTATTTCCACGTTGGCTGCTTCCCATGCCAGTGGCTGCCTCTGGCTGCTCTCCCACCCCCTCTCCTTCTCCCAGGCTGGCACCGAACCCTGGAGGGACAGCATGTCCTGGCGCGCCGCCTGCTGCCGGGCTTGGTGATACTGAAAATGCTGGCAAATAAACTCTCTAAGACTTGGTTCAGAGTTTTAGGAAGTAAGCACCCTCTATCAGGGCTGGGTGACGAGGGAGCAATCTCCATTGATGCTGCGCCGCAAGGTTAGAGCTGGGACAAGATGCATTTCCCACTTACATGCACATAGATAAACTTTCCCAGAAATCTTAGGCATATTCTATTACTTTCAAAGAACTAATTTTAATGTTATAGTTAACCTCACAACAGTCAGAACTCTTGCTAATTTGGAGTTGGCTCCGGCTCTGTCTGACCTTGCATTTGAGATCGACAAAGACTGCAAACAGAGGTAATTACAGAATCATGGAATCATAGAATCGTAGAATGGTTTGGGTTGGAAGAGACTTTAAAGATCACCTAGTTCCAGTTATAGAAATCTAATCTAATTCTAACGATAAAAAAAAATCTATTCAGCACATATCATACTTAACACAAGGCATAACAGTGTCTGGAAGAACATAATTTGAAAAAACATGCTATAAAAAACATGCTACCAGGGGGACATTCTGTCTAACTTTCAAAAAATACAGTTACTCAGATGAACTTAAATTTACTTAAGCTTAAATCAAAATATCCCACTTTTTGTAACAGTAACTGCTTCTTGTATCACTGGCTCCATGGCACCCAGAGCCGTAAGAAAGAGGTTCATGGCTCCCTGGTGCCATTGCAGGAGGATGGCATGTGGAGGACTTGCAAAAATCTCAATACCAGCGGCTGGGATTGCTTGGAATCTGGAGGTGCAAGCAGCCAGCGTGTGCTCCAGCATGTGCTCCACCTCAAATGCAGTCAGCTTGGTGTTTACTGCCATGAAGCTGCATAACTTCAGGCTGTCCAGGGAGGTGGTGGAGTGTCCTTCCCTGGAGGTGTTCAGAAAGCATGTAGACGTTGCAGTTTGGAACATGGTTTAGTAAACATGGTGGAGTTGGGCTGATGGTTGGACAGGATGATTTTAGAGGTCTTTTCCAACCTTAGTGATTCCATGATTCTGTTCCCACACTATTCTTTGCTTCTATTCAGTCCTGCAGAGAAAGTCTGGGGAGTTCTGATTGATAAGAAGCTTTACATGAGCTGCCAATGCACACTCGCAGCCCAGAAGGCCACCTACATCCTGGGCTGCATCAAAAGAAGCGTGGCCAGCAGGTCAAGGGAGGTGATTCTGCCCCTCTGTTCCCATCTTGTGAGACCTCATCTAGAGTACTGCATCCAGTTCTGGAATCCCCAACATAAGAAGGATATGGAGCTGTTGGAATAGGTTCAGAGGAGGGCTACAAAGATTATCAGAGGGCTGGAGCACCTTCCATATGAGGACAGGCTGAGAGAGTTGGGTTTGTTCAGCCTGGAGAAGAAAAAGCTCCGGGCAGATCTTAGGGCATCTTTCCAGTACCTGAAGGGGGCTATAAGAGAACTCGGGAGGGACTTTTTACAAGGGCACGTAGTGACAGAATGAGGGCGGAATGGCTTAAAATTGGAGGGGGGAAGATTTAGACTAGACATTAGGAAGAAATTCTTCACGATGAGGATGGAGAGGCACCAGAACAGGTGTGGATACCCCCTCCCTGGAAGTGTTCAAGGCCAGCTTGGAGGGGGCCATGGTCTAGTGGGAGGGGTCCCTGCCTATGGAAGGAGCAGGTGGAACTGGATGATTCTATGATTCTGGGATTCTGTTCTATGAACTGGGAAATCAGTGTGGGAGGCAGCTTAAGAGTAAGCAGCCAAGGTGGAAGGCAGGCAGGTTCAGTCTCTGCTGACGCCCGCCCTGCACAGCCTGCACTGCCTGGGTGAGCAAAGTGACTGGTGGTGGCACAGGCGCTTGAGATGTGCCCCCACCAGCAACAGAGGAGCTGCATCTGCAGGGAGGCTTGTGTTGTGGGAAGCCCCACCTGGAAAGAGTGTCTTTATCAGATGCTACTTAAATGAATCTAAAATTCTGCACACTCCCACCTTTCCCACCCCCCATTTGAAGATTTCTGCAAATGCCAAAGCAACGGTGCACAGAGATGAGCCCGGAAGATGCTAGCACTGACCCCTAAGCCTTGGTTGATCCAGATGTAAACCTTGAATTAAAACTACTCAGTTTCTTCCCTTCCAAAGTCATCTTTTTCAAAGTTTCAAATACTTATTTTAATTAGTGTTCTTGGGACTGATGAGTGCCATGACATAGATAGCTCTAATTTGTTCACAACATTAGCAGACCATTTAGCTACAGCTGTGGTTAATTTGTTTAACTTCCTAAAACGTTCAGCCTAGGCATGGACACTATATAGCTTCTACTGCATTGATCTTTGAGGTTCTTCCATATTTTTTAAAACCTTTCCAGCTAAAAAATGACATCACTTGAAACCCCGCGGTAGATTCTTGTGTGATTTGGTCAGACCAGTTTCAACAGCCACTGCAGAAGCCTACACAGGAAACAAGCCCCCAAAGCTGTTGCCTAAAATTGGATAAAGTCGTGACTGCCTCAAGCAGAGTACTGTGAGTACTATAAAGGGACTCGTAGCCTTGCTGTTACCTAGCCTTCTCACTTCTGCAGGCTAATATCTGTATGCTAAATTGTAGTATTTCTGGTCAGGATATCTGCTTGTACAAATGCTGTTGGAGCCCTGGTTTTAATACCCAGACACCGACTAGGTGAAAATTAGCAACAAGAAATGAAATTCTATATGAACAAAATTATCTATGTATGACTCAAAATTGTTGAGGAAATGGATAAATAAAAGGGTTGAACATATTTATAAAAATGTGTGTGTGTGTGACAAGTTAAATATAGAAATTTTGCATTTCTTTTTGTCAAACAAGGACTTAATTTGATTCCCTTTTGCCGCAATCTCTAATTTTACCTAGATGGTCATGAACAAGCCCTGAATAAAGGCCACTTCAAAACCTTCAGTAAACTACAAAAAACAGAGAACAGAAAATGCTAATTTCTTCCTAAGGTGTTTACAGATATGATGCAGATTTGCTGATATAATGCTATTTCTGACTGAGGAAGGGCTGTTCATGAATTATTCTAATTATATCTAATACAGGCCTACAAGGAGGAGTACCTGCTGACCAGAAAGATGATTGTGTTTCTTGTCGCTCAGCCAGCTACAGTATCTTGCCACTTTCTCCTGTGGATGGGAGGTTCTAATGGCTTTGATTCTGAACTCTGTATGGTCTCTACGTTGTGAAGCTAGGTAAGCATATATTACAAACTCTACTTAACTTACAGATGCGGTAAAATCTTCTGTTTAAAACGGTGATGTTACTATAAAACTTGCCTTCCTGTCTCTTTTCCTTTGTGCTCCTGTTCTGGATGGCACCAGTAGCTTCTGTGCATGAGAGAGTAAATATAAGTGCCTGACACAAACCATAATGACCAATGAGGCGTGTTTCTATAACCTTGATTCTCCTTTTCAATTCGTTCTAGGTCAGGCAGTGAGATGGGAGCTACAGGAGTGTTCACAGCTGTCACTCTAGCACTACTCTGATCTCTTTCAGAAAACTTTCAAGTAACAAATAAAGCTGCTGTCAAGAATATGTTTCCTGTGTTTGAAAACAGATGTTTGCTGAAACATAGGAGGTAAAATCTCCAGTTACTCAATAGTGATTTAGACTCATCAGAGTAGAAAGACGCCCATTGGTGAGCATGCAGTGTTTGGCTGCAGCCTTCTTTCCATTGTGGGAGGAAGAAAGAAACTGTCCCACCTACAAGCCACCATCCACAGACCCTTTACCTGGCATAGACCCAACAGGCTAGAGAATTTCTGAGCTGTGTAACACAATCTAACTGTGCCTGCATAGCTCTGGAGCCACTGTACAGCTGGGTTTATTGTCACATTTACAGAATACCACATCTGAGCTTAGATATTCCCCAAGAGACTGGTGCTGGCTTTTTGCTGGGAATGTCCTGTAGACACACAGGCAGAACTTCCTGGCTCGGGATATTCTGATGGAGGGTTCAGTCTGACTCTGTTTGTGTGACACTGTAACTATGCTAAAAAAACCCAACAAACCATTAAATTAAATGCGAACAAAATGACATGGTCAGATTTTACAGGAGGCAGCAAGGAATATCCAGATAATCAGGTAAGAGTTGCTCATTACAGGATCTGCTGCCTGTATTAGAACAGACCTCTGTTTTCTGTACAAATGTGCACAGACTACACATAGTTAAGTTCTCTCTTTCATGGTGTATTTAAAATATCAGTGCTTTGACATCCATCTAATTCTAAATAAGCTAGCTACAAGGTGGGATGTCAGTGGCTTCTGGGAAGTGCATGAATCTAGATTGAACATACCCCTATTTCCTTCATCAAGTTGACTGTAACAGGAAGAGAGTCTTTAGAAAGGTGACAGTTACCAATGGACATCAGGCACATGCAATGAAAAGGAAAATAATGAGTCTGCTCCCTTAACCTTCTTTCACTCATTTCCATCTAGATATCAAAATTCTCATACATCTCTCTGTAAGGAAGGAATAACAGACATCTTCTGTCATGAAATCATATGCAGGAAAATATGAGTATTGTTCCAGATATATGGGCTCTGCCTTAATGCAAATTCTCCTGTCCCATTAATAAGACCCCCATTGTTAACAATTATTCATCCCAATTGTAGCAACTAAGACACTATTATATCGATAGAAAACACTATTGAAATGTTGTGCATTCTCATATTCTGCAATATACAGTTTTATCCTTGAAACGAAGCCACTTGGAAAAGCAAGTGGTATTGTTTAGCATTCATCTGGAGTGCTAAAATGAATACAAGTAGCTATTTGTACCCACTTAGGATGGGGAATGAAAATATGGGAAGGAAGTTACATTCACTGGACTATGACGTTTCACAATAATTTTTCTGTTTTCTGTTATTCTCCATATACCTGGAGCTCTACTATATTTCATAATATTTTTTCTGTTTTCTGTTAATTGTTTCATAATAATTTTTCTGGAGCAACAAAAACATTACTTTGCATCACCCAGGCAAGCAGTTAAGAGGAATAGGTCTGTGTAGAAATGAGGTGTGAGAAATTAGGCCAAGTCTGGCCTAGGTCTTGTTTCTAAAACGAATGCAAAACTGTAATAAATGCCCCAAGTTCTCCTTGTTGTATACAAGTGAAGGAAAGCAATATAAATATTGTTCTCAATTGCTATTTGTATTGATCAATAATACATAAGGCAAGAAGACAACTAAGGCAAAACTTTATTTTTTTTGGTAGCAAGAAAAATGAAGCAGTCTTACAAGTAAGCAGTATTTTCTAGGTTTCTTCTGCAGCAGAACCTTCACCAAGCCTCATTAAACTGACAGTCTTATTCAGTGCATCTTGATTTCAAGTAAAACAAAAATACCAAATGATATTACAAATGGCTGCTTGGAAAACTTCTTCTGACCATGTCACCCAGATGCCCATTAAGGGTGATAACAGCCACTGCTGCTTTTACTCATCCATTTCTTATGCTCTGTCAATCATACTGAACCTTTTTCCAATTGCTCGTCCATGTATTTTTTCACTTTATGCAAGCCCAAATATCAGTGAAACTACTGCATTTTTGTCAGCTCCACAACTTGGCTCTGGATGCTGGCACCTAGTTCTCAACTTGCTGTCCTAACCCAAATAATGTTAAATAATCATACATTTGAAGGTCAGTACAACATATACGTACATCTTCACGCCACACTTGCCTGTTAGGCAAATGCAATATTACAGTATTAATTTTACTTGCACTTAGGTAAAAGCGGAACTCTATTTGTCTGCAAAGCAATTGAACAGTACTGTGAATTACACGTACACGTTCCTTCTGTAGTCTCACACTAGCAATATGCATACACGATGTCAGCACTGAAATGGTCTTTAGCTTGTTCTTTGTACAGGACACTTGCTACGTGCCCTAATAATCAGTCATCTGAAAAAAAAAAAACTAAAGAAAACTGCGTAATAGTGCTTTAATATTAATTTCTTAAAATCCAAACCAGCCTTACAGTAGCTGCTAGGTAGTTACCAGTCTCTCCAAAACCATGCAGTAATAAAGAAAAAAAAAATCTGAGAAAACAACATAATGTAGCTGCCACTTAGTGGCAGCAATTATTTAGGCATTTTTGGTATTGATACATTTCTTTATCATATAATTTGTGCATTAATCAACAAAAATGTAGGCCCCAATCCAGCAAATACTTGCAAGTGTGCAAATGCTTTTCTTCCACATGGAATACTTCAAGTTAAGACTCGCTCATCAGATGAGCAAAGTTAAGAACTTGCATAAATCTTTACAGGAGAGGAATTCGTAGTGCTTAAAACTTAACTGTATTATTTCATAGGAGTAAGATTCAATTTTAGACTTACAGAACTTAGAACTCCTACAAAGAACAGACATGTTGCTCTAAGATAAGCTCAAAAGAAAACTAACAAGAGCCTCTAGAAATGTGTGTGCCTTCTCTATGAACACTTTAATCCTACTTGGGAGTAATGTGGCTCCAGTCTTCCTGCCCTAGCTCCTGGCTACTGCACAAAGAATCAATAAAGTGCTTATCACAAATTCCACAGTCAGAGAATAAAATCAAATATAAGTACCTTCAGAATCTTTTCAGATTTGTAAACTATGAATTAAAGGGCTGATGTCTGATCCTCCACGTGTTTCCCTGAATCAGTAATAAATAATATGTTCTTCCTTCTGAAGATAAATTAGAATTCTGCTAGGACTATGTACATTTCACCTTTGTCCCAGTGAAGTCATCTTCTGCCTCCAGGGGAAAAGCTTAACTGGATTTAATTTCAATGTAAATATTCGTGCTTGACTGAAACACGATGCTCATGCAATTTCACAAGCACCAGCATTCAATGTGATAGTTAACTTTGTTTAATCAAACATGAAACACCAGTATTGTTTACAGTGTATCCACTCTGAATTGTGTTCATAATTTGCTCCCAAATGCACCATAATTCTGAGAGGTCTTGCTTGCCCTTTGACCTTTCCTTTCATTTCATGTGGTTTGTTCCTCTTGAATAAGTACCTTTGATATTAGCTTTGATATGAATTGTATTGATCTTTGTGGCATCTTCTCATTAATACACTTCCAAATATTTAAATTACTACAACCTTCTGTTTAGGTAGATATGTGTTTGAAATTTTTTGCTAGCTTTCTGATAATTAATCTATGAGAACTGACTTAGACTGTATGCTCTCTGTAGAGAACTTTTGTATGCTCCTCATATCAAAACAAATAATGGTTTGAAATATTTAGCCATGTGTTTGGATGATTTTTCGTTTTTTAAAGGCTCCGGTGTTGCTCATAGTTATCTTCCAGTCAGCTACAGGATAATAGCAACAGCAAACACATTGACAATGCAGTTCATTGTTCGGTTTTCCCATCTCACTGTGCAGGTTCCTAGAAGAGATTATTACAAAATAAAAATAGAATGCCAGTGCCTTTACTATATTCACTTTTTTCTATTGTATATTATGCCAGATTAGTGTGAATAATTCAGCTGTGATTTAATTCACGTGCTATCATGTTGTCTTGGCTATAAATAAGACTACACTCCTCAAAAGATTTTTATTAACCTGTACATTGTTTACAACCTAATGTCCAAAACAAACTTCCAGGAAAGCATAATTTCAGTATCTCACTTTAAAAGCTGGACTCACAAAAATTTTTTGAAAATCTCACACTGAAGTTGGCAAGATAAGCAGACAAGTAATCAGAAAAAAACCTGCATCAAATACCTTCTAGTGTATTTACCTTCTATAACTTTTCTTCTTCTATTTTATCAATGTATCAATGCCTTACGACATGAAGGACATGTGAAGATTGAACTGTATTTGTTCATTCCACTTTCTGATTTTTTTTTTTAAATCTAGTTGACTTTCTAATGCAATCTCTACTTTAAAGTTAAATTTTGGTGCCCTCTTCTAAAAAGACCTTTCTGAGTCTGTGATAGGCATGCCTAAGTTTAAAACAATCTTGTTTGCCCATGATACTACGAACCTAAGAAAAATGCATTTAGAACTAATTTAGAAGCAATGAAACACACTCAAAGCCTGGCTGGCAATCAGGCAACTGAAACACATACTGTTAATCAAAATAGTTATATTTTTTCACCAATTTCTGGTCTCCTCCAAAGTAGTACTGTCCCCTTACAGCCGACCAGCAAATATGTTTAGCATTAGCCATTTGCTTTTTACTGCAAGCAACATTTTACTGCTCTTCAACTGATCTGTAGCTACTGACAAGGATTGAATGTTTTGACTCTGGTTTCAGAATTAATTTTACTTCTGTTTATCATAATTTACAAAGCAATTGCTCTTAAAGTAGGCACTCACTCCTGACAAAATATTTCTGCTGGGCTTATAAACAAGTATCTAATCCTGTAAGCTACTGCTTCTACAAACACTCTTGAAAATGTTCCACCTAACTATTACAATCGAGCAATAAGTAACATTTCTTTTACTACAAATCTTTAATATGACTGAAGAAACTTACCATCAGTTGTGGTATCCCAGAAGCATGAGCTTGCTGTGTGAAGACCAGCTCCACTCCTCTGCATCACTGCACAGGTTACTGCAAGATACAGTCATAAAGTCAAGGAATTCATTATTAAAGCAGAAGATGTGAATCATTCGATACTTATGAACTGAAGCCTATATTAAGTTTTCAAATGACTGGCAGACAGCACTCAGCAAAGTCAAAACCTTCCTTGACTATCCCCTCCCCGAGTATTTTCCTTAAGAACTCTGTATTAATTTCATGATTATTTTTACCCACATAAAGACAACAGCTTTAACAAAATGCTTGCTAATAGGATTATGGGTTTTATCTTTTAAACTACTTAGATATGGCTTGTGTCATGTGCACCTCAGAATGGGATTGCAGGTGCTGTCCTCAAAGGTAGAGCAGAAAGTCACACTTGATGAGAGCTGTTTCCCAGAAGTACTGGATGCATGTTCTCTGAAACTACACTCTAGTAACACACAGCACTTCTAGACTGACCTGTGATGGTCATAAAACCAGTGGCAATCTGAATCCAAGAATTTCAAAACAGAACACTTTCCATTACACCAACATTCCACAAAAGGACCACAGTGGGTTAAACTTCTACTTATTTCCACTTCCCTTCCACAGGCATATAAATATAATGGGACACGACAGCCTACGATTAAAGTCCTTCGAATGTCTGTATTTATATAGGAAGCTTAATCCTACTTATAATTTTATTTAAGATAAACAGAATCTATTTTCTGAACTGATACAAAAGTAGTTGATATAATGGTCTTGGTTGCTTAAGAGTCATGAAAGACTGCGTAACATGTCGTCTTCTGTTCTAAGTGTTGCTAGCATGCTTAGCCTAAGTGAAACTGCCATGGTTTCACAGCAGGTATTACTAAAAATCTACATGACAGAAGCATTCAAGTATCTGCTCTGCCTTGTTTGTAGTTTAAAAACTTCTATCGAATGTAGCACTGCATTCAAATGGACCTTTCAGCAATTATTTATTGTGATTGTATGTGGTAAAAGTATGACTACTCGTACTCACCAATGTACTTGTACGTTTTTCCAAGTTTCACCAGATGTGTCAGTGACTGTTCTACGATAGCAGCAGTCCACTGGTTGACTTTGTTGTGATTATAGTCTGCCTTGCCTAGAACACTTTCTATGCACTAAAATAGAAAAAAAAAAAAACAACCAGTTAAAGTAACATACTTCAAATGGTAGAGGCTTAAAATGTCTTGCATAATCTGAGGAATTTTGTCTGGCAACAGGATTACTTTCTATCACTTGAATCATCAGGTATCAATTGCTGCTGATACCTGATGGAAGTAAAATGAGTCATCTCAGAAACTCAATTTTAGTATATATTTACCACATTATTACATGGAGAAAAATGAGGTTCTTATCAAACATTTCTGGTAGGAAAGACCTTTGCCATATGCTTTAAGTACCAAGTTAAGTGAATGGATCTATTTACCAACAAAGATACTAACGCATCCCAGAGCTCCTAATGACTGCCTACTCCAGCCTGGCTTTCAGAAGCTATGGAATTGCAAACGATACTACTTGAATCGATAACATCAGCTTGGGCTGGCTAGCCTTTCAGAGCCTGTGAGCAATATACCAAAATCCTATGCAGGGATGGGAGTTGGACTCTATGATCCTTGTGGGTCCCTTCCAACTCAGGTCATTCTGTGATTCTGTGAAAATCTTGAGAGATCCAGAGCCACAACAGTGAAATGTATAAGCCACTGTAAAAGATGAGGATGAGAGAGGAGCAAGAGATTTCAAAAGGGCTTGTTCTCCCACAGGTATAGTATCGACAATCTTTACTTAAACTTAAAGTGATTAAACCGAAAGTCTTCTCTCTAACTGTAACTCTTAAATGGCATCTCCTGCTCCAAAGAAATTCAGAATTAATTGCTGATAGACACTTCTTAAAATTGAGGCATTTGGTTAGGAAATGCAGACCTAGAAAAGGTGAGTAAAATAAAAATATATTCTCCTCTGATTCAGTAAGATGAATCCTATGCACTAACCACCCACTAATAGGCTATGTATGATTTTTGTGCTCCAGATCTTTAAAAGCCCAATTAGTTCTGACCACAGTGTATACAGCAGGACAAAGGACTCACTGGAAACAAGCATTCACAAAACAGAACAGAAGATATAAGAGGGATACCAAGATCCCTTGGGGATTTTGGTCCTTCCAGAAATGTACACAGTGCTAGAACTCCCTGGCATGGTTAAGCTTTCTGTCAGTGGCAGAAACACTTTGGCTTTCCTCCCAGTGCCTGCTGTGAAAGTAAAGAGACTCTGACATTCTGCATTTGGCCTTTCAAGGCAGGGACAGTTATATAAGGGGTTGAATTGTCATTTATCTGACACCTAAAAGCTTGCTGTTTGTGTACTGGAGCAGCTCTAAAAGTCCAGCCTTTTCCCTTCAAGACAGGGCAGAGGTTAAAGGACCTGCAGAGCACCTCTAGGAATTCCTTTCTCAAAATGGTATTTCCTTGCAAAACCTGACAGCATGTGTTTGCCATAGGCTCTTCAGTAAGCACTTCCCAGTAACTAGGCATTTAATTTAGACCATTCTCACTTTCAATCTGCTCTTTTTGCATAAAAACTGTTTTTCAAAAGCATTTCTAGACTAACAAGCTCACATAATGCAACTTCCCGCTTGAGTCATAGAATCATAGAATCACTAGGTTGGAAGAGACCCACCGGATCATCAAGTCCAACCATTCCCACCAATCTCTAAATCATGCCCCTAAGCACCTCATCCACCCTCACCTTAAACACCCCCAGGGAAGGCAAGTCAACCACCTCCCTGGGCAGACTGTTCCAATGCCTAAGGACCCTTTCCGTGAAGAATTTTTTCCTTATCTCAAGCCTGAATCTCCCCTGGCGGAGCTTGAGGGGAGCTTGAGGCCATTCCCTCTCTCGTCCTGTTCCCAGTCACTTGGCAGAAGATGCCAGCTCTCTCCTCTCCACAACCTCCCTTCAGGTAGTTGTAGAGAGTAATAAGGTCTCCCCTCAGCCTCCTCTTCTCCAGGCTGAACAACCCCAGCTCTCTCAGCCGCTCCTCATAAGGCCTGTTCTCCAGCCCCTTCACCAGCTTTGTCACTCTTCTTTGGACTCACTCCAGAGCCTCAACATCCTTCTTGTGGTGAGGAGTCAAGACTAACTTCCAAGTCTGATCATGTTGTTCAAAGCCTAGTCCAGTCAAGTTTTAAAAATCTCTAAGGATGGAGACTCCACAAGCTCTCCCCATGACCTCTCTAGTGATTAACTACGCTCTAACTGGATAAAGGGGGAAAAAAATAAAATCAGAGTGAATTTCCCTTGCAACTTGTGACTGCTGCCCCTCATCTTTCCACTGTAATGTGAATTCTGTCTCTCTCTCCTCTCATCCATCTACCTTCTGCTCTTTAGGTAGGCCAAGACAGCAACAGATGAAGTTTAAATCAGTTCCAAAACAAACTCAATCCTTATTTGGTACAAATAACAATTTCATATAAATTTGATTTATCTGGGATGGTCAACAAGAGTAACTGCTTTCACTATAGTGCAAGGTAAGGTAAAGATTTTCCTTGAAATACAGCTGTCGGCTAAAACTTACCTCCTTAACTATGTTGTGGGCTTCATCAGCATTGAAGATCATCTGTAACAATAAAGAACTACTATTACTTCTGACAGAAAACTATAGAAATTATGCAGTTTTACTCTAAGTAATACATGATGATCAGGCCCTGTGTCTGGTTATTTGCATTGTATAGTCTGTTAGCATAATTCTAAAATCTTACCCTCCCTCCAGCACTGTACTTACGTTATTTAGTATGGGTTTGTGAGTCACATTTGAGTGGGTCTAAAAAACTTGTGTTTCAATGAGCTTGGAAAAAGGTTCAATTTACATTTTCTGTAAAGATTAAATACTATCACTCTCTATGCTTTTCATGGGAATATTCTTTGAGACAAAGTTAAATGTCAAATCTTTTCCTCTGGGCCTTAATCCTGTTTTTTTATTGGAGGCACAGACTTACCAACCCATGGGTTACAACTTGGTACCAAAGGTTTTGTAACCCACGTATTGGAAAGACTGGTTTCCATAGTCATTTGCCTATCCAAAGAACATTCCTCAGTGCAGGAAAAAGCTTTCAAGTTTTAATGCCTCCTATTTTCATTAATGACCTTCCAGTATCTGAAAGGAGCCTACAAGAAAGCTGGAAAGGGACTATTCATAAAGGCTTGTGGTGATAGGACGAGGGGGAACAAGGTATGAACTAGAGAAGGGCAGATTTAGACTAGACATAAGGAAAAATTTCTTCACCATGAGAGTGGTGAGGCACTGGCACAGGTTGCCCCCGAAAGCTGTGGGTGTACCAACCCTGGAGGTGTTTAAGGCAGGTTGGAGGGGGCCTTGGGCAGCCTGGGCTGGTGGGAGGTGTCCCTGCCCACGGCAGGGAGGTTGGAACTGGATGATCTTTAAGGTCCCTTCCAACCCAAACTATTCCATAATTCTATGATTTTCTGCTCTTCCCTACTCACCAGCTTTTAGTTTGGTTTGCAAAGGAAGTGCAGCACATGGGACTGTGCAATCCGCCTCCTACATCACAGAATCATAGAATCATAGAATCGTTGGAGTCGGAAGGGACCTTAAGGATCATCTAATTCCAACCCCGTGCCATGGGCAGGGACACCTCCCACCAGCCCAGGCTGCCCAAGGTCCCATCCAGCCTGGCCTAGGCCACCCCCAGGGATGGGGCAGCCACAGCTTCCCTGGGCAACCTGTGCTAGGGCCTCACCACCCTCAGAGTGAAAAAACTCCTCCTTATGTCTAGTCTGAATGAGCCCCTCTCCAGTTTATACCCACTGCCGCTAGTGCTGTCACTACAGACCCAGGACTTGTTGCTGCTTTTATTTTCTACTGACATCAGGAAATATTTTCCAGTGACGTATTTTCCAGGGATGACAGAAGGGAAAGGCCGCAGGCTGACAGCCCCACCGCCGGCCGCGGCACCGCTGGGCTTCACTCCCCTCGCTTGAACTCGGAGCCGCCGAGATCGGGGGGTGCTCGGTGCATCCCCCGCCCGCAGAAGGCGGCCCCGCGCCCCCGGGTGCCCGAGGGACCCCGCCCGCAGCCCGCCCCGCAGCCCCGCCCTGCGCAGCCCGCCGCGGGCCCTCGGCAGCCGCGGGGGTGCGGGCACTACCTCGTCGTTGTGGGGGTGAAACTCCTCCATGGCCCCGGCGCGGCTGTTCCGGCAGCGGCTCCCGGTCCTGCGCGGCTCCTCCTGCGCGGCGCCGGGCGGGCGGGGCTCCCGCGGCAGCGCCGGCGGGGGGAGCGGGGGGAGCGGGGGGAGCGGGGGGAGCGGGGGGAGCGGGGGGAGCGGGGGGAGCGGGGGGGGGACAGGGGAGGCGCGGCTGCGGGAGCGCCGGGCGAGGCGAGCCGAGCCGAGCGTTTCATCGTGGAATCGTAGAATAGTTTGGGTCGGAAGGGACCTTAAATCTCATCCAGTTCCAGTCCCCCTGCCACGGGCAGGGACACCTCCCACCAGACTAATGCTCAAAGCCTCATCCAACCTGGCCTTGAACACCTCCAGGGATGGGGCAGCCACAGCTTCCCTGGGCAACAGTTAAAAAATTCTTCCTCGTATCTAATCTAAATAGATAATAGGCTGGACCGCTGGGCTGAGACCAATGGCATGAGGTTTAACACGGCCAAATGCCGGGTCCTGCACTTGGGGCACAACAACCCTGTGCAGCTACAGACTGGGAGAAGCCTGGCTGGAAAGCTGCCAGGAGGAGAAGGACCTGGGGGTGCTGGTTGACAACCGACTGAACATGAGCCAGCAGTGTGCCCAGGTGGCCAAGAAGGCCAATGGCATCTTGGCTTGTATCAGAAACGGTGTGACCAGCAGGTCCAGGGAGGTTATTCTCCCTCTGTACTCGGCACTGGTGAGACCGCACCTCGAGTACTGTGTTCAGTTCTGGGCCCCTCACCACAAGAAGGATGTTGAGGCTCTGGAGCGAGTCCAGAGAAGAGCAACAAAGCTGGTGAAGGGGCTGGAGAACAGGCCTTATGAGGAGCGGCTGAGAGAGCTGGGGTTGTTCAGCCTGGAGAAGAGGAGGCTGAGGGGAGACCTCATTGCTCTCTACAAATACCTGAAAGGAGGTTGTGGAGAGAGGAGAGAACTGGTCTCTTCTCCCAAGTGACAAGAGACAATGGCCTCAGGCTCCACCAGGGGAGGTTTAGGCAGAACATCAGGAAAAAATTTTTCACAGAAAGGGTCATTGGGCAGTGGAACAGGCTGCCCAGGGAAGTAGTTGAGTCACCTTACCTGGAGGTGTTTAAAAGACAAGTGGATGAGGTGCTCAGGGACATGGCTTAGTGATTGATGGGAATGGTTGGACTCGATGATCCAGTGGGTTCTTTCCAACCTAGTGATTCTGTGATTCTATGATTCTAAATCTCCCCTCTTTCACCTTAAAACTATTACCCATCATTCTATCCCTGCACTCCTTGATAAAGCGCCACTGCCCTGCTTTCTTGCAGCTCCCTTTAAGTACTGGAGGCTGCTATAAGGTCTCCCCAGAGCCTTCTCTTCTCCAGGCTGAACGACCCCAACTCTCTCAGCCTGTCCTCACATGGAAGGTGCTCCAGCTTCAGATCATCTTCGTGGCCCTTCTCTGGACTCACTCTAACAGGTCCATGTCCTTCCTGGACCGAGGGCTCCAGAACTGAACACGGTATTCCAGGCAAGGTCTCAAGAGAGCAGAGAAGGGGAGAATCACTTCCCTTGACTTGCTGCTTATACTTCTCTTGATGCAACCCAGGATACAGTTGGCTTTCTGGGCTGGAATTGCATATTGCCGGCCCATGTTGAGCTTTTCATCCACCAGCACCACCAAGTCCTCCTCTTCAGAGCTGCTCTCCACCCATTCTCCACCCAGCCTGTATTTGTGCTTGGGATTGCCCTGACCCAGGCAGAGGACCTTGCACTTCACCTTGTTAAACTTCATGAGGTTCACACAGGCCCATCTCTCAAGCCTGTCAAGGTCCCTCTGGGCGGCTCATGCATTTGCAAACTTTCTGTAATGCCCAGGCAACCCTGCACTGGGCACTATGACCTGCCCTGCACAGCAGCGTGAAGTGTTTATTTGTATCTTTATTGTTACATATTGCTACCCTTTGCTGGATGTGGAGAATTCATACGTAAGTTCCTCCAGAGGAGCAGCAGTACCCCTGTCTCCACTTTTTTTTCTGTATTTATGGATTAATCTGTGCCAATCTGACACAAAATTGCCGTTAGCTTTAATAGTGACAAATTGCAACTTCAGCTTCTACTAATTCCAAAGAATTGATCCTTAGTTTTATTTGAAAAAATATATATACACTGAACTGCAACACATTTTTTCTCTCTCTGTGAAGTTGCCTGGGAAACATGAAGACACTCAGCACAAAACAAAGGAGAAATTTCAAGTGCTGAATAATAATAACAATTATTATTATTATTATCATTATTATTATTATTATTATTATTATTGTTATTGTTATTGTTATTGTTATTGTTA
Source organism: Clamator glandarius (assembly GCA_033459285.1). Classification (NCBI taxonomy): domain Eukaryota; kingdom Metazoa; phylum Chordata; class Aves; order Cuculiformes; family Cuculidae; genus Clamator; species Clamator glandarius. Next base: position 416,130 of record JAUNZM010000117.1, on the reverse strand, counting down.
TTGTTATTGTTATTGTTATTAGTGTTGTTGTTGTTGTTATTATTCCTGCTGTCCTACCAAAGAATAAAATCAGATTATTTGGCATATCCTCTTGACAAATCTGTGATGATAATGATGGAGGAAGGTCTTATGTACATTTTCTCCCTATAATACCTGGTCTTTCTGAACCAGACTGAACATGAGAGAGAGGATCAAGGCTGCCCCACGTCTAGGCTCAGCTTTGGTGACATAGGGTTGGAGAGACACACGCTTACCTTACAAATGCATCTCTTGTTCAGTGTTAATGGTACACACATTGGAAAAACTCTGTTTGAAAACCATGGAAGTACAGGGGGAAGCCAAGTGAAACATTGCTATGTTGCTTGTTTGGAAACTCGCTTTCCTATTTAATATATGCTAATGCCTACAGCAGGAGAAGATCGACCATGAAAACTAAAAGTCTTTAAAAGCTCATCTTTATGAGCAAGTACAAATGAATGTAGTCATAGGAAAACACATGAAACAAAATCTTCAGTATCAAGTTTTTTTGTGTCGTGACCTCTGCAGTATTTTCATGGGCTTTCACACTTGGAAGCTATTAGCAGTAAAACAAAATATCTTTTTATGTATTAGTAGTCCAAAGCTAGGGATAAATTGCATGTTTATTTCTAAAGAAATAAAACCTAGCGGAAGCATGTGCTATATATGCTCTGACATGATGGATAAGAAACTAAGACTGCTAAAATAACGTTTGGATCCTGTGCAATTTTTGTTTTCCATATTTTCAGAGATGGTGCAACTTTGCATCTATATCTTCAGGATGCAGTATACTATCAAATGAAAATAATTTCTAGACTTTTTTTTCCAATTCTGTTTAGAAATATTCAAGAAATAACTTCTCTGTTGGATCAGCAACAATTACCTCAGTAGATTCCCTGGAAAACAGAGACCTAGTCTGAAATCGAGACTGAATTGGTCCTGAATGACCATTGTGTGTGTGTAGAGGTCCTAATGCAAAAGAAATTACCTATCCTTCCTGCTCCACTACCGTACCTAGGAGGATAGCAGAAAGTCTGAGGAAATTCTGAGTCCATCAGACTCAGATAAACATCTGGAGAGCCATTAGATAAATAACAAATGACAAAACACTATTAATCCAGGAAGTGTTCACAAATAAACACCCTGCATGACCCATGAGCAGTCAACACAGATTTGTCAAGAGTATATGTCAAATGATCTGATTTTATTCTTTGGTAGGACAGCTGGAGTAATAAATGAAGAGGAAATAAATAGTAGGTGTGTTATTTTGTAATAAATGTGCCTTTTTATGCTCTCCCACAAAATAACATATAACCTAACCAATCATTCCTAAAAATGGGTTATTGAAGTAGAAGAAATAAATACTAGAAGATGGGTGGGGGTTTGCCCCAAGAGCTAATCAGTATAAGTAGCAATTACCAGAATCATAGATTAAAAGTGGTGCTTATAAAAGGTTTTTAATGACATCATGTTGAAAGAAGTTGTAAGCATATGGAATGATAGGATCAAAATTAAAAATATTTAATAGGCTGGAGAAATCAACATGAAGATACTTCATAAAAACTTAAAGTGCTATTTTAAAATTGGGACATTGAATGCACAAATACAAAATGGGGACTAATTGTCTAGGCAGTGGTGCTGCAGGGAAAAATATGACATTAAAATAAATAGGAACACAAGTATGATGTTATAAATAACTAAATACATTGAAGAATACCATGAAAGGCACAGAAGGCAATTATATTGTTATGTTTGGTGTTGGTTAGTATTGAATGTAACTCAGCCTGGTGTTGGTGGGACAGAGAGAAAATTAATTCTTCCTGAAGGCAGCAAGACAGAAAGGAAGCTTAGAAAATGTGATTTGTGGAGGAACTGCATTTCTTTTATATCTCTTGTCCAGTCTTTCTTGTACAAATCTCTCTGAACATGTAGGGTTTTACTGAAAAAGGTGATTGATGAGACAATGTATGATGAAAGGTAGGACAAGAAATAACAGCTTTAATTTGAAACCAGGGAGATTTATGTTAAATATTAGGAAAAAAAATCCAAGTATAAAACTAATAAAACAGTGAAACAGGTCTGGTTTGGAATCGCCTTTGATGGATCAAAACCACATTAAACAACACCTGCCAGGCATCCAGCTGACCTTTAGAAAGAAGAAGGAATTAAATAATCTTTTGAGAGAATTTTAGGCTCACATTTAGTCAACTTTCACAACTACTGAGAGGTTACTTTCTTTTTTTCCTAACAGATTCAATTTTTATCCGATTTCAATATCCAAAATCACTGATTTTTTTCCTTTTTTTTCCCTGAAAATGACTAATGCTGTCACTGATTTCACAAGAGCAATGCCAAATCGTAACAAGGAGCCAGTACACTTCTTTTCAAGGCAAGTTACCTTATAGCATTGCGTAGTTCTTTATTACACTACTGTGAATTGTGAACTGGAAAAAGGAAATGGATTTGCGTTATAATTAGTTCTGTGAATTGTAATAGGAAATGTGAAAGGTGCTGAGAGGTGGCTCAGAAATGCAATCCTAAATTTGAAAATGCTGTAGGCTTTCGTCATTCAAATGCAGAACAGGAGCTCTTAAAAAGGCAGGGAATAAACAGAGTAGCTCAAATAATTTGTTGATTAAAAAGCAAATATTTGAAGAGGACTTAGCATAGTGGAGAGGTGATAGTCTATGCAAGATCTGCAAATCCTCTACAGCTTGAATAGAGGCAGTAAAAAATGTGAATACCAATCCAGCTACAATAGTATGCCTCCTTTCTCACTTTTTCCTTTAAACTCTTGTAAACATTTTAAACCTTCACATCTACCTTAAGATGTTGCATGCAAAAGCAGTAGAATTCAGGCATTTAATTTTTCTGACTTAGTTCCTAAGCTAGTTTTGGCTACATGCTGGAGTAAGGATCAACTCTTGTTCTTGCTCTCTTCCTACACACGGAAGGGAACAGGCTGATGAATTAAATGGACTCTTGGGCTAATCAATACGGCTGCTTTTGTACTGGCCAAATTAGCAATACTTGACCCTAGCAGAGATTTTAGTAATTTGCTTTTCTGTTTTGTTTTTAGTTTTTTTTTTTTTTTCCCCTGAGAGGTGTTTTAATGTTAACTGCGGTAGCTTGCTAGAACACCTTTGAAGAGCTGAATGCCCACTCAACAATTGTTAAAAAAATGTGTAGTGAATTGTCAGACACATCACTATTTCCATGGCTACAAATGGTCTGTCAAAGTGGATTCTGTATTTTTGGAATTGTCACAGTACTGTTAAATCACATTGTGATAATGAGAGAGAATTGGAGTACAGCACCAAGCCTGTGTAAGCGGCTTAGCCCAGCCCCATGGAATAGTGTGGAGCTGAATTTGCTGCTACCACACCTGCACAGTGCTGCCATCAGCCCATTCAGCCGATGAGAGCAGGGTGTTTGCTCAGTCCTGGACTAAAGTGGCTGTATTGCAGATCCACTCTGGCTTCTTTAGAGGATGATTTGATTTATCAGATGAGCTAGGGATACGAAGAAGTACACGGTCAATTTTAGGGTCAACTTGACCAGATGACAATCCTAAATGTCCTAAATATTTATTATCCATAGTCAGTATTTAAGATGTACATCAAGATAGAATAATACTTCCCATGCTAGAAGCAATAACATATTGCTCAGCTTACATATCTCTTCTAACTACACTGAAATTTCTGATGCTGCATATTGTATAAAACATGCAATAAAACCAGAAATGATAAAAGCAAATGGTCAGCCATCTAATGACAACTTTTCAAAGAAACAAACTGAAAACATCATGCATTCAGTGGTGCTTTGGTTTATGTGCTGTTTGTCTTTGACTATATGGTACTATTATATATACTATTAAGCTTTTGAAGGAACAAGAATTAATTCCTTTCTTAATGTATTGATACACAGAATGAGGGATGTATCTCTACATAAAATTTCCTCACACTGCTGCTAGCTGTTCAGGAGTTTCAATTGCAAGACTCCGTGTAGTTATTCAGAATGCTCTGAAACTTCAGCTATTTGGTCAAAAAATATGTAATTGGATACATTGTGTCAAATATTTTGGCAAGATTAGTGCAAAACTGATTTCTTAAAAATCAGTTAAGGAAAAAATATTTTATTTTCATCACAGTAAAAGAGACTGACAATTTTTACAGCACTTCATTTCTAGGAAGTTTAGCACCTGTGTGCTCTAGAAGGAAAAGAATTATTCTTTGGCAAGGAGAAAATCCAAAGAGAAAATGTTAGAAGAGGGTTTTTTTTAAAAAGAAAATCCACAGAAACATGTCAAATTAAATATCTGGAAAACTGTTTGCATATTTTTAGAGTAAGTTTGTTAGAGGTCACCATCATTATGTAATTAATTACTCTGTTTGCACTGAACATGCTGCCTGTCTATGCTCTGTCCATTAGAGAAATGAACACAACAGGGCTTTGCATTCAGCTGCTGCTTCTAAAGGCCATTAGGGCTATGTCTGTTACAGGAATTCTTTCTGCTTTCCAGGTATTGATGTGTTGTTGAGTGGCTCCTTTTTTCATCTCAGGAGTGTGTTAAGTCAATGCCTTCCTTTTATCATGCTCAGATCCTCTGTCTCCCAGCATCCCAGGAGAAAACACTGCCCACACAAAGCTGTGGCATTGATGAACAGGGCAGTGGTCTGTATAGCTGGTGGAGCCGGCACTCTGTGATGTGCTGCTCCACATAAACAGGTAGCTGCAAATCAATGTGTGGCACTTAGTACTGAAACAAAACACTTGATGCGCTTCTTGAGACGGACAGACAGAAAGGGATCAGAAATGTTGTGGGAAGGGGAAGAGAAGTTGTCAGCCAGCTTGAAGCATTTTGGAACACGAAGCCCAACATACCTGAATTTCAAAATGCTTCCGCTGGTCAATAAATAGCTGTGAATGCCAGTGGCAAAATGATACTCTAGCATTGGAAAAAGTCACACCTGTTCTTGCAACCCTGGGACTGATTTTCTTATAAAGTCTTGCCACAAACTATGCTGCAGCTGTTCTGATATGGCAAATGAGAAGCATTATTCCTACACAACATGACTATTCAAAGAGAAACTGCTGAGTTGGAAGGAGAGCACAGCATTTGCTTCCTTCAATTCCTAAGCTTTTAAACTTATTCTAGCATGAAGCAGACAGAATAGTGTCATGTCCTTGTGCCAAGACAACTGTACAAACATATTTCACTTGGGATAAAAGTGATTGACAATTTGAATTTCTGTTTCATGGGAAATGCTGACATTTAAGATCTTACAGTTTGGGCAGAAGCTCAAGTATCAAAACAAAATGTAATTTGTGCTTACTGAAGGCAATATATTTGTTGTTGCTCTCATGACAGGTCTAAACAAACCATGGGCAAAACAACCAGTCCATATTTGCTGTCTGTATGTCAAAGCTCAATATTGCATGCACTCCTAGCAGCCAACAGCTACCATCAAGCATATCTGGCAATAAATATTAAAAACTGTTTGATGAACAGAGAATGAGGCATAATGTAGAATGAGATTGTCTGAAGAAATGAATGATGCTGTGCTTAGCAGCAATTCATCAGTGCAATGAACTACTTCAGGAGAAGCTGTTACCTGCCCTTAAGGATGCTTGCAGGATTTTGGTGTTTATAAAACTTTCTACCCTCTTTGAGGCTGAGGGGAGACCTTATTACTCTCTACAACTACCTGAAGGGAGGTTGTGGAGAGGAGGGTGCTGGCCTCTTCTCCCAAGTGACAGGGGACAGGATGAGAGGGAATGGCCTCAAGCTCCGCCAGAGGAGATTTAGGCTTGAGATTAGGAAAAAGTTCTTCACGGAGAGGGTGGTTAGGCATTGGAATGGTCTGCCCAGGGAGGTGGTTGAGTCACCGTCCCTGGAGGTGTTTAAGGTGACGGTAGATGAGGTGCTTAGGAGCATGATTTAGGGATTGGTGGGAATGGTTGGACTCGATGATCCAGTGGGTCTCTTCCAATCTGGTTATTCTGTGATTCTGTATGTGAATCTGTGAAAATTAAACTAGAGAAGAAAAAAGATGGGGAGAGTGGGATATGAAGAACTTGTTCCTTTAGTATTTTCCTTGGTACCAAACTTAAGAAAACTTTGACACATCCAATTAATCTCTCTAGTTTTTAAATATAAATGTTAGCCTCAAAGGAAGAGATAAAGGGTTTGGGGCTTGTGGATAAAATCAAAGGAACAGTTCTCTCTTTGATGCTTTTAGCAAATAGGCAAAGTCTTACCTAGGGAGAGAACAACACACTCAGAGCTTATCACAGCAGACTTCCTATTTCTTTGTCCCCCAGTGATGGCAGAGAGTTCCCAAATAACAGAGCAAACCTTCTGTACTTGCTTTACATGTTGGCAGTGGTTGAGAGGCTCAAGGGGTGGCCTCAATGAGAAGACACCAGGAATTGCCCCCGTGTGAGATACAGCTGGTTCCAGCTCGCTCCAAAACAGATTCACCCCTGCCCAAAGCTGCCCACCAGTCAAGCTGATGGTCCTGTGATAGAGTGTTTAAGAAGAGGGTAAAAAACACTGTGCAGCAGCTGTGAGAGAGAAGAGTGAGAAAAAAGAGTCAGAGAAACATCCCTGCAGACACTGAGGTCAGTGAAGAAAGAGAAAGGGAGGAATGTGCTGCAGTTTCCAGAGCAGAGATTCACCTGCAGCCTGTGAAAAAGACACAGTTGGTCTCCCTCCAGCCCATTGTGGACCATGCCAGAGCAGATATCTGCAACGCAGCCCTTGGACAACCCCATGCAAGAGCAGGTTCCTGGCAGGAGCCGTGGCCCGTGGAGAGGAGCCCATGCAGCAGCACTCTTTTCATGAAGAACGGCACCCCATGGAAAGGACTCACGCTGGAGCAGTTCCCGAAGACCTACAGCCCATGGAAAGGACCCGTGTTAGAGAAGTTTGTGAAGGACTGTATCCCATGGGAGGGACCCCACACTGGAAGAAGAGAAAAGAGTAAAGAGGAAGGAGCAGCAGAGAGGAGCTATTATGGACTGACCACAGTTCCTCCTGTTCCTCATCCGCTTGCACCACTCAGCAGGGAGGAAGTAGAAGAGTCGGAAACAAAGGAATGAAGTTGAGCCTGGGAGGAAGAGAGGAAGGAAAGGTGAGTTTAGTTTCATCCTTGTTTCTCACCATCCTACTCAAATTTTGACTGGTAAGAGATTAAATTAATTTTCCCTAAGTTGAGTCGGTTTTGCCTTTGGCAGCAGTTGGTGAATGATGGCTCTGTCCTTTCCAACGTATCTTCCCTCCGTGCCCTGAGCGGGGGCAACAATGGAACAACTGTTCTGGGGTCCAGCATCCCTAACACCCACAGGGTGCTGCAGCCAGGGGCCCCTGGGAGCATTTGAAAGCAAACTACTTGCTACACTTTGTGTTACAGAATAACGGTCAGCATGGTTTTATTCAGTAATACTTGTCAATTAGAGACAAAAAAAAAAGCAGAAAGTATTGTTTAAAGACCTTCAAATTTCAGCTTTCTTAGAGGATTAGAAGAAGATGCTTGCACTGTTTATAATTTGTTCCACTTCTGTCATTTTTCTCACGATTTGATAAGTACAAAACAGGAACAGCAGGAACAGCTAAAGAGCAGAACGCTGAAGCAAAAACTAGCACAAATGATATGACAAGGCATTCTCCATCCTATGCCTTTTTTTCCTTGCTCTGAAAGTGATGCCTTTTTTTAGTAAGATAAGGAAATGAGAATATATCTCACCTGTCAATGGCAATGCACACTATATTAGGATGTATTACTTTTTTTTTACATCTATTATTTTTTATTTATTTAATAAAAGCATTATTCTGTAGTAACAACTTTTGGACCAATAATAACTGTAACTCTGGATTTAGAAATTCAATATATAATTGTGTGTGTGAGTGGAAAAGACTTAGTTTCCCAAGTAGATCAAATAAGCACTATAGAATATACTTCAAATAATTTACTTTCCCAAAATATTGTTTAGCAAAACAATGTGCAAGGAAATTTAGTGAAATTTGCGAGTGATCAGAATTTTAAAAGAAATACAAGAAAGCAAATAAATTGCATAAGAGGGTTTCTTTTGTTGATATGAAGTTTCTTTGTTCTTGCTGTTTTGTGTTTCTTTAGTTTTGGTTATTTATTTTTTTTTTTTTATAACCAGAAATTGGCTGGATTCAATTTAGAATGGTTCCAGATCTGTTTGTTCAAAAGTTATTGAATTACTTCCTCCTACACATCAAAATTCACCACAGATGGTTCATGAACAGTGTGTGATCCTTATATTGAAATTCTAATTAATATTTGGTTTATTTAGGTACATGAATAACCTTTGAAGTTGAATAACTAGAAATAAATTAAGGCTTAGTGAGGCTATGAAGGCTCATAAACTTCAATGATTTTTGAGATATCTGTTTAATTTGTCAGGATTTCTGAAAATGGTGATATGTGGTAAAGAAAATTACCTTTGTTGAGCTTATTGTGAGTGTATTGGTACATCTGAATACACCAGGACTGCCTGGTTACAATTTTCTAGCTCTTTTTTTGCTCCTGTTAAATGATATTAAATAATAACTTAAAATGCCTGGAATGTGGTGTTTTAAATGTTATTCAAGCATTCTTCAAAATGCTGCTGTATTTTATATTATGAGAACTTGTGTCCAAAAACTCCTACAACATGCATGTTGGAAGACAACAAGTTTTATGATGTATAAACATTTAAGTAAAAATACAAACTGTTTTAAAAAATATTTGTTTAAAAACATCTAGTCTATGAGTTTTGGTATTATGTACTTCGCGTGAAAACCTCCTAATCTCAGTATTTTATTATTTAGAAATGCTAATCAGATTTAGCAGTATCAGCTCCTAAAGCATGCACATTGCTATCCTTTTCTTGAATGCAAGACCTTAACTGCATGAAAGTTGGAGATGGTTTCTTAACATGAGCAGAGCACTTATCTTTTAAGCTGTTATTTGCTTTACTGTGATGGAAATAATCATTATAGGACTCGGATGCATTCCTGACCTTGTTCTTAATAAAGCTGATGTAAAACGCCATGCCAGTATATGTTAAATTAAAAACAGGCAAGAATGTTACATGGAAGCATTTACATTTTGGTGATCCTATTTATTTCTTGTTGTTTGGAAAAACAAACAAAGAAACAAACAAACACACATTACTTGTAAGGTGAAGCAAACAAGTCATCTGAGCTGATATGAAGAGTCAACACCAGCGTATGGAGTGGTCCAGTCCCTCTCCTCACAGTTTCCTTCCCCAGAAGCACAAACTTGCCTTCCCTGGCAGAGGCTTCTGTGCTCCACTGACTCATCGATCTGGGGATATGGCTCACTAAATCAGCAGCAACAAAAACTAAGTAACTTTCTGCTAGTTTTCTGTACTGGCTTGCTAAGAGGTAGGACAGGCAGCAAGGTAGAACATTGTTGAAGAATAGAGAAAAAGGTGATATGTAGTGGGTTTCATCTTTCAGTGGCTGCAAGTTATTAGAGGAACATAGATTTTTAATCAAACGTGAGATCATCTTTCCCATGTATCAAAAGATTTTTTTAGAATTTTTTGGACTGATTTTGGCTGGGATAGAGATAGTTTTCTTTGTAATAGCTAGTATAGTGCTGTGTTTTGGATTTAGTAGAACAAAAATTGTTGATAGTACACTAATGTTTTAGCTGTTAAGTGGTGCTTACACTAAGTCAAGGACTTCTCAGCTTGGCATGCCCTGCCAGCAATAAAAACATTGTCCAAAGTACTGTCCAACATAACGCAGAAAAGTGTGAAAAAACCTAATTGTTTTGACTAAAGGGCTTCTCTGAACTGGAAATATGAGGACTAGAGTTGTCTTTATATGCTAAGGAAAGAAGACCCAGCAAGGAGATATGATTGTTCCCTAAGGACTCTAGGAAGCAGAACTTATATTAGAAAACATGTGTTCTGCAGGGAGAAAACTGGATGTTAGCATAGAAAAGTGCTACAGAGTTATTATATTTTTATAGTGTTCAAAGCAAGACAGTTAGGCTGTGTTTATAAGTCACTTAAACCATGTTGAAGAAACACTTCATCCAAAATGACAGCTGTTGTCTTAAAAAAAATTACCAGATAAGGCTACAGCTGTGAACAAATGCTTTGGGCAAAACATAATGCAAATCAAAGAAACACAAATTAGTGGTTTTTGCCATGTCACTGAGTTTTCCAAAGGATGAAGTATTATTTTATGAAATAAATGGAAGTATTTTTTGCTGTGAAGATATGTTTACCTTCTTAGCTCCTTTTCCAAATCCCTTTTCAAATGCAGAACACAGTTTCTTGCTTCCTAAGCTGTTTTTCTTGCTTCCTAAGCTGTTTTTCTTACTTAGGACAAGTTGAACCAATTTGTGTTTTGCAGAGGCCATTAACATTCTTTGCACTAAAACATTCGTGAGAAAAAAGATATCCAACTCATGGATTTTCTAATTGATAGAACTGTAGCTAGCAGTTTTGAAGTAAAATCATAATTCTAAAAAGTACCTTGGTATATTTCATATGAAATTGTATGCCGTGCTCCCAGTTTGAAGGTGCATCATACATGTTCAGCTTCTTTTAATTGTTCCTTCAGTATTGCCTCAAGGAACACTTCTTGATGTCCTACTGTGGAACACAGGGTATCTGGATGTTAACTGAACATTACTTTATGCAGCATTTCATTTTACAGTTCTTGCTTGTGCCAAGAACCTCACAGCTGACATCAAAATAATTGTCTAAGTGAATAGTACATACAGTAATTGGGGCTGTAGGAGCATTCCCTTAGCTTGCATCAGTTCATTCTAGGCAGTAATACAAAAATTGGCTCCATATAGCACAATGAGATGCCATTAAGTCCTTTTTCTTTTAAATGTACTACAGAAAATCAAAAGCAAGTAAAGTACTTATTTTATGATGTGAGAGAGAGAAGTACAAATGTGTTCCTGCATTCTATATCTCTAAGTCTGCTTTTAACTATTCCTTTAAAAAGAACAGAAAACCCTAATTACCTTCAAAAGCTTTTTTTTGTTAATACTAGCTTTTCTAAATCTTTTCACTGGCTGAAACAGAAATGGCTTTGTCTCAGAAGAGTTAATGACAGAGGTTTCCTCTTTTTCATTTGCTAGCCTGCAAGGTATAGTTTTCTCATTTGTGTGGTAACTAACATTAAGAAAAACCTTGAATAGTTGCCTTTTCAAAACATTGCCCTGTTGTATAAAGGCAGGCTTCCTTCTTGTATAATGCCTCCTGCATCCTCAACCTGCTTTTAATAATGCTTGTTCAGCATGGAGAGGAAGAGAAGGCTAAGAAGATAGTGAATAAGTGGAATGCAACTTGAAAAATATTACATTTCTCTCAGAGGTGAGATTTTGGCTTTGTAATAAGAAACCATCTTCATGCTGCGTAAGTAAAAACAGTGGGGCAAGTAAGCTCAGGGACAAGAAACCCTGACTTGCAGCCCAATACTGCTGTTACAAACACAAAATCCAAGTCCTAAGAAAAGCAAGTAGGTCGCATTCCATGCTACTTGATTGCACTGATCTCATGAACATTTATGTTGCACACTGAAAAGAACATAGTTGACAGGGTTATGTCAAATTCCAACAAACTCCGTATGTCACACACTCATCAAGCAGGAATGGTGAAGGAGCAGTCTGAAGTGAAATTAAATATGTTTAAATAAAATTAAAACAGCAGGTGTAATGACATTGATTGAATAAATGTGTCTCCTTTCAAGAAGGAACACTGAACGAGCCGACAGATAGTTTAAAGAAACACATAGTGGTGCTATTGCTTCTCCAGCAGTTACTGCATTTCTTCTTGAAATGTTATTTTGCCTTATTATTTATTAGTGCATCAAAACAGGCATTTTTTCAAAACATACTTTTTCTCTCTTTTAAGTAGCAGTGGAGAGAAGCACATCAGTATCCCAAGTCACATTAAAATTTGAACAGCGATCCTATTTAGCCAAAAAGTTCTTCATTTACAATGCAGAACATGTAAGATCTCAAACCACTGAAAAAAATTACATAGGAATAGGACACTACTATAGAAGCAGCTTCCATAACATTCTGGTTGATGGAAGGCACTGCTGAAGTCTTGGTTTTGTTTTTGTTTGTTTTTTTTTTTTTTTTTAAATGATGACATCCACCAAGTGCAACAGCTCAAAACCTTCAGCAATGAGAATTAGTAAAAGGCACACTTCTCTCTCTTCATTACAGCTGAAATTATACTTCTGGAAAATAGCCTGGGGAGTGCTCAGCTGGACAGTGAGAGCTTGCATATCTCAGCTTCCTTGACAAAGCTTTCTTTTAAAATTTTTTTCTCAAATTCTGCTCCTAGCACCTGTGTTATTTAAGAGTGAAATGTAAATAGTTATCCCACAGCAACTCTTGCTGCTAAGGGTGATGAGTGTTTATCAAAAATATCTTTTCTATTTCATGAAACATGATTACTTACTCCAAATCTTTTGGTTTAGCGAATTGCATCAATAACCTGCTTTTCTGATATTTACTGATAGATTAGACTAAGGTGAGAAGAAATAAAAGATTGCAGAGCACTACTTGAAATGAAAACAAACTAGTCTTTGTCCATTAATGTTATTGAACAAAACTCTGTAATTTCTGACAGTTCTTCATGTTTGAAAGAAGTTGTAGCTGTGTGGACTGGGATATCAATGTATATCCAAGTTTCTAGTGTATGATGTTAGCAGTTCTGTATCCAGAGAAGACAACTGACTGGAAAACCACTGTCCCACAGGACAGAAGACTTGCCTTAGCACTCTGGAAAAGAGCCATGAATTTAAAAGTTATTCCTAATAAAGCTGTGGCCTAGAACATAGTGGTGCAATTAATTACAGTGATTGAAGTCACCAAAGAAATAATAGCAAGAATGCTTTACCTTTGTTCTAAACAGGTCACAGATATCTGTTATCCTAGTTTATGGTTCACATGATCTGTTACAGATGACAAAGGGCACTGATATGGGGCACTGCTATCAAAACAATATGGGGCCTCTGGTCTCCAAGAGTGCTGTTTCTAATCCAACAGAAAAACAGAAGGTCTGTGATGTTTCTCAGAATTCTCCTCTTATTTGGGTAACCTGCTTGGTCACATTGTATCTGAGCTCTGGGGTTCTTGTGCCAACAGGTATTAGCCCTTCTTTCCACCAGCCCCTCAAACAACATTTATAAGATGAAACACATAAAAAACTACATAAACCTGAAACTATTGGTTTACTACTTAAAATTAAGCCATGCCTTACAGTATATATTCAACTGTGTCTTTTTAGATAATGATCCATACTGCAATAGAGACTAACATATTATTCTGGTAGTTGTGGACAAACAATGTACTCGAGCATTTAATTTGTAGCTCATCCCTTCAACAGGTTTTCCTGAACAAGTCAAAGAACAATGTTGTGGGCATAGCATGTAGCAAACTCAAATTAGCCTTCAAAGGGATTGTATTATGTACTAACCAAGTAAGCATTGTACCTTGTGAGTACAAACTTTCCAACATATGCATTATCTGCAGTCATAGTTCTTTAAAAACGCAATACTAGGAATTTGAAGGTAACAAGTACTGTGCGTAAACTGCAAATTTTAATCTATGATTTTAAATGTGAAAGCTGAGTAGAGAATTTTGGTTACATGCATTGGAATATTTTGAAAGTGATAACATTAGATCAGTTTTAAAGTCAGTTGCAGCTGTGAAAAAGAAAAGCTGCACCAGTTTCAAAAACATGTTACAAAATACACTCTAAATTATTTTCCCTGTCTTTCTTAGGTGCCTGCTACGTGAGCTCTTCAGGCACCCAAGGATGCCTGTGAGGGTGAATGAATCATTCAATTCATCTGGACGAATCAAGATGCTTGGTTACTTTTGAAATATGGAATATTTTGTAATACTTGAAGCTGTTTTATCTAGCTCACTTGAACTATTAAAAGCAGTGGTCACAAATCTTAAGAACTATCATATAAGAGATCTGACACAAAAAAACAGAGTAGTCCTGCAGCTCTGGAACAAAGAGTGGGAGGGGAGAGACAGGGAGATGGTTATAGAACATGTTCTAACCTGTCGCAGTGAGACAAAGCTCAGCTTGATCACTTCACTCAGTACCAGTGGATGTAAGTTCAAACACAGACGTTTTCTTACCCTCAGTTGGAATATAAGAGTGAACAGCAGGTTAACATGGAAGTTTTTGTGAAACTGAGGAAATTAATGACGGAAACTTTTCAGTTCTTGTCTGAAGCTTATGGTAAAGAGTGTATGTCCTGTGCATACATTTTTGAATCTCAAAGGAACATATTTTTTTGTTAGCAAGGAAGATGCGAAAGCCAAAAATGTTGCAGAACCTCAACAGCCTTTTAGAAAATGATATGCAGAATTGGTTTGAATGTTGGCAGTATTGTATGCAGCTGTGTGTCAGCTCAGATGGCAACTATTTTGAAGGCAATGATAGTTGATTTTTTTTACAGGCAGAGACTCTTCTTGTGTGTGTGTTGGACCTTGTATAGCTGTAGGGAGGACAGCTACAGCAAGTGACATTTATTAAACACTTGAATACTGCTTTACCTCTCGGACGCTTGCCTCATTCAACGCATGGCACAGGTACAGCTGCTATTTATTAATTTTTGGAAAACTATAAGACTGCAAATAGCCTTTCCCCCCTTTCTAAGCCCGTTCTGAGGAATCACTGAGCTGCCAGCTCCTCGCAGCTGAAACACAGATGCTGTTCCTGGGAAGCCGCAGCCAGGAGCGCGGGATGAGGACTCTTCTCCAGCCCCGTGGGTAGGGGAGACCCACATCGGCGGGAGGAGAGGGGGTGAGGGGGGGAGAGGAACTGGAGAGGGGGAGAGAGGGGAGGAGGGGAGCTGGAGAGGGGGAGAGAGGGGAGCGGGAGGAGAGGAGCCGGGGGGTGAGGAGAGGGGAGGAGAGGAGCTGGGGTGGAGCGGGAGGAGAGCAACAGGGGGTGAGAGGAGGAGAGGGAAGCGGGGCCGCTCCCGCATCCCCCCTCCCCGCACCCCCGGGCGGCGGGTGGCGCTGGGCAGGGCGCTGCGGAGCGGCGGCTCCCGGGGAGGAGAGGCGGAGGCAGCTCCCCTCCTGGCCGGGAACCACCGCCGGGCGGCTCCAGCCTTCGCCGAGCGCAGTGGCAACCCTCGGCTGAGGGAGGGGAGCGGGGAGAAGGAGAGGCTGGCTGCCGCAGGGCTGCACCTGCGGGCGGCAGTGCGGGTCTGCCCTGTGAATGGGTGTGTTACGCGTGTGTTTGGCTCCGTGCGGCGTGTGAGCTCCGTGCCCGAGCCGGGACTTCACCCCCCGGCTCCGCCGGGCCGAGCGGAGTTGGCACCCGCATCCCTCGGCTGCCGCTCGGGAGCATTCCTCCTCTCTTCCCGAGGTTCCTCGTAAGTCCCTCTTGCTTAATACCGACTGCTTCGGGGCTTTTTTCTTTATTCCATGAGCGGAGGAGGGAGCCTGCGGAGAGCGGGTGCTTCTGGCGTTAATAACCTGGCGGGAGGCGCTGGCACGTCTGGTTGGGATTTATTTTTTTTACTGCTTTCTACCAAACCTTCCCACGAAATTGAAGGTGGTGGCTCTCGCCAGTCAGCGATGCCGTTTGTGGTTGTCGTTCATTGGAAGGGACCACAGGGATCGGACACTTACCTGTGCTGCTTGTCACCTGCGTGCCACAGAGCCCCCCACTTGCCCATCAGCTCTGGTTACGTGATACCTGAAGTATTCTTCCAGGTTTTTGCTTATAAAATGTAGTCTACTTATTATTAAATATAATAATGTATCCTTTGAATTTTATTTATTACGACTAGGTAAAGAAAGGAGTGATGGAGACTGAGAGCCACTTACCCAAAGTAGTTTGGGTTACTTGGTAGTTAGTGAGTGCAGCCGGCCAATATAACCAAGTGTGGAGTGGTACCTCAAGAAATAGTGAGTTAGGGGATTCTGTGGCTCAGTTAGTGAATGTTAGAAAGGTTTTTGAGAGGTGTTGGTGGGCAGTCAGTCAGAGATGAGGCCTTTACCTGAATATAAGACAGCAGAACAGGTAGGAAAGTTATTTGTGAGGTGCACAAGTGTTATGGTTTGGCTGTATGCACTTCAGGTGAGTGATTTGTGTGCAAAGTGCAGCCACTGCAGTGTGTAAAACCTTTAAAGGGGGCATGGTGTGCAGCCTCTCAGAGCATAGGCTGTCCTGAGTGCATCCGAAAGAGCAAAATTGGTGATTGAATCATTGCCTCGAAATGTCAAAGTGAGGACTAAGGGGCTCTTAACTGAAGTGAGGAAAGTTTTAACAACAGCCAGTGTTGGACAGGGAGCGTAGTTTTATTAAAGCAACAGCATTTATTAAACTAATAAGTTCTTAAAGTTCTTAATCTTCAAAAAAAAGTTAAACCAATGATTTTTTTTTTTTTCTAAATGTAGGTCTATTTCTAACAGGACAGGATGGGGAAATCTTACTGGGCTACAGGAAGGGGAGGCTGGAACAGGTGATCATAACGAACCCTTATTACCTCTATCAGACACACCGTTAGGAAAGCTGTATCATCTCTGAAATCACACTCTCCATGTACTCTTTTTTGATTCCCTTTGCTCACTGAAATTTCTTGATGTAAATGAGCTCAATAATATGGGCTCAATAATACAGCCTTTGGCTATATGCTTTTCTGTGTATCTCTAATATAAATTATTCCCCAAAAGCAATTACATCTAGAGGTCTCTGTGCTTCTGTTTTGCAACTAAATGACTATGATAAAGCTATGGAAGGTGAGAGTTGCTGTTTGTAGACTTGAATGAAGTTTGAGGAATGTGGTTTGGAAGGCTGAAGGTATGGGTACGATTTCCAAACAATATCAGTGTGCTTAAATGTTTGAAGTGATTTGACATGTTAACATTTCTGAACTGTCTTAGGCACTTCATTTACCGTTAAGGAATACTCATGTTTTAACTTCTATGAGATTTCATGGTAGTTGAACTCTTAAGTTCTTTTGGGATGGAGAAATGCTTACTTAGCAAAATTTCCATGGGAATTCCATGTTGTAGCTGTATTCATTAGAGTGGAAAAGCAGTAGGTATGAAGGAAGTTATTAAACAGTTTTCCATGTGATGTTCTAGTCATCTAGCTGTTTGCCTGTCTACAAAACATGTTCTTATTACTTAATGTTCTCTTCTCTAAATCTGCTTTTTAAGAGAAACGCATTTCATATCTGATGATTATCTGCCATCTATTAGTATGATGTTTGGTCATAAAGGGTGGAGAGGGAGGAATCTCTTTGACAGGGAGATAGCTGAGGACAACTGCACTGCTGGATTGCTCTGTGACTGAGCACTTTGTTTCCCAGTTCTTCATTGCTATTACCTTCACTATGTTTACTCTGCTTTCTGATCAAACTTCCTTCATAACAGGGATGAATGTATTGATATGCTGTCCTAGAGCCTGGAAACTTAGGAAAGTAGAATAGGTGAAAACGGCTGTTAAGAGTACACCTCAAAGAACAGTGAGGATTTGAGTCCAAGGATGGTATGTAGAAGGTATATTTGTGGTAGGCACAGGAAGCTGATATGTGTATTTCTTTCTGGAACTTTAGAGTAGTTTTCTCCTCATCTTTTTATATAGAAGGACCATATAAATGTATACGTTCACTGTATACCAATGAACAAAATAGGTACATATAGGATGTGCCAATGAGGACTTCTGCCTTCCAGCCTGGCTTGCTGTGAAAAAGGAGGTTTTTTTGCTTACATCTTAGTCTGTCTTTGGTGTCACTGAATGGCTCTATTCTATGTGGCTTTCTCTATAGAATCGCAGAATTGTTTTGGTTGGAAAAGACCTTTAAATCATCGAGTCTGACTGTTAACCTAGTGTGGCCAAGTCCACCCCTAAACCATGTCCCTATGCACCACGTCTACCCATCTTTTAAATACCTCCTGGGATGGTGACCCAGCCAGTTCCCTGAGGAGCCTGTTCCAATGCTTGACAACTGTTTTGGTGAGGAAATTTTTTCTAATATCCAATCTGAGCCTCCCCTGGTGCAATTTGAGGCCACTTCCTCTTGTCCAATGAGTAGTTACTTGGGAGGAGAGACCAACTACCACCTCTTTTCAAGTAGCTGTAGAGAGCAATGATGTCTCCCCTTAGCCACCTTTTCTCCAGATTAAACAACCCCAGTTCCCTCAGCTGCTCCTCATAGGACTTGTGCTCCAAACTCTTCAGCAGATTTGTTGCCCTTCTCTGAACACACTCTAGCACCTCAATATCTTTCTTGTAGTGAAGGGCCCTAAACTGGACACAGTATTTGAGGTGCAGCCTCACCAGCGCTGATGAGCATAGGGGGCATAATAACTTGCCTACTCCTACTGGCTACACCATTTCTGATGCCAGCTAAGATGCTGTTGGCCACCTGACCACGCTGCTGGCTCGCATTCATCCAGCTGTCAAACAACATTTCCAGGTCCTTTTCTGCCAGGCAGCTTTCCAGCCACTCTTGCCCAGACCTGTAGTGCTACATGGGGTCGTTGTGACCCAAGTGCAGGACTCAGCACCTGGCCTTGTTGAATCCCATAGAGTTGGCCATGGCCCATTGATCCAGCCTGTCCAGATCCCTCTTTAGTTCTATTCTAGCCTCCTGCCCAAGCTAATGTTATCTGCAAGGTGAGCTGTGCTGAGGCACAGCTTCAGAGCAGAATCAATTGCTTGGGAACTGAATTTATAGGCTTTTTGTTTTCATCTCAGCCTGCACTGAAATTTCTTAATAATTCAATTACTCTAATCTGTACCTTTTTATTTTCAGTGTAACTTTTCCCTGGGTATGCTTTTTGTATTGCTTAGAAAAATAAATAGATATCAAAAATGAAAAAAAAATCCACTGTGGTTTGTACTATATTCTACAAATCAGCATTAGCAGCAATCTCTTTAAATAAGCATTTATTTTTTTTTTTAATGGATGGCTCTGCATCTCCAGTGCATCTCTGGAGTATTTGAATTCTCTGGGGCATCCCTCGTTGTTGACATGTGAGTTATCTTCTCAGTTGCTGTGTATCTTGGTTCCAGATGTAATTGTCGTAGCTTTTTGTCATGCCTTTTTTTTTTTTTTTGTGACAAATTACCTCTTGCTACAGCCATTTCATGTGAAGAAGACTGTGCTTTGAGGAGTGATTGCATTATGTGTTGGAATAATGATCAGAATGCAGCTGCTTTTATTAGTGTCTCTCCACTGGGACTCTAGTAACTTTTGGATTAGACTAATACTTTTAACCTGTGACGCCTTGCAAACCATGGAAGTCACGGTGTATCGGCAAAGGGGAGGAAAACATGTTTCCAATGTTAATGTCTCCAGGTTTTTATATAAAGTATTACAGGGATGGGGACAATGCAGGAATTGTTCAAACCCAGGAAATGCATTGGTACTAAATACAGGAGAATGGAGATTGAAGGAAAGTTTTATTGTTTTGGTTTGGGTTTTGTTTTGTATTTTCTATATATGTTTACAGAACTTGCAGGGTATTATGTGAATACCATGGAAGCAAACGTCCATGACCTTGGGAAGGTTGTTTCCAAGGATTCTACTATTGGATTTCTGGGAGGAAGCACTGTTTGAAAGCAAACCATTTGTCACTTAGAGAAGGTATTTTTCATTTGCAGTTACTAGGTGGCACAGTAAATGGGTTTTTGAGAAACTGTGTATCGGTTGAATCTGAGCTTGTCTCCTTGCTTCTGGGGGCACGGCAGAACTGTAGAAAAGGTCAGGGTTAGGAAGAGATGTACTTAATATTTCTTCTAAAATTTCATTCATTTTCCTGAATCTTTGTACAAAGTCACTGTTGCCCCATGGGCTGGGGAAGAGCAAAGTGGAGGGAATAACAAACTGATTTCCCGTTCTCACAGTATTACTGGCTTTTGTCATGCTCTGGAGTTAAAGTACAAATACGTATTTCTCTCCAGGAGCATTTCTATCCCTTTGTTTTATATATCTGCATAGATGTCTATAGGTACATTTTAAGTAGACTAGGATGGTATAGTATCAAAAACTATTGGCACTTGTATCTTTCCTTTTCCATTATTACCAGTGTTAAGTTTTAGAGGGGAAAAATAATGAAGCCATAGCTAAGTATTTAATGGGACTGTTGTTTATAACCTTGTCTAGTTGTGAAATCTTTGCTATCAGAATGATATAGACAAGTAGAAGGGAGTCAGAAGAAGAAAAATTATTAATGCACTGGAGAGTAATCATTTACCAGGTAAGACAGAAAACTAATAAGGGAGAAGGCTATGCATCCTTGGTACTTTCTGTTTCTGCTGTAAAATAATTATGGCAGCAAAGAAAGGTGGAGAAGTGTGAGTAACATGTGCAAACACAAATGTCACCTGGCTGATGATGGGGTGAGCAAGGAGTGCCCTTAATGACTTGGGTGTGAGGAATTCTGCATGTTGTGGTGCAACAGGTATATTTGTAAATCTTGCGCTATCCTTAGTATATGTTTCTCTGGCTTTGGCTTTTCTGAGTGGTGGAAGCTGAATGGAGGCTACTTAGGTGAATTTAACTGTACGTTCTCCCAGTATTTGGACTGTCAGCATTGCTCACTAAAAATAATATTCCTTTGGATTTCCTGTTTTTCCTGAATGATTTTAGGCTAGGGTATGTTTTGGTTGTGAGGCTCTTCAGGAACTGTTTAAACAGTATCATCTATGATAAGGTACAAGTCCCTTTTGATCAAACTTTGTGTTAATTTGTTTTTTCCCAACAGTCTCTGGTTTAGGATTTGCCCTAAAATCACTTTGAACCATGACCTTGCCAGCGATGTTTCATTTTGATGTGAAAGGGAGCAGAAACATGTCAAAATCATTGGTGGGACCTGAGTTTTGAAAGTGCACATTCTCTATTAAGTGTTTAAATAATTAATATATTATTGTTTGTATCTGAATTGAAATTATGAGCTCACTTCTGATGAATTTTGAGAAGGGTTTAATCTTAGTTTGTCACACTGTGCTTCCAGATAGGAAGAGAGACTATTTAGAAATAAAAGCAATTCATGTTGCATATGATGTATTGTTTGGGGCATGTTTGTATTAATTTGTATCACTGTACCCAAAGAGCTGATCTTAAATTAGAAACCCTCACAAACTAATAAAAAAACAAAGAGAACTTTAAATGCACAAGCTATTTATGCCGGAATAGTTTATGTACTATGTTAAGTACTATGTGTAGGACATTGTTTTTTGATTGTCTTATGCTCAGAAGCTAGGAGTAATCAGCATTTTATTTGATACTCTCGTGTTTTGACTTGATACAGGGATCACTAAGTGGAGCAGAGCTGCTTGACTTACTGTTGTCACTGGTTTTACAGTGGAGATGGCTGTCGCTTGCGTAAGTGCGAGCTGAAGCCAGAGGAAGAATCGAACAGTGTGGGCAGAAAAGATTCCAGTATTGTGTGTATGCTGGGGCAAACGGCTGATTCCTTTGTGTACCTGCAATATTAGCAGCAAGCACAGAGCAAACAGCTGGTGTTCTCATGCTTGCTAGTTTGTTGAGACCTTGGAATCTACATCTGTGGAAAACAGGGGGTTGCACTCTATCGTTGTGCTGCAGGATTCTCACAGGTGGAAATTCACTGGGATAGTTGTTTACTGGATATAGAAACACTATATAAGGTTTGCAACCTTTCAATAAAGTTGATCTCGCTTGTTGCCTCATTGACGGGGTCTGTGCCTTAGTCGCTAGAGAACTGTGGGTTTTCCCCTTTTGGCTTCAGAGTGTTCTGGCCCTCATGTTGTCTCATTGCATTGATTGAAGGTGCAGTGATGGTGGGCAGAGAGTGTGCTGTGGTCTCTTTCATGCACCCGGGTGGGAGAATCATGTCACCTTGACCTCAAAGGGAGAAGAGCACAAGGAAAAAATGGGTCAAGATGATAAAACACAGTCAGAAGTTCAATATTAGAGTTTAACTGTAGTCTCTATATAAAAGCTATAGCTTTATTCAAGAAGACCAAATATGTATATGTTCATGTACCTAGAACACTCTTCCAAGTTAATTCACAAACAGAATTTTTTGTTAGATAGCTATAAAAATGTCTTCCAACAGTTATACCTTAGGTCAGCAATGAAGTAATAATTTGTGTACTAAATATGTGAGAGAAGGCTGAAAGTTTTCTTTCCATTACTGCAAATATTCTTGAGCCTTGCTGTGACTCTAAGGTACCCTGCTGTTATCTTTCCTATTTTTTTTTTTGTTTTGGGGAGGAAAATCAAAAGACTTGTAAATCATAAAGGATAAGATGCACAGCAAGACATTCTTATTTGATGATGTAAGCAAGTATTTGATCAACATTTTGGGAAGGAAAGCACTAAAACCACGTGTAGGATGTCTTAAGAGTGTTATGTTTGTCTTCTTGATGATACTTATGGCATCCTTTTATAGGATCATAAGGTGTTTTCCTTTACTGTAATACTAATATGCATATCCAAATGGCAATTTTCAGGCAGAAGAGTAATAGCAGAAAGATTATGCAATATTACGTCTCAAAGGACAGGAGAGAATAAGCAGGACACAATTAACTGACTGTGTTTTCTGGTTTAGAAAGAGGGGGGGCTTGCTTCCCAGTGGGTTTCTCTGTTTAGTTTTGAAGGACTTAGTATACCTAAGCATCTTGTGGTTCATTTTATCAGCTACAAAGCATAAACAGAAATTTGCTCTTTGAAAGAATGTCTTAAAATAGCAGTGGAAAATATCTGTAATACTAAAGAGTAATCCCTATGGTATGATATTCTTTGTTTATTGGTAAATATGGATAGTGAAAAAAGAAAGTAGGTCTGTTGCAGTAAGGAGAATCTTTCATTCAGTCAGAGTTGACATTCAAGAAAATGTTCCTGAATTAATCAGATATCGGTTACTTTTGTGTCATAAAAGTAACTATCTGCATCCTTAAATAAAGGGACCATGACCATATTTTTTCCACTGACTTTTAATATGTCTCAACTTTTCTGTTACTATTTAAGGAATCCCACAATGTTGATCCACTCGATTTATCACCACTGCACTTCCAACTAATTCCTGCTGGATTTTGAGGTTAATTCATAAACACACAGCATAGTCTACCATAACTTTGGCTTTCTGCCTGTGGGTTTTGTTGCATGGCAATAGTACGATCTTCAGTAGTAAAGGCTGACTTCTCAACTAGGTTTTGAAACACTGTCATATAAAGAAACATAAATAGAAGAGCAGCAAGAGACTGCATAGAAACAATCAAGCAGTAATGATCATGGCAGTGTCATAATGAAATGCTGTGCAGTACTTGATGTCCAGGATTCACTAGAAATAAACAAATTTTACTACTTACACCTTTTGGTAGACTTTGGCTGAAAAAGTTTCGAATGATTTTAGCAGAGGAAGAGTGTGCTTTAATGTGCTCAGGGACCATGCTAGTTTATTACAACGTCCTGGCTACCTGAGACATTTCTTTTCCCTCTAACTATTGTAACAAAATTTCATATTAAAGTGTTGAGTTTCAGGGATGCTAAGAATGCACCTGAACCAAACTGAACCCAACCAGGTGTGGATACCAAACAATATAATGAAAATTCTTTTTCCTTCAAGAGAGCCATATCAGTTTATATTAAAGCAGGAATTGGATCCCTGTATTTAAAACTGGTCTTTTTGTTCTCATAAAGAATTCCGTGGTACAATGAATGGGAGGAGTCCTTTTAATGTCCTTCCACACAATGATTTAAATGGTTAATATGCTTACGTAGATGGGCACCGACTCACACTCACTACTCTGGAAATGTAGTACTCAGTCTTCTATGAAAACTCAAATCACGTGAAATTGATATATATGCATATCCATGTGGGCACACTTTAATGGCAGGCTTGAAAAATCAAAGAGTGCATTCCAAGGTTTGTGGTAGTTCTGGATTGGAGCAAAATCTATAGTAAAACCCATCAAAAATGGGTTTGAGAAGGCTTCATTCTAGGGTGAATTTGAACAGAATGTCTGCAGCCAAAGAAAATAATTGTCTCAAGCTCTAGCGAAATCAAATAGTTTTTCATAGATCTAGTTATTTAATCTTTAGAATCTTTTTTTCCAATGCCTGGTACAATAGTTCTTTACTATTCTGGTAGAATACGAAGGACAGAGTGACTGCTTTATCTTAAATAACATTACACGTTCCCCACACTAAAAGACTGCAAGTATCTCTATCTGGAGACCTCATAAGGATGAGGGGAAAAAAAACCCAAACCAAAACCCAAAACAAGCTATGACCAGAAAAAAAGCAACAGGTTACCCACTTGCTGAAGGAGAGCAGTCAGCCAAGCTGAAAACAGCAAAATAGTATTTGATGCTTACAACCATTAACCATGATATTTTGGAATGAGTTTTCATGACCCATGCTAATGCAGTTTTTCATGTTCTCTGAGAGGAAAGAATAACAGCACTCACGTTCGGCCATAAAAATGGTCTAGCGAGGTCAGCATTTCTGACTATGAATGAACAGAAGGAATGGGGCAAATACCAAATAATACCAACATTTTTCTCACCAGCTAAGTTTGTATCTGGGCTATTGCAATTAATAGACTTGATAAAAGTCTGAAAATCAAAACTAGCTTTCTAAATTTTGAAAACTCATGAATGGAGATGTTTCTATATTGATAACTCAGGGTGTTAGTCTTAGCTTTCAATGTCTTGTTTTCTCAATCTACTCATTTAATTATCTTTTAAACCATTTATACTGGTGGCTTAGACAAGAAAGTAATCAAAGTAATTATTTGGTTTGGTGAGTAGAGTTCTTTCTGTTTGCTAAGCAAATAGTTTCAGCTGTTTCATTGCTTAAGGAATGACATGGATGATTGTGTAAAACTCTTGAAAGTCCCTCCCTTCAGGTAGGGGTGAGAACAGATGGAATTATTGGTTAGTTTTTAATGGATAGGATTCCTGGTCGACCTAATTTCATAAGGAGACCAAGAAAGAAGGGAACTTATTTGCTGCAAGGGGGAAAAAAAAAAAAAAGGAGGCACTTCAGCAATGTGTACATTTTAGCAAAATGTCTGCTATATCCATGATGTCAGAGCCTCATGATCCTTGATATATTTTTCCCTGAAATCACCTCTTGAAGTAAGAGAAAAGATTCTCCCTGGACAGGTGGGAACTGAAGTATAGAGAAGCTAAAGGATTTGCTACAGTTCACATGTGTGTGTTTCTTCTTAGTAGTAGTCTCTGCTTCTCTTGGAAGATTATCACTTTTCAAATTTTTACTGATAGAGATTCTCATGAGTAGTGATGAATTGATGATTTACATAACAATACATAATAGACAATTTTGAAGAATTATGGGATTTTTAAAATAATTTACATGGAATTAGTATAGATGGAACTCTTATTTTAGAAGTTTCTGTAATAAGTTACCGAGCAGACACAGTCTAATTGAAGACTTGGAGCCAAATAACATTAAACCTGTCTTAATTTTAAATGTCTTTAAATGAATTGCAATAAGCTTTACTTGCTACTACAGAAGAATACAGTATTTAAAAAGCTGCTGAAAATTTCAGTGAGCTCAATGCAAGAAAGATGTCAGAGCAGGTAAATTTATGGATAGATTTTAAGATTGGTTTTATGTGATATAATATATATAAACATATTAAATTGAGTATTACATATTCCCCATCATTCTGCTGAACTTGGCAGTCTGAGTCCTACTTGCCCCATTCTGCAGCACCTGAAGTAACGTGTGTCTAGGTGAGTACATTGTGTCTAGCAATTAAGTGGTCCTTTAATCCTGTTTTTCATCTCCTTGTGCAGGCTGGAGGGTATCTTCCAGTGTTTGAAAGCATTCAGATATTGCTTTTTTATTTCTTTCCACAGCAGGTTGTGAGTAATATTCTTGTCAGGTGGTAAAAGCAATAAGGCCTGCGAATAGTACATCTAGGTTCAGTAGATTCATTGTTAAACCAACTTCAGTCCACAACTAGAGGCCTGGAAATCTAACTGCATCTCCTGATTTGCCTTTGTGAAAAGGACTTCCCTGTTCCCAAACATTTGGACTGTGTATAAACAATAAAGCTTTTTTTAAAAATTATTATTTAAACACAATATTTTTTAGTATCCTGGCTTACTCCCTTCACAAACAATGAGGAGAACATCCCACAGGTGAAATCATCTTGCGTCCAGTTCCTGAGCAACTAGTCAGACATAGCCTCTCCTTGGTCTGCCTCAAGGCCTCAGGGAAATGGTTATTTTGCTGTGGGCAAGGTGTTGTTTGGAAAGATTGGTTCCATGCAAGGAAACTACACTTGGCAATGGGGCTTGCTAAGTGGATTATGACCAGGAGAAATACTAAGCCGTGGAGCAGCAAAATAGAATTTATCTGCCCGTACTCTCTCATCTGCCAGGTTTGTGACGCGTTGACCAGCCTCATTTGTTCATGTGAGTTCACAAACGAGGGGAAAGCATTTGCCTTGAAGTGAAGGAGACATAATGATAAGGGAGCCTAAGGTGGAAGTTGTATGAACCTTACAGATGAGATTTGACAGGTTTGCATCTCTGATGGTAAAATTCCCCTCAAAAAAATGTTTTTGCTGTTGAGAAATGAGGTCTTTTTGTCAAATTCCTTTTTGTGGAAATTCATGTTGCACCTGCATTTAAGCTGTATGCAGAAGATGTGATTTTTTTATGTGACACTAAGAATTGTGAGGGAGCAAACCTTGCATAAGAAGCTTAACTGTGTCTAGTCTTTCATGAACATAATGGAATGTGTCTTGGAATAACTTTTTTTGTACCAGCACAGGTGAAACTAAAAAATTTCTTCCCTAAGGTTTTCTGATGCCCTATAACCCATCGCAGAGGTGAGACATGTGAATCCTATTGCAGTATGACGAAAGTAAAAATATATCACCATCACTCTGCATGCACACAAGTCCTGCAAGTTTTTTAAAATTTATTTTTGTATCTGGTTGAACCTTAGTATGTTTGTGTACTCAGTCTTGTGCTGTACTGCTAGCAACATTGAACTAGAGACACCATCCACTCATTTTCCATAGATTAGTGATCATTCCTGTAATGTAATTAAAGTTTAAGTGTATCTGGTTATTAGTTTGCCAAATGTACTGGGTAACATAGACAAAATATGTCAAAGTTCATTTATGTCTGGGTCATAGAACTGGGTGATCTAAAGCCTGATTCTTTTCATAGCACAGTACACTTCAATGTTTTCTTCTCCCCCAGCTATGCACCAAAGAAAGTGCCCAAACTCTACTTAAATTCAAGGAAAACTTAAGTTGTTGTTGTTAAATGGAGCGGTGTTCCCTGATTGAACACCACATGTTTCCTTCTGGCAGGAAACCTTACCGAGGGTGTTATATGCAAACAGCTCTGCATCCTGTAGTCTCTCTGTGTCTGGTTGAGTTCATACTGTGTTTGACCTATGGACTAGCACAACTGCACTGCAGAGCTGCGTGATCAAACAGGCTGCTAAACAATATTGCATTAAATTAGAAAGTCCTTCCATGTGCTCTTCTGTATTGTTTTGAAATGGAAGAGACATTTTTAAGAGACTATTCATGTAGTTTATGTATAAACATAAAAGGTAAAGGAGTGGAGGAAGGAAGGCTGTTGATATATTTCCTAAAAAGTAAGTTAGGTTCTAGAATTAATCACTTAGGAGGGAAGGAAATGCCCTTCTTAACGGTGATCTAATCTACCATTTCAGTAAAATGTTCATGTTTCCTATAGATATTATTTTTAAAAATTATTTAACATGGAATTACCCCTACAGAGAGAGTGGATGTTGATAAATGTATGAGGCTAGCCTCTGTTGTTGTTGGGGTTGGTCTGTAGTTTTCTGGGTTAAATGTGAAGCAGTTGAGAGTGAAAGGTTCAATCATCTTTTACTAAGTACAATCCCCTCAGATTAGAGGAGAGTATTTTATTCTTTTGGTATGCTTTTAATAGCCTGAGGTGTTCTTTATGAAGCTGTGTTTTTCTGTTAAGTGGCTTGTGTGACAAAGGTATGTTATCTATGCTGTCAGTTTCTGGTTATATTTTCTGCTTTCAAGTAGCAATTTGAAACTGTAATGTATGTAATTTGCTGATTTTTCTAGCTTTTCTTTGTTTTTTTATTTTGTTTTTGCATCTTTTAAAAAATGCTTTTATTAAAGAAGTTTATTGAAATATGTATTCCTTAATGTCTTCTTTGACAGACTTTGTGTCTCCTGCTATCCTTTTGTTAGAAATGATTAATTTTACAATAGCGCTGCTGCTTTTAAAAAAAATGTTACAGATTTCCAGTTCATTTCAGATGCAGTATTGAATTTGAGTATAGAAATGTAATTGTGTTACTTATCATGAATTCTCCATTAATTTACCTGTGTCACTATCATAGAATCATAGAATAATCAGGTTGGAAGAGACCCACTGGATCATCGAGTCCAACCACTCCTATCAAACACTAAACCATGCCCCTTAACACCTCGTCCACCTGTTCCTTAAACCCCTCCAGGGAAGGTGAATCAACCACCTCCCTGGGCAGCCTCTGCCAGTGCCCAATGACCCTTTCTGTGAAAATTTTTTCCTAATGTCCAGCCTAAATCTCCCCTGGCAGAGCTTGAGGCCATTCCCTCTCATCCTGTCTCCTTTCACGTGGGAGAAGAGGCCAGCTCCCTCCTCTCCACAACCTCCCTTCAGGTAGTTGTAGAGAGCAATGAGGTCTCCCCTCAGCCTCCTCTTCTCCAGGCTAAACACCCCCAGCTCTCTCAGTCGCTCCTCATAAGATTTGTTCTCCAGCCCCTTCACCAGCTTTGTTGTTCTTCTCTGGGCTCCAGAGCCTCAACATCCTTCTTGTGCTGAGAGGCCCAGAACTGAACACAGTATATAACTTATACTTTATACTATTTTATATACTTTATATAAAATAGAATAATTGCTGTACTGTTCTGCGATGGTGTGTGTATGTGTGCATATATGTAAAAACATGTGATGGATAATTATGTGCATTTATCCCATAAGAAAAAAAAGATGTTTTGTGGCTTTTTGGAGGGCATAGGGAAGCACTTGCAAGGAAAGACAAGGTTGAGTGAAGTACTTTATAACAAGCTGAAGTGATTTATACTTCAGAATCTGACACTCATAGAGAACAATAATGCACCTCTAACAAGTTAAAGTGTTTTATACTTCAAGGTCTGACACTTAAAGGTGCTAGAATTCCGTAAGTTTCTTTAAAATCCTATGGAATTATGGACACTCTGTGTATTTGAAAAATCAGGGTTTCTGTAACTGGAATGTCCAGCCATAAAGACACATTGAACTACCACAGCACCTCCTTTCCTGTTCTGTCATTAAGATAAAGGATTTTCTGTCTAAAACTTAACATCATACATACAAAATAGTATATAGATCAGTGTTGGTAAGGTACTAGGATATGTATGTACAAGTGTGATAGAAAAACCTAGTGTTTTGTTTAATTCTGTATTCAAGAGTGTAAAAATGTGTCACAAATGAGGCATGGGCCTCAGTCTGATTAGGTACCAAAGGCTCTGCATAAGATTTCATGGCTTTAGGGAGTTTAGTTTAGTTTCTTGAAGAATTGCAGGAATAGCATCCACAATACAGCAACAATTTCCTAAGGGTTTTATGCGTGTACAGAAGCTTCATTGCTTAAGGCTGGAGTTATTACAGAATATTAATTTAGGATGATCAGAAAGTCTTTTTGTCAAGACCTCTGTTTTGTTTGTGTTTGTTTACTCTCATGACTGGAAACATTAAGTGCCTTAATTAAAAGAGGAAAAGATGTGTGCTGAGCATGCTGATTTGCAATAACAATAAATGAAAGAAAAAAAATGTAGAGTCAAAACTCTTTTTTAGAATTGGAAAGGGTTGTTATTCTGTTATTTTATAACAGACTTCCAGTCCTGAGAGGTTCTTCCTCTGCAGTCTCTGAGGGGAGCAAAGTGGTTATCAATACCCAATAAGTCTACATACAGAAATGTGGGGCAGTATTTGCTGGAGAGTGATCTTTCAATACCAACAGATCAGGAAATCACTCAATACAGTATTGGAATAAGTTACAGAAAAAAATCTCTCCTTTTCTCTTGCTCAGCTGCCTGGGTTTATCATGTAGGGAGGCATTTTTTTTCCCAGATTTTCCTGGAAGATAAGCTAGTCTGCCCCAGACAAGGTGAATGTATGAATCCTTTTGAGAGTGCCTGCTAGGCTGAAAAGCATTGGCTGTGTGCAGCAAGCTGATACACTAGTAAATGGGAAAGTAACAAAACCTCTCCCAAATCTCTGTGCTCTGAGTGAGTTAGTGATTGAATAGATAAATGTTATTAACCTTCCAGTACTCCCAAGATAAAACTGTCCTTATCACTTTTATATACTCCCTGAGGGTTTCTTATAAGGTATAGTTGCTGCATATGATACATAAGGAGAAATACTTGTCTGTGGAACGTGGGTATCTGGCATTTGATCACTGGAAAAAAGGTAAC
This sequence comes from Clamator glandarius, assembly GCA_033459285.1. Lineage (NCBI taxonomy): Eukaryota > Metazoa > Chordata > Aves > Cuculiformes > Cuculidae > Clamator > Clamator glandarius. The sequence continues at coordinate 385,612 of JAUNZM010000117.1, read as the reverse complement.
TCTTATTCACACTGATAAATTATTAACAAGGCTACCACAAATGTATCCTTAACTCCTAAAACCTCTACTGGTAAATCAGGAATTTGTTTTCACAGGTCAGGTTGCGATGGGCTGATTGCTATGGCTAGCAGGAGCCAGAGGTACAACTGTTAGATCTCCTGACTATGACCCCATCATTTTTGGCTGCCTAGTCTGTGTACACTGGATCACTTCAGAGATGACTTGTTCCTCTCTGAAAAATCTTTCATAGATTTTCTACTGGAAACATGCAACAACTGTATATTCCCATCTCAAACCCAGACTAGCAGGTAGTTTGACCCTCACATAATGATATATTTCGCTGTTGCTTCAAGTGGCATAAGCTGTCTGCATTGCAAATGCAATCAAAAGGCCAAAACACTTGCTATACAGATTGCTGGAGTAAATCTTGGCCAAAAGGAGGCAGAAAGCTGCTATAGAAAGGTCAGGCTATGATTAATATTCTTTGAGCTCAGCTCTGCACAGTATTTCTCCCAAATAAGTTCTCTCTTGCCATTTCACCTAAAAGCTAGTGTACCAGTAATATGGTGCCTGCGCCCGCTGCCTGTTCTTCTGAAAGCCTGGAGGAATAACTCTAGGACAAGCAGCATTTCTGGGAGTTCATCTTCAGGTTCTGGAACTCTTTTGCTTGTAGTGCGACTGGAATTATGCATCTAGGTGGAAAAAGCGAGAGAAATGTATAGCATGGTAATAAATGGAATGTGAAGTGGAAAGAAATTATAAAGGATTTGTCTGTGTCAGCGTAGGAGATGCTTCTTGAGGGCTTCTGTGCTTTTCTGCTGTTTGTACAGCACCCACTAGTATTATATTGTGGAACTACTTCTACAGGTCATGGTAAGAAGGATAGATGAGAAAGCTTGTGATCATTTTCTTAAAGTTAGCATAAAATATTGTAGTATAGTGTACATTAGGCAGACTTCACATTTGAAAAACTCAGATTGCTAACAAAGACTGGTCGAGGCTTCAGCTCTCATGAGGTATTTCTGCATCTTCTGTAATGTCCTGTAAAGTCAACTTTAGCAGTTACACCTGCTGCTTTCTAGTTTGGAGCACTTCCCACGCAGTGATCCATTGTGCAGCTTTGAACATCGCTCCTCCAGCCCTGTGCCTGGCTGCTGCTTGGTAGCCACTGTTGAAGACTGCTGAGAAATCTCTGCTGTTCCTTTTTGTGCCAACTAAACTGAAGCCAGACAGTCTGTTCAGCACTAGCAACTCCGGCTGCATGCCCTTTTTGTCAGGAGAGATACAACTGAGGCACTGGACAAGCTGCATAGGGAGGGCAAAGAGTTTTAAAATGATAAAGAAAACTATCTTAGACGTTCCTTTTGTTTGATGAAAAATGTTTTTGAAGGAATGTGTCACTTTTTCTGTTATACAATTTATGAAAAAGGATGATGATCCTGTGTGTGCTGCTGTCAGGCAGTTTATACAGGCTTTTGCTGAAATTGCTTGTTGGATTTGTTGGGGTACTAGAGGGTCAGATGACAGTGTGTAGTTCTTTTCTCGCTGCTGAGTTCTGTTCCTCAGTCAAAGGTCATATGCATGGCTGCTCCCCACAGACTCTATGGTATTACTTTGAGGTGTCTTGGATAGATATTTACGTTACCAGTCTCACACTGAGAAGCAGAGGGAAACCTCTGCTACCTCCTCTGCCCTGCTGAAAGTTGTCCTCAGGACTTGGATAGCTGATGCACAACCCAATCTTCAGACAGATAGCACTATGACCTGTGAAAGTGAGATTACATTTTGTAATTAGGTTTTTGCCTTTTTTTTTCTGCCTAACAGAAACATTTTGAAAACTGATATGCTTACAAATGCAGACTTCCCAGCCGTGCTCATTTTGAGGCAGATATACTGGTAAACATACTAATGTTTCACAGGAAGATTTAAGCAACCTGTTTTATTTGCTGTTTGTAGAGATAAACATCATAGCATTGTCTTTAATGAAAAATAAACCAAGGCAACACTCCAAGCTCATCCCACTGTCTGATTAAGCTGTTTATATCCTCTGGTAGGTTTCTGGACAATATCTTTGTGAACAGCCTGTTTTGTACTGCAAATAAGAAGCACAATGCATTTGTTCATGTTTTGTATGCCTACATTTGAGGTAGTCATGCTGCATCCCCTTCAGGGTCATTGGAAAGAAATTGGTGCGATTAGACAAGGATTCCTCTGACCTTTTATGTCTTCTCATGAAGATGAGGTGAGTCATGCCCTAGAAATGACTATTTCTGTTGTTTACATAGAGTGGGGCAGGGATGACTAGGTCAGAATAAATAAAAGAGATAACAGAATAGAATCATAGGATGGTTTGAGTTGGAAGGGACTTTTAAAGATCTTCTAGTCCAACATCTACCCCCACTCCCCTGCCTTGAGCATGTGAGTATTTTGAAGATTTTTCACCCTTCTATAGAGATAAGTCATGTAAGATGTGTTTATATACCTTTAGTGCACATGAAAACCAACTTATTTCTTTTTATTAAAACCTGAATCTAGTTGCTTTGCTAAATAAAATAGAAAGTTATTATCATGCATAGTGGATAATGAGGATTACTATACCATACTGTTGTTACTGAAAGGCAAACTAGCACTTATCTAACAGGCTGAAATAATGGAGAACTGGATTTTTTTGCCTAATACACCCCACGCAGACATATTTTCTTTTGACACATGCAAGGCCCAGGGCTCTCTTCTCCTCAATTCCAGAGTGCACTTCACTGGCTTGGTGAATGCTTTTCCAAATGGATCTTATAAATGCTAGTTCCCTCTCCTCTGACTCTGCAGCCTGGCTGCAGTTCCTCGGCAGTCTACCTGCAGCCCTCTTACAATGCTCAGAAATAGTTTCATTTTTCTTCATTCATGAAGAGAGCAAAGTCAGTGATAGAACTTTATCAAGTGGACTAAATCTCAGATTGATAATCATGACCATCTATGCAAAATGAAATGATTGATGAAGTCAAAGAGTACTTTGGAGTACTCTGAATTCAGGCAGTTAGTGAAAAAAATTAAACTTGAATGCTTAAAACCAGTTTCAATTGAATTTTTTTAAGAATTCTTATCCATTTCTGTGGAAGATACATGCTGGTGATGAGCAACTTCTGATGGGCAGCGAGAGGGAGAGGGGGAGTCAAGTGAACCTACTTATATTTCAGTCACTGGCTGAAGCTAAACAAAACAGATGCTCTTCTTTTGTGAGAACATCTTGTTACATAATGAAAATAATCCTCTTGTTTTACCATGCATTTTGTACTTTATGCTAGATGAAGCTTTCTGTAATAGTGCTACCATACAGACTACTGCCTTAGGGATCTTGCACACTCTTACACGTGATGGCCACTGCCCAGTACAGCTTCAGGTCCCATTGAGCAGGAGAGAGGCATTTAAAGGTAAGAGAGATAGGTCACAACTGCATAATGGAGCAGCAGCTGCTGACCCAATAACAGTGATGATAGCGGCCTTCAGGTGTCCTGGGTGGGCTGCATCAAAAGAAGTGTGACTAGCAGGTCAAGGAAGGTGATTCTCCCCCTCTACTCTGCTCTGATTAGACCTCACTTGAAGTACCGTGTTCAGTTTTGGAGTCCTCATTACGTGAAGGACATGGACGTGTTAGAGTGAGTCCAGAGCAGGGCCCTGAAGATGATCAGAGAGCTGGAGCACCTCCCCTATGAGGAGAGGCTGAGAGAGTTGAGCTTGTTCAGCCCAAAAAAGAGAAGGCTGTGGGGAGACTGTAACACTGTCTTCAGTACTTAAAAGGAGCCTATAGAAAAGCTGGAGAGGGGCACGTTATCAGAGAGTGCAGTGATAGGACAAAGGGTACTGGTTTTAAGATGAAAGAGGGGAAATTTGGATTAGATATTGGGAAGATATTTTTTACTGTGAGAGTGGTGAGGCCTTGGAAAAGGTTGACTGGAGAAGTAGTGGTTGCCCCACCACTTGGGGGGCCAGAATGGATGAGGCTCTGAGCAACCTGCTGTAGTGGAAGGTGTCCCTGCCTATGATTCTTTAATACATATTAGTTTAACTTCTAAAATCGCTGTGTTGATAGTTGTATAGATACACTGTAAGAAATGCTGGTGGTTAGAAAGAAGCATTAGGAAACTTGCTGACGTTGTACTTGCTTGCTGTTTCTAAGAGAACTCGATATCAAGAAGTGATTTCTTGCTCCCAAATGCCATGGCTGATTTAAAGTGAGGAAAGAGTGCTACAAATTCTTGAAAATAAACATTTGATAAACTTTCCTTAATTTGTCTTAGTTAAATTTTGTGACTGTGAGTCTTGGTCAAATTTGTAATTTATTCAGCTATCAAAGACATGCAAGGTGCTTATTAGATCTTGGTTTACAACTGTGTTTGTATTTGTTCTGTTCTAGACCTCAGTTCACTGCTTTTCTTCCCGTTTCAGCACAGAATATATAGATACACAGGGAACGACTTAAAAGTATTAAGGTAAAGTTCAGTTCTGAGTGAGTACTGCCATCATACATACTGTGACTAAGCAATAAGATTGAGATGACTCAAATCCTAAGTCATATTTTCATGGATGATTTAACATTGCACAGATGTTTTTGCTTAACAGTAGCAAAAGTATTTTTCCTTTCTTCATTCTTTGGTTTGGACCTGTTTGGTTTGTTTGATTTTTGCAAGCTGATGCATTAAATTTTTTTCTATTCTTACCCTGGGAGTTATCATTTTTTTCTGGTAAAATGTTCAGTCAGGAAAGAAAACCATGTTTACTAAATGATGAGCTAAACAAAAGAAAAAGGTTGCCACCCTGTTATGTCATTGTTCCCACTTCTTGCTTGTACGTATATTAGCTAACGGAGTGCAGTATAGAGAAGATTATTAGGTATTTGTTTATTCCAAGTCACCATCTAGTGAGTTAAATTGTCTCAATTAATTGTTTTGTAGGATCTCTTGAGTAGCACTTGTGTTTGCAAGTCAACACCAACCGTCTAGTGTACTCTTTACCTCTGTTTTTTTCTGTGCTTTCTCCTCCGACCACATACACGTTGACTTTCTCCCAAAGAAATGTGCTTGAAATGCAGCACAGGGGGGGCAAATGGGGCAGCAAACAAGTGCTCTACTCTGTAGGGAGCTTTTCATGGGCAGTGATGTTTGCCTGTCACATGCAGTATGTAACCAGACCATTTGAGAACTTGGGTGGTGAGCCCTAGGTTCTACAGCAAGGAAAGAGAAAACACAATTTTTATTTATTTAAATGCTTTTTCATGTTACTTAAATATTTTATAAGGTCTGAGAAACAAGCAGAAGGAGACCTATCTGTAGCAGGTTAATGATTTGATGAATTTTCAGACAGCAGTGCTAAGTTTAGTCTTAGCTCTCCTACAGCACAAGTCAGGCATGTTGATTTACTGCTTTCTTATAAAGTAAGGTGGAATAATTTGTGGACTTAGTGAACTTTAACGTTATTGTTTTAGTCTTTAAACACTTATGATTTTGGTTTTAAAATGTTATTACAGTAGTGCTGAAAACTAGATGTAGCTCAAAGGCATAGGCTGTGATGGGAGAGCATTCTACTATCCTGTACGTATATGACAGCTTTGCCAAGGCATCACCAGAAAGCTGGACTTGTGCCTGACCTAAAAATTGAACAGCTTCTGTATCCATTGCTTTTGTTTAATGAATCAATTTCTTACTACTATGAAGTCAAACATACTTCTACTACACGGCTTAGAAGGCTAGACTTAAAAAATTAGAGTTTCAGCCTTTCAGTTTATATTCATTCTAGTGCACTGATACAAATTTGCATGATGTAATTCTGTGCTTTTAATGTCTCTTCAAACAATGTTGCTGCCACTCATATGTGACTCTCTCTTTTATATAATACATAGCCTATGAGTTTGTGAATCTTCTAGCTCTTCTATCTAAATATCTTTGAAATTTGTTTTTAGGCACAAAATCCATTTACTTACTACTTGTGTTGTAATGCTGGCTAGATCTCTCAGTCAATCTAATGCAAGTGCCACCAACCACAATCACAGTGGTCAAATTTGGTTTTATTTTTTTGTTCTTGCTGTTTGATTTCAGTTTCTGAGTTGCTCTTGCAAATGTATTGATTTTGTGCAATGAGCATTTCCTAGTGTTTCAGTACCTGCTGATAACTAGTTTGCTTACCTGGGTGTGTGCACTCTGCAAATACATCATTGAGAAGTGTAGCTGGTTTTTCTTGCTTCTGTGTATGGCACTCTGCAAGTGGTATGCTTTAGTTAAAACAGGAAGAGAGATGAATTGGCCGTTACTCTCTCAACATAGTAAGCTTTATATTTGTTAACCGTTCTTCATATGACAAGAACCTTTTTATGTCTGTCTGCCATTTTATTAGACTTAACAGAGGCAGTCCTTCCCTCCCTTCCCTTATCATAGGCTTGTATGCAGATAAAAGACAACATGGACCGTGTTTTGGTAGCTACCTCGTGATGCTGTCTTAGTTTTGAGTCTTATTTTAGGCTCCATGGTGAGTGAATGTGGGACACGTAGTACTGATGAGTTTTAAGCATTACATATATGAAATGTCTCTTTTCATTTGAGTGTCAAAGCTGGCTATGTTGGGTCCAGATTCAGCATGTTGTGATATGTAGTGCCAGCACTGAGCTGGAAGACAGGAACTGTGCCCTCCTGAAGAGTGTGTCAGAGGCAGCAGTTCCATTGGTCCTGCTCAGTTTGAGATATTGCTATTGTGCCTTGTGCGGCTTTGGTTCAGGCAATGTTTGGTGCCTTTTTGAGAGACAAAATATCTCAGCATTTCATATGACAAAAGTCAATTACAGTCCACAACACCATGCTGCATTCAGCTACTGCTGACAGGAATATTTTTACCAGTACAGAAATATTGTTAGTGCCTGTCCCAGATACATCTGTACTAGTAAATGTATGGTGCAAAGAATTTCCCACCAGCAGCAGGTGAAGTCTCTGTCACTCAAGAAATGTGAGGTGATGCTGTGGCTTCTGTAACACTGCAGTCAGTGCACATGGAAAATGCTGCTTCTGTTGCTGAGTCACTAAATGGTTCTATGTACTGGCTTCTGGCTAAGTAAACATAATGGCTTGGCAGTGGGAGTAATTTCTTGCATCAAGCAATTTTATAATAGTGCTATTGAAGAAAAGAGGATAATTCCTCTTTCTTTCTTTCAGTTCTGTTACTTGGGGCCAGGATGCCTCTCCCCCTTCCAGAGGAGATGGGAGAGAGATGAAGGGAAAGCATTTTGGAGAGCAGATGAAGATTTGCAGGGTTGGGGAGGATACATAGGGCACTGAGTGTTCGTTACACTCATGGTAATGACAAATGTAGCTGATTACAGTGGATTCACTGTACTGCCCATGGCTCTTAACTGATCCCTTATGAAGATTCAGTTTTGGGGATGTTATATTTCCAATTGTTGCAAGCAACTGTGCTAGTTAACAAAAAAAAAAACAAAACCAACCCTGGCATATTCTTCCACTCTGTGATGCTTTTTCTCCTTTTTATTTTTTTTTTAAACCAGACCAAAACAAAACAAAATACAAGCCTTAAGTAATTCTTTTGTCTTGGGAGAGTAAGCAAATGCTCTCTGGAGGGACATGGTAGCTACATACAGTAGATAGAAGTATACTGCAGGATGAACTGTACCTCTTTATTCAGTTCTAATTTTGCAAGAGCTTTCATGTGCTAACAAGTCTGTTATTTCTCACGCATCTTCTCTCACCGATCATTTCAGAAAGGAAAACTCCATTAGAAATACCTTTCCAAGGAAATAAGAGATATAGGAACACTTGCATATAGTCAAAATGAGCAGCTCTACTCCTTTTCATGAGGCATGTTAAGCCAACAATACACAGAAGAGGATCACTTAGGTACTGTCTTGCCATTGTGTCACTTTATTCCTCTTCCTTTACCAGTTTCTTTGTAAGATACTCCAGCTTAGGAAATGAATGCTCTATCTACAAATTGAATGTAGGGTAGAACTAGCCCCATTCTATTAGAGGGCTTTGTGTTTTTCCATGTGTCCTAATCTGCATTTTAGTGTTCCCCAAAGGTGCCGTTTTATGGATTCTTTGCTCAGTTTAGGTCACACCACAGGGCTGCTTAATAAAACATCAAAAGCCTATTAAAAGGATCATTGTCACTTTCTAAAAACTCACTGGCTTCTTTTGTTCTTAAATACTAAATTGGTTCATAATTCAGCTTTTGTCAGCTGATTTTGCTCTCGTTTTCTAAATACTCCTTAATAAGTTAGTGCAGGGAAGTAGTCCAAATTTTCCTATTAACTCTTAATCTGAAATATAAGGCATGGCTTCTAATTAAGACTTTTCGGCTTTAGACAGCACATAAGTGGTAGTTTGTTAAAAACAGTATCTCATTACTTTAATAAGTCTCCTTTTCCACACAGCAAGCGTTCCTGGTAGTTCTTTTCATTTAACAGCTATAGGTATAGCAGAAATGCCCACCTCTTGCCACAAACAGTATGGGAGCTAAACCAGATGGTCTCCTTCTGTGAAGCAGGGAATATTTTGGTACCTCTTGTACCGGCACATGGCAGAATCTGTCTAATAAGGCAAAAGTGAAACAGGATGTAGAGACTGGGGATTTTTTACTAGATCTGCTTCATGCAGGGTAGAGATACCTATGTTCAGTCCTAAAAGATACCCTTGTGAGAGTAAAATTATCTAAAAACAGGGAAATCTTGGCTTGTGTGAGATCAATTGCTGCTAGCTGGCTTTGAGTAAAGAATACCAACTAGGCAGAGGTCATGAGTGACGTTTCAGAAGGAATCCTGCCTAAACCAATGTAACTTCTCTTGAGATATTTGCTGATGCTTCAGCAGGTAGGCAGTGTCTGGTTAGGAAAAGTATTTTGAGTAGAAATTTCATAGTGCAGAAGAATATTTGGAAAATGAGGAGGGTCTGAATCTTAACGTCAATGAGCTGGAGGGTATGTATGTTGGGTAGTTGACAGGCAGAAAAAGCAGGCTATTTCAGCACTGGATATTTCACTGCAGCCCTGAGCAGTAAAGTTGTATTGCTGATGTTCTTGGTGGTGTGCTGGAGACTGTGCTCCCCCAACAAAGTAATATGGTAGATTTCAGGATGCTGTTTAAGACTGTCATTGATGAGTTTTATGTCTTGCTAATACTGAATATAAGATCGTTACACAGGCTGCCATCTCAGCTCTTCAGAAAAATATTTTTGCGAATCCACAAGATATTTTAACCTACATAGAACTGGTTGAACACATAAGCAGGTAAAATTTTGTTTTCTAACAGTTGCCAAATCCCACTCTTTCGTGATAAAAACAGTTAAAACCCACAGAAGTTTTGTCATAAATGGGAGTGAAGGATCTATTCCTAGGTATGTTCATTAAAAAATAGAAAGAAAGCATCAAAACTCACTGTGAATAGGATAAAACTTCAGTTAATTATAGTCTTTTTGTAAGAATAGATTTTATGACAAACATCTTTCTGTTAACGTGGGTAGCATGAACAGAATTTGGGTCTATCTGTTTGGCAGACATTATAATACTCTGCATTATCCTCTGTATTACTAACTCTAATGTAGCTTCTCTTCTTTTTACAAGTAAGACTATATTAATTTATCTTCAAGGTTCACATAGTTCACCCAGAATTTTTGCTATCAGCAAGAGATAGCAGAATTTTGTTGACTAGACCGCTTGGTCAGTGAGTCTGCTCACCTGTTTCTAAGCCAATCTCATCTGGCATGAGAGGCAGTGGTAACTTGGAGATCAGTTGCTATGTCAGGTTGTATGTGCAGGTAGCAAGAATGAATCTTCCATTCTCTCCTTGACTAGCTTTTTCTTGTGTGCTTCCACTCTGCATGCCTTCAAACCTCTTATCACCACTTGTGGTGGCAGCCCCTACATCCATCCTCTTTTCCACTTAATTCTGAACATAGCCAGGGGTTGCTGTGGCTGCCTGTTGATCTGTGGCTTAGAAGGATCTCCACTCATGTGGGATTTAGATCCTACCTGCTTTCTACCTGTAGGAGTTGCCTCCACTGCCAGTGATGCATGTTCTGTGGTTTAGGATTTCCTCATTGGTGGAAGCTGTAAGAAACTTAATGGAATAATCTTTCTGCTGATTTACATCTGTCCCAGGAGAGTGTAGCACTTTCTTAAATATTAAGTTCATCTGATTTGACAGTTTGTGATCTCATCACCCTTACCAGTACTTAGTTCTGCTCTGGAGTCTGCATATTTGACCCTATGCTCCAGGTGGCAAATGAAATAACTGTATTCCCTGTTATGGGACATAACCTTAGTAATTTTGGATTTCATATGTGTTTCCCTGTGGTGAGACAAAACCTTCTAGAACATCCGAGGAAAGGAGATATGCTTAGACAAAGGGAATTTTTGTGGTTTTTGGGTATTCCAATAGGAGTGCTCTTTGGACTTAAAAGGAAAAAACTCAGAAAATAATGCCAAATGTTGTTAATCTTTTGAAGTGTTTTTTTCTGTTCCCTGAATTCCAAATACCAGATACAGCTCGCAAGAAGGAGTGTTCTTGTCAGCCTGTTTGTTGTACTGCTGCACTGTTTTTCTGTAAGAACGCTAGTTACCAAACTGTTGAAACCTAGGGAAGACAGGTCTGCTTTTTAAAAAAAACAAACCCAAACCTGCTTAAAAGCTATTTTATTTCTTCCAGTATGCATAATATGAAATAAATGTGCATTGACTTAGTCATGTGCATCTGTGTATGCACACGTCTTGCCTACAGGAAAGATGAGGAGAGGCTCTTTGTCAGGGACTGTAGTGTTAGGATGAGGGGTAATAGTTTTAAGCTGAAAGAGGGGAGATTTACATTACGTATTAGGAAGAAATTGTTTACTGTCAGGGTGGTGAGCACTGGAGGAGGTTGCCCAGAGAAATCAAGGATGCCTCATCCCTGGAGGTGTCCAAGGCCAGGCTGGATGAGGCTATGAACAATCTGATATAGTAGGAGTTGTCCCTGCCCATTGCATGGGGTCTGGAACCTGATAATCTTTAAGGTCCCTTCCAACCCAACCCATTCTATGATTTTGTGTATTTGAACTTAGCTATGAAGATGTGGATGGATTTTTTTTTTTTTGTGTAAGAATGGGTTTCTGGTTTTGTATACTGTATATAATGTGTGTATGCTTCAAAGTACAATGTGTGTTTGTCAGATAACTTAATTTTTTTTAAGGAAGAATGTCTTGGAGGTAACGTCTTGTTTCAATATGAAACTTTGGTACTTATGGGACTGTAAGGGCTGGATGTTCCAACCAGCTAACTACAAGTCCTAGACACTTTCCAAGTAGCTTCCTTGGGACTATGCCCGGACAGGGTCAAATTCAGAGCTCCAATATGGACTAGAGTGTCTCTTCTGGTTTTATTTAGAAGTTGTTTTCTGATTAGAAGTGACCAGATACAAAAGGGAGGGTTAATTTTTTCTTACTTCTGGCTGATTACATATTAATAAGTCAAGTTAATAAGTTCTTGCTCCCTTGCTGGAGGGGAAGGAGCATTTCTAGAACATGTCATCCTAAATTAAACGTCTCCAGCAAGTGGATAAATCACTCCTTCAGAGTTCCTGTTTCTCCAAATTGACTGTGAAGTGAGTGTAATGGATGACTTGCATCCAATGATGAGCTGCAGGTGTATGGCTTGTTTTCACTTGTCTCACCTTTAGTGCTATCCTTGGAAGCCCTTCTGCTTGTTAATTTTTACTTTGCCCTTAAAGTAATCTACAGGAAATGAGAAGAATCATTCCTCTTTTCCACCCTATGCTTATTACTGCTAGGATGGAAGTTACAAGGTGAATATAATTTAAAAAATATATTGCAGTAGGAAGATAATTGCAGAGCCTTGGTGCAAGCATAATAATCAAATATTGAGTAAATAAGCAGTACATAGAAAGCATAATGTATAGGCAGCCCTTGAGATAACCTTATAGTCTGCAAGACATTCTTTGATGGCTTTCAAACTATCATGAAACAAAGCCTTTCTCAAATCAGACTGTGATGGTAGCATCAAAATCACCTATGTTTGTTTGTTTTGAATTTCAGGTAGTTTGAAATAAATACACCCAGCTACTTTGTGGATCCAAACTACATTTATGCCAGGAAGCTGATTGTGCAGTTGCTTGTGAGTGCAGTTTGAAGGCCTGCAGCGTGCGTGTGAGAGCTGGCTAGGACACAAGAGAATATGACTGACTTTCCTGAGGAAGAAACAAAGAAGAAACCTTTATTTCTTGTGTAGCTGGAAGGCAAAGCACTGCAATCTTGACACCTGGTTAACTGAAAGAAGTATTTTTCAAAATACCTTTTGACTGTGTGGATCTTGTAACTCTGACAAAAACGTGCCTTTGGACTTGTGCAAATAAATCATTGGAAGAATTGATTGGGCAAAACAGTCATTGGAAGAGTGGCTGCTGAAGAATCATGACAAAGCACTTGGAGATCATCAATTTGTCATTTTTGTTGGAACATGAGAAAGAAACAATATTAGGAGTGCTGAAGAGAGATGAATATCTGAAAAAAGTTGAAGATAAAAGGATAAGGTAACACTTTTTATTACTTTTCTTAAAAATATGGCCCATTTTATAGACAATTCTGTTGTGCCTAGTGAAGTTTTTCTAGAGGTGTCACTATGAGGATGAGTGTTGGAAGGTGGAGCAGTTGAATAGAAGTTAGTGTGTTTAAAAGAAAATTGCTTGCTAGTGTGGCCTTCTGTAAACAAAAGATAGTGCCCCTTGCTTCAAGGCAAAAGTGTAAGAAAGATAACGAGTGTAAAAATACACAGCCGTGGTTTTTATATTTCAGATTCTGCACGTTTTGCCCCAGTTTGGCTGAATTTATCCCCTGTGAATGAAAGGCTTGAGTAAAGCTCTTGAACTTTCTTCTTCTAAGAGGAGCTGTATGCCTTGTACCTTCAGAGCTTACTGTGGAAGAGGAAATCTATAAAGTGTCATAGGTTGAGAAAATATGGCTCTGCCTCTGTGCAGAAGTCCATGTAACATGGAGCAAATGCAAGAGAGTGACCCTTTTCGTTCTGCTGCAGTACTTACAGAATAAGGAGGAGGAGGGACATTTCATATTTGGGTGACCAGGACGAGTCAACACGAGTTCATGAGAGGCAGGCAGGTCATGCTTAACTAACTTGATTGCCTTCTTTGACAAGGTGACCCACTTACTGAATGAGGGAAAGGCCGTGGATGTAGTCTTCTTGGACTTGGGTTAAGTCTTTGATAGTTTCTCACAATATTCTTCTACGGAAACTGTCGGCCTCTGGCCTGGACAGGCGCACACTCTCCTGGGTGGAAAACTGGTTGGCTGGCCGGGCCCAGAGAGTGGTGGGAAATGGAGTTAAATCCAGCTGGAGGCCAGTGACAAGTGGGGTTCCCCAGGGCTCAGTGCTGGGTCCAGCCCTGTTCAATGTCTTTATCAATGACCTGGATGAAGGCATCGAGTGCTCCCTTAGCAAGTTTGCAGACGACACTAAGCTGGGTGGAAGTGTGGATCTGCTGGAGGGTCGGGAGGCTCTTCAAAGGGATCTGAACAGGCTGGACTGCTGGGCTGAGACCAACGGCATGAGGTTTAACAAGGCCAAATGCCGGATCCTGCACTTGGGGCACAACAACCCTAAGCAGAGCTACAGACTAGGAGAAGCCTGGCTGGAAAGCTGCCTGGAGGAGAAGGACCTCGGGGTGTTGGTTGACAGTGACTGAACATGAGCCAGCAGTGTGCCCAGGTGGCCAAGAAGGCCAATGGCATCTTGGCCTGTATCAGAAACAGCGTGACCAGCAGGTCCAGGGCGGTTATTCTCCCTCTGTACTCGGCACTGGCGAGACCGCACCTCGAATCCTGTTCTGGGCCCCTCAGCACAAGAAGGATGTTGAGGCTCTGGAGCGAGTCCAGAGAAGAGCAATGAAGCTGGTGAAGGGGCTGGAGAACAAATCTTACGAGGAGCTGTTGAGAGAGCTGGGGTTGTTTATCCTGGAGAAGAGGAAGCTGAAAGGAGACCTCATTGCTCTCTACAACTACCTGAAAGGAGGTTGTGGAGAGAAGGAGCTGGCCTCTTCTCCCAAGTGACAGGGGACAGACAAGGGGCAATAGTCTCAAGCTGCACCAGGGGAGGTTCAGACTGGATATCAGGAAAAAATTTCCTGGAGAGGATCACTGGGGAGTGGAACAGGCTGCCCAGGGAGGTGGTTGAGTTACCATCCCTGGAAGTGTTTAAAAGAGGGGTAGACGAGGTGCTCAGGGTTATGGTTTAGTGGCAGATAGGAATGGTTGGACTCGATGACCCAAGTGGTCTTTTCTAACCTGGTGATTTTATGATATTTCAAATTACTTAGTTTTAGTAATAAATAATTAAAACTGAAAATCTTGGGTATGCATCTCAGAAGTACTGATGAGACAAATACAGACTCACAAATTTGAGTCCATGTGTTTTTTCCAAGAAAAAAAGTGTAAAAATTGTGTTCAGAAAAAAGTGTGTAGAAGCAGGCTCAAAGTCAGCTGGTTTAGATTACTTCAGTTCAGTTAGTTCAGCTAAGTGTCAGTTCTGCAAATGATCATATGCTTTTCTAGTATGTTGTTGTTCCTGCATTCTCTCACTTCTCCTTGCTGCCCTTTTAAACTTTTATACATTTCTGAGAAACAAGCCTGGTGTAGTTATATGCAGCACTCCGTTGTTACCGAAGCTGCAGAGTGCAATGGATAACAAAGGGAAGATTTCCAACCTTTGCTGGTTTCTGTGTATTCCAAGATCAGACTGCATTTTTCTTCCCTTTGATTTGCTAAAAAACATTTTAGACATGGGGCATTGCAGAGATGTATTTTCAGCACCTTATGAAGCTTCTTTGGTATCAAACTATTGTTTGGAAATCCACGCAGAGTTAGCCACTGGTTTTGGAAGTCTTTCTACCTTGAGAGAACCAAGTCTAAATGCAATGTCCCTGTTGGTATGTAGCCCATTTAACTGGAGAAACATAGTGGCTCATCTAAATAGAATAGACTAAAACTACTTGCTGCTTCTGCAAAACTGGAAGGAAAGGTGTTTGTCTACAGTGGGGTGGGCAAATTAATGGCTTATCTCCATGATCTGTCAGATGAAGAAAACAGAACACAAGAAAACAGATTGAGCACTGTTTGTTCCAGGCATTGTCCTCTATTATGTGATAGGATAAGCAATTCAAAGCAGGTGTTTCAGTTTTCTGAAGTGGCAGCCTTGGAAATGTGTGACATGCCAGTAGTCGTCTATCAAAGGTGTTGGTATGAAGTGCAGCAGTTTCCCATTCTCGAGTGGAATGATGAAACTCCTGAGGTTCTGTGGGTTGGTTGCTTTGTTTGGGTTGAGGAATTTGTTGTGTTTGAGTTTTTTATTTTTTTTAATACAGTGTCTTAAACTCCTCATTTTTCTGCTTTTCTTTTGGCTTTCCTCGTCTCTCTTTTGGTACAAATGCAAAGAGCACCCTAAGGAAACACTGAAAATGAAGTTAATCTGAAATGCAATGCTAATGAGGGTCACTAATAATGCAATGTGATGCATATTTCTAGCACCTGTGTACAAACAAGTTGGTATCAAATTTGGAGTATACTTGGAGAATTGTTACTAGACCATACTGTACCTGATAATGGTGGAATGTAGTCAATAAAAGACTTCAAAGTCTTCAAAGAACTGGGTGGATAACTGCTTCCTAAGAGACTTCATAATTTTTCTTTCTGAATACTGATTTGTAAGTATATCTTTAATCATGGCTTGTAAGTATACTTCAGAGGAACATTTGTTGTCTTTGGAATTCCAGTTGGTGCAATCAGTTATTTTGTTTTTATTGAAGTAGTTTGCAGAAGAACAAGTTGCTTTGTATTTATTTTCAAGGCATATTTTTCATTCTGGCAAGATGCTTACTTGTACATTTTACTGAAGATTTTTTTTTTATTAATCTGCTCCACTCTTTCTGAATCTATCTTGATAATGTTTTTTTCTGCAGTAATAAGTCTTCAAAAGCCATCCTAACTTGAAAGAGTCTTTCTATTCAGCATAAAAGCAATAGTATGTGTAGGAGGATGTCCTAATAATGAAATTGTTAAGGATTATTTTCAGTATGGCTGCCTGTACTTGCGTTCTGGACTGCACATGGATGTTCCTGTGTTTTTGTTTGATGCACAAATATTTTACCTATATGCAAGAGAAACAGAAGACAAGTACTCTTTCTGTGGTCTAGTTTTGATAACTTTAGGTGTGCATCTTGTGTTACTGGAAATTTTCTTTGAATATTGAATTCAAGTTGTTAGTAGACTACTTGTGTAAATAATCTACAGTGTTCTAAACATATATCTGCAATCCTTTTGTCATCAGTTGAATGACTATTGTGATTGTTTTCCAAAGCTAAGATTATTTGAGTAAAATCATTAAATCACATAGAACTAAAGTAGCTAAAAATAGCGAACTTATTAGCGACTATACTGAGGGTGAAAAAGTGTTTGTTTTTTTTTTTTTAAAATGTGAGTTACTGTGAAAACCTTATCCAGGTAATGGTAGTGAAAACGTTCCAAATTGAATGTTTTTATCTGAAACATCAATCTTATCCCTTATTTCCCCATCCTTTTACTATTTTTAAAGAGTTCTGTTATTTTAAGACCCTTTTCATGAAAATCCATATCACAATTAATCTGTAGTGTTACAAGTCATGAAATAAATACTAAATCAAAAAAATGTATTTGCCAAACTGGGTGTGTACTGGGTCCTAGGTGTGTTTGATTTAATTATTTTTGGTTACTGTTCCAACAGCAGCCCCACTGCATCCTCCCCAGCCACAGTGTTACACAAAGAACTGAGTCTGATGGTCACAGCACTTTGCATTTGGAGCTAGCTCTTCATCTCAATATTATTATGCTACCACAGAGCAAACGTGCATGACACACTTAACTGCTAATGACCATCTACCACAGATCCACACTTCCTCCCAGCTTAGTGTCATCCGCAATCTTGCTAAGTTTGCACTCATTCTCCAGGTCATTGATAAAGACATTGAACAGGGCTGGGCCCAGCATTGAGCCTTGGGGGACACCATTTGTGACAGGACTCCAGCCGGAATTAACTCCGTTCACCACAGTTCTTTGAGCTTGGCCCAAACGATGTAGTAGCTCTTAAAACAGTGTAGTCAAGAGCGTTCTAGTAGTGGTATTGGGGATGGGGACAGTTCTCAGTTCAGATGAAGCTGATAAGTTGACTTTTGCTGTTTGAAGGCAAGCTTGTTTAGGAGGTAGATCCAAGGAGTGGATAGCAAAAACTGCGATTGTTTGTTTTCCCTGTACACAATGGCAATATTGCAGTGCAACTTGCTGTAGTGCGGGTCACTCATCTGCATTTAGTACTGGCTGATTGACAGATGAAGAAAAAGGACGTAGACCTGTGACTAAGTGTAACTCAGCAGGAGGCAGGTAGAGGTAAGATCCAGTCAGTAAACTGAGAGAGCAATTAACAAAGTATCAAGAAAACTCAGGAAGCATGTGCAGACTTTTCAATGCTATGCCATGAAAGAGAGGCTCTTTGGATTAAATGAGGGAGAAAGAGGGTCCAAACCACAGTGAAGAAGTCATTTTGGGCTAGAATTTAGCAGAAGAAAATGCCTGACAGGATTTCCAGTCACTGCCTGGAGGCACTGGCCATGCTCTTTTTCAAAAGCTGTCAGAGGCTGAGCAACTGCCAGCCAGGTGGCTGCAGAGCAGTTGTTGTTGTTCATGGGATCCCAGTGGGAAGCAGAATGCTAGCCAACCTTTTAGTGAGGCAATATATCCACAAATAACCTTTATTCTGTTAGACTTAAATCCCTGGTAGCCTAAGTAATGTTCCCACCCTCCTTCACTGGGCTGCAACCTGTAATTTTTTTATTGATTTTAATCTTTACAAAGTGTTTTTCTTCCTGACACCTTTTTACTGATCATTATGTGATGCTGTTGGCCAGGTTTTAAAATCCCCCTTAAAGCATCTCTATGCATGCCTGCAAAGATTGTTATTTCAGTGAGCTGGAGTGCCTCGTGGTTAGAGGTACTCCGGAGGCTCTTGGCTGATGTCAGTGCATGAAAGAGTATAGGGAAGAGTGAGGGAACAGGGACACAACAACATTGAGGCATGCAAAACTGAGAGAACTTAGCAGCTGCTGAGCTGAGGCCCTGAGGAAGAGGTGTTCTGGAGTAGAGTGAAAGGCACGAAAAGTTTGAGAGGATGGAGGAGTTTAAGATAGGAGGGATTGGACAGCAGGGAGGGGAACATGAGGAAAGAGCCTCGAGAGAGCAGGGGACTTGTAGGTCCTTTACTGAAAAGGCTGAGATGGATCGAAGGACAAGAGGAGCCTGCAGGCTGAATGGGTGGATCTCTAGCTGAGAAGTATAGAGAGACTATTACAGTTTTGATACACAGGACTACATAAGCAGTTAAGACCAGTGATTATTATCCCTATTCAGCAATTGTGAGACACATCTGGAGTACAATTTCCAGTTTGAGGCTCCCTGGAACTGAAGGGACATTGACACACTGGATCATGTTCAGTGGAGGACAGTCAGGATGATCAGAAGGTTGGTAGAGCAATTGCATAGGAAAATGTCCAGGCAGATTTTTAATATCTCCAGAGAAGGAGACTCAACAGCATCTCTGGGCAACCTGTTCCAGTTTAGTCTAGGTGACCTCCAATATTTCCTTTCTGCCTAGATGGTTTTGTGGGTCAGGGTGAGATGGGTATGAGCTAAAGACCATGGCATGGGAGGTAAATATTTGGAGTTGACATCAGGGTACAAGGAGCTATTAGCGAGAGGGTTGAATTATGATGGGGTCATGCTTGAGTCCCTGGTTTGGGAAGACAGGCATAGAAAACTGACTTTGCTGTATTCCTTCCTGACTCTTTCTCTTCAAATTGTGTTTTTTGTTTGTTTGTTTGTTTTTCTGTTGGAAATACAGTAGCTGCCTCTCATTTATGGTTATTTTCACTTTAGGGACCCAACTCATACACCATTGAAACTGCAGCCTTGAGAATTAGGTATTAAGTGAAAATACTTTTGTCCTCAAGGTCACTGGTGGAACTGGTTATCTGCAAGTTGCATTATTCTCCTCTTTTTTTTTTTTTATTCCTTTCCTTTTTTAAAATTGTGGTACCACAGCATAACACTGCTGTCTATTTAGGTGTTTTGATCTGGGTGTTTTTTAGGCTTTGAATAGCTAGGGGAGAATTGCATATGCATTCCTAGCTAACTCTACACTGATACAGCATTAAATGCACACTAATAACAGGAAAGGTTTTGTTCTTTTCTCTCTGTGGATGCACAGGATAGTGGCAGTTTTGAGCTGCTGTCAACCTGGCCTCACCGTGACTTGAATTATTCATGAGGGAAAAGCAAAGATGGCTTACCAGCTGTCCAGAACTGCTCAGCTGCCTGTAGTTACTTGTACTGATCTACCACAAGATATTCCTCTTGACTGCATGTCCAAAAGATGGAGGATAAATTTATTCTTCTTTGTCATATGTGGGTCAAAACACACCCAATATAAAGAAAAAAAATTTGTATTGTACTTACTTGTTATGTAGTCTTTACTGCTAAATCTCAATATGTTAAAAATCTCTTAGAGATCATTGAGTTGTATCTCCAAATTAAAAGTATTTATGTTCTTACTTCTAGGAAATTGAAAAATGAGCTTCTGGAAGTGAGAAGGAAAGGTGGAAATCGTCATTGTCAGCAGGAGAATAGCAGAGTCTGTGTTCGCTGTCAGAAAAGCCTGGGCTTCATCTTTGACAGAGGAGACCTGTGCCAAACCTGCAAACTTCGAGTTTGCAGTAAGTGTCGTGTCATGGGAACTGATGGGCAGTGGAAGTGCTCAGTGTGTGCCAAGATTGCGTAAGTTGTACAGCTTTCATAAATATGTTTAGAGATTACCACTGTATAAGTAGTTCTCTGCTGGTGTTAGTATTTTACATCCCCTTAGCACAAAAGCATATGCATAGCAAGTACACAAGGGAAGAGGCTTATCTGGTGGTTTTATTTACTGCACTATTTTGCAGTATCTTTATTTCTCCAGTTCCAAGCCAGTTTCAACTAGTTTGTTTTCTAAAAAAAGCTACAAGCATCACAGATACCAAGGTATTGGTTGGAAGTACTCTGAAAATGACAAAAAATCAGTTACAAAGCAGTGGCAGTCTATTCAAGATATGAAGATGTAAATGTAAGCATCAAGTAATCAAAAATTAACAAAACAGTTAAGAACATGTGAGGTCTGTAACTTCTGACTGATGTGGTAGTTAGATTTGTAAGGAGTCCAAGCACTTCGATTCACATTTCTGTCCATGCTTTTTTTCTGTTTTTATAGTAACTGAATATCTCTGCATAAAGAGAGAGGCCTGTATTTATAATGCCTTTATTAGTGAACATTCTAAAGTAAATTGTGCTATGGTGGGAGGTAAAACAAAAGGGGATAACATGTTTCTCACAGCTGCAATATTGAGCATGGGGAATGAAGGAGGATGGTAGCAGATGACAGCATTGAAAAACAGAGAATCAGTATTTAACACAGGATGAACAAAATTGGATGTTATATATTCAAAGATATTTAGTTGGTGTATATTTGGGAGAATAATTCACTCAACTGGTATGGTAATATGGGATTTTCTATCTTGACTCAATAAGTAAACCATGAAGGAGAGAAGAAATGTATTGGCCAACAGAACTCGGTTGCTTGTCCTGGTGCAAGAACTGGATGGTATAAGAAAAAGATATAAGACCTTTTTTTTACCACCAAATTAATGTCATCAGAAAGATAAGGCTTTTTGTAAACTGCATCGGAGAGTGAACCCAAATTCCTAGTGATGTCAGGCTTCGGCTTCCTAGACAGTTAGTGAAAAGTTAATACCACAGAACATTTGTTTCTTCTGACTTTGGCTTTAAAAGATTAATATCTGATTTTAGCTAGATGCCTTAACCTTCTCTGCAGCTAGTGGGCGCATCTGGAGGACAGTGTGTCATCTCTTAAGATGAAACACATTCATGTGTTTGATTTTGTGAGATGATTATAAATTGGTAGAGGCCTGGCCGAACTCCTTGTAAGTTGCTTCAGCCAGTTCCTGAGATGAGCTCAGTGCTGTGCCTTTCAGAAATGATGGGGTGCAGGTGAGATGACAAAGTGGAGAATGGGAAACACAATATTATTTAAGACTGAAGAAAGGAAGAACAAGGAATTTGTTGACCCTGTTAAGTTACCTTTAATTTCTCTAAATATATTGAAACAAATGATTGCTGTGCTACTTGAAAGCTGAGAGAAGTTGACAGGATGATGAGTAAGAGCTGGCTCAAGATTAAATGGTGCCAAAACCAATGTAATTTCCTCCTTTGATAGGGTGACTACCTTTGTGAATAGAGGAGGATCTGTTGATACCTTATAACTTGACTTAAATGAACCTTTTGATACTTTCTTTCATGTCATTCTAGTAAGCTGATAAACAAGGGGAGCTATTGCCCTGGAATAAATTCTATCTGTGTGACTGCAGACTTGCCTGAAAGATTATAAAACTGATTTCTCAGAGTAGTTATGGATATTTTGGTGTAAAAAAAAAAAAATCAGTGGTAGAGAGCAGGGTATTTCTTGGCTTTTTACTGTTGAGTATTTTTGTTAAGGACTTTAACATAACAGATGAGTTTGCCAGTTGCACCTGCAGGTGACATAAAGATGAAAGATGGTGAAGAACAGCATTAAGATTCATAGCGATGCTTAGAATTTAGAGAAGTGATTTGAAGGAGGAGCAAGTGGTGGCATTCTGCAGGCAAAAATGCAGCTGCAGAATCATAGAATGAGGATAACAACATCTTATGCAGCTGTTCCTTAGGAAAGTATCTAAGTATTGTACTGAATGAAACGCTGATCATGAATCAACAGTATTTTCCACTATAGAGAAATCCAGCATCACACAGGGATGTACAAGAAGAATTATGGCATGTGAAATATGTGACACAATCCTGTTTTATGCAGAGTATTCTACTCAATTTTGTGTAGCACACAGCATAGCACGTAGTATGTCCAGAACGGAATGAGTCAGAAATGTTTGGCCTATGCAAGAGAAAACTAAAAATAACTGAGTTTTAAATCTACAAAAGGTGACTGCATTGAGGAGACATACAGGCTGTTCTATGTACTTACTTTGCATAAAAAAATGATGTGATACATCAGTTACAGTGAAAGGAAGGATTTAGGTTGGGTGGACGGAATACTGACGTATCTTGAAGAGGTTGCAGAAACTTGTCTTAAAAACAGGTTGGATAAACTTCTCTCAGCAGTAAACACAGTTCTCTTTGGGGGCTCAAAAGCCAGCAAGGTAACTTTTAAAACATGTATCACCCGTTTTTCTTGTGATTGCTCTGCAATTCTGTCTGCTAAGCAGTGGCCCTAACAGTCATCTTGAAAATGAGTTCTGGCTGAAGCCTGCCTCTAAATTATTGCAAACCATGGTGTAATTTGTTTGCAAAGTGCTAAACTTTCCAAGTGCTTAAGTTTTGTCCATGTTAGGCATCTTTATTAAATTGAAATCTCTCTCTATCCTTTCTTTTTGTTCATGTGCAGTGTTTTTGCAAAACTATGGTTACAGTTAATCATCTGTGAAATGCCTTTAACACTACTAGAAATACGCAGTGTGGGCAGTATAGAGATGAAAGTTTCAGATGGATATTTCAGTTAAATCATGGTACGTAGTTTAAACTCTACTACATTGCATCTGGCAGCAGTGAAGAGAGGTCTGGTACTGGGTTTTGAGAGTGTTCATTCAATGAGAGATTGACAAGTGCTACAGAAATTACTACAGAAATCCCTTGAGTTACACAGATAATCCAAAATGGTTGCTCAAACAAAGAACATCTTGTGACAGTTAAAGAATGTGTAGATAGTATCAACCAGCTTCTGCCTGTTGCTTCACGAGTTCATGAAAGGCAGGTGTTGCCAAACTAACCTGATCGCCTCCTATGACTCGCCTACTGGACAAGGGAAAGGCTGTGGATGTAGTCTTCTGGGACTTCAGTAAAGCCTTTGACACAGTTTCTCACAACATTCTGCTTTGGAAACTGTCGGCCTCTGGCCTGGACGGGTGCACACTCTGCTGACTGGAAAACTGTTTCGATGACCGGGCCCAGAGAGTGGTGGTAAATGGTGTTAAATCCAGCTGGAGGCCAGTTAGAAGTTGGGGTTCCCCAGGGCTCAGTGCTGGGTCCAGCCCTGTTCAATGTCTTTATCTGTGACCTGGATGAAGGCATCGAGTGCTCCCTTAGCAAGTCTGCGGATGGCGCTAAGCTGGGAGGAAGTGTGGATCTGCTGGAGGGTCAGGAGGCTCTGCAAAGGGATCTGAACAGGCTAGACCGAGACCAATAGCATGAGGTTTAACACAGCCAAATGCCGGGTCTTGCACTTGGGGCACAACAACTCTGTGCACTGTGACAGACTAGGAGAAGCTTGGCTGGAAAGCTGCCTGGAGGAGAAGGACTTGGGGGTGTTGATTGACAGCGACTGAACATGAGCCAGCAGTGTGCCCAGGTGGCCAATGGCATCTTGGCTTGTATCAGAAACAATGTGGCCAGCAGGTCCAGGGAGGTTATTCTCCCTCTGTACTCGGCACTGGTGAGACCGCACCTCGAGTACTGTGTTCAGTTCTGGGCCTCTCAGCACAAGAAGGATGTTGAGGCTCTGGAGTGAGTCCAAAGAGCAATGAAGCTGGTGAAGGGTTTCAAATTTGACACCTAAAATGATCAATAGGTTGAGGGAAATAAAATTCTTCAGGCAGTTTGATGACAAGCTTATTTTGCATCTTCATGCCTCTTTATGAATCTGTCAGATAACTGTGAACAATGCCTTTATTTTGATTGAATTCTTCAGCAAGATAAAATGCCTAAGTGATCTAAGTTATTACAGCAGAACAAAGCAGTAATGGGAAATTTATCTTTATCTTTGAAATAATTATGTTATCTTAAAGTGTCATGAAAATTCATCAGTACCTTAGTAACATTTATTTCCATTAGAAGTCTAAAAATAGAGGCATCTCAAATATTTTAGTATGGGAATACTTTCCATATATCTTATAATTTCTTTTTGATTTAGTAACTTCTATACAAGTTTGCCTTCTTTTAATAGAGTCAGAATTTTTGGTTTAATAGCCTCACAGAATATTAAAAATTGCTCTGGAATTAGTTTATGTTATAGAAAATACTCTGTGGAATTGAATGCATACAAAGCTGAGTATGTGTGTTTTCATACGTTCCTGTATAGGCTGCATTTTATCCAGCCTCTGGTCTTGCCATTTTTTTTCCTAAATTTTATTCCCTGTGAGGAAGTAAAATATTTGAGGAACCAGAGATGAAAAGAAAGCCAGGCTAAACTACTTTCCTTTGCTGTGGATGTGAATTAAGCTAGATGATCAAATCGATACTGAAACTCTTTCACTAATATGTTTTTTTTTCCAAAAGAAGTTATTAAAAGTAACAATTGTGACTTTCCATCTTAAGTGGAATTTTTATAGCTGAGCATTTAACCATCAAGTGTCTTGAAAAAAATTAGTGGAAAATAAAAAGCTAAGTTTTTTGGCAGGAATAGGCCACAGGTTATGTTCCATTTTTAAAGTGAGTAGTATGTTTGTGAATTTAATCTGTCCAGTAGGAGGTCATAGAGGGGAAAGCAGCATGTAACCATAACATACTCCCTCTTACATGATGGTGTGAGTAGGTAGATCAGTAATTAATGTCTAAGGAATTTAGCTGATATCTAATTTATTTGGTACTAAACCTGTTTACTTGAACGTGATTTCCTTTAAAATTTTCCTTGCTATTTGAGTATAGAAAAAAGTAATCATGCAAAGGTTGCTGCTGTTACTAACACTGTATTCTTTCTTTCTAAAGCTACTGACCTCAGCATCTGTTGTACACCTTGGAAGCCAAATCTGAACATTGTTTCGGTAGAACATATACATGATTTTTTTCTTACTTTTACTTGTATAGAACATGCTAACTGAGAAAGGAAAGAAAATGCATGCATATACCATGATTTACAGTCAGTGTGGACCATAGACCCATTTTAAAAACAGCAAAACCCAAACCTTCCAGCACTGATTTGATATACTGTTGCATAAATAGCATTGTTTCTTTTCCCACTGAAACAATTATCTATGTGGACAGGGTTCATTTAAGTCATGTATCAGAAAAAGAAGAAAGATGTGCTATCTCAGGGGGAAAGATAGTCTTTCTTTGTCGTAATTATAAATACATGAAAATAACATTATTATAAGACTGTTTAGGGTCTTGCTCTTCAAGTTTTGATTCAGAATGTCAAATGCAATTATGAAATTCATACTTCAGCTCAGAGACTTATTCAATCATTTATTCAGAATTCATTTCTATTTATGCATAGAACAAAAACTGTTTTAATAGATACTCCTGACATGTATGAATGGTTAAGATAACATGAGCACTAGTCTTTCTGTGGAATGCTCAGTATACCTGAAAAATTCATCCAGTATTACTGCACTAGAAATTAAAACCTGCAAATCTTAGGGTTTTTTTCCCCTTTATTTCATTAGAATGTGATACTTTTGTTGAGGTGATCTGTTGGGTAAAGACTTTTTCACGAAAGGGGACTTCCAGGTGAAGTAAAGATCTCAAGTTTAAGTAGCACTAATGATAACAAGGACAAAGCTCTGAAAGGAAGGTTGAAGCCACTAGGCTTGTTCCATGTGATGCTTGCAATGACTGGTTATTGATGGCTGTTGATTTTTTCCCTTTGCTGTGGATAGCAGGATTGGCTAGAGGGGGGAAGTACTTGAGTTTAACGAGACAGTACTTCCTTTATTTGCTGTTTCATGCCTCAGTTGAGGAAACTGGTTAAGTCAGAGCAGAATGAGTGTGGATCTCCTCAAAGAAGTCCTACCAAGTTGTTAAGGCCTCAGTTTTAAATGTGGATCTTATTACTGCTTAATATCATCAGACAGTTGAAGATGGGCAATCTAATTTACCATTGTTAGCTGAACCAGTGCATGGTTCAGCTCCATGTAGCAGCTGCTGCACTCCTTTACTTGCTCAGACCTGCTCAGACCCTCCTCCTCATTCCTTGAAAGTTTGGTTTCTGTTTGCCAGAGCATGCAGTGATGACCCTCAACTTCTTTATTAAGGGCTATTTAATGCTGTGAGGTTACAGCCTGCAGAGGGAGATTACTAAGAGAAGTAGATTGCTTGCTTGTCCTTTGCCAGAAGACAGAGGGATCAACTGTTGTTGCTCAAAGAGATTAACCTATCTCTTCCCTGAACAGCTTTATGTAACTCCAGGGAAGATGAGTCAGCAATTACTATTACAAGGTGATGGCGAGAAGAAGAGAAAGTCTTTCTCCACAGTGCTCCTGCCTTGCTCCCTCACCTGGTGCCAGCTCTTTTCCTCTTGCTGGCCACTTTGCTCCTGAATTGAGGAGTAGGAGAGGTCTCTGGGATGGCAGGGGATGGATGGGGACAGAAAGAGGGAGACTGATTGTGAGCTCTAGGGGTGTATGCCACCTGAACCACAGTGAAGTGGAGGAGAGAAAGGCCATCTCCCAGGCATGGGTGCTGGGACCTTCTCTCTCCACCTACAGAACTCCTCTGATCCTTCCTTGTACAGCCCAGCAGCCCTCCATGCTCTTCATTCCCAGACTTCTCCCACAGCCACTGCTACTGTCCTTCCCTTGGCTGCAGCTCCTTCTCTCTCTCCTGCCCACATGACCCTCCTTGAGCCCTTGGTCTTGCTGCTGCATGGCCGAATTCCCAGATTGTATTATAAGACTGATAGATGGTGAAGCAAACAGACGTAGTGGTGTCAGCCTGTCGCATCTCGACAAACAACCTCCCTGTACTGGACTCTCGCTCCTCCCAGGCGAGGACCATTGAGATGCAGACTCTAATATAGAGGAAGATCAAATGGCAGTTTATTGATTGCGCAGTTTGCTTTTATAGCCCTGTCCTGCAAGAGGCCCTCCTTTGTTGGCGGTCCCTAACCTCTACCGTCACACCCCGTGTTCTTCCGCATCGCTGTTCCTAACTTGTTGACCTACTCCGCCCACAAATCCCCCTCCCCTTGCAAGAGTAGCGCATAGTGAACAGCAGAGGCATGCTGCAAGCCATGCGTATGTGAGAGGAGACATTGAAATGCACAACTCAAAATCACCAGAAGCAACTATAGAAGAAACAAAGCCACAACACCCCATAGGATCCATTCCTTTAAACTAAATGATGCAAACCAGTCCCATACACCCTGCAAAGCATCAGCCAGCGTATCCTGTCCCCTCTAAATCGCTCCCCAGCCAGCAAACCATGACAGCCAGAACCGCACCCGTCCCCCCCCTTTTTTTTTCTCTCCAGTGTGTGTTCAAGTTATTGAGCTTAGCTGTTTCTTTATAAACTCTTTTCAGTTACGTAACTACATATCTACAGTGTATTATTGGTTAAAGGTAACTGTCCATAAAGCTATTACTAACATATTAGTGGCTAAACTACTGCACATGCTAAGAAACCAAGTTACAGTAAAATTAACTATGTTGATAATTCTCTTTAATTGTTTTTCGTTCATCTGGTACTCGTTCCCACTGAACCTGCTCTTGTATACCTTCCAGGTACTTATCAGAAGACTGTCTTTTCTCCTCACCGCCTTTGTTTATCTTTCAGTTCTCTGTTTCAAGGCCTTCTTCTCTGTAAAATGTTCTCACAATTCCCCCTTATTGTTTTTCAATGACTAGAGCGTTCAGGTGAAACATATGATTGACTTGATGTTGTATACACTGTAACACACAGGACAATTGTTAAAGCAATTAACACCATTAAAAATAACATTCCTCCTCATTCTTGTCAACTGCTTTTGTGGTTGAGGCTTAACAGTTGTCACACAGCAACGTTGTTTGATCCATCTTGCAGGTGCCCAAAGTGGTCCTGTATCTGTTAAAACACAAGCATAACCTCGTCCCCATGTTAATAGCTTATACAGACCTGCCCATCGCCCATAATAACTGTTTTTCAATAGCACTTTCACATTGACTTGTACTTGCTCTAATTTTGTAACAATATTTTTACTAATTGAGGGGTATGTTCAATAATGACATGACTTGGTAAATGGATATCAATACTTCCTGGATAATCTGTTAGATCTACTTGTAAATTCAAAATATTTGCCATGCAGCACTTAGCATTCTTTTTTTTCATTGGGATATAAATGATTGTGGAGTCTTGGCCTAATAACTGAACACTTCTTTTTCTTCCCTTGGTGATTATCATTGTAATCATTTTAAATCTAGTGACTATGCTTTTGTTTGTCTGTTTTTAAGGTTGAAGTGGTAAAATATCCACTCAATAATTTATAATGAATCATTTGAAGTTTCCTCCATCATTGGCTCAATTATCCCTAAAGGTTCTCTGCACTAGGACCCAGCAGTTGCTAACAAATGACCCTGGAATGCAGAGTGTTCTCACAAAGTGGCATTCCCATAAAGAGATAACACCTTTAACTCCTCTGGACTTCTTCAAAGCTGAAAGAAAAAAAACTTAGAAGGGAAGGGGGCGGGGCGGGACTCACACATACAGCTGCAAAGCTAGGCTATATCCATTTCTCTCTCTCTCTCTCTCTCTCTCTCTCTCTCTCTCTCTCTCTCCTCTCTCCTCTCTCCCTCTCCCTCTCTCCCTCTCCTCTCTCTCTCTCTCTCTCTCTCTCTCTCTCTCTCTCTCTCTCTCTCTCTCTCTCTCTCTCTCTCTCCTTTTTGATGTTTTGGTAGGTATTTTAAAATTTTTCTTCTGAAGCCTTTCATACCAAAGATCCCCAGGTATATCTACCTGTTTGCCAGCTTAGTGGACATTTGAGATTGAAAGGTCCCAGAGATGTATTTCTAAGATTAATCAAAACCAATTTGTAACACTTACAAACCTTTGAAGTACTCTTCAAACACATGCAGACACGACCACTCATTTCTCAGCTAGCTGAAGACATTCATACAGTGTTGGTTATCACTACTGGATCCTCAATTTTCCATGCTATGGATATTTAAATGATACTGGGAACATACAACACTTAAAATATGTACATGCGTTATCTAATAAGGCTTGTATTGATTGTCAGATAGTCTTTTGTCTTGCCACAGCAGAGTGATAGGTTTGCTGTTCGTGGGTGAGAATATCCCGCGTTTGAGGTAAGCAGAACCCAGTCCAATGCTTCCATTCTCACTGCTCACCAGGTGCTGATAGCCTCAAAGCACCTATCTGTATCCTGAACATGCATACCAAATACATCTTGCCTACTATATGTGGGCCACCTCCCTCCAATGTAAAGAAGCGCGCTTCTATTCGCAACATGTCAAGCTACACCAAAGGCAAGCAAAGCGTCTGTGAGGCCTGGGTTAGGTGGCACGAGCTGAAGTGAAGCATTCGAACTCTGTACCAATCGCAAAAGATCTTTGAGAACTGAAGTCCTGTTGTAAGCAGAAGGAACGGTTATGTTTCGAGTCTCATTATAACAGGAGGCCCCCTCCCGGCCTCCCTGGTAGCAACCATCCCATCGTAAGGTAGTCTCATCAAACCACCACTCGAAAGGGAGCGACCTGTTGAATGGCTCAGTGACATTGACCTGTCCCGAATAAAAGCACCCCGCTTCCACTGAGTACTCCACCCGCGATGCATTCGAAAGATCACCCCCCCAAAGATCAGTCGCCGGCTGTGGTACAAAAAGGGCACCAACCACACCAACTGCTGGCAGATATAGGCACATCTGAGTCAAATTCCTTGCATGTGCCCACAGCACTCCTTGATTTTCACCAGTGTCTTGCTCCAAAAGGTTCCCAGCCATCAGAGCCAGGCCCTATATCAGTAGTTATGGTCCCACCATCCTTGCAGTGCTTCTGGTGAATAGTGCAGAACAGCAATTAGGCTCCAACCTCCTCAGTCTCCTGTAGCTCCCTTGCCAGCTCTTCATCCTTTTCCTTTTACTCCCTCCTTCTCTTCGCTTCCTCCTCGAATATCTTCAATCGAGCTTCTCCTTGTTTGTCCGCGATCCGCATATCCTCCACCAAGGCATCTAGCTCCCCTGTTGGGTGTACTGGGAAATCTGCCGCCCGCTTCTCCTCCACCGACTCACTCAAGTCCACTTGCCTAATATCCATCTCACTCCCTCCAGTGACGGTCCCGTCTGCCCGCCCTGTCGATTTCACACTGACACGCCACTGCCTGGGGCCCCTCTGTAGCCGTTACTTCCAGCCCTAAGGCAGTCCATGCTTGCTCTATAACCGACCTTTCCTCTCATTACTGTTACCAGTTTCACAAGTTTTCCTACATCCTCTAACTTCTCCCCCGAGCCAGACAAAGCCATCTCCAGCATCTCTGGCTTCGCCACCTCCCACATAACTAAACTAAAAATATGCGTCAGCTGGTGAATCCAGCCCTCCCGCTGCACCCATAAGATGATCGAACGCACTCATGCGCATTTCACCAGCACATCCTTGTGGCGACTGTATTCCTTCAGCGCCCGCACAACCACTTCTAATGTCTTCTCAGCCATGGCTGCTCACGCTCCCAATGCCAGTTGGGGCTGTCCGAGTATCACGTCGGGGTCACCACTTGTTGCATCTCAAGAAACAACCCCCCTGTCCAGGACTCTCGCTCCTCCCAGGTGAGGACCATTGAGATGCAGACTCTAATATAAAGGAAGCTCAAATGGCAGTTTATTGATTGCACAGTTTGCTTTTATAGCCCTGTCCCGCAAAAGGCCCTCCTTTGTGGGTGGTCCCTAACCTCTACTGTCACACCCCGTGTTCTTCCGCATCGCTGTCCCTAACTTGTTGACCTACTCCGCCCACATCGGTCGCCATTCTGCCGAGGCTGGTGTGCCCGGGGCGCTTGTGATGCAGGAGACACTAGGGAGATCATTGGTCATATCTGGCCAGAAAATATAGGAGGTGGCTCCCTAGGGACTCTGCAGCAGAGGTCTCCACGAACCACAGCAGCCTGTGTGAGTGGCACAGTTAAGGGTTAGGTGTGGAAATAATTACAAGTTTTTGCTTCCAGCTTTGTGTGGGACAGCCTTTCACACTGCTGAAACCCTGGATGTAGGTCACACCACCTCCTTCAGATTGTCTTGAGCTTGGAGAAGGGTGAAGGTTCTTGTCTCGATATGAGGGTGGACAGTGCCCTGTCTGACCTTAATCAAGTCAAGCATTGCTGGTAAGGTATTAGGGATAACTAAAATGTCTATCCAAGGGGAAACCAGCACTTGTGGAGTTGTATGTTCAAACCTGGGAGTAACTGAGGAGAAAAAATAGTAGTTCACGCTGCAATGTAGTGTCAACTCTGTTGCAATTGAATATGATGTCACAGTTAAAGGCATGAAGGTTTGATATAAAGTATTAAATTTTCTGTAAACCTTGGTATAAAAATAACTGCTCAGAGAGATGCATGCAGTAAACAAATTGTGAAAAATACGCATTCAAAGGAAAGGCTGTTTTTCATACTAGCCAGACCATGCATAGTTTCTAATGCAATGAATCCTTGCCAGTGTTTCTGTCTAACAAAAGTAATTTAAAAAATCTGAGTGGAAACTTAGAGAGTTTATTTAATTCCTTGTGTAATGACTGACTGACTGATTGTGATGATGAATTATACAGAGCTTTGTCACTAGGAGTCTGCAACAACAAGATAAGGCAATGCTCTTCTATTTTTATGCTTATGGGCACATATTTTGGATTTTTTTTTTTTAAATGACTCATACTCAGATAGTCATTAATAGGTTAGGAAGAAGTGATGATGTTCTGGTCTTTTTACCAATGACAAAAACCACAGAATATGATCCTAGTATTTTCCCAAGTCAGACTCTCCAGGCATGACTCAAAAGTAATTTAATAGCAAAGTTATTGATCAGTGCTCTAAGTCTATTTGTAGTAATTTTCATGCTCAAGAGACTAAATGATTTCTTTTCTGTTATAGATTTAAAAATAAGTTTTCTTATCTACTGTAAATTAAGCAGGAACATGTTTGGAGCTAGATTGTTTTTAAAGTATTTTTTAAGTTTACTTTTTTTGTTTTTTATTTGAGTATTCATGATTTGTAGCTTTTTGCCATCAGTTGTATGTAGTGAGGCAGTAGAAATGATGATGCTTTACATAATGAAACTAATTCAGGGAAAGCCTAGCAATCAGCATGAAATATACCTATGGATAGCAGCAATGCCAGTACAGGATTTATTTGTTGCTAGTATATGTAAGAGAATTTGAAACTAGAAAAAGCAGCATTTTCCAGAACAGTAGCAAAGACAGAAGTTCATTCTTCTGAATCTCTGACATATAGCTAATTCCTAACAGCAGTGTCATGTGAAGAAACTGCATATAGTGGCAGCATATGAAACTTACAGATGAAATATCTATGTATAGGCTTGCAGCAACCTGTGTATAACCAGGCTGGGTCCATGAACTGCTGACTTGGCTGGCAGGAGCTTTGGTGGCGAGTTTTTTCCCCTCCATCCCCTGCTGTTTCTACATCTCTTGTCATTCTGGGGATACAGAAAACTCTGAGGTTGAGTAGTTCACTATTCAAAGGACTGGGGATGTGTATGTTATGTGCCTTATATAGAAATGTGATAAATGAGGTTGACGCCCTTTTTTGCCAAGTAAATTTCTGCGTATTGAAAACTACTTTTCATTCACAAAGCAAGATGATGGTATTTTTCTGCTATGTGTTCCACTATTCCAAGCTTTGCAAACAATCTTCTTTCGCTTTATTTTGAGCTGTAAAATGTTATCCAGAGTTTGTGAATGTGGCTGTTGAATATGTCCTTAGAGTTTAAGATGTAGATTTGGCTGGCCAAGTTTGTTGATATGCGTGTCTCCCTGGCTTTTTTTTCATTTTCCCCATATAGACAGCTACGGATAGTGACAGGAGAATGGTTTTTTGAAGAGAGAGCAAAGCGCTTCAAACAATCAAATCTTCTTGGAACTGATGTTGTCAGACAGTCTATCCTACGCAAATTCCCAGGTAGGTACCACAAGAGAAAGATTTGCTTGTACTTAATACATTCAATTCTTGTTTCCACAGTGTTTGACTTATATTACATTTTATTCTTCACTGTTTAAGGTGTATGTATGATCAGTATTTTAATCTTCATTTCATGTTTAAGTATCACTATGCAGTGAGTTGTGAATGATTGATACGTAGATATCCTGCATGGAACCATAGCACCACTAGTTTAAGAAATGGGAGTTTTTCCTGAAAGCTGATGCTTCTGTCTTCACTTAACTATCTCACGCTGCACACGGCAGCTGTTATTTAGGTAGTCTGTCTTCAGATGTAGCATTTTTCACTTTCAATAAGAAAGTGATGGGTATGATGATTTTGTAGGGAGAGGGACTGTATTACTGCCATTGGAAAAATGCCGCAAATGCACTACGTGGAAAAATGCTGATCTTGCTAATATCAGTGTCCTTCAACACCTGTCCAGCTAGCAAGTATCTATCATTCTTTGGGTTTTGATATTTTGCTGCCAGTCAAATTGGGTACTTTGTGATTTTATTTTATTGATGTATTGAAGTACATTTAAGCCATTTTCCCCACACTTTGTTCATAGTTGAACAAACATTTCAATTGGGAAAACATTCTTTCATGTAACACAGACAATACTATCCACTGAAAAATTATATTTCAGGTACTTTGATTAGTAAGTGCTGCCAGTGATAAATTCAGAAATACAGTTCATGACAAGCTGATAATGAGAAACATTTCAAGCTACTTAAAGTTTTCCTTTCTTTTATAAATCGGAAAAGTCAAAGAACTCCCAAGTTTTTTTTGCATGATATTTTATTACAGGGTTTTATTTAATATTGAAAATGGAAAAAATATTTTTGTAGGTTGTTTGGCATGTGCTGCCTTTTTATATAAACATTAACTTACTTTTTTTTTTTTTTCTTTCCCCCTCCATTGAAGATACAGTTTCCAGTAAAGATGAAGGAAGCACATTCAAAGATGAACACCAAGAAAATGATGAAAAAAGGCCAGATGTACCAGTCTCCTCCACAACTGGGCATAAATCGGTCTTCAGTGGCACTAGAAAAATAGGGTAAAACCTTTTCTTTAGGAAACTGATAAACTGAGTAACAGCTGTATATGATTGGATGGATTTTCATTTGAGTTTCTCCAGTGTTGCACATAAGCCTCCTACTTAAGCATACTGACTATAATTAGACTGCTGTTTCCTAGGAAATGCGTCAGTAATTACTCTTCAGCTATAAAGGTAGCAGAAAAAAGGCAATTTTACTTCTGGATTTTTCTTGTTTATACTCAGAAATAAAAGTGTGTTCCTAAAGGCAGGTTTGCTGAAGAAACAAATGCAAAAAAAAAAGTATTTTGAGGTCCTATTTTTTATGTACATTGGTTGGCTCTCTTCACAAGTCAAGTTTATCAGCTGTGCAAATTCAGCGTAATGGTCAAGCAGTGCCCCTTTTCTTGTGTGTTTGACAGTGAATAAACAGATATGTTCCGGGTTACCTTGCAGTCTCAGTGTTGTGTCTAACTCCGGTTAGGCTATGCCCTCAGAGCAGCACTTGCTTATTCTCAGGTGATATGGACAGATGCATCACATGTATGGTTGCACAAGTGATGTCTGGATGTAAATTGAGGATATTGAGTAAATGTAAGGAAAAATTGGATGAATGTTTATATCATGGCTGGAGCTCCATGGTCTAGTAGTTGGAAAACTATTTCTCTTCGAAGAAAGATCATGTTTTATTATGGATCTTAAATACAGGGTAGGTAGATAGCTTTCTACAGCAGTCTCTTGACCCTTATATCCAGGGATGTCCATAAGTCAAACAGATGAAATTAATAGAGTTTGTATTTTGTGGCATTTCAGACAGGCTGCTGTTTCCTGGGGAAAAAACTTGCAACTTCTAAAATCTTTTATTCACTATTTTCATCAGGAAGATAATTAGGGCGGTTACCAAAGGAGAAATTAGAAATACAAAAGATGAAGGGGAAAAGAACATGGGCTCAGAAGCTGAAACCCAAAGTCTGCGCAGTGGCAAGTCAACGCCTTGCTCGAAGAGGTGAGCAGCAGAAAAATCTGGTACAACTTATGACTGGATTGACCTCAGGATGTGTGCCAGTCCTGTGTATTAGATTGTGTCTTTGGATGCTCAGAATTATCTCCATCCATCTTCCTTTTCTCTCTTTGTTAATCAGGTGATTTTTATCAGTTGATTGATTTTGTTTTCTAGCTTTTAATTCATGAGCTGTGTTCGTGTTACAGAACTGAGGCCCTTCATTGCAAAGTTTTTCTTCAGTAATTACATGTTACTTGATTACAATTAATATTTTCTTCTTCTTCAAAGGCTCTCTTTGCCCTCCTCTTTCCATGATTATTGTTCCAGTTATTTCTAATAGAATTCCATTTATCATTCTCCTAGGCTTAAGAGAACTTACATTGCCTATGTGGATAACATTATAAAATGTCAGATGCAACATTCCTCTTATGTCCCAACCCCAAAATGAAACCAAAGAATAGCTCACCTTTTTCTTGTTCGCTTGGATAGTCTATGCTGGATGTAGACCCTTGTTCTTCACCCGAGTGCACACACCTAGAGATTTTACCATATAGATTGAATAATAACAATAATAAGAAGAATTGGCCGTAAGATCCAATAGAAATTTCTGTGTCTAAAACGGTGTTCCTGGAAGATTCCAAATAGGTATACAGGAATACAGAATATCAGGTAAAAGGACCACAATGAAGTTTAATTCATTCACAGATGAGGCTTCTTATTTAAGCAAGAACTTACTTCCCTTTGTTTCCTGCAATATCAAAACTCAGTTGCTGGATATTCTGCAACATGCTTCAAGTTCATGGTGACAATCTTCTTGAAATGTTAATTTGATTTTTTCTTTTTTTTTTTTTTTCTTTTTTTTTCCTGGGTGCTGCAGCACTTACTAGCCAAATCGGCTTTAAAGCTAGTTGTCATCTTTAATTCATACACAGGTCACTGTTTTTTTTTTTCACTTAGCTAATTAGGCTTTCAGTATCTAAACAGATTCATACTTGACTTTTATGAGACCAGACATAGTAGATTTGCTGTTTTTCTGGATATGTTTTTCTTTTCCTTGAATATAGTAGAGATGAGTGAAGAATCTAAGAGATAAAACTCAGGAATTTGGTGACCATGCTGCTTAACGTTAAGGTTATGCAATAATAAGTAACTTTCTTGAAGTGTTTACCTGAATAAAGACAAAGAGATGCTTGAGACTTCTATGTAGAACCAGGGTGAGTGATTTCTTAAACTAGGGGTATAAAGTCATGGCAACTTCCTTCTCTACTCATCATCCATCTTGTCCTCACTTGGCAAAATCATTGTCCTCTGTCAAAGTACATAGTAACCCAGCTGTGTTGCCAGGAGATGCTTTTGGTAGGGGAGCTGAATTATTCTACCTTCTATGGAACATACAGCACTTTCTAAATATTAGGTTGTGGAAGAACTGAGGAGCAGCTTGTATTTCTCAGTAAAGGGATGAAAATTCCTGTCTTGTACACACATGTCTAAATACTTAATTAGATATTTGAGGATGCTTGCTTTTGTTCATCTATAATTAATTTATAAGTAGTAATTATATAAGTAGTAATTATTTATAAGTAGTAGTAATAGTAGTATAGTAATTATTTATAAGTAGTACTTATAAAAAAGCTGGAAAGCTTTCCAGGCTATTCTCCAAACTGGTTTGAATTTCAAATTAAAAGACTATAACAATATCTTGTGGCACTTTAGCTGTCTTACGTTTTCCTGCATATTTCTGATTTTTGTAATTATCCTCATTTTTTAATCCATATTGCCAAAATTGGTAGTATTTCACCTACCAGAAGGGAAATCGAGAATTTTCATTCTTTCTAAACATTTTTGTTTAAAAGAAGATATGCGGAGCTTGGAACAGGGAGTCTCAGGACATGAATTCATTTCTTCAACTGTTTTATTTCTACTCCAGTGAAAATATTATTGTAGTTCAATGAATTGGGAGGCTGCATCAGGATACTTCTGGGGAAATAGTATAGGAATTTCAGGCTCATCTACGCAGGCATGCTGATCTATCATATCCAAGTCTTGTCTTCTACATAGGAATGCCTGACATAGTCCCCTTATAACATGTTTTTCTTTTGTTGTCTATTTAATATGTGTATAAAATGTGTTGAATCTCTCTCTAATAGCAGGCTGAATTAAGAGTAAAGTACAGTAGAGATCTGTTTAGCAGGTTTGATATGCAAGTGCCTAATCTGACTGATGCATCCTGCAGAACCTCTTGCAACATGTTCTCAAATATTTTATTGCTGTCCACTATTCTGAACACTTCTCTTGATTTACATTATTTTACACAGAGAGGGGGAAAAAAAGAACTGTAACAACAGTTTTTGTAACAATAAGTCACAAAAATATGTCAAAAGTGGTGTCAAATGCAATAAAACTAGGGTTTTCAGCATTCTGGCTACTCGCCATACATTGGCAGATTTGGAAATTAAAGTGCACATATCTAAGTCAAACAGCTTTGATAAAATACAGATAACAGGCAGTAACCATGACTTTTCTGACTTTGCAGCACCAAAGACACATCTTTACATAAACAGATAGGACTAAAATTCAACCAATGTATGTCTAGTAGGATTTGTGGATCACTAGCTCATCAAATTAAAAAGTAGCAGTGCCTGTTGGTGAAGTCCATGTACATAAGAGTATTTATAGTGCATAATCTACTGTTGTAAGTTGACAAAATCAGATAGTAATTGTTTAAGAGCTTACCATATGCTCACTAAAAGATAAAAATATGGTTGCACAACACTTACAGACCATCCAGGTGTTTGAGGTTTTCCTCTGTGTTCCTTGCTTTCATAACTCCATCAATGTGGATTCAGTGTCTTTACTCACTGCTTAATGTAATGGTAAGACAGGAACTATTCTGTTCCAGAGTATTTTTCCCCAATTCAACAGTAGTTCTAGTAAAAATTTTCATTGTAGTAGAGAAGGGTTTTACTGAGTTTCTTTAAATGTGATATGACAGACTAATCCAAGCGATGGTGAAATTCGGCTTCTATCCAGCACAATGAAGATGCCTGCAAATTCAAAAATTTTCTCCAGCAAACTTGCAACATGGTTGTCCTCTAATACAGTATTTTCCATATTGAAAATTACTGCATCAATTCCTATTTACTAGTATTGGGTTGATTTAACAGTAGTAAGTAGGAAGGTA
Source organism: Clamator glandarius (assembly GCA_033459285.1). NCBI lineage: Eukaryota > Metazoa > Chordata > Aves > Cuculiformes > Cuculidae > Clamator > Clamator glandarius. Next base: position 347,327 of record JAUNZM010000117.1, on the reverse strand, counting down.
TGCAGAACTGTTACTATCCTGTAAGACTTTCTGAGATTTCTCTAAATTGTCAAGAAAAAATTGAAAGTTTGGTCTCGGCCAAGAACTTTTTACTGCCAATCAAATTTCAAATGAAAATAAAACTTTAATTGAAAATGTTTTGACATAGTCTTCAAAAATAATTTTTGTTGTCTCAAAAAAGTGCAATAGCATACTCCTTCTAATCTTCCATGTTCAGGTGGGCTGATAAGTACTTTCTAATAGGAAAGGTTCTGTCAAAAATCTGTCTGTTGTGATAACAGACAGCAATTGAGTTCTGGTATGCTGATCTCAGATGCTTTTTTGTCACTTTTAGCAAAATGAAACATGGCAAAAAGAGTTGTTTAGTTCTCCAAGCTGGTTGAAAGTAGCAGTGGGTTTGGGTCAAGAGTCATTATTGCAATATAAATAGGACAGTGAGTAAGTTTGTTTTTCTGGAGAGGATGAAAAGCATACAACCAAAGATTTTAGACTTTCTGAAGTAAAGCACCGCATTAACACGGGATGCAGGAATAGCCAGAACTGTCATGTCAGGGCAGATTTCCTTTAAAACCATGAGAAGCCTGGTGAGGAGTGTCAGACATCAGTCACTGTACCTATTGTTAGGCTGTGAATTCAGTTTGAAATAAACATGGATGAATGCAACTTCCACAGCCTGGACAAGAGACGCCTGTTCATTCTACTTGTTGTTTCGGTAGAATTGCTGAAAATAAGCATCTATATAAAGTAGTTGTAATTCACCTTTGTCTGTGTTTTTCTTTCCAGGTGATATTTCCTTGCAGTGGATTGCACAGTTCAACTAGGGCGATGTTATTCTAGGAAACTATTACTATTGCTATTCTCTTACAATGGTTTGAAAATGGGTTGCCTTTGCTCAAAGCAATAATGCTTTAATAATCTTCTTTCCATTCCAGAGGGAGCACTCTTTCGCTGAACAGCAGTGATGGAGAGGCTACTGCCAGTCATTTGAAAGGGGCTGTGGCTCCTGCAAACAGAGGCAATGTTGCCATACATTCCCTCCCAAGGTCTTTGGCACTCAGCACCAGCAACGTGACTGCAGATTATAGCGGAGTAAGTACAGTTATGTACAGTTGATGCCAAATAAAGTTGACCCCAAAAAGGATGACTTGGCCTGTATCTACCACTAGATCAATTTGTAGCCCAGAAAGCTTCACAGAGAGGATTTTGTTTCTTGCTTAATTCTATTTGGACCAGTGAAGAACAGAATTTGTCGTGGTCTATCAGTGATGTAGTTTTTGGCTTGGCATACACTTTTCTTTTGTCTGAAAATTGCTGCTAATGTCCAACGTTACATAATGAGTTGCAGATTCTGAAGTGGGGAGCATAAGGGATGGGAGTAAGCATTCTTGGCATGTCAGGGCCTTAAGTAAGTGCTGTGAACAAAGGATGTGACTTTCCAGGGTGCAGGGCTCATTGTTCTTCCACTGTCTTCTGAGGAAAACATTGAAAGCTCAGCATTTGCAGAAAATCAGGCCATTAATGATTTTAGGTTTTTTTCTGCATTTGAACACTGGACTCTGCATAAATTATGGCATAATACAAAATGTATGCTAGATGCTTTATCAAAAGAAAAGGTGGGATTCCTCTTACCTGCTATTAGGCCTCTTTGAGTTGTAAGTGGCCAATTCTCAGCAAGCTACCTTGGGTGTTTCATAGCAAGTAGAAGGATGTGGCTCATCTCAGCCAGAAGCAGACAATCTTTTCGTTCCCAGCCAGCCTTCCTGCTTCTCAAGCAGCTCCTCCTGGCTGTACAATGAAATGCTCATCCTGAATTTGTTTCAGTCACCCCTCTGAAGAAGTCAGGATTGTACTGGCCAGTTGTTATAAGTTGCCATGACTTAAGTGTACATGGGAAGGAAAATTTATAGGCAGGGGTAATGCCTTTTACCATTAGTGGTTGGAAAATATTAGATGAACATTTGAGATTGGAGGCCTATTGAACACATGCATTTTTTTTTCAAACTTCCAAATACTTGATCTAGTATATTATATTTCCTAATAAAACATAAGTTAATATGAGGAATAGTTTTGGGAGCTCTAAGTAAATAAATTAATAGGTGTTTTATATTTTTGTTGGCACACAGACTGACTTGACTGACTTGATTGTAAGTGCATTAGATTTGTTGAAAAAGGCCAATACATTTTATTTAGATGGAATAGCTAATGATATGACTTCTAGACAGGAAGGCAAAATGCCATAATGATATGATGCCTTATTGTTTACTTAAGGGGTTATACTGGCTTAATTTAATTAGTTCAAGTCAATTTGGTTTTATCCTGACTGAAATCATTATGCTGATATAAAAATAATAGTTTTCATATTTTTACTTTTTTCTTTTTTACGTTTTTGTCTTATTAATTTCCAAGCTGAGTGAACTTTTGATAGATTTGAGTGTTTCACTTTACTTACTCCTGATGCATTGCTCTGATTCTTCAGTTGCAAACTCAGAATGTATTTGTGAATCTCATCTTTGTGCAAAATTTGTGTGTGGTCTGTGCTAAGCACAGCACATTAGATACTAATCTAAATGTATCCAGCAATAGGCTGGATGCTAAAGGAGGTTTGGAAGCTAATTGGGAGCTAATAGAAATAATGTTTTTGTAGACTGATAGTGGATAAGCTAGCTTTTTTTTGTTTATGGCATTGCATTTTTCTTATTGGTCAGGACACCGGCTTAGAAAATGGCATGATTATTCCTGCAAGTGAAAGTGTACCTGAAGATTTAGTAAAGCAGCACTGTAGGAAAGCATCTGAAACACCTTCCATTGCAGTTTCTAGGATATCTTTGTCATCAGGCAAGTACTAAGTATTTTTCTTCTTTCTGTCAGCCTTAATCATTAAAAGATTATTCCTGATCTTGTGACTTGACTTGTTCTGTTTTTAAAGCGCACTGAAAGATCAGATGTAAGATTCATAAACTTGTTCATATTAATTCTGAAAATTCTTCTCTTTTACTAACTAAGTTTATACCATAAAGTTTCATGTTTGAAAAAATGGTAATCCTAACCCCAGTAATGTTGGCACAACATTAGCATTAGGTAAATCACATGCTCTTAGAATTGTTAAAATGTTTCATTTGTAATCATACATTGTTAAATCATTCTCCATGTAATCAACTGTATAAAATACTACCTATTTGCAGTGTATAAAATACTACTATGCTGCTGCTATTACATTTAACACCCACTTTGCCCAGAAGCAAATTTGGGAAATAAAAAGCTGTCAGAGAACAGATCCCTTACAGACTTCATGTCATTTCATTTTTATATGTGATGCACAGAACCAGTTGATTCAACTGTAACTTGTCTCCTTTCATTGGTGGCTGTTAAGAAGTTGAAGGCTGCCTGAGAAGGTGCTGTCAGAGCTACTTTACAAAAATGGATGGAGATCCTCCTGTTCCTATCTGAAATAGGAGGCAGGAGCACCCTACTCTTTTTGGCTTCTGCCAAGAGTTGGTTGGTTTTGTACAGGGCTAACAGAATGTGTTCAGATTTACAAATTTTCTGACTTTGTTTCGGCTGAATTTAGTCCACAGCAGAAACCTAGTGACATTTCCCACAAAGCTAATCAGAGGAGATAATGTTCTTCACCTTAGATTTTTCAACTTGAAAGCATCAGAGTTTCTTTGAGGATATGGTACAGTGCCACTGCAGACAGAAATGTTAGACTGCTGGTTCTTTCTAAAATGAAAATTCTCATATTTCTGCTACCTCTTAAAATAAAAGCTTTCCTAGTAGAAAAGAACTGGCCACAGCAGATGGATGCCAAGCAAATTTGCAGGCAATGTGGGAACAGGCCTTGGACTCTTCATTGTCTACTTGTCGGAGGATTTTAAAGGACATAAAGCTCAGGATTGTGAACTTTCCTGTCACATCAGCTATAGCCCAGGTTGAAGATGAATGGTTAAAATCTTTCCAGATTCCTACCTGTAGGATCTGAAGGTTCTCCTCCCCCCTTTTTTTCTCAAAATATTGAACAATGGCACAAAATATTTTAATAAGGAGGACTGCAAAAATCTTCCTCCAAGACATCTAACGTGTCTTATGCCCACAGAGTTGATGACAGACGTGTAGGGACTTGTTTGCTTCCCCCCCCGTTCTGCACAGGGAACAAGAGTAATGGCAGAAGTGCTTTCCATGTCCATTTATATCCCTAGTTGCTTAATTCTGAAACAGATGCTAGGGAGAATTTAGTAGTGGTAGGGGATATGGTAATCACTGTGCATACTTACTGTGAGTTTTGCAATATTCCAGGCTGATGGATCAACAGCTTGATCTATAGTATCATCCAGAGGAGACACAGAAGATAAATATTACAGGGGGAAAAGTGTTGACCAGAAGCCTGGACAGCATCAGAAAGCCTATTTTTCCATTTATCATATTGATGCTTAGTTTTCACTGAGATTGTGGTGGATACCTAAAATATTGTTTTGATGGTTTTTTTTAGAAAGAAAAAATTGAGTTTGAGATAACACTTATCAAAGTGTGTCAAGATGAAATGGAATTTATTTGATATTATTATGGCAACAGTATTAATTGTTTTTATCTTTCAGATCGTAGCCGATCTGAGATAGATTTGAGTGAATCTTTCTCTGAAGAAAATGAGGATACTCTGAGCATAAGAAGCAAATCTGTACCCAGTGCCTTAGATCAGGAATTGGTGAGTTATAAATCTGTAAATGTTTATCTGGTGGAAGTCCTGTTTTTTCAGACTTATGAAATCAGTGTTTTATGTATATCTGTATAAAATAAAAATAATACAGAAAGTTATTTCAGGGATATTTAATACAGCCTTAAACAGCTTCATCTTGTGAGTGTGTTGGTTATAGAGAGATTCCAAAGGATAGTCACGGTGACAGTTTGTTATTGATTTTGCTATTTTTTGATTTTACACATAAATGAAATCTGGCATGAAAAAAAATTTCTGACACTGTTATACATGCTCCAAAATTCTGTTAATTCACACTTGCATAGATTCTAATTTTGATGACAAAAAATACTATTATTTAAAGACTTTAATCTTTGGGTTTGTTCTTCCATTTATATATTTTCTAGTAAATGAAGCCTTAACTTTCTGTTCTGCCACTGTTGCTTACTCCTTCTTCCTGTTCACTGTTTTGTCCGTGCCTTTTTCCATGTTTTCTGTAGACTGCTTTTCTTGAAGTGATTCAGGACTTCGGTCTCCTCGTATGGACATACCCAAGATATGCAAGTTGCAGATAGATGTGCATCAATGCTATAAAAGAATTCCCAATCTTGTCAAACATGCATGAGAGGAAAAAAGAGAAGAGTTATTTAAATCACTATTCATCTAATCATAGTTTGCTCTGAAATTTCCAAATACGTGCTTGTGGTTTTAAAAAAAACCTGTAACCCTTTTCTGTTGTCATAGTCTTTCCCTACCATCTGGTCTTTTCAAAAAAAGCATTATTCATGAGAGGTGTCTCTCCTTCTTGTAGCATTTGATACTTCTGGCTTGGTGGAAAACATCTTAGGTTTCCCATCTGTTTCTTGCATTGTAGGCATTTGGAGAAGTTCCCTGCAGCATTGCTTTGTTTGGGTTATCTTTAAGGATATGAAACAAGCTATTCATGTGTGTCAAACTTCTGTGGAAAAAAAACCCTCAAAAATAAGTGGTTTATTTTTTAATTGTAGTAAAAGAAAAGGATATGTTCTTGATTAAGAAGCTGGAAAAGATTGCAGAAGAAAATACAAACATTGAATATCTGTGTTAGTTACCTGCTCTAATTGTACAGGGTGCGATAGTTATCACATAGGGGTTTCTCTGAGGCAGGTGCTAGAGATGCCAAGTTCAGATTGGTTTTCTATTCTTGACTTTTTTTGTCACCTTCACATTCAGAGCTTTCTTTTTTGTTTGTTTGTTTTGGTTTTGTTTGCTGTTGTTGTTGGTTTTTTATTTATTTTTCTTGCTGACTTTGAATGAAGTTTCAGATTGCATCTTGACAGCCAGCTAGCTTCTTCGCTAACATATGGGACCTCTCTTGTGGCTAACCTCGATTTAGTTGCTCCAGAGTCTATAAGAGTGGTAATTCCCCTTTAAATTTCATTCATTATGGGCTTCATAGATCTCTGATTCTACTGATGTCCTTGTTTTCCTATTCTTACGAAATCAATTGATTGCATTCATCAGTTTTAGTGTTACCATTTTATTAGGGTAGTTTGACTCACAGGAGACCTTGATGCAGTGTTCTGAGATAGAAGTTGTATTCCTGCTGAAGTTTAGTTTGTTTGGTGCTGGGTATAAGAGGCAAGAAGAAAGATATCTGATGAAGATAATAGCTTCTGCAGCCTAAGAAATGTTAAACCTCCTTTTCTCCTGGCCAGCTGGTGGAGTTATCTAAGGTCCTTTAGTTTCTTATTCCTGGGTGATGAGAGCTGAGAGCAGCGGTGTGAGAAATGTTTCATGCTAATAGGATACACAGAGTGCTGGAATTTATTGGCTGAAATAGTGGGAAAAAGCATTTAGCTGCTTTGCTTCTAGCTTTATCAGGAAAATCCATTACACATACAGAGGGATCAGTTTTAAAATCGAATGGGAATTTTTGCTGCTCCAACTTAAAACATCACATTTGATAGTGAAACCTCCAGAAGCCCACATACCTATTTATCAAGGAGTATGGGGAACCAGTTAAATCTAGTGCTATGTTCAAGCGTGAGCACCTTATCTAGAGAGATGTGGGTTGAACTCCTGACCAAGCAGTGTTCATTACGTGCTCTGCTGCTTTATAAGAAGTAATTGGATAATGTGTGTTTTATAACCCCCGTTGGAGACCATGAGATTAATGTCTTACTAGCCCTAAGTTTAATAAGCTTACACTAACCAATTACAGAGTTGCAGTTCTGTAACACCTCCTGAGAAACATAATCATTGTGGTGCAAAATGAATTAAGAGCATAGGTTAAATGTTAATCATTCTTTTTTAGTTTTAGAAATCTATTTGCAGGCAAAAATTGTCAGTTAACTAGGTATTGTTAGGACTTTCTGTGAAGCACTGTTAATATTTGAGTTTCTAAACCTGAAACACTCCAGTCTGAAGATGTTGCCTTACTTTTTTTTTGTTCTGAATTTAATTATTCAGCAACGACTGTGTAGCATTTTTTTTTTATTTTAAAGGCTACAGGTAGGCACTGAACAGTGTAAAGGAAATAATTTTGAGTGTTACCAGAATTGCATCTGCTTGTTGTGTAGGCAAAAAAGTTATGTATCCTTGTGTCAAGTTTCAAACTTGGGTACATCATCTGAATTCTGAAGTCAATAAGGACAGTAGAAGTGGAGGGAGAGGTGTTTGGGATTGTTTTTTTTATTTTTTCATTTTATTTTAAAGGGGTTTCTGTTTTTACTTTTGCAGGATTCAGCTCTCTGTCTCCCTGAAATAATTCACTCTGATATGCCTGGGTCTCTAGAGACTTTTCCCTTAGAGTATAAAATATATGTGACTTCTTTTTCCAGTGAAGTGGTAGTAGTGCCCTGAATAGAATGGAAAGAGAAAAGACCAGCAGAGGAGGCTCATTGTAAGAACATGAGACTAAGTGGAATTTCTGCTTCAGTATGTAAATTTTGGCTTGAAATTGCCAGGCTACAGTTAATAGTGGTATTTGTCTGCTGGAATTTTTTTTTCCTATAACATTTATTTAAAGTTAACAACACTGTTAAGACCATAAACCATATTTTAAGTTTCTTTTTAGATTTTGATTTATTGCTGTGTTTAAAAAGTGATTTTTTTTTCTACATATGATCTAAAGATTTTACAGCTCAGTCTTGCTCATTAAAATTCAAGTATATATATGAAGTTGTGCAGTTGCTGATTTTTCCTCTGTTTTTGAAAAAAATATTAAAATAATTAAACCATGACTATTAATTGGGTTTTTTTGCTTATCCCTCACATATATTCAGTGTGTATCAAGGCAGGACAAGTTTCTTCCCATGTAGTATGATAACTCAGGGCTTTCAGAACTGACTGTTAGAAAATGACTCTTTATTAATGATGGCATTCATGAAATTATTGTTTCTCATCACCAAAACCAGCGTGAAAGGATGCAAGTGTAATGCATATTGTGTGCTTGTCAGTTTGTGTGCTTGTGAGAATGACAGTTACAAATGTGGATAATAATTGGAAAGACGAATTGCTGGATTGTAAAAATTATGTCCTATAAAACACAGAACATGGACTGTAACCAGGAAATCAATCATCTAATGGCTTCTCACTATAAATGCCTTCTGGTAAACCTGTAAGAAGGATCCCCTGGCCCCTGGTATTGGACCCTAATTCACTCAGTTCTTTTAAGATTTGAAAAATTCTCACCGTATCCCTCTAAGATTTCCAAACCTGAATTCCTGAATGCAAATTGTAGTAATTAATTCATATGGGATTGTTAGTAAGCTTGGAAGCAGGTTTTACTTATGTGCACAGTTGTGACCATGCTGAAGTACGAACCTCCAGAAGAAGATATTAAATGGTGTCAAGTTTCTTAGTTCTTAAGCAATTTAACCCTGAAACCATAACATTGTCTTTCCCCCTTACACTGTGTGCCTGTGCAGAGAAGTAGAAAATGTAAATCAAAATTCCTCTAGAGGTTACAATTTTGGATGCAATCTGTACAGTCCTCCTAGAGTGGAAAATACGTGAAACAAAACTAAGTGACAGAGGCTGACCAAATACAGAGTTGAACACAATGACTAAAATGCCTGTTTGTCATTTAGGATTATCTGGATGAAACAGAAGATGATATAGATGATATAGTGGCCTCTTGTTATTCAAGCAAACGTGAACATTTGACAAGAGGATTGTCAACAGTAAGATCTTGAGTAGAAAACGTATGTTTCTTCCTTCTACAAAAAAATTCTTCCTCCAAAAAGGAGTTTAACTTCATACTGCTTAGCAGCAGATCATGTTTCATCCTGCCCTTGAGAAAGATCCTTTAACATTTAGATAGTTTATCTATTATATTTTTAATGCTTTTCAAAGCTAAAGATCCATTCTCTGCAGTGCGTGGAAAGAGAAAACCATTTCGCATACTCATCATCAAATTTCTTCACATGCTGGGTTTATTATCAAGCTGACATGTAGAGAAGGCAAACCATAAGCGTTTGTGGTACATGACTGCTCAGCTTTGCAGAGGAGCACTTAGTCTTAATTTAATTAAAGAGAACCAGGATGTGGTGGGATCTTCCATTTCAAACCACTTTCTGATTGTTTAGGTTCTTGGGATGCAGATACTCATCTGTGTGTTTGCATATGTACCACTTCTATGGAATCATTGTCCATCCCCCAGCCCAGCTTCTCCCATTCTTCGTGACGTGATTGTTATGCTGCCCTCATCTGAGAAGTAATTCTCTTTGCAGTGAGGCAGGAGATACTTGGGCATTTTGGTTGGTGACAACTTTTCTACCTTTTGTAATAATTATATTATTTTTCTGTTACATCCTTTTGTTTCTTGTCATACCCATAAATTGCATACACTAAGTCAGATATCTGAGTCTTGAGGCTGTCTAACTTGCAATTTAATACTGGTTTTACAAGGGCAGCAGCATTTTCAGTTTCTAACAGGTGCTTGAGGTGCAACAAAACTGATATAACAAGACTTATGCAGTCTGCTGTTTAGTGGGAGAGAAAATGGATAACAGTAGCCTTTAACATGTCTAGTTAATGACTACCTGCTGTGTACCTCTCTTCTGGGATCTGGTACTTAGGATATGGGCAACTGATAGCAACTTCAGAGAAGTCAGAGAGCCCTGTCTCACCACTGTTCTTCATGAGTTGTGTCTCAGAATAGCTCTGATTAGTGCACAGAGTACCAGAAAACTGCAATGAACTCCAAGTAGAAGATGAGTGAGTTAAACAGGGGGAAGAGAGGTGAGGAGTCTGTATGCTAAAAAGCAAGAGAAGATTTGGTCCATGGCAGTAACCAATGATCAGTCCTTTCTAAACTGCATCTCCATTAGTCCCCATGTAAACTGTACCCAGAGAATGCCCACTTAAGTTCTTGATCCCAAAGAGATGGAGTTTGCTGAATCTAAACTTGTCTTACTTGGAGAAGAGAAGGGGCTGAGAAAACTGCCATCACAGAATATTTTGGTATCTTAGATCTGTCTGCGTCCAGACTCTTTTAAATTCTAATTTGTGTAGTTCACAGAAATAGACACAATGAAGACATGTGGCACTTCACACAAGATCAGAGTTGCTCAAATGTAGCCTGTTGGCGCTGGCCTGACTAGACCCACTTTCCCAAGCTTGGCTACGACTTGCCATCTCCAATTCTTGCTGGTGTCATGAGTTTCATAGAGAGTATTATTTTTATTTCTACTAAATATTAATATGAGGGTGCAGGTGCTTAAGTTATTTATTTGTTTAGGCCCTTAATTGAGGATCTGCATTTAAACAGCTTTCCCTCTGCGTAATGTAAGCAGCACTCTGTGTGTGGGTTTTGTCCTTTGCTTTAAATTTCCCTTTGACCCTTTTCTTAAGCAGAGCGTAGATTTTCCGGTGCTATGGATTTGAGATAATCTCACATTTCAATGCTTTTGTTTCTCTGCATTCACCATGACATGATTTTAATGTCACAGCCTGCTATGTTAATGGTGAAGTTGTGAATGGCAGCTGCAAGAGCAGGACAATTTCACAGCTTCTCTCTATTTAGTTGGTTTTTTATTTTATTATTCCCCTTAAATATGTGCTGCTTGTTATTAACATTACTACTCTCTCCTATTTTTACTTTTATTCTGCTTTTTGTAAGCCTTTGAGCTGTCTGCACTGTATGGAATTTTTTTCGTGTACTTACCTGTCAAATGACTGTGTACTATTAAGTAATGTTGAAATAATGATGTTAATGAACAGTAGGCTCTAACTGCATGGGTCTTCTTTGGGTTTTTTCTTTCTGTCTTGCGTATGAGAATTTAAAGTACAGTATGGGGGCACTGAAAATGAGCATTTGAGGTAAAAAAAGAAATATCTCAAGGAGTAAATGTACTTAAAATCTGCCTGTAACATAAGTGAGTAAAAATGGAAATGGCAGGTGACATTGAACAAGAACTGTGCCTCAGCACTAGGGTATTTTTCTTTGTGTTTTCCCAAAGCTAATATATGAACTATGTATTTAGTTTTCCCTATATACTTCTCCAATTTTTCCTTCAAGATAAGGTATGATGCAACACAAATATAATTTGTAGTGAGGTACTAGAGTGAGGCTATTCATCCTCCATGTGTAGTGGTTGTTTACTAGTTATGAAACTGGAAAATTAGTAGATTTCTTAGGAACATTTCATTTAGTATACACAATGTTCAATGTAAATGCCATGGAACAGAGTCTGTACAGAAAAAAAAGTCAAGTATGTAAGATATCTCTACTGAATGTGGGTTATTTTGTTTGTGGTTTGTAAGTAATTCTGATTCTAGCATCAGAGGTCATTTTTTGTTTAGGACTTTCTGTGGGTCTTTTTCCCTAATCATTTATCCCTCACTGCACACTCATATAAAGATTAAGAAAAAGAATACTTTGATTCAGTAGAGAACAAGTCATCCACCTCCTCACATTAGTATAACCTTGTTTGTTTTCTGAATTGTTGCTTCCCTCTTGCAGGGGTGATTTAGGCGTTTTGTCCACATACTGGGACTGTTAAGTTTGCGAACAGTGTCCAAGGATACAAATTTTCATGTATGTTAAAAGTGGAAATGTATTAATAGTAAAGACTGGAATTTAGCTCAAAGCATGTTTGGAACAGGAGGAAACATGAGTCATTTGTTGTTGTATGTTGCTGATTCTTCATTAATATTATTCAGTCCTGTTTGTGGCATTTCAGCCAGCTGTACAAAGGAATAAAAGAGCAAGCATTTTTCTTTTTTTCAATGAAAGATAAAGAAGCCCAACAGAAATTAAAAAAAAAACCCAAACCCCAAAACTAACAAACAAACAAAAAAAACCCCAAATAAAACCCAACTCTTTTTGCCATTTATTATTCCTATATGTTGTATAAAATTAACTTTATGGATGATAGCTTGTTCTGATTTTTCATGTGTTGCTGTCGTTTTTACCATATTGACACAGGCCTGCTTATCCCTTTATCTTTCTTTGCTGCAGTGACCTTAGGCAAGTTGCTTGGAGAGTTTGAGTTTTGCCACAGAGCAATTCTTTTTGTGTGGTTCTTCTCCTTAATTGTATTCTCCTTTCCTCTGTACATCTGATAGAGAAGGAGGTAGATAGGTAGATAAAAATATAGTTTCCCTTGAGTTCATTGGTGAGACTTCCCGCTACTGTTCTAGCAAGCAGAGGTGGAGAAATGTTTCCCCCATATGCTATTACTGTATTTTTTCCTAGAGAGTGACATGTTTGAATATTTGTTTGTGCTTTTATCTATTCTTACAAACTCAAGAGAGAAACTGCAATTTCTTATATAGGTGCCAATCCTGCAAATTCATGAATGCTTAGCTTTTGATTAGCTTACCTGAGAACTGGCTTCATGCAAACAAATGTGGAAAAATCCAAATATGACTAAACAGATGTGCATTTGGGTTGATGTTCTAAAATGTAATTTGCTTATTTTGATACAGTAGATACTCAAGTTTAATTACCTTGAGCTATGTGTCCCTTCAGTAACTGATATATATGGAAAACATTTAGCTTTTCTCTGATTTGGTGATATTTTTTTCTTTCTTGCTTGCTATTGCTTTGCAATACAAACTTCCTTTATCTGCCTGTATAAGTAAAGATTTATCACTGCTCTTATTCTTTCTTATTATAGCTAACTAATGCTCTTTTCTCTTGACCTTTCACACTGCCTTCTTTAAAGAACTCCCCAGAAGGCTCTGACAGAAAATGGACCTATTTAAATGTGCCTGAAACAGATGGTGACACTGTAAGTTCTCCGGCATCCTCTGCTTAGCTTGCTTTTTAGGTTTCTATCTCTTTTCTACATTTGTGCTGAAGACTGTGTTTATTTCTTGCAAGGTTCCTGTGGATTAGGAACACAACAACCCCATGCACTGCTACAGGCTTGGGGAAGAGCTGCCGGGCAGAGAGGGATTTTGCGGAGAGGGGGCAGGTTTTGGTTGGCAGCGGGACGAACATGAGCCAGCAGTGTGCCCAGGTGGCCAAAAAGGCTCTTGGCTTGTATCAGAAACAGCTTGGCCAGCAGGACCAGGGAAGTGATTGTGCCACTGTACGCAGCATTGGTGAGGCCAGTGTTCAGTTTTAGGTCCCTCACTACAAGAAAGACATTGAGGTGCTGGAGCTCAGGCAGAGGGAAGGGCAACAAAACTGGTGAAGGGGCTGGAAAACAAGTCTTATGAGGAGTGACTTAGGGAGCTGGGGTTGCATAGTCTGGAGAAAAGACGCTGAGGGGAGACATTATCACTGTCTCCAACTAGCTGAAGTGAGATTGCAGCAGGGTGGATGCTGGTCTCTTCTCCCAAGTAACAGGGGATAGGACTAGAGGAAATGGCCTCAAGTTGCATCAGGGGTGGGGGGTTTCAGATTAGACATTAGGAAAAATTTCTTCAAAAAAGTCTTATTGTGCGCTGGAACAGGTTGCTGAGAGAGGTGGTTGAGCCACCATCACTGGGGGTATTTAAAAGATGGGTAGATGAAAGGCTTAGGGGTAAGGTTTAGTAGAGGACTTGATGATCTCAAAGGTTTTTTCCAGCCAAAAAATTCTATGATTCTGTGATATATTTTTGAGAAATTTTCCTCAATAACTCAAAAGGAAACATGCACCAGACTTCTTGAATGTCTTTGCTTCTGGCACATTGTTCTGGTTTTCTTTAAAAATAATAGTTCTTTCCTATTTGCAATATTTTGGAAGAGGAAATCCTCATAGCAATACTCTGTATGGTACGAGTGAAAAAGAGATTGAGGCATGAGTGGAAAATGGAAAATTTTATGGGATTTTTGCTAAACTTTTTGGCTTTAGGAAAATTGCTGAAATGGTGGATATGCAATTTTGCTCATTTGTTTAGAACTACTCGGGCTAGCTGGGTGTTTCTTTAAACAAACATGCTGTTATATCATCTCCATTATGGGAAGTAACTTCACAATTTTTTCTAATGGTTCTGTCACCAGTTGCCTTATGAGGCTCAGTAAAAATTAGGTGGACAGCCGAGCCAGAAAGTTGACTTTTGTGATTTTTTTTGCCTGCTTGGAACTTAGGTGAGCTTACAATTTATGTAGCCTGTCTGCTCATCAGTTCATGCATTAATTAAGTATTGGTAATTTAAATTTAGTCATGTTTACAAATAGGTTTGAGTCCTGCACGGAAAAAACGTCAACTGCCTAGGCATTTAAGCTATTATTAATTACAGTTCTTATTCCTTGTTACGTCAAATAGAAGCAAGAGGTATTTCTTCTGTGATATCTGTTTTCATAGCAAGTCCTAACAAGTGTGACAATATTGCAAGGCTGTGGCTGTATGACAAAAACCAGATTCTGAGAATGAGTAATTCATTTAAGGCTCTAAGTCCTTTTTCTCTCCCTCTATAGACTAGCATTAACAGCATGCTGAGTGTATACAGTGAAACTGGTGACTATGGTGACGTGAAGGTCAGTGGTGAAATCCTTCTCAACATCAACTACAGCTACAAAACAGGTGCCCTCAACATCCTGGTAAAAAGTTGCAGAAACCTGGCTGTTGCAGATGAGAGGAAGCAAAGAACCGATCCGTAAGCACAGAAAATAATTTCCTTTTAGGCTCTGTTAGAAGTGTCTTCCACTTCATGTGCTGTGATGTAGCCTCAGGTTGTGCTAAAAACCTGATAACTCATAGGATCCAGTTGCTACAATCCAGTGTTTTGATGAGGGTTGGGTTTGAATTCCTTGTGGGAAATGTATTTTCAATCTATCTCTTAGGGCAACGTATGCCTGTTCTGGGGAAACAATAAGATTACTGAAATTATTGACCTGTTTGTTAGCAATCTGCAAAAAGAAAAAAATATGAAGAAATAGGGAGGCTGAATTGATTTCTTGCTTCTAGACTTGAAGCTTAAATACATGAGAGTTCTGATGTTTTAGATGGAGGGACGGAGATAACTGGTTTCAGGCATCCATAGATTCAGTTTGCAAGGACTGTGTTTTCTGAGCTGCTTATTATAGTTTTCAGTATAGTATGTAAATTCTTTAATCAGGAAGTAATAATTAGTGTCTCTAGTCAAGTACAATCCTATCGTATGCGAGGTATGAAGATTTTCATTCTCTTGTATTTTCAGTTGATGTGTTTTCATACGTAACCAGTCAGTAATTATGTACCATGAAAAGGGGAGTGTTAGAAAAAATTTCTGCGTTTTTGAGGATGAGTAGACTAATTTAGCTCTGCCTTTTGCTGTTCTGTTCATATCTAAATAATATTGGTACATTCACAGATAAAGACCGTGCCTTTTCACATTTCATATATTCTGTTACATGTGTATAGTTTTTAGACTGTGAAAATTAATTTCCTTGTATGCATTGCTGGTGCAGCAATATCAGGTCCTTGCTCAAACTGGTCATTTTTATTTCTTGCTAATAATGTCCTACTTGATCTACAGATATGTCAAAGCCTACCTTCTGCCTGATAAGTCCCGCCAAAGTAAACGCAAGACCAAAATTAAAAGTAACAGCACCAGTCCTGAATTTAATGAAACGTTGAAGGTGAGAACACTGTCTCTCTCTCAGGACGTGATGAATGTTCTGCTTATGCTCGCAAGCATTTTCAGCAAGTGTTCCAGTGTGGGGATTAGAGTTTTGAAGAGATGACTCAAAAGGAATGTGGTTAAGCAAAACTGTCTATTGATCCAATGAGTTGTAATTCCTGGTTTTCAGCACTGAGGAAGTGTTTTTGTTTGTTTCTCCCCTTTATAGGCAAAACTTCTGTTAGTTTCCACAAATCTCCTTCAAAACTGCTGATATTCCTGTCTAACCTGAGCTCAGAGATGTTGAAAGCACCTTAAATATTTTCTAAGCCTTATGTGAGCAGCTGATGCTAAAATATAGCTAGATTAAAACTTCCCATCTAAACGATTTTGAAGAGAACATAACCTTTTGCAGTAAAATCCGAATTTCTCCAGAGGCTTTATTTTATTTTTTCAAACAGAACTGACATTGATCATAAAATGCCAACAATGGCTTCACTACCTGCCTTCCTGAAAAGCTGGGGTGAAGCTCATTTTCAGTTGCAAAAGATGATCACAGATTACTTCCCTAAGGGGTGGTGGAGCAGAGTGCCCAGACTCTTTCTTCCTTGCCTTTTATTCATGCCCACGACATATAGCAGCTGAACTATTTTAAGCTCGTCATGAGCTACTTATTCACCTTTTTGGCTCTTGGTGCCAGTGGGAATGGTAGCATTTCTGCCCAGTTCACTGCCTATATGGCACCTGAACTGTAAGGTTCCTGATGATTCCCCTTCCTTGTTGATTGACAAGAGATAAACCAGACAGCTGTCACAAGGCCAGAAACTCTTTCTAGTTTCTCCTGATTATTTTTTTTTTTTTAAAGTTAAGTGATGTTTTAAATAATTTTCTTATAGTGGAGGCTAATAGATGTTCCCTGGCCAGTACACTTGGCTTAACCTGTCTACAAAACTCTTTTGCAGACTTACACACACTTGGTCTGGCCGGACTCCTCGCCAAGGGAGAGTCTTTTGTATCGCCTTATTTTTAAATGGTTTTTAGTAAAGTTAAGACTTGCCTGTACTGGAAAGAAAAGTGATTTGGACTCTTTTTATCAAGGAACAATAAACATGTTTGCTAGTGTGGAACCTGGGGAGGATAGGACCTAGCAGATTGCTAAAAATGTGAATTGAAACCAAGAGGGCTTACTCAAATTGCAAGTAGGTAAGGAGGTGCTACATCTTTGTTGCAACTGTTACTAGTGCTAGAAAAGAAAAATAATTAAATGATTGTATCTCTGCTCTTTGAGTTTTATTCCACTGTTGCTAAATCTGACATCTCTCCCAGTGGAACTGCTGGCATCTAGTAGATATATCTGTACATGAATAGCCTGCTTGGGTGGCTTGCCAACTGACTTGACTGTTTTAGCTTTTGGAGAATATATGTCTGTGTCCAGACGTTCTTGATGTAAAAAAGTAGACATCTGAGTCTTCTCAGCTAACACTAGAAGAAGGGTACATTTCAGGGAATTAATGGGCCTTCGGCTAAAAGCAGAGAGAGAATTCCAGATGTTTATAACTTTCTGTGTATCTACTAGAATTATGATGCTTCTTCAGGGGATTTTTTTAAATAGCTTTTGAAACCAGAAACAGTTGCTAAGATTGAGATGCTTCGTGAATGCTTTGCAGATGCAAATTTACTTGTTTTCAGAACAATTTTTCAAAATTACAAAGATACTCTTAAAAAGGAGAGGAGGACTCCATTCCATGAAGTAGTGTACAGGAGGTTCTACAGGGATAAAAGAACCAGTGGAGTTTCTTCTTAGAAACTGAACTCTGATGTTGATCTGCTTCTTTTGCATAAACTTATAAGGAATTAACAGGATCATAGTTTTAAGCATCATAATTTACTTTTATAGTCATAAATACCCATTGTTTACTGGGTGGTATTTACTGGATATTTATGCAGAAAAAAACAAATCATGATAGTAACTTTAATCATTCGATGTATACTGCAAATAAAAAAGAGTTAGGTGTAATACTAACATTATGAGCTTTCTATCTAGATCAATCTTGTTTGCAAAGAAAACAAATCTTTCTTTCATGATTCATTTGTTAGCTGCCATGGGCTTCATGAAATTGAAGTAAGACTGTAAAAGGCTCCATGGAAACTATTATTTATGCTTATTCTGAGAGTTTCTTTTTCTCTTTTCTGGTTGGTAGTATGTCATCAGTCATACACAGTTAGAAACGAGGACCCTGCAGCTTTCTGTCTGGCATTATGACAGGTTTGGACGCAACAGCTTCCTTGGGGAGGTGGAAATTCCATTTGATTCCTGGAACTTTGAAAATCAGGGTGATGAGTGGTTTGTACTCCAGCCCAAGGTAAGGGTTTCCAGAGGCTGGTTAAATTGTTATGAAGCAAATTTAGCAAGTCTTAGTTATTTTTCCTTTGGAAAGTGTTTATAAAATTGTGACTTGGAGTGCCTAATATGGCAATTATAAATATTGTATTTGTTCTTTATTCAATGAAAACATACTGGTTTGAAAGTCTTCATGAAAACTTTACGTGTGATTAGCTGCTTAAAAACAAATAACCCCCCCTCCATCTTTAAAATTAACTATAATTGTAATAAAATACAACGGAGATATGGCCTTATAAAAAAACTGGTTATTTTTTAAAATAACACATAAACCGAAGGACTTTTGTGCCACTCTTCCCTACCCAACCCATAATAATTTATTAAAGAAACAGATCTTTTTTGTTTCAGTTCAAAGTGCTTCACAATTTTCTGCTGTGACAAACTGACTCATTAATCTCTTGTTTGCCTTAAGTAGGAAGGTATGAGATAAGGCTTCTCAGCAGGGAAATCTATTGGTCTGGGCAACAGGACTTGCACTGTACTTGAATAAGGATAAGATGACTTCCATCTCTGGAGCACCTCCAGCTTTGGCAAAGGTGTTTATTTTTAGAAGAGATTCAAAGAGCTGTTGTAAATTAGAGGATTAGAGGCTAGCTCCTCCAGCAGCCAGAATCCCCAGAAATTCCAGTGGTTTGGATTGCCATTTCAGAAAGTGTATTTTTCTCACTGCAGAAAAATCTAATGTGTGGACTCTGAATAGCTTGCTGTGTTCATTATTTTTGAGGAAATAGTGTTACATTCAGGGTTTTAGGAGGGAGTATTTGATTTTTGCCTTTCACTTAGATGGATCTGATTTCTGTGTAATTACTTTCTAGGTACAGCTCCTTGTGAGGTTTACATCTAAACTGTAACAAATTTATATTTTAGTAACAATTTGGCAGAAGATATATACAAGAAAATTGGTCTCTTCTTTGAACACATAACACACCTCACACTTCATTGTTAATCAGGGTGACCACCAGCTCTTCCTTCATGGCCCAGACAAGATGAGAATAGGAAGAGAAAGTGGCTAATGATGGTAAACATGTCTCAGTCAGCATTGTGTCCAGGCCAGGATTATACTGTCCTCCTTACAAGTTTGCTTCATTTAGATTACTCTTGTTGGGTCTGCTCTTGGAGCAGAAGAAAATTCTACTACATATCTGTCATCGCTCTGGCTGGTGTCAGTTGTTGCTATAATTTAATATCCACGAGTCTAAACCAATAAGATACACATCTGAGGGTTTTTTTGCTTGCAGTTTCTATGCTGTGTTGGTCTGAAATTGAGCTTTTTATCATGCAGTAGTTCGTTTGTTGTCACATTTCAACCTCTTGGACTTGTGTTTGTATGGGTGGTTTCTGTTATTCTGAACAGGGAGGAAAAAAAAAGGCAGCTGTCCTGTTCAAGAAAAATGTAATGAGGTGCTGAGCCTTTCAGACATTCCAGCTGGAAAATGGTGTCTGATAATTTCCAAATCCATTAAAAGGATTTTAAAATTAGTTCTCTTTTACCAAAGAAGCAAACACAGAATTGTTCTTGTCTGTCTCCAAAGTTGTTACAAATAATGTTTCTAATCCTAAAATGCTGCTAAGAATGTTGATCAACATAACTAATATTGTTTTTGAAATATCAAAATGAATTATTGCATTTTCACTTTCTTTAAAAAGGCACAGGTCGATGCATATGCAAATTATACACTGTTCTTCCATATGAACTCCCATATTCTCCCAGTGAAATATTTCCTGGATTTTGTTACAATGCTTTATTTGTGTCATCATGAATCACTTAGCTGCTTTAGCAAAAAGGTTGGAGACTTTAAAGCTTGTTACTTCTATGAGCATTGAATATTGGTTTTCAAGAGCAGTGTGGATAAGTCAGAAAGAGAAGGGAAAACAGTTGTGTAGTTGAATTAGGGGCAGGGTCATGATACATGTCACAGTCATGGTGCATGTCATATGTGGGTTTGGGGGGAGGCTGACACATTGTTCCCAACATAAGAACTTATGCCATCACCTGTCTACTAGTAGGTCAGAAAAAATAATCTTTGCTGCCTTTATAGGAAACTTGATCCTGTACTTACATAGTTTAGACCATAACTGAGCTGCCTGACTGGCAAATTTTAGATGTGCAAATTATTCTACAGCCATTTATTACAGATTTTCTTTTTATCCTCTGTTGTACCAACTGACATCAGACGGTGGTGGAGACAGGACCGTATTTCTCAGAGTCAGTGCAGGAATGCCTGTGTTGCTATAGAAGTGTTTCTAAGTCACAAAAGGGCCATGTTGTCCCATCCTTGTGTAACAGACGTAGCCCCACTAAACATGGTTAGTGCCTTAGTCTGGAGCCTAAAAAGGCAGTGCTGACTCTGTGCGTATCACCATGTATTTCTAATAGGTCTTTTTTGGTTCTGTTTTCTCTTGATAATAGAATTTTTACCTTTGTGGGGAGTCGGGAAACAAGCTGAATGCATTTCAGAGAAACACTGTCACTGATCAAACAGACATTCATCTATAAACAGTTCCTTCAAGCCTTGTCTGTTACTTTGGTGTGTATGTCAGCACTCCAGAGCCCTCTTTCTTTATACATGTGCTTTGTCACTGTGAGGGATCAGAAAGGTTTGTTTATTTGCACCCAAAACCCAAAGCACTGAAGGAATGTGAGCATATGAGTAGTTCCACCTCCATTAGTGGACTTCGCTGAGCAAGGTTAGCACATGCCTGAATTTTTCATAGACCTGATCTCTAATATAAATGCACAAGACTTCTTTTTGACTGCCCTTAATTTTTCTAGGACAAGTCAATTTGAACCTACACACCATGTTCTTCTGTTTGCTTTGCATCAATTAAAAAAAAAAAATTAGTTTCCAACTTACAATGCAAATATAAGTTCAGCACTTGTCAGTGAAGACCTAATGTTCTTTTAACAAGAATACCATAAGGAGTGCAGAATGCATTCTTTCTGGGCAATATTTAAACATTTATAAAACAAAAAATGCAGGAATAGTAGCCATGTAGAAAAGGAAAAGAACACTGGGAACAACAGTTTTTACTAATTTTTTCTATTTCAGAGGTGGACTCAAGTTTCGTCTGCCACTCTGGTTCCCCACACTTCCGTTCCAAGAGTGACTCAGGAGTGACTCTTATAAAACATTAAACCAATTACAGTTTAAAATCCTGATCGGGGGAACGTAAGGGCTGGACGTCAGCATAAATTACCTGCCATTTGTATGTCCAGAAATAAATTCAAGGGTTTTCTTCTCTTTGTATGCTTCACTTATTTATGCTAGAAATCCCTCTCCTGTGTTTCTTCACTCAACACTGTCTAATGCCACACAGCTTTATTTTTCTGAGCACTCATATCCCTTAGATCAAAGTTTTCTAAAATGTGATTGCATTCAAGCTTGAATGCCTAATTATCTGAAAGTAGGCTGGTATGTCTTGATGTGTTTAAGTGCTTCAAGCACTATATTGGTACAATGAAATGAAAATCAAAAGGGCAAGGTGAATGATTAACCTTAGCTGAATTTATGGGGTTTTTTTGTTTGCTTGTTGTTTTCTTTTCAGGTGGAGGTTGCGACAGGTGCTGGGCTTCAGTATAAAGGAGAACTGACAGTTGTTTTACGTTACATTCCCCCAGACAGAAATCTAATGCTTCCTCTAGGGCAGTTTCAAGGTAAAACAAACATTAATGGCAGCACATAACATCCCTCTGTGTATTAAAAATCCTCACCTAGGGCAAAGTAACGGTCTTAGTGAAGGTTGAAATCATATTTAAATATACTAGTTGTCTTTATCTGTGAAATTTTGAACTGTGGATGTTTCTCCTGCTTTGTCCTCTCTCCTACAAGGAGAAGAGGGGAGGAGGAGTGTGCAGTCAAGTGTTGATGCATGACCTTAACTGAACTAAAAAAAAAAATTCGGACATTAGGTAATGTGATCATGGGCAGCCACATAGAAATAAATTGTCTGCATCATAGTCTGTGGGTTCTTTGTTCAGCTAGTTATATATGGTGTATAACTGATCAAAGTAATAGACTTAGTTTGTCATGCTTAAATGTCATTAAATGTCATTCACCTCATTTTCACTGTTCTTCACACTGCTTTGCCTCTGATCAGTTTTACTATATTACCGCTGTAATTCAGTCCTGTAAAATATTATTTGAATTCTTTAGGGTAAGCAATCATTTTCATCAATAATGAACAGGAGAAAAGATTTATTTACTCTTTATATTGTAGCAGCATGAGGAACAGCAGTCACCTGAAATAAGAGATTCCCTCTGCTAGCAGTAATGCCAGCTTTTCTCTCTTAAACTAATTGTTGACTGAAAAGTCCAGAAATAAGTTATATACATTAGTACATTTTAACATTTCTACTGATCTTTTTTCTGATATTTTCAGCCTGAGTCATTGTGTACAATCCCTGCTGGTAAGCCTCTTGGAATCTGCAGCAGCAGCAAGGACATGTGTCCTCATGCTGCTGTTCAAAAGCAGTAGTGTGTCAGTGCCTTATTAGTTTCCCTACATGCAGAGAATCAGAGTCTCCTCATAAGAAATATTACACTTTAATACCATTGCAGTAAATGATAAAAAAACACTAGCACATGCAGTTTACATTCCAGTCTTGCAGTATATGTTGTAATGTATGATGATGATGTTGCAACTCTGTTCTATGTGTAGGAAAGAAGAGCTTTAAAAAAGGAAAAAAGGGAGACTCTCACATGCCATCTGGAGGCATATTAGAAGTCCTCATCAAAGAAGCAAAGAATTTAACAGCAGTGAAATTGGGAGGCACGTCTGACACTTTCGTGAAAGGGTCTGTGTTTGGGGTTTTTTTCCCTATGTTTAATAGCTGCATTGAATCATATTTCGGATGTCCCCATTTTTTTTCAGTATATCTGTATATGTGTGTACGGGATGTCAGGACTGACAATCAACTGGCACCTTGAAATGGTATGCTGAAGAGAAGAATGCTGTGGAATAAGGGCTGGGAGTTGTCCTACTGGTTAAATACTATTGTATTTAAATACCACTAAGTCATGAGCTATAGCTGTTCTCATGGAAGTATGTAGTGTGCTTGTGCACATGTCACTATAGAATATAGCATAGAAAGAAAACACTTCCACTGAGCTGGCAGGGGTAGGTTAATATTCATCACTCCTAGAGGCAAGAATTTGCAGATTAGGCCTAAGAGGAACAGTGTCTTGAGTAAGAAATCTGTTTTCAGGAAGATAAAGTATCTTTGGATTTCTTGTAAAACTGCAAATAGCACCTATAAAAGCTGGTATCCATCAAGCTGAGGTTCTTTCTAATGGGTGTCACCTGAAACACACAGAAAGAAAAAATTTATTGTGTGTGAGGAAGCTCTGGTTTAATAGAAGTAAAAATCTTTTCTAATTTAAGCATGTTTCTTTTATTTACTATAAATAGTTAAGGGTTTCTTTTTCTAGTGCTTAATTGTGAAAGCCATTTGGCACATAGTACAGTATCAAGGACCAGATTTAAACCCTGAGAGTTCCCACAAAGTCTATCACTGACTTCAAAGGGAGTGTCTTAACTCTAATTACATATCACAGTTAACATTTAATAAGCTTTGACAGAAGGTGTCTAAAGATTTGGCTCTGATGGCTTTCAGGTTTGATCTTAGAGATGCATAATTTTGAAAAATTTAAGGTCCATGTCACTTATATGCCAGTATGCATGTACATACACAAAAATATACGTAGTATGACATCTTGATTGGACAGTCAAAATGCTATACAGAAAATGCTATGTTTAGGGTATACTTGTGTTTTAATAAAATGAGCATAATCCTGCATACCTCATTATTTTAGATTTCTCATGAATGTAAGTTATGCATTAGAAATGTTGCATTTAGAAAAGAATGGATAGCTTAAAACTGTTCTCTTTGCCAGTTTTTGCTCTCAATGCTGTCTTTGAGAATTTCTAATTTTTAGAGATGTTCCCATTCATTAGTTATGATTTGAGTGTTGTTAATAAATGGGGACCATAGAAAACATTCTGCCTTTAAGTTCTTGGTCGGGCTGAGAATTTATCTTGGTCTTGTCGTGCACTTCAAACTACTATTAAACTCAAACACTTCATGTAGAAAAGGTTTGAGCTATTCTTCCTGCACCATCTCTTTTCCTGACATATGTGAAGGCATTCCCTTTACTGAAAATAGACTCTCTGATCCCACTGCAGCTTGCTCTCACCTGGTGCTTGCAACAGACTTCAGGGAGAAAAAAGTTGTCAAAGCCTTCTTACACCAGCAGTAGCAACATGTGGCAAATAATACTCCGGTCTGTCTTTAGTTAGTGATGTCTCCTGTTGCTGCCATGGAAAGTAGAAAGGAGTCTGTTTTCCTTGGACTGTTGGTCTGTCATAAATGCATAATCAGCTTGCTGTGAAGCAATTGAGATGCTGCAGTGGTCTAATCTGCACTGTTCCTTTGTGATAATTTGACACAGATTAGCACACAGTTAATCCACTGCAGTAAACTAGTTTATGTTTATTGTCAAGTAAAACCCTGTAGAGGAATCCAGATGGAGGTCTTGTAATATAATTTGTTTGTATGTCTGACCCTCTCGTATTTATGTGCAACCACATAGTTATTCTATTAGCTTTGCTGAAGGAAGTGAAGGTACAGACTATGAGAATTTGTAGAGGTGTCTGATTTTGAAACGAAAGCATCAAGTTTCCTTAGTTTCACTAAAGGAATTCTTCACTAGAAGTAAAATGTGGAAAGCTTGTCAAACTTCGCAGTAGTGTTTCTGCACTCAGCATAGGGATTGGGCAACTCAAATTAATGATGCTAGCCTGCTGAAGTTCCCCCTTTATCATTAATTTCCATTTCTTTCTGGAGGAATTCATGTCTTGCTTTAAGAGGAAGACTGGACTAGGCAACTCCAGAGGCTGTGTTTATGATCCTGTTGATATTTAGTCTCGCTGAATTAAAAAGGTTGAGGTTAAGACATGGGGTAACCAGAACTAATTTCAATTTCTGCTGGTCAGGACTGACATTGTAACTATAAGAACAAATGGAGCACAAGTGAAAAGTGTGCACTTTCGGTATACACTTAAATTAACATCAGTGAGGAAACGTGGTCCTGATCCCATGTGAGCTTCTACATGACTGTAATTCTTTCTGCATATTCAGTTTTCCTTTTCTATTTCTCCCAGATACCTGCTCCCAGATGACAGCAAAGCAACAAAACACAAAACTCCAATAATAAAGAAGAGTGTAAACCCCCAGTGGAATCATACCTTTGCTTTCAGTGGTTTGAATTCAAGGGATATACGTAATGTCTGCCTAGAATTGACTGTGTGGGACAAGGAGTCGCTCTCCAGTAACATTTTTTTGGGAGGTGTTCGTTTGAACATTGGAAATGGTAAGGTCCCATCTGGCTTGTTATTGTTTTTCTTGTTCTGTTTTCCTCTTTCCTCACTGTGATTAATTCTTGTATATTAAAGACAGAAAAGTTACAGAATGTGTGGAAAGTGCATAAGAGCTTGGGGAATTTGAAAAGAGAGAGAAGGCAAGATGTAATCTGTAGATGATTTTGTTCTTTCCCCCCTTGAGTAAAAGACAGAATTTTGATGCCCAGCTGTAATTCTGTGCAGTCTACAAGAACTGGGAATACCTTAGAAGCACATCTAAGCATCTCAGTGAAAAGGAGGAGAGTACTGCTCTCCAGCAGCAGCCTTTGTCCTGACAATGATGTGAACTGGAAGAAGTGCGAATCCATTCCTCCTCTGTTAGGAGAAAGCTGCTTGTTGTACACAGTGGAGAAGTTTATGTACTTCAGTCCATGTGCCACAAAGGAGTGTAATGACTGGTGCTCTCCAGGAGAAACCTGTTTTCAGTATAACTCCCTGTAGAAGTGGTAGTGTAAATTGCTAATCATCTTTCTTACACACTGTTGGACTAACTGAGTGAGGATATTAAGGAGCTGCCTACTAATAATATGCCAAAATTGTGCCTAGGTGGCCAAGCATGCCAATGGCACCTTGGCTTGCATCAGAAACAGTGTGACCAGCAGCTCCAGGGAGGTTATTCTCCCTCTGTACTTGGCACTGGTGAGACCGCACCTCGAGTACTGTGTTCAGTTCTGGGCCCCTCACCACAAGAAGGATGTTGAGGCTCTGGAGCGAGTCCAGAGAAGAGCAACAAAGCTGGTGAAGGGGCTGGAGAACAGGCCTTATGAGGAGCGACTGAGAGAGCTGAGGTTGTTTAGCCTGGAGAAGAGGAGGCTGATAGGAGACCTCATTGCTCTCTACAACTACCTGAAGGGAGGTTGTAGAGAGGAGGGTGATGGCCTCTTCTCCTAAGTGACTGGAGACAGGATGAGAGGTAATGGCCTCGAGCTCCGCCAGGGGAGGTTTAGGCTGAATATTAGGAAAAATCTTTCACAGAAAGGGTCATTGGGCACTGGAACAGGCTGCCCAGGGAGGTGGATGAGTCACCTACCCTGGAGGTGTTTAAGGGATTGGTGGATGAGGTGCTGAGGGGCATGGTTTAGTATTTGATAGGAATGGTTGGACTCGATGATCTGATTGGTCTTTTCCAACCTAGTGATTCTATAATCCTATGATTCTAAAATACCTCATGTTTTTGTAATTGCCAGGTGTAAGTAATGGCAAGGAGGTTGACTGGATGGACTCTCAAGGGGAAGAGCAGCACCTCTGGCAGAAGATGATTGACAGTCCTGGAACTCCTGTGGAGGGGATATTAATGCTGAGATCCAGCATGGGGAAACGCAAACTGTGAAGGACCTTAACTACTGAGGGGTACCACAGGTATTCCTGACCTCAGTGGTGTTCAGGCTCTTGTCACTTTGCCCATTTGAAAGTGGGGAAGGGTTGTACTCTTTGCCTTGGGTATTTAATGCATTCTGCACTTTCATGCACATGTTTTTAACCCAGGATGTTTCTATGTATTATTTTTCTACTGAAGCCAGTGAGAATTTGACCTTGTACAGAGATTGGACTGGCTTTCTCTGTCACTTTTGGTTACTGGTGAGCAGCTGAAGAAAACCTGTGACTGCGATGGGTATGGATTGAGCAAATTCTCTAATTAGTCATTTAGTAAGTAATGCCTAGTTTACCTATATCCTCCTGGGTCAAAGATGGTCTAGAAGACAGTGCTGGTACAGTACAAGCAGATTCAGGTTGAGTCTGCACACTGATATTTGAAAGAGAAGAAGCCATAATGTTATGAAGGATAGCAAAAAATATTTCTTTATCATGTTGGCTTGTTGAGCTGCGCAGTGTGCAGGATGGCAGCCTTGTGGCCCACCGAGGAAGGCCATTGCACTGTGTTACATGCTGAAGAGGCAGGAGGTGAGCTGGTGTACAGTGCTGGTGTTCTGTTGTTCTCCGAGTTATTTTAATGCCTTGTACAGAAGGCAGACTTGGTTCTACATAACCAACAAACCTCTAGTGAAAAGAAATCATAACAAATCCCCGGTTTCCTGAACTATATGGTGTTACTATGTTTTTAATTCAGTTGACAGCTTTAGATCTTGTGATGTAATTGAACACAAGGAATATGTTCACATGCCTGTCCTCATCTGATATGTTGCTGAGATGAGATATATACTGGGTTTGGACATAGTTAGCTAAGACTGATTCAACAGATTATGTAGTGATTAAAACATATGCCAGATCAATTTGCACAGCTGTGGAATTTTCTCTGAATGTGCTGGGATCCCATTCCAGCATCCCCATGCAAGTTAATTATTTACCTTAGTAGGACTTTTTTCTCCTGAACATCCCCCTGTGAGTTGGGTGAATTTAATAAGAGTGCATTTTTGTTGATTTGTTCATTAATATTATTAACTGTGACAATTGTTTGACAGTAATTTTGCCATTTGGTTTCCTAAAGTGATTTTATGCTTATTTAGATCCCTCAACCTTTGGGGACTGATGCAGGTTATATGTGAAAAACATGCTGGTTTGAATAGTTGTTGTGGGTTACTCCCACCATAATAAAGCAGAATTATAATCTTTTTTTTTTCTAGGACAGCACATGTCTGCTTGCAAGACCGGATACTAATGTAATTGTGGCATGTGATTGTTCAGGGTATAAGACAAAGGAAGATTAGTAAACTGAGTGAACAAGATTTCTTCTGAATTTTCCAGAATTTGAACACAACTTCCTATTCAAAGCGATAAATTTGTCCATAGCTATTCTTACCTTTTTTATTTTTTTCTCCAAATATTTTGAGTTTGGAGGCAATGTAGTACTAGTAGTAAGAAAGGAGATAGAAATATATAGAAACATAATCCTCATATAAATTACGGGACAAAAAAAAATTTTCCAAGAATATTTAATTCCTTGTAGATCAAAATACCAGTAACCAAACTTGAGTGAAGAATAAAGATATTTGCTTTGAGAGATACAAATATTCTTTATGATCCAGAAACTGCAAGAAATCTAGGTTGAGGAACAGAGTATGAACCAATAGCTAAGTATCTACAGCTGGAAATGTTGACATCTGTAGCTGTCCTAGTGTACAACTATGTACATGTATTTACAGCTGAATCCAAAACCTTAAAATTTAATGTCCATTCCTTTTATCTTTTTTTGGGGTTTTTTTTAAGGATTTTTGTAATGGTTTTGTTTTGAGTGGCTTGTTAACCGTGAGTAAGTTTACAAGCATTCTTTTAAAATCCTGGCATTATTATATGAAAAAAATATTTATTTTTGTTAAAAATCATACCACAGCTTTAATAAAAAAATTTCTTTTCTTATGACTATTTTTCAATAAAATTCTGATGTGACTTTAAAAAAAATCATTGGAGGTACTGCTTGCCCAGTTTGAGACAGTTTTCAGAAATTAGAGTAATCTTTGAAAATACAATTACCTTACAGAGTTTCAATTTGGGAACTGGAAGTCAGTAGACTTCATTTTCCTTCTTTATCTATTCTTCATTTTCTTTTGAAGTCCTGCTCAAACTGGGCAATGAAGCAAATCTAGTTTTAGCCGGCTTTTCGTTTTATGCAGATGCTATGAGTAAATAAATTAGAGCACAAATATCAAGCATGTACATTTTTATGACCTATTTCTTATCATACTAGTCTTTCTTTAAGTATTAGATTTTGTGTGTGTGTGTGTGTGTGTGTCAGCACCCCCAAAGTGAAATCAAACCAATCTTTTGTCACCTAAATACCTCTCTCTTTAAAAGAATTGGTTTGAATTGTCTTGGTTGGTTGTACTGCAAACCTGCATTTATTTTGGAAATAATAACATGGTATAGACATGAAGGCACAAGCCTGATTTCCAGCTTGCTGGAAGTTATTTCGAAGAGCTTGTTAAATCTAAGAAAAACCACAAGCCATTTACACTGCTGGGCAATCGGGTGGTTTGGTTTTGTTTCATTTTATTTTGATGGAGGAAATGAGACAAATAATAAAAAAAACCACAAAAAGTCCTCTAAGCTAGACCCCAAAGCAGACACTTTCTTCTCTTGCCAAACTGAAAACCTTAAAATAATTTTTAATGGAAAAGAAGTAAACCCTTTACTGTTACATGGAGTACAGGACATTTTTTCCTGATTTTTGAATGGTATCTTCTAAACTTCTAAGCATAAAAACTTTTGCAAAATCAGGTCTTGCTCAGAAAGGAAAAAAACATGTGCTGTATTACTTCAGCTTCTGCCCATTTTGGTCCTGTGGTAGAGTCTGTGCTGAATGGCCTCATCTGGGAAGCATGACTCAGTGTATATAAGGGCTTTAAAGTTCTGCCTTTTCCTTTCAAAGGGTCAATATCTCACTGTGAGCCTGTATCCAAAATTACAGCAGGGCTGTGAACAGACTGGAGGCGTCAACTGCAGATCAGCATATGAAAAGTTCCACCTGAGAAATAATTTCAGTCAGGGCAGCGGTGCGTGCCGTTGACAGGATTTGGGGTAATACAGTGAAGTAACTTCCTAGGTTTGCCGTGACAATTCTGTGGTACTCTAGCATACTCTGCCTCAAATGAGCCTCAGAGAGATGATGAGCATCATATAAACACTAGAGCAATCTGGAAAGATTTGCTGTTCAACGATGTCATTGGCACATTTGTAGGAAGCATTTGATTTGTGGAAAATGTCACATTTAATTATATCTCTCATATCTTTGTTCTCTTCCTTTACAAAAATTATTTATGGTTTGGAAAAAGCACAAGATGATTAACTGCAGATGTGATTTCTTGTTTCCCAGATATTTGAATTAATTGCCTATACTTGTGTGTCATCATGTACTGTTACCAGGCTGAACAAAAAGATGGAAACCGAGGAGTGTTGGCTAAAGCCTTCCTTTTGTGTGTATGTTTATGGTATTGAAGGTGCATAAATGGTTTATTCGAGGATAATTTTTAGGACAGAATAGCCACAATTTTAACATTGATCCATAAGGTCCTAACTTGACTAAAAAGACAGCACAGAGCTGATATTTCTTCAGTATTTTACCTCACAGAGTTGAATAACTGAAGATGCATCAGTGGAGAAGAAAACTTCCCTACAGTGCTGTTTGAAAATGTGTTGCACAATGCCTGTTACTCTGATACATATTTTTTCTAGTAAGGTAACCACTAGGCTTTCATCACTGTCCTTTCCCCCTTGTGATTACATTTTGATGGTTAGAACCATTAAAGAAGAATGAAAGTGCAACTTCTGCTGTAAAATGTCAAGTGGGGCCAGCAAATACATTTGAGACAGTGTGGCTATTGCTAGTATCCATCAAAAAGAGTTGATGCTGCGGGCTTTCCAAGTGCTGCCATCAGAGTTTGATATCTAGATTTATTCTCTGGAATTTTCTGTGCTCACTTTATCAGTGATATGTGGACTTCAGGCTTCTAAATGTTGATGCTCTTGCTTGCATGCTTAGATACCAAAAGCAAGCTAAAATAGGTTGGAAATGGCTTCCCTATCTCCTCCACACCCATCATGTTATGTTTGAGAGAGGGTGAGAGGAAGCCAGCAAAGACTCTGAGGGACACTGTTGTCATCTTCCTGTGCTAGTCCAGGTGCCATTGCCCTCCTTGAAAGCCTTTTAGATGGCATCTTTTGATCATTCTTTCCCAGCTAGATGCTTTAGCAGATGGTTCAAGACAGAAGGCATTGGGATGGTATGTTTTTGTTGTGCTGCATTAAACTGGAAATTTATTTTTCTGTGCCTCTTTCAATGCAGATTATGATAAGGTAGCATGAAAGAAGCGTTTTTAAGTATGTATTTTCTCTTTTTCTTTTCCTGCCTGGATAGGCCCTGCCAAGTGCAACTATTCTAAATTGTATTCTGCAAAATATCACCTGAACTATAACAACAGAGGAGGCATTGAGCATCCATTGGTGTTAATTGATAAGGAGAGGTAACAGGAAGGTTGCATAATTTTGGCTTCTTGAGGGGTATGCACATTGTCCAGCCTCAGACATGTAAAATTTGCGGTTTCCTCTGTAAACTCAATGAAAAGAAAGGTTGTTTGGACCTCCTACGCTTTCAAAAAAAGAGCTGAGAGTCATATTTCTGCAGCTGTCTAATTTGTGCATTCACACAAGATAGTACAGACTGTATCTGAATCTTTGCAAAGGTCTCTCTTCCCTTCTTCCCTACCTTTGGTTCAGTAGCCCTCACCAGAACTTTCTACCTAAACGTTAATTTCCAGTATCCATAAGGAGGCAGTATGCACGAGTTATGCGATAGCCCCACTTATTTCCACCCATATAAGGTAAACACTGGAATTTTGCTTCCCTAACTTACAGTATTGATTTTCAGTACTTTGCAACAATGACAGAAATAACCATCTCCTGGGAGCTGGTCCATGCACTTTGCAAATTCTTTTTTAAGTAACAAAAAAATAAAATATTTATTTATTTTTATACACAATGGTCACAACTGAGGACCCTAGAGAAATGTTGGTAGAACATGTGATGAATTCCAAGACGGGATGCAGACTTACAGTTTCAGTGATATCTTTTACTATAACTCAGCAGGCGAGGCACGCTGGCAGAACCTTACCACTGTGTCCCATGAACCTTCCTGCCTGATTTCATGTTTGCAAATACTATGATAAATGGTAATAAGACAGTGTTAATTATACTGTGTATATTGACTCGGGAATGTGAATCACAACTTGCTTTTTAGGTGTTTTTCAGGTTGTTTGGAAACAAATCCATGCTGCATCTTGGCCTGTTAATTGGTTATTTCAACAAGTCTACATTGTAGAAACAACATCTATATGGCTGTGTGCTACTGCTCCTCAGAGCCTGGTGTGTACTTTTAAGGGTAGCTCTAATTGTTGAGGTTTGCCTAAAGCCAAGTGTAGTCATTTGCTGCAGCAGTTAGAGAATGTCACACACTTTCTGCCTTTGTTCTGCTTAAAATCTGTTGCTAGCTATTTGTTTAATTATTCTGCTGAACATGAGCAGGAGTAGCAGTAAATGGCATTGCAGTATGCTAAGTTCCAAACAAATTTAGATGAAATGTTTCCTACCCAGAATGTTTTTGTACTGTGCACTGTATGTTCAGCTTTGTGGACAAAGGTGACTGGTAATATATCCGCAGCTGTTGTCAATATTACTGTTCTATATTTTAAAATTAAAATAGCGAAACGTGTTCCTGTGTCCTTGTCTCTACTAAAATGCATTACAGCAAACTTATAAGCATGTCTTTCAGGAATAACCCATATTTTATCTCATTGAGGTAAAGACATTACTTCACGTATATGTGATGAATAATGCGAGAGGCCTGGCATGTCTTCAGAGGTGGGACTCCGTTGACAATCTCTCTGCTTTTATTGTTTGTCTTGACTTCTGCACTCTAAGTGGTTTTTAAGCTACTTTTTATTTTGTAAGTGTGAAACCTGTTTTCTTTTTAACATGCAGTTCTAAGAATGGGGTAAATGTGGTCTTCTCTTCCCCCTTGCTAGAAAATTATTTTATACATGTCTTTGCCTTGAACATTCAGTAGGTCCACCACTCTGTCTCTGAATCTTCTACCTTTTTTCTTGTTCCAAGGTCCTGTCCACCTGAAAATCTGGATATCTTCAACGTGCAGCTTTTCTGTTATTACTGGCCCTGACTGTTTTTATTTTACAGAAAAAAAATCCATCAATGTTTAATTTATACTTTCAGCTGAGTCATGTTCATTTCAACTTACCCTTCAGAGCTGAGGGCCCTCTTCCATCTTCTCTTTGTTCTCCAGTTCCTCAGGTTTTTCGTAGAATAACCGGGTTGGAAGAAACCCACTGGATCATCGAGTCCAACCATTCCTATCAAACACTAAACTATGTCCCTCAGCACCTCGTCCACCCGTGCCTTAAACACCTCCAGGGAAGATGACTCAACCCCTTCCCTGGGCAGACTGTTCCAGTGCCCAATAAACCTTTCTGTGAAATTTTTTTTCCTAATGTCCAGCCTAAATCTCCCCTGGCGGAGCTTGAGGCCATTCCCTCTCGTCCTGTCCCCTGTCACTTGGGAGAAGAAGCCAGCACCCTCTTCACTACAACCTCCCCTCAGGTAGTTGTAGAGAGCAATGAGGTCTCCTATCAGCCTCCTCTTCTCCAGGCTAAACAACCCCAGCTCTCTCAGCCGTTCCTCATAAGGCCTCTTCTCCAGCCCCTTCACCAGCTTCGTTGCTCTTCTCTGGACTCGCTCCAGAGCCTCAACATCCTTCTTGTGGTGAGGGGACCAGAACTGAACACAGGATTTGAGGTGCGGTCTCACCAGTGCCAAGTATAGAGGGGACAATAAAGGTCACATCTAGTCCAACTGCATGCAGTGACCAGGAACATCTACAACTTGATCAGGTCGCTCAGACCCCTATTCAACCTGACCTTGAATATTTCCATGGATGGAGCACACATGATCTTGTGTCTTGCTATCTTCTCCTGACTGACTGAGACAAGATAGGAAGGCAGATAATGTTCCTAGGCTCTGGGCCTCGGCTTGCTTTGCAGTAGTCCAACAGCCTGCCTCAGTATGTTGGGTTCTTGCACCCAGGTTAAGGGGAGACCAGCTCAGAGAGGATCACTGCTCTCTTTGTGTGATCCAGGCAAGGGCACTGGGCTCTTTTACCTTCACACCACTCCTGTCTAGCTTGTCCCCATGCTGGTTCTAGCCTTTATGGGTACTGGAGCTCAAGCACCCATAAAGCGAAAGGCACTTGCAGGTGGGCAAGAGTCCTTTTGCTGTTTCTCTGCTTCTTGTACCTTTGTTTGGGACTATAATTAAGGGTTTGCTGGGGGTCTGGGAGACACCTCTGTAACTGCTGTACAATCAGCCTGCAGTCTTTCCTCTCCTTCTCTTTGAGGTAGTGAATGACAAGTTCTCCTTGTAATTTGAAGTACAGCTCAATCTATTTACTCCAGTTCTGGTTTGGCTACCTTCCATGGGTGGCAATGGGTGAGAGTGGTAACTAGAATAGGCACTAGCACACTCTGCATGGATAATGGCTTTCCTTTCTGCTTCCTTTGCATTTTACAAAGAATGCAGCAGCTGCATTACTGCTTGGAAGAGGCCAGAGAGAAACACGTATGCTGTCCACAACTGCTGATGTCCTCTGGCTCCTCTAGCCTAGGCAGTCTTGCTGCTCTCTGCGTTCCAGTGTCTGCTAATGCTTTCCCACTCTTACCTTCATTGAGTTGCTATAAAAACATCCTCCAGCCACAGATGAGGAGAAAGAAATGGACAGCAGCTACAGCATCTGAGAAGAGCTGTGCCATCTGATGGCGTGAAGCACTCACTCCCAATTCCCTTTTTTACAGCAGTAACAGGCTGAGGTAAGTGGCTGGAAATGATCTAGCACTGCGATTGCACAGCCTAAGCTCCATTATTTCACCATCTCAATTTAAAAAGTGGGTTGCAATCATAAAAGCATTTAAATGTACTTTAGGTTACTTTTTAGCCTCTGCATTTTCATTAATTATGTTAGGCACTCTGACTCATGTTCTTATGTAAGCACTGAGCTGTAATAAAGCTGCATGTTGCATTCACTTAGTGCAGAGCTGTAAGGGTCATTGGTATTTTGATTAAAACATAATGCTTCCTGTCCCAGATGGTTTGAACTTCAAAAATAGGGACGTGCAACTTCAAATTCTCTCTCTCCTCTGCAGCTGCAGAGGTTGTTCCAGTGCAGGCGTTGTTCTCCTCAAATTAGGTGGCTTCTTGGGTAAGATCTGGGAAAATAACAGACAATTTAGAAGATTGTTTTGTGCTTATGAGAAATTGCTGCCTTCCACAATTTATCCCAGTAGTTTTGTTTACAAGAGATGTTACATGAAAGAAAAATGATTTTTTTTTCTGGTCTAAACCGATTGAAATATTTTGATTCATATTCAGAATTGTGAAGTATGTCCAGAGCGATGTAAGAACATCCAGTTTGTGGCTGTATCCACACTCTGGGATCTGTCACATGTCCTGCAATGAATAGCCTGGATGTAGGAGGAGAAAGGGTAAGACTCATATCAGGTCTTGCTTCTTAGAAACACCCTTTAATGATCCCCACTAAAATTCATGTTTTAAACAAGATTTCCATTTTGACAGCAGTGGTAGGATTAGAGCCACATTGGTAGCACAAGAGTTGAGCCTGTATCACTTTGCGGAAGCTGAATTTTCTGTTAAGCATTAAACAAGTACATTACAGTAGATTCTGCATCTTGTTCATGCAGTGTTATTCTTCTGGGACCAAAAGCCTACAGGATGAATTTACTGGAATACATTTGAATATTTGGAGTTTACTTGAATGGATAAATGCTGGGCTAAAGCCGGAAACACTAAGTCCCTTGTTCAAACACTCCTTTCCCAAAAGGCCAGACTGCCACATCACTGCATACCAAACATGCAGGCCGCTGTGACTCCAAAACAGAGATGGCACATCACATTTTTCACTGTTCTGTTCCTCCCCACAAAAATGTACAACAGAAAATGCCAGAAACTTTATATTACTAATCAAAAACAGCTTTTCTTAATCACAAGATTTTAATAGATGTTCTATGTAGAATTATGACTAGTAAACTAATCACTCATGCAGTCTCCTCCACTGAATTAAATTTCCTCTAACAGCCCAGAGATTGCAATCACTTTCCTGATTGAAGCAATTGTAGAGCCTCGCTCCCGTTCATTCAGTTGTGAAAGATGACTGGGTGCACTGATTCTGAACCTAAATCAAAATGGAGCAGCAGCAGATTTGAATTACAGCAACACAGTAGAAAAATAGGAGCCATTAGAGATTGATGTCGATTAATCAGGTGATTTAAATCATCTTCACAGGAAAGTGGCAGGGCAGTGGGGAAGAAGGCCTGTCCACCTATGCATTCACGCTATAAGCATATACATGCTGAAGAGCCTGAGCCAGAGAAGTGTGGACACAGCAGTCTGTGTGGAGGTGTCCTCAGGCTGTCTCTGTTCAGCATGCAACACTTCAGGCATGGAGTGATTTCATGTGCCTGGCTATGTCTAGTTTTCTTAACCACTATTGTTAGGCAGCAGAGGGAAGGCAACTTGAGGTGCAGCTGTGTCCATCAGCATGCTGGGTCTTATCCTTCTTGCTCCTCTGTAAGTGGGTACAAGACTGACTGTCTTTTTGGTTTGGCCAGGGTTGGAACAGAAATGGGGTTTTGTGATTTTGTGATCACCAATCCTGTCCTTACATCTTATTCCTAATGGCCACACTTAGAAAGCTCAGCTCGGGCTTTCTTGCCCTTCCTTGCAAACCTGTCACTACCAGAGCCATGCCATGTTTTCATACCTACTCTGGTGTTTAGATCCAGTCTCACTCTCAGAAGCAGACTATCCTGTTTAGAAGACAGTCCGCCACACAAACTCCACCCTCCTGTTGGTGCTGTCATGCTTCAGTCCACAAATTAGCTTTTGGTCGCTAGTGTCAGGGCTGTTTTCCCACCCCTCACATTGATTTCTTCATTATTTCACTTGCAGGAGCAAACTGCAAAAACCCCTATACATTTGCTTATTTTAGTGAATTCTGGTAAGGATTTCTTTAAAGATACTGATAAACTGTTCCTCTGCTGCTACCCAAGTGTCAGGCTTAAATTCTTAATGCATGATGTCTATTCTGCGCAGTGAATTGGCAAATACTGTGGGCTATAATAAAACAATGGAAAACTCTTTCCTTTTGTGATTGCCTCTTAACACTTGTCACTGAGCAGAGAACTTTCTGTTAATTGGTAAGTAAGAAGTGATGATTTGCAAACAAATATTTTCACATATCTAGGAATGATAAATACTTGATGAAATTTCCCTGGGCATAATGTTTCCCTGCCACCAAATCAACAGCTTGGTCTGTCTCCAAGATGAAGCGGGAAAAGAAATCTGTTACTCCAAGTCCATTGGACATGAAAAGCCAGAAGCAGATAAGAACATCTTTTTATATGAAGCACTGCAGTATGTAGCCTTTAATAATTACTGGCCCACTTTTACAGTACTCACTGTTTCCTTTATTGTATTCCTTCTGGCAGTGACTTACATACTCCTGCTGTCAGCTGTTTTCTCCTCACTGCTGCTGAAAACAGGTACTTGCACTGCCTTTGGCTTATGCTTTGTCTGTGATTGACCATATTATTAGTGATACTGAAAGGCACCACTGGGTTGCTTGTCCACTTTAGATATGAAGCTAATGTCTCTGTTATAGTTACCTGCAGGGAAGTATATTGATAGATCAACTTTTGTCTCCAAGAGGAATTTTAGACAACTATCTGTTTGCAAAACAATATTTTATTAATAAAAAGACTTACAAACAGTAAGAAAGAAACCCCAATTTTACACTGAATGAAAAATCCACAATAAATTCCTGGAGACGTGCCTCAGTTCTTCATTCTCTGTACAAGAAACTCCACTGGGTAGTAATCCTACGTGCACGTTTCTCTACAGATGGCTGAAAGTACAAAAAAAGCATCATGCATGCTTCTATGCAGAGTAGCTACACAGCCGGACAGACTTAACAGTACACACAAAAATCTGTACATCCGTGACTAAAAAAGCCATGCTTTTTGTAGCACCAAGGGGATAATTATGTGGATTAAAAAACACTCACTGACAACTGCAAGCCCTGCAATCCTGATTTAGGGACATGACTGGCCACTCTCTGCTTGCAGTTTCATCTCTTCTTTTCTCAAGGGAAAATTGTCAATAAGTGCAAAGAGCTCGGCTGGTGTTGCTGGGAAAGGATAGCGTTCCTTGTCCATTCCGTGCTTGTCCATCACCACAATGTTGAAATTGTAATGGGGGATCCTCAGCAGCAGCCTGCAAAACAAGGAACTCGTTTTGTTAAAGCCTGACAACCTGGGCACCTCAAACTAACAAATGGCAGAAGAAGCCATTTCGGTCTAAGCAGGGGATGGCAGGGCTGGTTAGAGGGGGTATACAAGGTCCACTTTGTTTCAGCTGTGAGAACAAGAAGTGAGAGAGCTGCAGGATGTACCTCTGCATTAGGGAGGGTCATGGTAACTGGACTGAGCTCTGCTTTCCTCTCAAATCTCCGACTACTAGTGTGGGACATGACATTAACAAAAACCATTGCAATAGAAGTAGGGTTAGAGGTAGACTACTCCCTTTCTTGGCTGCGTCACAGTATAAAATCACAGTGAGAAAGAAGCAGGAAAAAAATTACTGGAGTCGGTTTTATCACTCCTTAATAGTAACCACCTACCTGGCATTAACTCCAATTTAAGAGAACAAAAGCCACTGCAAGACATAGAAGAATTCTTTCCTTCCAAGTGCTAAAAATAATCATTTGAACTCCTCTGGATATATCCAACGGTATATCGTTGCTGCTCTTTTAATATTTTACTTGAAGGAGTAATGAACTAGAAGATTCTTAGACATTGGTGTGGGGAATATAAATACAAGCAGTCATGACAGAATGGAGTCCAGGATAGGAAAGTTATCATGAAGAAGAAGGTTTGTGGGGGAGGGGGATTTCAGTAAGGCGTGAAGCATCAGAATTGACCTTCTTCAGCTTTCTAACAAGTTTGAGTGCTCTAGGCATCTTGTTGCAACTAAGGAGCCTAGCTATTATATTCAAACTATAAAGTTTGAAGCTAAGATGCTGGTGCTAGGAAACTACATATCTCTTGTGCCTCATCTCACCTAAGAAAAATGCTTACCTTCTCAGGTTCCCAAAGTTTTAACTAGGGTACCTGTGCTCATTAGTTTACTGAGTACCAGTTCTGGACAGCATCCTTATTGAAGATGTTTAAGTGCCTTCCAGAACTGGAATGCTATAATTCACAAACTGCAAGAAAGAAAAAAATCTAACGAAAAAACTGATTCTCGTTGAGTGCAGGGCAGATTATTCCATACTAATTTCTGAAAGGTTGCTCCATAAAAGGTGGAGGGGAAGCAAGGACTGAGGTATTACCAGGGCTTATTATTTTCTATAGAAACACAAGAAAACTATTTCAACTTGAGTAAAAGTACTTTTACTTTTTTAGAATAAAAGAAAACCTTTTTGTTGTCTATTTTTCCTTTTATAGAGAATAAGTTTTTTACTTTTTGCAATCCAAGAAACCCTCTCTGATTTGTAAGTGCTTTGTATTGTCCTAAATCAAAATTTGCTCCATTTTCCCCCAAGCATATCAGCATATCACAGAAGACATTGCCTAAAATGCTCCTGGACTTTTTTCCTAAGTAACTACTACTTTCCCTGCCACTCATACCTTTACTTTTAGCTCTTGTAGTGTGCCTGTCCCTAGGAAATGCTGGTACATGAAGTCTCCCTTTCAGGTCTCAAACCACGTCAAAACAGTCTAGGCACCTTAGTAAAACTGCTGAATGTTGTAATGAAGCTGGGGAGGTGGAGGCAATTTGCCCTTGGAAACACTACCCATATCATTTGTATGTGTGGGTCTTCAAAGAGCAACCACCACTTCCTCTTCTTGGTTGGCCACAGCCACCAGCACTGCTGCAGAGAAAAGGAACTGTAGTTGCCTTTTGGGGCTGCACTGGCAGCTGCTCCCAAGTCTGCCCTTGCAAAGTGATTGTGGCATCATGACTACATCAGACCAGATCCAGTGTAAATACAGACATATTTGAAGTGTTTTCAGTAGCAGCACCCTTACATATAGATCCATAATATGGGAGTTCACATAAATTCAGAAATTCATGCCATTTGAGCAAAGGAGCAAGGAAGGCATTGCAACTGAAAAAGTGGCGTAGATGTCAGCTTGTTTCAGATTTAAATGGGTCACAGTCCACTTAAATGTGAAAAAGCTGAAGTTATGATCTCAATTTCATAACTGGAGGCTGGCTGAGGTCGTGCCCATCTATAAGAAGGGGCGCAGGGAGGATCTGGGGAACTACAGGCCTGTCAGTCTGACCTCAGTATCGGGGAAAGTCATGGAGCGGGTGATCTTGAGTGCGATCATGAAGCACTTGCAAGAGAACCGGGTGATCAGGCCCAGTCAACACGGGTTCATGAAAGGCAGGTCTTGCCAGACTAATCTGATCACCTTCTATGACCGAGTGACTAGACTCACGGATAAGGGAAAGGCTGTGGATGTATCTTCCTGGACCTCAGTAAAGACTTTGACACAGTTTCTCACAGCATTCTGCTTCGGAAACTGTCGGCCTCTGGCCTGGACGGGCGCACACTCTCCTGGGTGAAAAATTGGTTGAATGGCCGGGCCCAGAGGGTGGTGGGAAATGGCGTTAAACCCAGCTGGAGGCCAGTGACAAGTGGGGTTCCCCAGCACTCAGTCCTGGGTCCAGTCCTGTTTAATGTCTTTATCAGCGACATGGATGATGGCATTGAGTGCTCTCTTAGCAAGTTTGCAGATGACACTAAGCTGGGTGGAAGTGTGGATCTGCTGGAGGGTCGGGAGGCTCTGCAAAGGGATCTGAACAGGCTGGACTGCTGGGCTGAGACCAACGGCATGAGGTTTAACAAGACCAAATGCCGGGTCCTGCACTTGGGGCACAACAACCCTAAGCAGAGGTACAAACTAGGAGAAACCTGGCTGGAAAGCTGCCAGGAGGAGAAGGACTTGGGAGTGTTGGTTGACTGAACATGAGCCAGCAGTGTGCCCAGGTGGCCAAGAAGGCCAATGGCATCTTGGCCTGTATCAGAAACGGCGTGACCACCAGGTCCAGGGAGGTTATTCTCCCCCTGTACTCGGCACTGGTGAGACCGCACCTCGAGTACTGTGTTCAGTTCTGGGCCCCTCACCACAGGAAGGATGTTGAGGCTCTGGAGCGAGTCCAGAGAAGAGCAACAAAGCTGGTGAAGGGGCTGGAGAACAGGCCTTATGAGGAGCAGCTGAGAGAGCTGGGGTTGTTTAGCCTGGAGAAGAGGAGGCTGAGGGGAGACCTCATTGCTCTCTATAACTACCTGAAGGGAGGTTGTGGAGAGGAGGGTGCTGGCCTCTTCTTCCAAGTGACAGGGGACAGGACGAGAGGGAATGGCCTCAAGCTCCGCCAGGGGAGATTTAGGCTTGAGATAAGGAAAAAATTCTCCACGGAGAGGGTGGTTAGGCATTGGAACAGTCTGCCCAGGGACGTGGTTGAGTCACCTTCCCTGGAGGTGTTTAAGGTGACGGTGGACGAGGTACTTAGGGGCATGATTTAGGGATTGGTGGGAATGGTTGGACTCAACGATCAGGTGGGTCTCTTCCAACCTGGTTATTCTGTGATTCTGTGATTCATGAATACCAAATACCTATGAATTTGCAGTAGCTATTACACAGACAGAAAGAAAATTAATCTTGAAACTTAATCATGAACATCTACCTTCTAGTGTCTAGCTATGTATGTTAGAGTAGAATATGTATATTTAGAGAGTAAGATGCAGGGAATCAAAAGCAAGATGGAGATGAGGGGAGTATGGCCCCTCCCAGCATAGGGGAAGATCAGGTTTGTGAGGGAGCTGAACATATGAGTCTATGGGACCTGATGAGATGCATGCCAGGGTCTTGAGGGAACTGGCTGATGAGGCTGTGAAGCCCTTCTCCATGACATTTGAAACGTCATGGCAATCAGGAGAAGTTCCAAGTGACTGGAAGAAGGGCAGCATTGTGCCCATTTCTAAAACGTGTAGAAAAGATGACCCTGGAAACTACTGGCCTGCCAGCCTCACCTCTGCCTGGGAAGTTTATGGAACAGATCCTCCTAGAAGCTACGCTAAAGCACTTGGAAGACACAGAGGTGATTTGAGACAGCCAGCATGTCTTCACCAAGGACAAGTCTTGCCTGATCAACCTAGTGGCTTTCTATGATGGAGTGACCACAGCAGACACTGGAAACATAATGGCCGTAATATATCTAGACTTTTGTTAAAGCCTTTGACACGGTGTAAAGTCAGACTATGTGTCCCCCACAACATCCTTCTCTCTAAATTGGAGAGATATGGATTTGATGGGTAGACTCTTTGGTGGATAAGGAATTGGTTACATGGTCATATTTACAGAGTAGTGGTCAATGGCTCGATGTCCAGATGGAGATCCCTAACAAGCGGTGTCCCTCAGGGGTCTGTACTGGGACTGGTGCTGTTCAATATTTTCATCAATGATATTGACAGCGAGATTGAGTGCACCCTCAGCAAGTTTGCAGATGACGCCTAGCTGAGTGATGCAGTTGTCACACCAGAAAGATGGGATGTCGTCCAGAGGGACCTGGACTAGCTGGAAACGTGGGACTGTGTAAATCTCATGAGGTTCAACAAGTCCAAGTGCAAGGTCCTACTACACCTGTGTCAGGGCAGTCCACAGTTTCAATACAGCATGGGGGATAACATGATTGAGAGCAGCCCTGTGGAGAAGGACTTGGGGGTGCTAACTGATGAGAAGCTTAACACAAGCCAGCAATGCGTGCCTACAGCCCAGAAGGCCAACCCTATCCTGGGCTGCATCAAAAGAAGTGCGGCCAGCAGGTTGAGAGAGGTGATTCTGTCTCTGTACTCCATGTTGTCATGAGACACCACTTGGAGTACTGTGTCCAGTTCTGGAATCCCCAACATAAGAAGGATATGGAACTGTTGGAACAGGGTCAGATGAGGGCTACAAAGATGATCAGAAGGCTGGAGCACCTCTGCTATGAAGACAGGCTGAGAGAGTTGGGGCTTTTCAGCCTGGAGAAGAGAAGGCTTTGGGGAGGCTTTATAGTGTTCTTCCCGAACCTGAAGGGGGGCTACAAGAAAGCCAGGGAGGGACTTTTTATAAGGGCATGCAGTGATAGGATGAGGGGGGATGGCTTTAAATTGGAACAGGGAAGATTTAGATTAGACATTAGGAAGAAATTCTGCATGACAGTGGTGAGGCACTGGAACAGGTTGTTCAGTGAAGGTGTAGATGCCCCTTTCCTGAAGGTGTTCAAAGCCAGGTTGGATGGGGCCTTAAGCAGCCTGGTCTGGTGGGAGGTGTCCCTGCCCCTGGCACAAGCAGGAGTGGAACTGGACTTTAAGGTCCCTTCCAACCAAAACCATTCTATGATTCTTTGACATGCAAAGGTGCAAACACAACAGTAGTGAGAGCTTACTTTACCTGAGTTGCAGGGCAAGTGACGGGGGCAGCAGCTTTACACCTATTCTTCCTATCTGTGCTGGGAAGACACCAACCAATTCAACTACAGTAACATGTCGGAGGTCTAAACCACACTGTGCTGGCTGAAAGGGTTAAAAAAGATGCATTAGTTATCAGTGGGAGAAGAGGAGTGAGTTTTGAGCATGCAGTGAATGTTCACAAAGAGTTCGATCTTCTTATGGTAGTGAGATGGTTTAAACTCTCATGAGAGCATACTTTGAAAAGTCTAATTTTCACTGTAAAGAACTAGAGCCCCATGACTCCAGGTGAGGTTAAATGACAGATTCTTGACATATCTAAGAAAAACTACACCTGGAGTCCACCTAAGAAAAATATAAACTTTTCTTTGTAATGACATGAAAAGATGCCAGAGTATTTAGCATTGTGCCAGTAATATAACTTGATGATCAAAGCAAGGTATGTGTAGTGGAAGTTGACTGCAAGAAGTTTCCTTGTACGCCAACTTGTTTGACTACTGTCAACCAGTGGGAAAAGTACTACAGCCATTACATTTAGTATTTAAAACTATTTAATTTTGATCAATATATTGAATTTTCTTGCCAAGTTAATCTAATGGGGCAAAAGCAAAACATTTATTTTTTTATACCCCAATGACTATTTATACTGAATGTCATTACAGCTGAGAGAAAAGAAGCAAGATAGAAGCACTCGCCTCTGAGAAAGACGACAGGACTGGCTCCTTTCCCTGAAGACACAAATAGATATCTGAGAGAAATCCCTAGGTCTAGCAAGAACCCAACAAGAGCATAAGAAGGACAATTACCAGTTTTCTTTTTTTTTGGAACAAAATATGCCAATGCTATCTCCAGCACTCTGGATGATTTCTATGCTGAGTCTCCAGTCCTTTGTTTGCTAATGCGCTGGTTATTTCTGAAGCTATTCTATGAGGCTTGTTTGCATGTACTGCAACCACTGAAGTGCTGGATAGTTTGCAGGGGAGATTCAGCTTCTTTAGGAGCTGAGACAGGGAATGATTATTCAGCAGAATATTAATATATTATATTAATTTCAGAGGATGGAAGAGGGCCAGAACTGTCTGGGATTCAGCTACATGGCAGTCAGAAACAGCACAATCCAGAATGGAACTGAATTAGAGACTGGGGACATGTTTCAACTCAAACCCAGGTTAAAAAAGATCAATCCAGAACCACTGCTATTTCAGCCAGATTGTCCAGTGCCTGCAATATAACAGCTGAAGTTTGTGAATTTATATCAACAGTGGAGCATGCCCTCTTGTGTCTTTCTTTAAAGAAAAAAAACAGATCTCCCCACCCCCAAATGTGTTATACCTGCAGCATTCCCAGCTGCATCCTATAGAAGAAGTTGGCTGCAGTAGGAGTTGAAATAATTAGCAGTCTCCGCTTCTC
Organism: Clamator glandarius; assembly: GCA_033459285.1. Classification (NCBI taxonomy): domain Eukaryota; kingdom Metazoa; phylum Chordata; class Aves; order Cuculiformes; family Cuculidae; genus Clamator; species Clamator glandarius. The sequence goes on along the minus strand of JAUNZM010000117.1, from coordinate 302,396 downwards.
ATAAAATTGGTCCAGAAGTGCAGCTGCAGTCCTCACATTTACATTGATATTCATGGCTAGAATTAAGATAAAACAAAAGTTACAGGACATGCTGAAAACAGACCTGTTTCTAAAACCATAAATAGTTAGACAGGAGAAGCACAAGAACGAGAAATAATAATAAAGAAAACAGGGGTGAAATACTGGCCTCATTGAAGCCAACAATGTTATTGTTAGCTGTTCTGGCTTGCAAGATGGATTGACTCCAGAATATGAAATTTTGTAGAGAGCTTTGAGCTAAACAATGCTATCAGTTCTGAAGTACTATCATCATCCTAGGAAAGAGCAGCCAAAAGTGGCAAAGGTTTCAGCTGGAAGTGCAAATTGGCAGAGGAGAGAAATATGCTACGTTTTTTACATCTAGGGCACTAAATGTTATAGCTGTACTCCAACCCACACACCCCCTTCCCAAATTCTCACCGCCATGAGAAGCACTGCTCTGATAGCCCTTCTGGTAGAGTAGGGAAATACTCACTTACGTGCACAGGTTGGCTCCACTCCTGACCACCCCAAATTGTACTGGCACACTCTAGCTGGGCTTCCTTGCAGCTCATAGCCACCAATGCAGGAGAACTCGCATGTTGCACCATAGTTATTTCCATCACCTGAACACTTGATGTAGCCATTATCTGGGGCATTTAATTTTACACAGCGCCTGACTTTAAACAAAAGGCAAAAAAACAATAAAAGCAAGGCATGAATCACCCTGTTACTAAGGCAGCATGGCCAGTGGAATACCAATATAGAAACATTTTTCTGTTTGCTTTCTGTTGAAGTCATGTACGTAAAAACTCCAACCAAACAAAAAACCCAACCTCTTAACTAATATGTAAAATAAAATGATACAGAAGGATAAGTGTATGCATTTGATTGCAGTATCACCATGACAAAAGGTCATGGAGTACAAAAAGAGCTGAAGCAGAAACCTGCAGGTTTCATCTCTGCATATTCAACTCCAGTGAAAGGGCAGCCCTGCTTAACAGATGTGTCACAGCTGAAAAAACTCCTTTGCATGCTTGTTTAAGCAGTTCACAAGTTAAGTACCAGGAGGAGCCAGCAGGAGAGTAGGGGTGTGGAGATGGAGGCAGGACTGATCAAGGAAACTGTCCCCTGGAGGTGTGGAGGCCTGGCCTCCAGTCTTGAGCAAGGCTGTCTTCTCCCTTTCAGAATATAGTTTATATCTATATATACACGTACATACAAACACAGAAATAAAGGCATTTCTCAAACAGCCTACTAAGCTAAATGCAAATCAGTGACTGTTTTATAGGGCAGAACATCATTCTTACCTCTGACTTTAATGAGAAATTTGCAGGTGCCTTTGTTTTCAGCTCTGTCATACACAGTATATTGGATTTTATGGTCGCCTTCTGGAAAATGTGACCCTGGTGGCAGGCCTTTCAAAATAACACTATAGCAGAAGATAAAATAGGGTAGACATCCATAAATTCACCAGCATTTTCCCGCTAACAATGATGTAAAAGCCTGAAGAGTGACATTTGTGGCATGCTAAGATTGTCTGGCTGTGCTGCATGACTGAAGACTCAGAGCAAACAAAGGATGAAGCTGGGCAGTTGCAACCAGAGTATTTAAACTTCTTATTAACAGCCTACCCTGCAGTGGTACAGAAGGTCACACCCTGCTGAGACAACGGAGGCAAAGTGGGCAGGGCAAGTTGGTTTCCTGTAAGACAATCCATAGAGTCACCAAGCATCATGCCATGCCCAAAGGAAACTGAGCTTTCTTTTCCTTATGCAAGGAAAAGCTGAGATTGATCCACCCTCATTTTGTACTGGGAGCAATCCACTGTCAGGGCTGCAACATAACCCAGACCCAGCAGAGTGTAAGCAAGCTTCCAGCCTCTCACAATGTGGATGTGCCCCGTCTGGCTGCTCTGGATAGCTACTGTGACTATACTAATGCATAAAAATGCAACGGAAAGTGAGATTTATTGTCACGGTGGAAGGGTGTGGTGATCCACAGCAGTGTTTTCACCAGGCACTTGTTTCTATCTTGCAAATGTGTTGGGAGAATTCAGACCCGTTAAGCATTTCCACAGTACCAAAACAGGGAGGTTGAGCAGTGCTCCATGCAGGGAGAAATCTTACACACTCATGGGACTGCAAGACCCAGTGCATTTAAGGAAAGTGCTGCACACTCTATAAAACATTACAGTTTAGCAAGATTTAGTAAAAACAGGTTTATGGAAAAGCTTCCACAAATTGGACAGCTGGCCTCTTCAGCACTGGGGAAGTTATTCGTATGACAATCTACAGGGCATGTTCCCCCCTTTTTTTTTATCTGTCAGACATTATTAAAAAGACTCTGGAATTTCTTTATTGTGACGCTTTCCAAGTTTTTATTTTATCTGGTCTAATTTTATTTTAAACTGATAATTACTATATAGTTATCACATTAGACCTTAACAATAATATTGTTTTTAATTGTGTCATGAATTCTTCTTTCTGCTGTTATTTAAACTGTAACAATAAAAAGGCAATGTCACTGTGTCTTTCTAGCTTTTTTGCATTCACATAAAACTGTGAACATCTTAAGGCTTACAACTTTGGTATTTTAAGCTTAACCAGCCCTCTAATATAGAGTTAAAAGATGCAACTTGCATAACAAAAAAAAAGGACTTTTTCTATACTTTTTCCATTAAAATAACCTAGATAGACTGTCATAAATCCTGCATGATAAACATGGGAAAATCAAAGACAGTGGTACCAATACAAGTGCATAATTTGACTGTGAAACCATGGAAGTTGACAAGGAAATTTGAAGGAAGTGTGAGGTTTAAATCCAATGTTTAAAGCTCCCTAAGTTTCAAATGAAAGGCATTATTTTACAAATAACTGCATTGTGACATCAGCAATCAGCAGTACTTTAGGAAGAAGCCTAGAGATGACTGGAGATATTGTTTTGTGACACAATTTGTCCTGTTTCTTTTAAGACAGTCAGAATTGCCTCTGTTGGTACCTCCAATGCACTATTACCTTCTCATTGTCATGTATAAACACTAACTTTCTGTAAGAAAACTTGTTGTATATGAAGACACTCACAAAGAAGCTCTGGAAAATTTCACAGGTACAGTCACAATGCTATTGTCATTTAGTCTATCAGCTCTATGATAATCACAGCTATCTACTACCCCTCTACATGCCAGGTCCTGAATGATTCAAGTTACCCATTTTTAATTTTTCAATTAAACATGCAATTATTTACAGGCCATTGACATGTGACAATGAATCTTGGATGAATTAAGGGGAAAGGGCACTCTGTCGTCCTCATCAGCTAAAATACTAACCAAGGGCCCCAGAAATAAAAACGAGAAAATACAAACATTCATGCACTTGCACCTACTCTGTCAGAATTCCATCAGCAGTATCCCGTCCCTCAGGGGTGTCCCAGAACACTCTGGCTGTCAACTTGTTGGGCTCTGCGGTTTTCTCCTTCACACTTGGGCACTGGATTCTCGGAGGTTCAGTATCTGTTGAAATAGATGTCACAGAAATGGGCACATGTGCATGCGTTACAGCTACACATTTCCTTCACAGCTCTTGCCCTGTTGTCAGCATAATTCAGGACCACCTTCAGCTGGCCTCCTCAATCCTGGGGCCATCCCAGCCAAGGCAGGTGAAGCCTATATTGCTGGTCAACTCCTCCCCTCCAATGTAAAAAACTTAACCAAAAATTGGTTACTGTAAATTTCTTTACTAGTCCCCCAGTTAAAAAGCAATGCCTACAAACTGTCTGCATTTAGCACTGAACTCTAAGGAAGGATATCCAAGATCGTACCCTAGGAACCTTACCCTTCTGTTTATCTGCTTTGCCCCTCTTTGGTCGTCTGTGCAGTTGATACTGTGATAAAGAACATTTGCAAAGCACACTGAACATAAATATCTCTCTGTGTGATAATTTTGCATGTTAATGTTAAATTTTTCGTTATTTTTCCTGCAGCAATAGCAAAAACTGAAACATTACAAGACTGACAGAACAGTCACTTTGCAGGGGATTGCTGCTTTATTTGATTTTTTCCAAATACTTCTTATAATAATGCCTTATAAGTAATATCACACAAAACAAAAATTAGACCAGTTAAGTTTTGAAAGCCTGTTTAACTGCTACCAGAACATCGTGACTATTATTCAGGAGTAAAGGAACCAGGCAGTGATGGAAGACCCTTGATGAGGAACAAAGGTGATTCACTGCTACTTACCTTCAACCACTTCCATTGCCAATTCTGCCAAATACATGGGTGAACCAAGTCCAAACATCATCACAATCATTAATTTTAAAAAAGAAGAAATCTACCTCTAATAGCTTAGTCTCATTTTTCCCCATTTCTTGTGTTACACCCAAAATGAGGTCTAAATCTATGAAGTCATACACCAGCTTTAAAAATGAACACAGAGAAAGGATTTACGTACAAATAGAAAACAATCTCTAAATTGCTGCTTAAATTTAAAGCATGACAAGCCTTGTCTTCTCATTTGCAGTGTAAACACAGAAAGTACAGTCAGGATTTCTTTCAAAAAAAAATAGCAATGAGAAAAGTTTAGGTTTTTACAAAGCATCAAATATACAAAATAATTTCATAGACCTTCATATTCCATAAGCAACACACAATGTTTACTACCAGTTTAACTAGGGCAAGTGGAGCCCTGCTATAGCCCCTTCAAACTTTTAATGCTATTCCAAGAATGTGGGACTTCTGACAACTAGTTTATCTCTATTTCTTCTATAAGCTATTTCGTCCAACCTGAACGCCACAGCTTTGTGAATCACTTCCATAGGAAGAGCTCCTCTCTTAATTTTGCACAGGAGGGAGTGAGGGAGGCACAGACACTTTTTGAGCTCTTTCACTACTTTATCTACTGCAGTACACAAGTGAGCAGGATTTCAAGCATCCACTCTGGCTGTAAGAAGCACCTTGTCCTCTTTCCTAATGTTTCTTATTCACTCTTATTTTTAGAGTACCTACTCATTATGTGTGGAAACCTGCTAACACTGCAGCCAGTGAGAGCTCTGCTGTCCTCTACAGAACTGCTTTGCTCTCAATAACCCCCATCAGAGCCAAATTACAGTAGGAAATAACCCAGTCTCACCAAGGCTGCTTCTGGCTCTGGTTAGTTTACTGTGGCAGCATTGTGGTGGTATGGACAGCATATATATTATATAAACACAATGCTGGAATAAAAAACAGAGCAGCATTTAAGGACCCAGTGTTTTAAGCACTTAATTAATCAGAAGGCTCATTATGTCATTGAGCACAGAGAAGACTGATTGGTATGAACTGGCTCGGACTTCCACATTGTAAAGACAAACAAGATAGTTACTAGGGGACCCAATTCACCAAGTACCCATGGTCCAAGTAGCCTTTTTAGCTGGACTGAAAAATTTCTGGAAAGGCAATTTTCACTGGTCATTTCATATGCTTCTTACTTAGCATTCAACAGGGACTAAATGAACTGCATTAAAGAAACTCTGCTTTGAAAGGGACCAAGAGAAAGCAGCTGTCTCCCAAAGAAGCTCTTCAACTGCCGCGGCCACAAGGATGTGTTAAGCCAAAAACTGCTCAGGTCTTTTTCTTCATGCCCTTGTATAAAGGTACAGCCAATCTACAGTATATTAAGCACCTTGGCCACTGCTTGACAGAAGGAAGACAAGGTCTAAGAAACCAAATACATATAAATGCAAAGAACATAACCAGAGAACATCCAGATAGTTGCACAAGGGAATTTCACAAACCTGAAACAGCGCCCCCCCCAATCTTCCAAAAAGACTCCAAAAAATGCATGAGGTGCCTACCTGCAGGTTAGAAAACTAAACTGGTTCAAAGCCAAACCCCAATGAAGAAACCCACAAGGCTGCTGGACAGGTTTTGTCAGAGGGAAAACTCATCTTCTAAGCAGTGGATTGTCACTCTCTTGCTTAGTAAGTATTCCTGGCCAGAGCTGGCGCCAGGATACACTGCAAGGTGTAACCAGGACACATTACAAGGTGTCTGACCCCATACAGGTGGTCTGACACTTCTACTACAGTGTCACTACTGAAAGACTGATGAAAAGCCAAGCAGGTTTATTCAAGCTGCTTAGCAGGTCTATTCATTAACTGGACAAATCTCACTTGCAAGGTTTACATTAGGAGCAGGGAAATTGAACTTTCATTAAAAATTTGACGCTGTTCAGCCACTGCTTCTCTTACATTCTTGAAAGCAAGCTGTCACCTTCCTTGGTTATTCAGCAGCAGCAACAGGTACTCTGACTCCACATGGGGAAGTGGCATTACAGACATGGCACCAGGAGGTCAGCAGTGGAATACCAAATTTTAATGCAGCCTTTTGAACTTTGTGGAGAAAAATGCAAAGATTTCAAATGGATTTTAGATTTGCTTATTCTGTTTTAAAAACATACATCTGGGACTGGTCGCATTAACAATTTCAACAAAATTAATCAACAAGCTTGTTAGCTGCCTTTCTCTAAATTTGTTCATGTTTTACGTTTATTTACTTGTGAATTTGGGATGATAAGAGGAGAGAAATAGAGGGACAGTACTGAATGCCCACAGCTTGCTCATTCAAGAGTCTGTATAGGATAAGTCTGCTGCTACATAAACATGCTCTTACTACTGATTGCTGATGACATTAAACAATGGCTGGGATTTAATTCAAAACATTAGTCTGTGTCAAAAGCAGACTAGAAATCATAAAAGGGGGGATGAAAAACATTGTCCTGCTCCCCCATGACTTCCTCCCTCTACAAAGCATTGCTCTGTATTTCAAAACATCCATTATCAGGGCCTGTATAATTAATGAGTCAGAGTGCAAAGCTTGTTTCAGACATCCATAGATGGATACTGTTAGTTAACTACCTATCAATACAGTCTTGGGATGGGACAAAAGGATGACTTGGCACAGTGACAGCCATTTACCATAAACTATGTTTTATAATCAACAGGAAAATTAAGCCGTTATAGAAAAGACAGTGACAGTTTTCAATCTTCTAGAGGAAAATACCTATTTCAATCTATGTTACTGGGCACTAACGATATAATGGAAATATAATTCAAGAGAATATCGGCATTTTTAGACAGCAGATAAACAATGCCAGCTATATGCTGATAACTTTAAATCAAAGTTATTTAAGCAACATGAAGAGTGAGACAGGGAACAGACAGGTTGCTTTGTTACTACAGAATACTTATGGTCTGTAAGGGCTTCTGCAAGTGATTGCTACATGTATCTAATTTTCTTGAATTACGAAAATTATCCTTCCTCTCCCCCTCTTTAAAAGAATAACTGTTTCAACAATTATATTAGCCTGATACCTTTTCTACATGGATCTTCTCTGCTGCACTTTGAACCCCACATAGTTTTGTGCAAAAAAAGCTAAGCAGAGCAACTGCAGTACAAAAGCATGGAGGAAAGCCCCTCGTTTTCAAGGAATTATAAATTTAGGTCTGTAGTATTTTTTTTCTGTGCTTGAAGCTAATAATAGCTGTGGTGTTCCAAGGTCACTTCCCTACCTATTCTCAATGATGTGAATTTTATCGACCCATGCCTATGATCATGTGTAACGTCCCTACTGTGGACAGTGCAACTACTCACTTATATGCTAAAGTAAGAAACACACTAGCCTCTTTGCCTTTGTATTTCATTGCTCCTCTCACCTTAATTTTACTTCTCAGCTGAAACTGAGCTGTTCAGCCAGTTCTCTCCTGGCCACTAGTAAGTTTGTAGGCTGCAGTTCACTGATGACTTTTCCTAGTTACTACTATGTGTTCAATTACAAACTGCATTATACTGCTAGGGTCATATCCAGTCAAAAACCTCTCTGTCCCAGCAATCAAGAGATCAAAAGATATGCTTATAAAACAGTTCGCTAACTGCATAACTCGCTATTTGCATATGGGAATGATAAAATCATAGAATGGGTTGTGTTGGAAGAGACTTTAAAGATTATCCAGTTCAAACTCCCCTGCCATGGGCAGGGACACCTTCCACTAGATCAGGTTGCTCAAAGCCTCATCCAGGTACTGTGTACACGCAATGTTCGAAGGAATCTTCTTCACACTTTCTGGTAGTACCAGCATTTAAGTAATAGTATTACTTTTACTGCTTTACTTTGGACTTGCAATCATACGCTATGTAAAATCTGTCCTGTGATTCTGGAATAAAAAAAGAAGTGTTAATGCTAATATAGTGTCTTTTTCTTTTTGCTTAAGATACACTCATTTACTCCTCTGTAATACGCATCCCATCACTGCAAACAGATGAGGCTCTGAAAGTGCCAGAACATACAGAGGACATAATTTTACCATTCCCAAATATAAAAGAGTTTGTTTTTCTTCCTAGAGGAAGAAAACCCACACAACTGAGAAGGACAATGCTTGCTATTGTAAATTAAAACAAGAGACACCACAAACAGTCTAGACTTAAGCAGCAGGCTCATTTCTACATCTGTACAACACCAAGTAGCAGGAAACCTGAACAAAATTCTACAAACTTCAGGCTACAGTGCAGAGACTCCAAAGCCATTTGGTACCCTACACTGAGCCACAGGCATTCTGAGCAAAACCAAGTTATCATACACAGAAAACACCGAGCACAAATAGTCTACCACCCACAAACTTAAATTACTGGTAGCCAATTCAGATGACCAAAAAAAACTTTTCTTTGTGGGTAGCTGCTGAACATTTTATCAGAGACTATCCAGAATCAAGAGCATCAGCTGAGACTTCACTATCTGCTCAAATCTCATTAGTAGAAAGTAAAGTTAAATTTCAATATTTGTTTATCTCTTTTTTGATTTATGTATAGAAAAACAATTACTCTAGCCAAGGTTCCTAGGAGATAACTGACTATGTAATGAAAATGGCTGGCAAAACTAATGTGAACTAGGCTGGAATTTAGTCTAGCTTACTGCAACCACGCTGGTAACTACAATCCATTCATATTCTCTAGATATATTTGGAAACCATGATCCCAAGAAAGAAAAGCAACAGGGGAGGTCAGACAAAGGGTGTAGTTTCAAACCTGTTTTATCATTAAGTCACAGAGAGCAGGACAGACTGGAACGCAGATAACATGCTAGAAGAGCAGCACAGTAATTACAGACTAGCAACAAGTCACCGGGAGATCAGTGAAGACTGTTACAAGCTCTGTAAAGTGGTGACCATTTACATCAGCCTCATCTTTATTAAAGTGATAACACTTGGGCCTGATAGCATGTGAGTAAGGAAGACAGTCACTTGGGACTCAAACACTCCATATCCCTTGTAAAACTATTCTCAGCCTTCTCAAAAGGAACAGTTGCTTTCTTCCCCTCAGAAACTGTATAAAATAACATTCTGGAATTCATTTGGAAGACTTGGGCACCAGCAGGTACCACAAGATGCTGACATTCCAGGATACAGTCTAACTTTCCTACTTACCAACGCAGGACGCTGGCCGTCCACTCCAAATTTTGTTGTCCATGCACGTTACTATACGGTCGCCTTTCAGCTGGTATCCTGGTGAACAATAGTACTCACACCTTGAGCCAAAGTAGGCACCATCTAAACACTTGAAGCCCCCATTGGTTGGCATGGACAGGGTGGGGCAGCGCTTTTCTGGAACAGAAAACAAAGATTTCTGGAAACCTGTTATCCCCCTTTAGAGTAATGTGAATGTAGGGTATTACGCAGAAATAAGGATGCAGCTAGAAAATGACAAGTGTGAGAAAGTCATGTCCCACGTGAGGCTTTTCACACTGTTCTTTTTAGCTGTTTTTCAAATTTAGTTTTACGTACCAAGTGGCCTAATGCAATACTTATATGAGAAAAAGATGACAAATACCTATTCCTCTCTTCTCAGAAATTGTTTTACTGCATGAGCCCTCTTAAGATACCTGATACAAACTGTGTCAGTGTACAGAATCCAAGATGGGCAATACCTTAAAGCAGCTTTACTGCTGTGTCATAAAATTATTCCCATAAATCAAAATCTCATTTATAAAATATTCCTTATCTTTGTCCTCTGCTAACTGTATTTGTACCACTTGTGATACTTATCATGCCATGTACCACTGCAAGATCCTCAGCAACAAGCCAATATACATTTCCAAAGACAATGTCAATGTTTAAAATGCAAATAAAAACCCCCAAAATCACTGTTTCAAAGGCAAGTAAAGTTTATTTTCTGCTGAATCCGAGGCACAAGCCACACACACAGGTTTCATAGCTACTTACGTTTGCACAGCACTTTCCCAGACCAGCGTTTGCTTGACTGACAAATCAGATGCTGAGGGCCATGCAGTTCGTAGCCTTTTTGACAGCGAATATCACATCTTGTCCCCAATACATTCTTGTAATATTGTCCATGAGGTGTCCTGCAGTTTGCATAACCATGTTTCACCTTAATGGGGGAGCACCACGGTGTTTCTAGCACAGAGAACAAAAAAAACCACCCACGGTACTTTGCAAAATGTAAAAGGTCAGACATAAACATAAAATCGCTTTCTTTATTCAAGGTCACAAAGAAGAAATGGGGAAAAAAGTATTTAAAAAGTCACCCATCCTCAAAGAGCAAAAGTAACAGAGCGGCAAGGTGCACTAAGTCTTATACACCAGAAGGTCAGGCCTTCAAAGCCCGGTAGCTCTTTTTTTATTACAAACATTAAAGTTTGTAGCCATTAGACTGGGGAGGTGAATGTCTATGGGTTTTTTGTCTATGGAGTTAGTCTGCCACCATGTGGACAGTTTGATGACGATCGGACCTTCTTTCCAAATACACCTAACTTCTCTTCCATAACTAAAGTTTGCATTAGGAACATATTTAGTCTAGCCATAGTTGTCGTCTTTACAACATTTACCTCTCTTACTGCTCATTTAAAAAAACCCAAATCTTCTATAATACTTTGTGCTGTAAAGGAAATTGCCTTGGCTGAACTCTGTGACAGTTCAAGCTCCCCCACAGTTATAAAGGACGTGACTTAGACAAATCATATTGCCAATATGTGAAGCCTGTCTGAACACATTCTCCACGTGTCAGGACAACCATTCAAGGGTTTAAGTACAGCTCCAGGTTAGTTTCCAAGTTAGCACCCAGGATTAAGCCTGAACTGGAAGTTGTGAAGTATGCAAGAGTAACAGTTCCCTTGTTGTTCTCAGCAGTTCTGCAGTGCCACACTGGAACATTCAACAGGTCTAGATTTCAGGTGTTGTACTCTTCACCTCACAAGATGGGTAGAGGACTACCTTTCCCTTATATTATGGAAATGTAGTTTGAAGTATGGGAATGACCTTCTACTTGCTGGTGGATGCAATGACATGGATGGATCTGTCAAGTCAGAAAAAACCTGGAATTTGGCTGAGACTTCATGGCTAATGCACCTACTGCACTCATGGGAAAAAGGGAAACACATGCACATAAAACTGAACCTTTAATAATTCATCAGGAATACACTCTAAAATATTCAGGGTATGGGTATCACCTTCCTGTGAGGATTTACCACCATACTGTGATACTGATTGGTGCAGTATCGAATAAAGACTTCCCTTTCCCAGCTTCAAAATCTTTGCTTAGCTTTCACAAAAGGCTGCATCAAGAAAACTATAACTTTTTCTGCATCCTACAGCTTCTCAGTGGGAATTTCCTACACAAGGAGTAAGTCCGACCCTTCCCAGCTCCAAGATTTGAAAAGGACGTTTTGAGAGGGATGGTGGGATTGCAAGGCAAAAAGACGACAGGTCCTGAAATCCTGTGTGACAATGTGTGGCATGCAAAAGGTACAGGACAAAACTTTTAAAGTCTGCAAGTAAGATGGTAAAAAACCCCAAACAAAACACAAGGAGCATTAGCCTTCATCCTTACAAAGTCAAAGGGCACATTAAAAAAATCTATTATTTCTATAATAAAAAATAATTTCTTTGGCAGACTTCTACTTCTAACTTCTAGGTCTTAACATTCACAGTTACTAAGTATATTTTTCTACATGACTGGATCAGCTTCACACATAGATAAACAAAAATCAATATAGCCTGTTATATTCCTAATTCAGAGGATATTTATATTCAGTTTAGTAGGCATGGTGGTGTTAGGCTGATGGTTGGACTTGATGATCTTAAGAGGTCTTTTCCAATCTCAATTATTGTATGATTCTGTGTCTCTAGAACATATGTACACTTTCCCAATGGAAATTGCACTTAGCATCCGCATTTTGCTATGCTGGTCTTGAATTAACATAAATAGGATATGAGAACTAAAGTCAGAGATTAATTGTTCAGTTTTTGACTAGATCAAGAGCAGATTACTCTAGACTAGCCTGTTTCTGAAATATTGTACTGTGACATGATTACTTTTGTCTTTTACCATTACAGGTGAAAGCCCTTTACAAAGATGTGTAAGTGCCATTATTCCCTGTGTAACCAAATACGTAGTAACTGAGGCACAGGAAAAAACCAGACCAGTCTAACAGTAGTCGGCAAGTTAGGGGCAGAGTGCAGTTCAGCTTTTGAGCTCAGCCATATAACTATCACATCTCCATTTTCTAACGTAGAATCATAGAATAGTTAGGGTTGGAAGGGACCTTAAAGATCACCTAGTTCCAACCCCCCTGCCATGGGCAGGGACATCCCACTAGACCAGGCTGCCCAAGGCCCCATCCAACCTGGCCTTGAACACCTCCAGGGATGGGGCAGCCACAGCTTCCCTGGGCAACCTGTGCCAGTGCCTCACCACTCTCATGGTGAAGAAATTCTTCCTTATATGAAGCCTAAATCTGCCTCTCTCCAATTTATACCCGTTCCCCCTTGTCCTATCACCACAAGCCTTTATGAATAGTTCCTCTCCAGCTTTTCTTGTAGGCCCCTTTCAGGTACTGGAAGGTCACTCTAAGACCTCCTCAGAGCCTTCTCTTCTCCAGGCTGAACAAGCGCAACTCTCTCAGCCTGTCTCCATAGCAAAAGTGCTCCAGCCCTTTGATCATCTTTGTAGCCCTCCTCTGGACCCATTCCAACAGTTCCATATCCTTCCTATGTTGAGGACTCTAGAACTGGACACAGTACATCTATGGTTCTGCTTTTCAAAACTACTGAATGTCAAATCCACGTTCCACTGTTTACCAAAGCAGTTTGGTGAAGAGTGGTTTTGTTGTTGGGGTTTTTAAAAATTATTTTTATTTTTAGAACTATTTCTGTCCTTAACCCTGATTTCTATCTGATAGCTGCCAAAAAAAAAATCAGTCACCTCCACCTCTCCCTCCATCAACTGACTTGGGCCACTTTGTTGAAGGGCTATATCACAGTGGCTCATATTTTTCATTCTTGCTGTTAACCACATTAAAACTGGGAGAGCAGATGAGAAGTATGAGCTACTAGGAACAGAAGTCAATTGGCTACTACTGAAGTAATGAGTGATGACATCACCTATCTCTGCAGCCTCCTTTGGTGCCTACCCCACTGCCAGTGGTGCAGTCTCAACCATCACCTCTGACCACTCTCTGGTGTGGAATCTTGTTGGATTCCCAGAGGCAGCCCATTGCACTCACCTCCTGGAGAAATACTCCTGAGCTAATAACAGCTTTTCCATCCTCTTACCTTCACTGGTCTTACGCCCAAATTTCCAGCTTTTCTGTCACACTTATTCTTCTCATGCTCTGAGATTCTAAATTTCACTTTATTATTTTGATTTTGTCCCAGCCAGCTAGGAAATCCTTGAGCAAATCAGTTCAAGATATTTATGCCTCAGGTTTTCCACATACATAAAGTGCAAATGCACATAGCTGATTTCCTTTTAAAGGCGTGTTAAGACAAATACATTTTGCAACATGATCAAGAAACTAATAGTTAAAAAAGAAGGCAGAGCAGCTGTTTAAAATACTGCGAATTGCATGAGTTTTTCTGCAAATTTTTGAGGCTTAACAAACATGCTTGCATTGAATAAACAGCTGCACTCACATTTTTTTAAGAAAGTGGCTAACAGCTAACAAATGCACAAACAGAATACTGAAAAAGAAAAAGCCCTTCCTGTAGTGTCATTGCAGCTGTGGTGGTCTATGGAGAGAAACAAAGCAAGGGCCCTAGAGAGGGTTAACATGTCTTTTACTGGACCAAATGATACTGTGAGAAAGAAAAACAAAACCAGACAAGGTTTGGATGCAGACAACTTGAAGAGCTTAGGAGGAACATCCATTTAATCTAAAACGTTATTAAGCTTACTCCAGAGGTGAATGTGATTAGAAGAAAGTGGGTGAGTGAGGTACGGTCTCTAAGGGGGAAAATATCTGGGTTTAGACCAATTGATATCACTGAAAAAAACCCAGCTAACTTGAGAAACTTATGTGCTTGAAATCACATCAAATGATTCACAGTTTTAGATCAAAGATTGGCTGTTATTAAGAGAAGACACATTTGTTTTTAAAGATTTAAGCAGCTACACGGAGTATTTATGGAATATTAAGGATGGATGGGGCTTCAAGAAGTTACACAAGCTGTTCCCTGCCTTAAGACAAGATCAGCTGTATTCCTGAAAGCTTTGGAAGTAAGAAAAGCTACAGGTTTCCCAGGGCCCTTTCTGGAACTTCATCATCAGTACCTAGCTCTGTTTAGCTAACTGAACTTTGAGCTGTTAGGTATTAGGACCTATGTAGAGCTTTTTTGTGTAACAGAAAGTTTGCATCATTCCTCAACAAGACAATGGCCTACATCATCACTTAGTAGTGAAACATTTCCAAGACCTAATTGTATGTTTGAAACCACTGGAAGACAGGTAGCAAGCAGAAATAGCTGAAGCCACAACATTGCCTCTATAGCTAGGGCTAACATTTGATCATTATAGTATTTGAGAAAATAAATTAGCAATGAGGATCACCAGAGCAGTCAGACTAGAGCTGTGATAGACACAGTAACTGCTGTATTTGGGAAGACTCTCCTTAAATATGAGCCAAGACAGCCATGCCAAGTGGCAGGAAGAAAAGCATTTTCTAGAGCATTGTTTCCCCAGACCCCTCAGTCCTCTTTAAATACCAGCCTCAGTTGAGCATTGCCTTCAGAAGCAGCATGCAAAATGACTGGCTGTACTGTTGTTTGCTGGTACACCAGCCAACAGAGCTGAGGATTCACCAGGGAGGAAGGGAAAAACTCTTTAAAAATGCTGTGGGCACAGAAAGTCTCAGCAAGGTTTCTTTTGAAAGCTGAGCAAGTTGAAATACATCCAGATGAAAACAAAAGGGTTTCATAGGTCAGTTCCCCCCCTCCTGGCCAATGAACTGCAATGTTTTGTTTGCAGATGCCAAAGAGGATGAGTTTGTGTGCTCACTTGTACTGTTTAGTGTGTGTGCATGCAAAGAAAAAGCAACACTGCTTACATATCTTAACTTCAGTTAAGAAAGTTCATTTAGTTATTAGTTACTGAGAAGTTTTATTTGCTGAGCAAATATTTATTTGCTGGGCCATACCAAAAACGTTGGACTCCATATATAAGGAAAATCCCTGAACATAGCTACTCAGCCCATTTTTCCTTGCTTTGTTTCTCTCTACCCTCTTCACCCCAGCACAAACTCAAATAAGTATGCTAATGAAGAGTGGTCCTTTTCTACTCCAGCACTTCACACTTAAAATCACATTGTTTGATCTTCAATACTTGGCAGTAGTGCTTCCAAACTCAGGGCAGTTTTTAGCATCTGCATGAATGCGTCATTATGTTTCTCTTACCCTGGTGACATTTTGGCTGACATGACTATAATCCATTTTGGATCACCATATAAAAGGAATTTATACAGAATCCGTATTTTAACTACTTGCCTGCCCTGGCATGAATTGGCATTGATTTATCTTCATGATCTCTGGAATTCTTTTTCTGTGTGTCTGTAGAGGGTCACATGTCAAAAGACAAAGGAAAATGTGTTTACCTAGATAAAGCTTTAGAGAAATATTTCTGCATGTGTTTGAAAGCAAAATTTTACACTGACATATTTTAATAGGAGGAATATATGACTTTATGAGAACAGCAACACAGCAACAGCATCTGTACCTTCCTCTTTATTGTTCATAAATGCCTGAATTCCTTTATGACTTACCTGTTATAAGGCCCATTCCTTTGCAGAAAATCAATAATGTACAAAACAGACACCAATGCCCAGTATTTTCAAGTAAGCAAAGTGATTACATTACAATTCTAGTGTGGCCACAGATTAGTTTAGTAAAAAGAAACACAGTTACCTTTCAAAGTGAGCAATTAAATGCCAGGTTTCTTTACAGTTTCAGCATCTGAGAGATTTTGGCAGAGGACAGAGGTATCGAGAAAGAAGCAGACTTTTTATGAAAATGGTCATAGTAAATGGAAGATTTACTGGCAGTGGTAAACCACTTCTCTATCTTGCTGAATGGCAAAATCTTCTAGAATAGGGAAGAAAACCTGAATTTGCTTTATAACACACTAGTCCTTTCACTCATTCATACAGCTACATAATTTGGTTTTGGAATGTACGCATTTATTCGTTAAACACACTTTACTTGGCATTTCAGGTGCCACATTAACCTGAAATGCAAACAATTTTATAGCGGGGAAAAAAAAAGTCATGAAAATCAAGTTCTCTTGCATGTACTTCTATACATTACCATCAGTAGGCCCAGGTTTTGAGTTAGTTTTTGATGGTTTTGTTAGGATGTATGAAGAAGAAAGAGAAGCTCTTCTTGGATTTTCATGATTTAACAGCCTGATCTTCCAAGAGCAAAGGCACTGCAGAAGTTACTTACTCAGGTGCATAAAAGAGTAGCGATCAGTACTTAGTCTAATTTCCATCATTAAAAAAAGTAGAAACTAAATCTTGATCTAAAAATCCATGAGAAAAACCATGGAGTTGGATCACCAAAATTTTATAATCCATGTAAAGGAAAAGAACAAAGCTTTCTCTCAGCCGTCAGCTTATCCTCTTTAGCACAGAAGCAAAGCATTCACCTTTATATCTAGTGCGTGCATACACATCTTCGTCATCTTCAAGGGGTGAATATCCTGATCCTACAACACAAAATAGAGAAAAAAATGCAGCAAGAAAGCAAATATAAATTAAAAATAAAAGAAAGTTTTGCCAAAACGCATGCAAGATTAGGATGCAATAATCTATGCAATGCCATCAGCACGGGCTTCTCTGAAGCTCAGATTCATAGCAGACCCAGTTTATAGTGAATCTGGAGGGGTAAAATTGATTTCGTAATCAAGTGAAATAGTAAGCCTCTCTCACTGCTCCTAGAGCAGTGTTGTGCAATGTCATGTTGCACATGTCAAGTCACAGCTCCTCTGTTATGGAAATTCCACCTACCATGCAGCTGATCCACTGATCAGAGTGAACAGAGGAGGTAGAAGTGAAGGGGCACATTAAATGCTTCACTATAAACTGGTTCCATAGTGTCAGTGGCTGTAAATGGCCATCAGGCCAAACAGCAGAAGTAAAATGTGCATAACTCAAGAACAACCTTCTATCACAACCTGCATGATCTTCAGACCACTAATAAAACACTGAGGTACATTACCTGAAAACATAAGTTACGCTCAAATAAAAAAAACACAGATTGGTATCAAGCAGTCTTCTGGGGTTGTACAAAATAAAGAGATAGTACAGTTCTGTAATTTGGAAAACCTATGCAACAGTTACAAGCCTAAAATAATATTATATTGCATTATAAAAAAAACCCAAACAAACAGAAACCACTTGGAGCATCATTATTAGAGTAATTCATCAGTAAAACACGGCAGTCAGCAAAAATATACTTAAGTGACATTTGCTTAAAATCAGCAGCGTCGGAGTGTGAAGCTCAGTCTAAATGCTAGATAAGTCTTCTCCAAGAAGGGCTCATACAAATTTCCCCTCTGAGAAATCTTTCTAAACACCTTGCATGCAATAGGCAGGTATAGCAAGGCAGCTCAGCACCATGCTATGGGAGCTTCTCACATGTGGTATCTCAAATTACAGTTACGAGGATATTTCATCACCATTTTCTGAGGTCCAAGACCACAGTCTGTACAAGCTGCTGCTTAAAGTGAAGCTGAATTAAAGGGACCTCAATAAGCTACTAATTTCATGTGAAAGCACACAGTTTGCTGCAGAAATCAAACCCAACAGGCATTAGAGGCTAGAATGATTTAGCACAAGGATAGAAAAGCTACCAAAACAATGTTTTGCTTCCAAAAATTACTGAATCCATAGATTCCACTTATTATAAAGAAAATAACCAAAACTACCCCAGAAATCAGTGAAACTTCACTTCTTTCATTACCAGCCTTATAAATAGTCCGGAGAGAAATTCAGGCTATGTATCTGCAGCTGCTCCATGGTGGTAGCTTTAGTGCATTGAGTTCATCTATAGAAGGGCAGTGCCCTGAGCTGTAGCACTGCTTTTAAGGGTTTGAACCACCTGTAGATACGACTTTCTGCATTTCCCACGACCCTTCTTGCCATGTTACTTGTGTGTTGGGCACTAGTGCCCCGGACCGGCAACCAGACTGCAGCGCTCAGCAGCTCCTCCTGGGAACTGGCAGCTGTGTGCACTCCACATCAGATCAAAATCTTGCACCAATATTGTAGCTGTACAAACCACTTAGGCTCCTGCATGTCAAAAATCAAGAAAGTTTTGTTCACATTTACTATAAAAGAAGCAAAACCCCACAGTTCACCTTGGGCCCAATTCAAAGCTTGCTGTTATCGCTACGACTCCTTCCACCAGTTTTCAGAAGGCTTCAGGCTGGGGCCTGATGAAGTTTCCTATCATTTCTCTGTATTTTTTATATGTACTGTTGCGGTTGGATTTTTGATGCCTAAACACTTACATCTGAGAAACTTCTCAGCATAAAACCATTAAACTGTACTGCACTTCCAATCTGACTGTGTAACATAAAGAGCAAGCTGTGTTCCCCGCGGGCTTTGAGAAGACCTTGGTATGTAAATGAACGCTTCTCTAAGCATCAATTATTCTATCAGAAACTGTGATCCCTTTAGGCAATTACTCAGTTTGAAGGTTATAATACTGTTATCTCAGTGTTATCACTCTTAATTGTCCAAATTTTAGTGTGCAGTGACTTCAGCATTTAAAATCAGATGTTAGAGCTGTGTGAGCTCTTACATATTTACCTTGCTTCAGATGGGAAATAATTAAATTCTTTTGAAAGTCTTCTAACAGAAATAGGCCTTAAAGAGTTATTCAATACCCTCATCCTGAAACAAGGCCCTGCTGAAGGAGTTTGGCATCTCCCATTTCCAGCTCATTTTCTAGCTCAAAATGAGAAGGGAGTCAGGTTTCTTTCCTAAAAAGCAATGTTTTGTTACTAACCACAGCAGGCCTGGCCTGGCGAACCATGGGAGAGGTCATCCTCATGCTACCCCAGGAGGGTCTCGCCCCCCACTTTTCCACAGTCTGGTTTGGGTATTGCCCTCATGCCTGGGGCCATGACATGGGGAACAGACATTATCTAAAGGGCTGTCCCTGAAGTGCTGGGCTGGCTCCAGGAGGACTTATTGACAGCACTGCTTTTCTGCCCTAGGCAGAGGAGCACCATCTCACCCTGAGGTGCTGGATCTTCTCCTGCCTCCACATGCTTTTCTTCACACATGTCTAGACCTGGTGCTCTCCACTAACTCTCTCTATACTCACCCACTCGCATTGGTCTGACAGACCTGTCCTTACTATACCAGGCACGCAGAGCCATGTTAGGCAGCAGCCTGCCAGCAAAGCTCTCCTGCTTCACAGAAGGCTGCTGTCCCAGTGACCATGAAACGTGACCCTGAGCCTCATTCCCCACTGATGCCACTCCATGAACAACCCCAAGCAAATCACCATGTCATCTCAATTTTCTCAGCCACAAAACAAAGTATTTCTGCTTCACATATGTTCAAAATTAGCTGCCAAGCCATACAAGGACAAAGCATTGTTCTGTATTTAAAGTGCTAGAATTATTATAGTACAAACCCCAGGTATTTGAGGAAGAATGACAAGAACAAGCTGCTTTACAGACGTCCCACATCATGGTTCGGGGCATAGCAGCTTCCCGTAAAAACCAGCTATGGACTTTTATCTCACAGACAACGTGCAAAATGCATGAAATAACACTTTCATTTTAAAAATAATCTGTTACGAGGTTAATCTATGGACTTAGATGATTCTTTTTACGTGAGGAAAAAGATGTCTTCACTACATTTTTACAACTGGGGGATGCATAGAAGAGCTTTCTTTTCACATATGTTTTGTTAGGGCACAGAGTTTTAATTAAACTACATGCAACCTTGTAGAAAACAAGCAGCAGTGTCCATCATCACAAACCAAACAGTCTGTGCTGAATGAATAAACCCAGGGATATGACTTCCAGATAGGGTAGGAGGAGCTATAACAATAACGCAGCACATCTTCTGATGAAGTAAAAATCCTCACAGAAGAATAATCCATTATGAAGAGTAATTAATTTACTTCTAGTGTTCAAACTGTCAAGCCAATGGGACACTTAGCCACATAACAGTTACCCATTTGCACAAACCAAAATTAGACTACTTCAGGATCAGTTAGGCCTGTGTTTTGTGTTTGCCAAATCCACTTCAAGTGTAACCAAACTAGCCTTGAAGCCAATTCTCATTCAGCAAAACACTATAGTTTATCTCCTGAAGTGGTCTCACCAGACTTGGTGAGATCACTTGTTTAACCTTAAACCCACTCAAAGTTGGTTACAAATTCACCATCAAGTACTCTGATTAAGTTCTTTGCTGCTTTAGTACCACAATCTACAGCCAGCGGAGGCTGCTATTCTCAGTTTCTCACAACGGCTCCATTTCCATACTTACAGCCCAGTGTTGGCTTTCCTGGCTAGTGACCTTGGTCAGCAGAAAATGAAAGGGAAGGAAGCAGAGCATATAGCTACATTCATGAATGAGCACAGGTTACAATGACATATTCACATTTGCACACAAAACAAGACAGATAAACTGAATACACACAGCCAAACAGGTGCTGAGCAGGATACTTCTATATTTCTAGGATCTGATTGTCCTCCCTTTTACCTGTTTGTTAAGAAGTCTGCAAGAGCTTTGAGAGGAGAGTACGTCAATTGCTACGCAAGAGCAACAATCAATTTGTTGGTGCTTGCTGAGCTGAGCAAGAGGAGGAAGACAAATGCTGTCAGATTGCAAACGAAGTTTTAAGTTTAAGACTTCTGAAGTCCCTCAATTTTGCTCAAAACCTGACTTTAAGTACATTATTCCTTTGTGCACCACAGATCCCTGAGCAGATAGAAAGACAGTATTCCAGAAAACAAAATCCTAAACCACCACTCTTGTCAGGCATACCAATTCATGCCACGGCAGGCAAAATCTCTGATAGGTAGGTAACCTTCACAATAAAACCTTTCAGATATTACATAGTATTAACCTTTAACTGGGAAACAATCTTTCCATTTTGCCTCTCTGCTTCACTTAGCCACTTAGGGCTATTTTCCCCTAGTTTAGTACTGGACTGAAGATTTTCATATCTACTCTACTGAAAGTCCTGCAGAATATACTAATTAGATATTTTAGGTGATGCTATTTTGTCAATTTACACCACAGAGTTTCTTAAGCCTTTTCTTCACCCCCTTTCTCAAACTCTTTTGCTCAGAGGTTAAAAGGATTATGTAAATTACCAGACGAAAAAAATCATCAACGAAAGTCAACATTCCAGTTTCCGCTCTACTGAGGCTTGATGTCTTAAATGTAGCACCAATTTGGCCGACAGTCAGCTGAATACAATCCAGCAGCGTGCCCAGGTGGCCAACAAGGCCAACAGCGTCCTGGCTTGTATCAGATACCAGTCAGTAGGAGTAAGGGAATCACTGTCCCCTATACTTGACACTGGTGAGGCCCGTTGCTCTGTTCTCCCAAGTAACAAGTGACAGGACTAGAGGGAATAGCCTGAAGTCGCACCAAAGGAGGTTTACACTGGATATTATGAAAAAATTCTTCACTGAAACGGTTGTCAAGCACTAGAAGAGGCCACTCAGGGAAAAGGTTTAGTCACCATCCCTGAAGGTATTTTAAATACATGTAAGGGCAGTGCTTAGGGTCATAGTTTAGTGGAGGAATTCACAATGCTAGGTTAATGATGGCACTTTATGATCTTAAAGGTTTCTTCCAATCTAAACTTCACGATACTATGAATTTTCTTAAATAAGTATTGCACAAAATATCACTGCATTTCCAATTTGATTGGACATTGTTAGCAAATGCAGAACAGAAAAAAACAACCTTAAAAGTGCTGTGATAATTTCCAATTGCAGTTGCATGGCTGATTTCATAGAATAGCTAAAAGGAAAACAAAATGGAAAAAAACCTGCCAAACTACAAAACAGTTGTTATGACACTATGTTCTGCACACAGGGAAACATGAGTTAAGTGAGCTTAGGTGGAATCTTCTCTCATCTGCAGGCACTGGCTATTCTTGATACTGGGAGGAAAGAAAAGGCTCATGCAATACACAAACTATCCTTCAAACAGAGGACAGCGCTTGCGAACTCCTTTCATATTCAAACAACTGATTAGTTTAAGCATGTGTAAGAAAGGGATGATCAGTTTCTACCAATAAGTCTGTAACACCTAGATTTCGATCCTCCAAAGTTTTACCTCAGAGTTTTAGATTCCACAGTACCTCAAGCTATATCAAACATATTAATTTAAAAACTTAGTTTCATGTACAGTAGACTGTAGAGCTTCTTGAGTACAGCAGGACTAGATCACACTAAGACCTTAGAAGTCTGGAAGATGTACAAGATGATTAGAAATTTCCCTGCCTGTATTTACAGAAATGCACAGGTTCATAGCACAGATCTGAGCTTCCATGAACACTCACAAGTTCTGCACCACCACTGCACTTCTACTTTTTGCAGGTGTAAAGTCTTTCATGCACAGAAAGTAATCCCAGAAAGAAGATCCCCTCAGGGTTTTACACAGATTAATTCACTTTGTCTCAGTATTAAGATGCAAACACCATGTTTAAAAGCACAGGTTTTAACTTGCTTCAAGAGAGATGCTTTATACAAGATTCCACCAAAGAACAGCTCTTTCAAAGTCGTCATAATCCAAGTACAACTGAAATGCAGAACAGAAAGCTTCAGAATTATCAAGTTCAAAAGAGGTCAGTGATATCTGAAGTTTGCATGCCAACAGTAGCTTACGCTTTGTGAAATAAAACTGTCCAATTACACTGAAATCACAAATCTGATTATGAAAATGCAGCTATGGGTTCTTCTCCCAAACGATAACCTCTTCCCTACTCCCTTGCCCTCTGTAACCCAAGATGAAGCAACAAAGAAATTCTGCAACTGACATCAAGCCATGAAGGTGTTTCAGAACAGATTAATTACACATGTTGCAAAAATATTGCTTTACATACAAGTCAGCCAACAAAATAAAACTCATTTCATGTGCTGGCAAACACTATATGGCAAAACCCCCGCTACTCCTGGCATAAGGTGTCTCATTCATTTCAATCAAGTCACACATCCTGAAGTAAGCAGCCATTTCCATGCCATTTACTCTCACAAAACTGAGTGGAAGGATGGAAACTGCATTGACACAGAATTTATTCCAGAAAAGCTCTGAAAGGACAATTCAACTCTGTGTCCATTTATGTACACGTGTAGATATCTAAGATACAGCAAATCCAAAGCAAAACACTTTCCACTACTGATTTTGCTTTATTTTTCCCTCTCCACGCTAGCAATAAAAGTGGAAGTTATTCAAGTGGCTCTAAATCAATCCAGGCAGAAGTCCTGTAACACTGCAGCAGTGAAGAGAAAACTGTCTGACTTACTGAGAGGCTACAAACACCTTTGCCAACACATGGATATGGTCCAGAAACATTAGTGCAGTTGTACGCTGCTCCCAGATAACTTGCTCCACTGCAAGTAAATCTGCTTTTGCTATAATTGTGTGTAATGATGAGCAGTGTATTCAAACACTACATGCCCTATACACACATATAATGACCAAAGGCCTTAGCTAATTATTTTTTAAATACTAGTCACTTGAAGTTGTAAAAAAATAATGTCTTTCATGAAAATTGCGTCCTTACAGTCAATGTATAAAAAATGAGACATTTTCAGAATTTTAATTCTGGTTTGTTCTGGATTGCTCTTGTGGTATGACATTTTGAGTGATTAAATAGGAAGTGAGGATTTCGTCAAATTTTGCTTAAAATGTAATTTGAGTTGTAAAATAGCTATACATACTTATAGTTGGTTTTGAACAGAAAATTAATTTAAAGAAAATCTAGACAAAAAGATACAGATGAAAGGACTCTACTATTGAAATGAAATGCTGATTTCTGTGGGAAAAAAAAATCACCCCAACATGCTAATGAAGATCTGCTTGGGAACTGACAAAGGTACATCTTCAAGAGAAGCAGCAGTTATCTCCTGTGTTGTTCTTTATTTCCAACACAGGCCACATTCCTTTAACTGCTGAACAGTACAACCCACAAGGTACTACAATTATTCACCAAGTAGATGGGCTATGGAGGTCAAAGCTGAAGCTTGGCTCAAAGTGCAAAATCTATTACGTACGTGAACAATGTTCTCATGAAATGCTAAGTTTCAGCACGACCAGTGAGGCTTTTGTTTTTTCTTTGGACTCATTGTCAAATTGAAAACCTAAACAACTGGGTGCAGAAAAAGAGGAAGATGCTAACCTTCATGATTTTTTTAAGCTGGCAAGAGATGACCCAAGAGCATTTGCCCTCCCTTTTAAAGGACTCCACCTGATAAAAATCCTTCAGTAAACTGAAATTCAGCAAACTAAATAAAAAAAGAGAATGAAAACTACAAGAAGACAGGTAAAAGAAAGAAGTCATTGAATATTTGGAATGGCAGCTATAGTTAAACCAGCAGGAGACCATAAGGGAGGAGGTTGGAGAAGAAAAGTTTCCTTTGTTTAGGCTATGAAAAACTCGAAGTTCAATATATGCTTAAGGAACTCTTCAATAAACAATGCTAAAAAATACCCTGATGGTAGCATGTCTTTTTATGATCAGAACAATTACAGCACTATACTGTTACCAAAGAAAGGATGAAAAATGTCATGAACACTACAATGTAAATAAATTCAGCTGAAAAAAAATGTGCATTCTTTAATCAATAAAGATTACCTCTTTTAAGGAGGGTAAATGCACTGCATTATGTCTGCATAAAACAGAGCTACCATAGCTGCTTACTGCATAATAATTTAATTGCTATTCTGAGCACATATGTGGTCTAAGTCAGAGGTTAAGTGTATCAGGAAAGCAAAGCCTTCATTATATGCAGCTATGGGGTTGCGCAAGGAAAATATAGACAGCTCTTGATACAGAAGAATTTGCACTCTATGCCTGAGAAATTACAAGAGACTCTGCAAAGGCTGTCCACGCATTGCCAGTGGTCTGGGCATTTGTTAGCCTATTGGTTTCTTTGCTGTTCTTATACAGTATCATATACCAGTAACACTTGTCTGTGTCCCAGCCTGGCAGATACCAGCTCATCTCAGTTACTCACAGCTTTCTCACTGCTAAAGTGGACTAATAGCCTTATCCACCTACCAAACAATTAAGGAAATGCCCCATACTTTATAAATTTGAAGCATATCTCCAACAGCCCTCTGTTTTCCAGACTAACTTCTCACAGCACTCCTACTGCTGACAAATGTTTGGCCCTTTTCTCCACAGTGGTTTAGCAGCCTGAGCTGATCATTTCCCACCTGCATCCTGCTACCAACCCCTCCTCTGCCAGGACTTAGAAGACTGCTTGACTCCCTAGATATATGTGTTACCAGCACCCAGAGTGCCCTATTTCCAAAGCCACTTTGCTGATGGGCTTTACTTATGCGTCCTAAAAATCAAACTGATGTGTGAATTTGGAGTCATAAGGTTATGACAGGCTGGCAGGGACCCTGAGAACTTTCACCTCACTGAAAGAAAGCAACCCAGGTCATCAGCATCATTCAGCTGTGTATACTTGGTCTCATGAGTTTCCTAGGAGGTGGAATGTCTGAAGCCCTCCAGGAAACTGTATAAGCTGCATACCAGTGCATTCAACGGCCACCCTCACGCAACGGCCACACTGACTAGTCTGGCTCCAGGATACCTGAAAGGGTGAAAGAATACTTCAGGCACTGGGATGAAACCCTGTTCAGAAGAACACACTTGGATGCCACAGTGGTTTCCATTCCTGATGGAAGGACACACCTTCATCAGGACAGCAGATGCTGAAGACCAGCACCGAACTGTGGCAAAATCTCTTTTTGCACAAAGGGATCTCACAGGCCATTGCTACCTTCTATGCTAAGCAGAAGCAATTGGGGATATTTTTTTTTTACTTTTCTCATGACATTTATAACACTGAATTTATAACAGACCAAGCCTCAATAACTCAGAAAGCCCTACACAAAGAAGATGCTTCAGCAGCTGCTTCAGTGGGGAAAGGAGGGGAAGACAGTGTAAGTTCAGCACAGGTGCACCATGAGATGCACTATAAAAGCAAATTAGGACTCTGAAGCACCAAAAAAAAAAAAGACAGAAAAAATGCTACCACATATAGATAAGATTATCATCTTAAGATCCAGAAAAATAATTCCTGTGAATATACTTGAAAATGCTTCTGTTCCCCTTTTATTAAGATAACACAAGATCTTAAATGTAGGCCTCCAATTTAGGAACAGATTGAAAAGGCAGAAAAATAGGAGGCTACCTACAGAATGTCAATAAGGGATTGAAAATAAGTATTACTACTGGTAACTAAATAGAGGTAGCACTACTAATAATTGATTAATTAATTAAAGAACATTTAAGCTGAAAGTCTCCTTAATGACAAGTTCGGGTGGACTTTGGGATAACTTTCCAAAGGAAGAGACTGAAAACTAATCTTGGTCTATTCTGAATCGGTGACAGATGAAATAAATTTTGTTGGGTTTTTTCTTAAGTGCTGACAGTGGAAACTGGCACATCTTGGTAACTAACTTGTAATACTCCAGCACCAGAAACACTGCTTTCCTCTATTCTCTTTATTCTTGAGTCATGTGATATTTCTGAAACTCATCCATTTTAAATGTACTTTTCAGATTTTATGAGAGCACTTAAAGAAAGGTTCCCTAGGAAAAAAAGTCTCAGCGTTAGGGATCAGACACTACACCAACACTTGAAAACTAGCACTAGGAACTGCCTGTAATCTCTAGAAAACTCTCCATGAAGTTCCTAGAAAACAGAAGGACAGCAGAAAAATGTACAGTTACTGACTGTGATCTCCTCTCATTCTTTAGAAGTGGAGTAACACCACGTCAGAAGCAATATAGAACTACTCTAAACCCTATGCTGGCAGTGAGCTCCACTGAGGACTTCTCCCACATACAACTTTTCCTTACTTTCTCTGCATGAGACACCTCTTAAAAAAATATAACACCTTCTGTTGTGGCTCATTATCCTCAACTAGCTCAAGCAGGACTTCTCCCCAAGTTAGCTTCAACTTGCCAGCTTGCATTTTCTCACTAGTTATCTTCTTATGAATAAAATTGACTACAGTCCAGAAGAAGTCTGTCATAGCATATGTTGTCTCACTTCCATGTGAGCAGCTTCCTTTTAGAGAAACTAGAAGCATAACTGCTGGTTTACAAAGTCCTTGCTCCAGAAAATGTATTTTATCCGTGACACCTGCAACACCCTGCAAACACACAAAAGCATTAAGGGTTGCTGGTATTAAAATTGGAGGCTCTTTTTGGATAAGAAATAGAGACTTCTATAAGGACTCCAGGACTATTGGTTTAGTGATTGATAGGAATGGTTGGACTCGATGATCCGGTGGGTCTTTTCCAACCTGGTGATTCTATGATTCTATTCCTGCTTTACTAGTGCTTCGCAAAGGTGGCATGAGGAAGAAAAAAGCAGGCATTATGCTACCGGGGGAAGAGCTAAAGGAATAATTCCGAGACATGTAGGGTATGTAGAGCAGTCAGCAAGTCAAAAACTGAGCAAAGATGACAGAAAAAATGGATACGCCTTTTAAAAAAAAAAAAAAAAAAGAAAAAAAAGAGGTGCAGAAGACCTTGAAATTTAGTAGCAAACTAACCAAGGGAAAAGTAAACAACTGCTGCCAAGACTCAGGAGGTAGGAATTTAATTTATTTGTGAAGACTACAACTAAAAACAGCCTCAAAGCAAACAGTATTTAATATGGAGTTCACAGCCAAAAGCACAGAAGTTGTATAAATCAACCAATGAGAACTAGCTTGCTCATTTTGTTTAAAATAATACAGGTTAACCATATCCTAAGGCAGATTCAGAAGTTCTTTGTTACAGCAAGCATAAAATAATGCTGATTAGATTTTAAATGATTTGAGATACTCCCTCCAAACCCTTGGCTAATTTTTCATTAATATTCATACCAGTGGTAACTCCCAATCAGAAGGATATTCTCTAACTCCTCACTTCCACTGAAAACAAGAGAGTAAACAAGTCTCCTTTTGAAAGAGTGGTTACCGAAGCCATATGTAGGATATTCACTTGGACACTCCAGTTTCACTCACAATAGGCATGTATCATATAAGTCACAAGAGTATTACAAAAAATATACATTCTGATACAATAAATACACAAATCGTTACAACAGACTTCAGTCTTTTGGCGATTCTTTAAAATTGTATCTGCTGAAATTACATGATTCATGAAAAGCATTAGTTTTATAGTCAAATAAATATACATAGCCATATTGCCAAAGAAAATGCCCACAAACTTCAAATGCCCCAAACCAGAGAGTGAATAAAAATATATCAACATAAAATTAAATTCTGTCAGTCTTTGGAACCATAAGGCTTTAGGTAAAGAGAAACCTGCAACACCAGTATAATAAGTTAAACAAAATTAATGACCCAAATGAACTGCAGCCACATTTCCAGAATAACACACTGAGCCTTCAGGAGAGGAAAAGGGCAGTGAAAATCCATCGCCACTAACAGAATCAGGAGAGGTGACTAGAGCACCTAAAATGCGACCATAAAAGAAACCCTTTCAGGGAGAAGAACATGTACCTGGCAAACCCACAGTTTTTTCAAGTGGTATGAGCTTGAAGACAGAACAGAAACATGATTTTTCCTAGTCCTTGCAGTAAATGCTGAGGGCTTCTCCTCCTTCCTTGGTAATTTAGCCGCAGCTTCAGCAGAAATCCCTGCACCACTCAGGCAGGCAGCAAGCAGCCCAGGGAAGCAGAAACTAGAAGCGCATCTCCAACTAATGCAGGGCAACAGAGACATGATCAGATGTGCCTACCTCTCCTCTTCCCACTTGAATCATACCATCACTAAATATCCTGTAGCGCCTCTTTTTCTTCTACCCATCCTTCCCACCCTGCAAGGCCAAGAGAAGATACCCAGAGGCTGTGGTCACGAACACGATCCCCAGCAAGAAGGAAGACACCCAATCTCCTGCAGCTCCTAGAACCACCTCCTGCAACTACCATGCCATCAAAAGCAGCCAGTCCAGCCCCAGCCTCCTGACATCAGGACAGAGTTCTGGGAAGCAGCAGGATTAAGCAGTTAAGTATGAAGGTGCTTCCTTATCTTAGGATGGTTGTGCTCTCAAACCCTTTCGTTATGGGGGGGCTGATGCCCAGCACTGACAAACAACATCTGGCAGGAATGACCAGCTCCAGCTATGCTGGCAGACAGCTTCAAATTACAAAAGTCAGGGTTCTCTTAACACAGCTGAGATCTAATTCTTTAATAGCCAGTTCAATGGATTTTACCTTTCAACAAAGCCTGAAGAAGTTCAGAAAAACTGCTTGGGGTTCATAAATATCCTGAAGATGGAAACTAGACACTTTCAGAAAGAACAAGTCAAGCTCATAGCAGAACAGACATTTTTAAATAATAGATTTATGGGTTCATATGCATTCTCATCACACCAGTTTCTCCCGAGTGTCAAAATACGCTATTCAAAGAAACGGAGAGCATATAGCAAAGATCAGTTGTTTTGTCTCATAAAGACAGAGTAGGGATGCTATTGTATTTCTATTTCCTCCTCACAGAAGCATCAAATGTCTGAAAAACTGACTTGTGACATTTTGGGGCTTCTCATTAAAAGCCAACTGACAACCTTCAAGTTTGTCATACAGACCAGAGATATGAATGTAAAAAGGAAGCAAAAGGAAGCTGGGGGGAAAAAGAACACACAAAAAGTACTAAGCTACTAATAATTCTCACAGAAAAATGA
Source organism: Clamator glandarius (assembly GCA_033459285.1). NCBI lineage: Eukaryota > Metazoa > Chordata > Aves > Cuculiformes > Cuculidae > Clamator > Clamator glandarius. The sequence continues at coordinate 272,142 of JAUNZM010000117.1, read as the reverse complement.
AACCATTTCCTACATTGTTACTAAGAATTAATACACTGAATAATGTGGAATTTAAAGTAAAGTTGAGCTGAAGGTCAAACATGTGAGATGTATCACCTCTTTAATGCCCACACCAGCTCCAGTCCTGCAAGCCCCTCAAGCTATTGGGACCCCTGGCTTGGCCTTGGAGCTGCCCTGCCCCTGCTGTGGGAGTTGGTCCCCATGGCAGCTCTGCTTACTGCCTCTGGGCACAGTGGGACTGGGATGCTGGGGGATGTCCCCGCCCTGCTGTCAGCCCTCATGGTGCCAAGAGGGAGCCCTAATCTTGAAGTTTTCTATATAGAAATGAGAAGTCTGAAAGCACCCCACACTTTTTTCTAAATACTTGAAAAATATTGACTCCATAGTTTTCTATGCCTCTCAAGCAAACATGAAATCAAGAGGGGAAAAAAAAAAAAAAAAGCTTCTGGAAAAAGCTATGATTTGGAACACTCAGACAAAAAAAAACAAAATCAAGTGCCCATGTTCCTTGGTTTCATGCTCTGGCCTTCCATTTGTGAATCTGACCCCTGGTTACTAAAAAAACAGTAAAAGACCTCACATGGATTTCCACTGCAGACAGACCAAACAACTAATACATCCATCCATCATTTGCCTATTATCTACAAACATGTTTTTGAATTTCGTTGATTTCTCTTAGTGATTTATAAACTCCCTTCTTTCCTATGAAATTTTACTGTGATACACAAAATTTGGAACACCTTGTACAACACAGTGTGGCATGTCTTATATGCGAAAGACAATTGGCATTATTCCTCCACTGTTTGTATATAGTCCTATATTGGCCTTTTTACTTCAATGAAAACAGTATATTAGATTTAGCACAAATTCACAGAAGGCAAGGGCTATACAAGCTGTACATGGCCACTATCCAGTCATATGCCTCTCACCACTCTGACCCTAGGCAGCAAAAAGGCTCTTCAGCATCTCTTATTTTCAAAGGCAGCAGTTCAACAGCAGCCAGAAACAAGTTAACATTTCCCAGTAAGAAATCAGGCCAAGGGCAACCTCCAACAAGATCTGACAATAAGCTCCCTCGTTCCAACTTGCTCACCCAGCCCGCTGTGAGAACAGCAATGGTTTTCTGAGAAAAAGCAGTTATATTACAGGTCATTTCAACCATCCCTCAACAACCTGCCAGCTTGGCAAGAAGCTCTAAGCAGGAGCAGTCAGTCAGCCAGCTTCCTGAAGTAAAGCTTGCTCCAGCCTTGAGAAATTTTCAGGAGCTTGTTATAGGGCTGGAGCACTCTCATTGCAGGTGGCTGACAACTAGAAGAGCAAAAGAGATGCAATCCTACATGAACTTGTAAGATGCTGAATACCATGGAGCCTTCCAAGCCTTCTTCCCCCACTGCTCACACACACAGAGTATGTCACTGTGATGGCAGGAATTCCTCACTGTTCCTTCCACAGTGGAAACTAGAAGTGACTGGGAATTAAATAGGATAGTTTTAAAAGAACTGTTTGAGCAAATATAATCCAAAACACAAATTGCTGCATCAGCTCTCACAAGGGTTTATGATGAAGACGATGAGCAGAAGAGCCTGCAGTTTGTTGAGTGATACTGGTACATGGGGCTTTTCAACTGAAGTTTATTTAAATTTTGCCATAACTAATCTATGCAGTCATGAGGTCCTATTTACATCTTTCCTTTGCACGCTTCTGTTGCTATTTGTCAGTCCCACTTATCATGGTGTCTTCATCCAAGAAAGAAAAGATCAAGATCATTTTGGAGAGCAGCTTCCTGTGAACTGGAACTGTGAGGACCATCAGGCTGTACTCAACAAAAATCCATTAATAATACATGTATTTACTTTCATGTATCACATACTACAACATGAATTTTTTCTGATGTCTACTGCTCCCCTCTCATTGTCTTTGTCTAATGAAGAGTAGCTTTGCTAAAGACAGAAGAGTAAAGAGACACTAGGGTGCTTTAGAGATAGCATTCATCAATGGCAAATAAATCAAATACCATTCTTCTTGCGAGGGGCTTACAAACGTGAAAATATTTTATAATGCAAATGGAGGATTTATTTTTGACTCCTTTCAATTGATCTATTTTGGCAAACTTTTCCAATAGGGAAATCAGATGGCCATAAACCCATCAAGTTACCTTTATGATGAGTTGCAAGTTGTCTTTCATTGTTCACACAGCATATGTGTTTTTTTAATGTATGTTACAGCTAAAATTCCTGAGTCATTTTATCAGTATGCCATACATTAAAGATTTCCCCCAACAAACAGTTTATTATAAAAAATCATCTCTTTGCAAACAAAACAACTTCCAGGGCTGCAATGCATGTCCTGTTTTGTTACTGGTATCCAAAAGGTCTTAAATGCCTTGAAGCCATCTAAAGACACCATTTAATGTCCTTGGGTTTAACATTCAGTTGGAAAGAAGCACAGAATCCACAGCTGGAAACACCTTTCTTTTAAAAACAGTCCAAAAAACTCCATTCAGGTGTTTGTATTTATTGAAAAGGTGACAAGCTTTTAGCCTGTTAACGACTACAAGTTTCCAGTCTGCTGGTAGAAAGAACGAAAGGGTACTGGTGATACATCAACAGCACTGCTGGCATTTATACAAAAGGTGCCTTCCCTTATTACAACTCACATTTAATTGAAAATTTAATTGAAAATTTCCTTAAACTCAAAGTCAAGGCATGTTTGCAGCTGTGGTTATCTCCTGTTTCTCCTAGACACATATTTCCTATCTAATAATTTTAAGTGTAAAGTATCAATGAGAAACTCGAAATGTGGTTCCCCTACCTACCAAAATGGAAATACAGCCAGAAGTTGTAACTGTAGCAGGAACGAAGGTCATGGAAAAACTAGTCTCTTAAGGAGACCCAAAATCAGCACGCAGCAGTTTCATAACTAAATATACCTACATGGTTTCACTTAATATGATGCTGTGCATATGATATAGTAATAATAGTAATTGCTACTTATAAGAATGTTTGTCAGATAAAGCCCTCAAAGTGCTCTCTCCTTCCAGGTAAACCATTTTACATGGGAGCACAAACACAGGCCAACCAGTTCCCTTAATGCTACAAAAAGAAACAACTAATACAAAGTCAAAACAAACTGCTGGCCAGATGCCTTCACAAAAAACACCTTCAACAAGTCATTCTCTTTTTCCTTACTAAAGTAATAAGAAAGAATCCCTTTTCAGCACTGAGTAGCCTTCTGAGGCACTCACATCCAACTCCTTTCTCAGAAAAGTAAAATACGGGAAAGACATTTTACTATTTGTTGAGCTGTGGGTTTTCTTTATTTAAACATTTCACCACCACCATAACTCAGGCTTATTGTTTCTGGTATCTGCCTCTGGGCAGCTTAGAACAGTGAACATCTGTGAGCCAACATGTTTTTAATCTTCAAGAATAGCTCAAGAGAGACATGTTAATGTTGGCCTCTTTACTTGCTAGTGACACAGTATAACTAGACAGCCACAATGGATGGACTCAATCAATCAAGGCATTATTTTTAACTCCATTGCCCAAAAGTTGAAAACTTTAAAAACTGTAACTTGCATAGGCTGTTAACTTAACTTTGAGGTACGATTCAGAAGCAGCATCACCCCGATCTGGCCAGTCAGCATCAGGAAGCCTGATTCAAACTTCCAAGGGACACAAGAATGGACCACAGACCCTAGTAGGTTAAAACTCTCACAATACAGACCAAAAGGAGCCAGACTTTGCTAAGTGACTCATGTTGCCGGCCCACACTGGTTAAGTGTAGGCTTTGGGTAAACCATGCAACATGACAAGACTTCACTGGAGAAGCCTGAATACATGACTACTTCCAAACGGCAGTGCTATTCTTAGTGGATACAAGTATGACATGTCTAATTCCAGAACCCTAAATGGCAACGGTATTTCCTGAAAAGAACAAGAAGAGAGCGAGAAGCAGGGAAGAATAAAATCAGATGTCTTCTATCATCCTGCTCAAATTGTAAGAAAATTTGTCTATTCAGAGTTGTGATAAATTTTAAATTTTACATGAATGGGAAAAAAGGGTGTCCTTCTGTAACAACCCCACAGTAATTTCAGGATCTTGAAAACAAACTTTCTTCAAAGCATAAAATTTTAAATCATCCAAATTGCATATGTAGAGTATTCTCACACACATTCATTTTTATCCACTGCAAAATCTGAAGCAAATAATAGCAGTAACGTAAAATTTAATATTATATATATTCCTGCAAAGCTGCAGAAATTTCAGCCGTGCCTTCCTGAAGGACACAGCTGCACATCACAATCCAAAGACATATACACAAACATGTAGATATTTACTCACCAGTTTCAAACAAATGAATGCAAGCAAGAATTTTTACGAGACACATGCTGCATGTTTTGGTTGTGGGTTCCTCTTCCACTCGAAAATAGCCCATAACGACCTGCTTAGTGCCTCACAAGAACAACCCAGAACACACATAATTTCAAGCATTCTCCTTTCTTTTTGAGGTCTATGAATCAGGCAAAACCCAGCCTCTCACAGCAACTACTCCTAAACCCCACTGATTATCATCTGTCCTCAGATGAAGACACATTTTCATTGAGTAAGCAAAAAGTGTGAAGTTATACAAACCGTATTTGCTCAAACAGCAAATAATCTTTGCCAAAAATGCCTGACTGCCCCCAGCTTGAGTTGCATAGGCTGGCAGCTCTCAGGCATGGCTGGGGGTGTTTCCCTCTCCTAGGCTGTAATTTGCCCTGCACACTGCTGGGAGGCGACAGCAGCTCTTTCCAGCTGCTGAGTGAATGTCTGACAGCCAAAATCAGGGCACTGAAGATCCACAGAAGGCCAGATAGAAAGAGGGAGCACCATCCAAAGCATTAAAATAGGTGCCACCCTCAGTACATATTGCACACCTAATTCACAAGCAGGTAAAGGATGAGATCCTGATAAATTTACCTCAGCCATATCCTAATTTCACCTTGCTAGTGGTCTCCCCAGAGGCTTGCAGCAACTCGCTATGACATCACATGCGAAACCACCATGCTACTCAGATCCTGGGGGCAGTCAAGAAAGCTGGGCAGTCCACCTCTAACTCAAGAGTCAAATCAAAAAATGCAAGCAGCAGAGTAAAGAGTTGAAAATTGCCACCCAGGTGAGAGAAGAGAGGATGTTCCCAGCAATGCAAAACAGAAGCAGGTTTGGGAAGCAGCCACTTTGGAAATCTCTCTTGTACTGCAGACAAGCCGATGAGCCCGGGCCAGAACCTGGACCTGGACCCTACTGTGTTAGCACCTGAACAAACAGAGACTGAGGTGAGGGATCCTGCCCAAGGTCTTGCATGCCAAGTATGAGGCAGCAAAGAGGAGTACGAGGAAGCCCAGGACAGCCAGGGAGAGAACAAGGAGTCCGTCCCGATGGGCAAAAGAAAGTCCATAGTTGTCTAACGTTTCCAGGAGGGAAAGCACAACTCCCAAAAGTAACCAAAAAAAGCAATGCTGTTTAGAAGAATACAAAGGACTCTGAAGTAGCGGCTTTTGCAAGGTGCTAGACAAGAAAGCACAAAAAAACCACTGCAAGTAAAAATTAGGAGCTGGTGATGAAAGCTAGCGAGCCAAACTAGGGAACAGCAGCACAGCCAGTCCAGTAACTTCTGTTTAGGAAACAAGCAAAAGACATGAGAAACACTTTCTCCTCAAATAAGCCTTTTAGCTGAAAAGTTTTGTGTTAACTATAGTTAAACATTAAACTACAGTTAAACATACAGTCCAGCACCAAGGTATTTTGATAAACTCACTTCAGCATGCTGGGAGCAGGCTCTTAAGGTGCTCCCATGCTAAACACATTTTCCCTCTATCTTCACAGAATAGAAAAGGGGGATGTAATTTCAGACATTTTTCCCAGGAAAAAACCCTGCAGCTGCCAAGAAACACTAATTAGAGATGGTGGGTGGGGGAAGGACTTCTTACCAACCTGATGTTACACTTGACAGAGCTTTACTCTCCATGTAACTTCTTCCACATTCTTGTGTGTTATGTACATGCCAAAGACACCATTTATTTCCTCAAGCACAACAAAATCTTGTCCAGGTTGTTCAGGCAAACCAGAGGAAGATATTGGCAAAGCTAAGCTTCACATATCTATTAACTTGGGAAAATTAGACTTATTACTATTAATCTCTCAAGAAGTGTAAAAATCCGTTCTATCTTCATGTAAAGATATGCTAAGTTGAAGTGGTTTTAGACTCTAGAGGAGCCCTTAAGTGGATAATTCAAGCTGCAGGAAATATCAGAATTATTGAAGTTAAAATCTATAGTTTGAGTCACTTTCAAGGTATCGTAGCATAAATTCTCAGTTTGAACAACCTTAACAGTGTCCTTTAAATATAATCAATAGTTAGAAAGAGTGTCAGAGAACTGCCTGCCAGCCAGCACTGTCCTGTATGCTGAGCTGCTCATTTACTGTGCTAAAATAAAAATGTAAGTGAATGCCTTATGAAAGGGATGATCTTCAGCACATGGTGATTTTGAACATATAACTTGAAACAGCAAATTACAAAAAAAAAGTCCAAAAAAACCCCATTTCAGCAGAAGAAAAATTAGCTGAGTATTTAGAGGAATGCATTATAATTTACTACCTCAACTGCAGAAAAACCATTTGTACTTTCAGAATTTTCATAGAAGTACCATGAAAGACACAAAGACTGAGAATACTAAATTACAGTCAGCATTACAGTACACATTACAATTTCATTAAGTATTGTATTAGTGATGTGCTTTTTGGACAAAAAGTTAGTAGAGTGATGGGAATGGAAGGAGGAAAGCGTCTCCATTACTCTCCACTCCAAATAATCACACTGGGGATCCAACCATTGGAAACAGTGTCTCCCAGTGAAGATGCTCATGGGAACCTTATACTACCCAATCTCATGTATAGCAACACAGTACAGGGCTCAAGTTAAGACTATTGCATTAGAACCTAAAATTTTAAGTGAATTTTTACATATGCATATATTTTCATACATTATTCATAGAATCATAGATTCTATGATTTATCATTTGTGTCTTTACAGCACATCCCATGCAAATGGTGCTTCTCACACACTCTTTGGCTTGCAGTCAATTATGCAAAGTTCATCAACAGTGAATCAAGGCATCTGAAAGTATGGGCTGAAGTCCATGCCAACCTCCAAACTCCATTTCTCCTGTAAAGAAGTACACAGCAGTATTTAAGTTGTAGACTTTCTACATGTCCAGTTGGGAAAAGCAAGGAAGAGCAAGTGAATCTAAGGTTACAATATTAAAAATGTAAGGAGTTTGCATTTTCAACCTAGTGGCTTATTCAACTGAATGCTGATACCACAGCATGCTAAATCTTGTTTACCGCACCTTCACCAACCATAAATTTGACTCAATTGATGCCAATCCCATTCATGTCTTTACAGTGAGATGAAATTGTATTTCAGTAGTGCTCATTTACAACTACTGGTTTCAACCGTTCAAGAGATGAGAAGGCTAGAGTGAAATACCTCTCAACAACACTTCCCATTGTTTCTAGAATGAATGTTTTTGATAATCGAAATTATAAACTCATTCACACTTTTCACAAACAAGAACCTCATTTGTACCGATGACAATCTCAAATGCAAGTTTTTATAAACACTGTGTTTATATACTCTGGATGTCAGGAAGCCCATGTTGTGTCTGTTAGCATTTACTACTGCAGTGGACCAATAAAAGGGATACTGCAGCTTACAGATGGCTATTGCACCTCCCGTATATCATAGAATCATAGAATAACCAGGTTGGAAGAGACCCACCAGATCGTCGAGTCCAACCATTCCCACCAATCTCTAAACCATGCCCCTAAGCACCTCATCCACCCTCACTTTAAACACCTCCAGGGAAGGCGACTCAACCACCTCCCTGGGCAGACTGTTCCAATGCCTAACGACCCTCTCCGTGAAGAATTTTTTCCTTATTTCAAGCATGAATCTCCCCTGGAGCTTGAGGCCATTTCTTCTCATCCTGTCCCCTGTCACTTAGCAGAAGAGGCCAGCTCCTTCCTCTCCACAACCTCCCTTCAGGTAGTTGTAGAGAGTAATAAGGTCTCCCCTCAGCCTCCTTCTCTCCAGGCTAAACAACCCCAGCTCTCTCAGTCGCTCCTTGTAAGACTTGCTCTCCAGCCCCTTCACCAGCTTTGTTGCTCTTCTCTGGACTCGCTCCAGAGCATCAACATCCTTCTTGTGGTGAGGGGCCCAGAACTGAACACAGTACTCGAGGTGCGGTCTCACCAGTGCCGAGTACAGAGGGAGAATAACCTCCCTGGACCTGCTGGTCACACCATTTCTGATACAGGCCAAGATGCCATTGGCCTTCTTGGCCACCTGGGCACACTGCTGGCTCATGTTCAGTTGGCTTATATCCAATGCCTGCCTAGATTTAACTATCCATGCCATTACATGCAGTTAGCTTGGCTGTGCTCTTTGACAAGGTGTATTTCACCATGAGAAAAAGGACAGCTGAGCAACTCATCAAAAGCACCTCTCAGAAAATGTTCTTAATTTCACTCATTGTTTATGTGATCTCACTGTGGGGATTTCAGTTGCATGGAAGCCCCCAGGTGTTGTTGAAGAGTGAGTAGTCCGAGCAGGCCCAGCACAAACAATGAGATGACTTGATTATTTAAGGACCACTAAGACAGAAATGTAGTGTTTTGGTAATGCTTAAAGCCATGAGGAGTTTTCAGCAGGGAATTACTACAGTTCATGAAGATGGCCCACTTCACATGAGACAATAAGAAAGCAGTGTCAAGGGATGAGTTAACATTAATGACTGCTATGAACATGACATATCTGTTGCTTTTGAGGTCACCAGTGATTATCATTCTTATTAGGCTCCTCTGCTGCTGGAAGTTTTACTCTTTCATATGCAACCATCCAAGTAACTAGAGCTTATTTAGAAGGAGCCAAATTGTCCAAAGCACAACTCTTTGGATAAAGCTGCACCTTAGGACATACTTACCTGCTTGTACTCGCGTGCTGTTTTTTTGTCTTGTACTTGGACTGCAAGTGATTTGAGGGCAGGCACTGCTGCTCTGTTCTGTACTTGGCCAGCATGCACAAATTGCTATCAGTGTCCTCAGTTTTAGGGGACTAGCGCACACAGAATCATAAACACAAGTGGATCCTGCATGTACTTCTACACAAACTGTTATCTAAGATTAATAGGCAGACCACAAGATGTATTTAAAAATAAAAAAACAACAACAAAAGGCTCAGCTGACACAACCAGCTCCACCCTTGGCAATGCAGAACACCAGCTGCTTAGGGGCCTGGAGACTATTTCTTAACCATTTTTCAGCTTGGTCTGATAGACAAGAGCTATGAGTGGAAATCAAGATATAAACTGCAACTTTTTTTTTTTTTTTTAAGCCTCCTATGTGACTCTAGCAATCTTAAATATATACTTCCTTCAGTTTTGTCCTCCTTTGTCTATTTAAAACATAAACTCAGTTGGGCAAGGACTGTCTCTGAATAGCTGCAGCACCAAGAAGTCTCACCCACAGATTCATCCCTTGCTCTACAATAGAGCTTGGAGAAGAGCTACCCTCTCCACAACCAGACTTCTATCCACTCATATTTAATCTAAATACATACAAAGGTTTACAAACATACCACACGCAAATATTGTTTTTAATTGAATTAATTCTCATACAGGTTTTGAAAACAGTTCTGTAATGTTACATAGTCTTTCAGTGATTTTGAAAGGCACCTCTCTCAAGGTTCACAGCTACTTCACAACAATATACTGTTCCAATGCACAGTTTCTTTTTAACGCAGTATAACCACTTCCCATCAATTTTGTCATACATTAGTTTTTCCTTTCATCTGTCTACTAAAAGTGTAAAGACAGGAATATAACAGTCTTACATCATACAGTGCCACTTGATTTCACCTCCACATACCCACAACAGCAAACAAGCGATTTCCATCCATATATACGTATGAATGTAGAGCTGTAACCTCATCCAGCATTACTGGATGGTCAGCAGTGCCACACCTGAGGCCAGCAGGGAAAGGACACACAGTGGTTTTTCACAGCTCAGAAAAACAGGGGAAAAAGCAGACGAGAAGAGCTCTAGGGAAGGGTCAAAGAACCTGAGGAGAAAGAGTTCCCTCTCTGTTTCTTTTGTCCTTGGCACTCTGTACCTAACGTGCACAGTTACATGCCAACATGGTACTATTAAGAAAATACTTCTTTACAGCTTCACTGGATTTCATATTGAGAATAAAGATTTGAAAGAATACTACATTTTCTCTATTAAAAAAGGAACATGAAATCTTAACTTTATATTAGGGTACAAATACAGCTGCTGATGATTTAAGGTCTTTGGAGCCTTTGACACTAAGCACATGAGGAAAATTGGACTTTGAAATGAGCAAGAGCTGAAACAAACAGGCTGTTGTGCAGCCAACTTGAAGATTACATGCAAAACCAAGATTTTTGAGATTGGAGAATTTACATTTGGCCTTTTAGGAAGAAAGAGGACAGGATATCAGCATCCTCTGCAAACTAATTGAAGGCTAACATTCATATGAACCACAAAGTAAAGCATTCAGTCATCTTCCTAAGAAAATAAAGAGAGTTTGGCAGTACAATAGTCCTCAGAGAAATGCCAGGACAGAAACTTCTGTTGTCTTTGTTGATTTAGCAACTGATGTGTCCAATACCTTAGTGTTTTGTAAAGAGCATAAATGTGTGTTCCAGCATCTTTCATGTTGGAAAGAAGCCACTTGACACACGCCAACAAAAATAAGAAAAGCTAACTTCAACTCACAAATACCGTCATTATGCCATTCTGCCCGTCCATAGGCAGCACTGTGGTTTAAGTAGGATTAGCTCCTGGATACAAAAAATAGGTATTACCCACAAAGGCGGGTTCTCCACATGCAGCAGCTGTGGTTTGTATTAGACACCTATCTCACCTGTTCATCTCCTCCCTTTCACTGTCAACCCACAGTAATGCACCTCAAATTGAAGCAATACTCACTTACTTCAAAGGCTCTGTTCTGCCCACAAACTACACCTGTCAAACCACCACTGCATGCCAGTTTACACTGGCTTTGCTTGCAATGTCTACCAAGTCAGCAATGTTTAACCTGACAAGATGCAGCTGCTTTAAAAGAACAGGCAGACCTGCATGCCAATTTCTTTTTGCCACAAAAAAGGGCCTAAATTAAGCTTATTTCAAATTCTGCTAAAGCAAATCCAAATAACTCTAAGTGAAGTAGAACCATAGAAAGGTTTGGGTTAGACGGGAGCTTGAAAGATTCCTAGCCTACTGCCATGGTCAGGGACACCTTCCAGTAGGACAGTTGCTCCAAGTTTCATTCAGCCTGGTCTTGAACACCTACAGGGACGGGGCTTCCAAGGCTTCTCTGGGCAACCACTTCCAGTACCTCATCACCCTCACAGTAAATAATTTCTTCCTAATATCTAATCTAAATCTCCTCTCTTTCATCTTAAAACCATTATCCTTCATTCTATCGCTGCACTCTCTGATAAAGAGCCCTGATAAATAGCATAAGCATACACTTTTTTAAAAAAAAAAATTATTAGAAGTGTAAGAACGCAGTCAGATTTAGCCTTTCATTTTTCACACTGAAAACTGAGATTAGTTTTCTGCATGTGCAGCCACACATGGACAACAAAAACTAGTGAAAGACTTCTAAGCGTCAAGGTCCTGGACCCAGGGCTGGCTGGTCAGACATAGGTTCACCGATCTTTTACAATTAAGGACAACACACAGTCTCTGTTCTACTGAAGCAACTTTGAGTGGGTGTCTCCTCCTTTCTCGGTCCTGATGTAAGTTTGCCAGGATAACAGCGCGGAGATGCAAACATGACGCCCAATATGAAAGTGAGATGAGCTACCGGTACCAAAAATACTGGCAAACAAACTCTTTTAAGAGTTTTTAGAAAGCAAGCATCCTTTACAAGACCCAAGCAACATGAGGGAATGATCTTCATCCATCCTGTGCAGCGAGTCTCACTTTAATATTATGATGAACTTATCAAGAGTCAAATCTCTCCCTAATTTGGAGCTGGCTCCAGCTCGGTCTGACCTTGCCTTTGAGACAGGGCAAGACCGCAAACAGAGGTGTCTGCAGAAGAGACATCTGTTCAGCACAGACCGTGCTTAACACAAGACACGATCATCTCCAAAGAATGAACAGCGCCCGGAAAAACACCGTCTGAGAGCCCGCTATCAGGGGGACGTGCTGCCTAACTTTCAATAAAATACAACTACCTCGATGAAACTTAACTCCGCTTTAGCTTAAATCGAAAATATTCCGCAACTACTTCGTGCATCGCGGCCACCATCCCACACTCCGCGCGTTTAAATCCGCAGGACGCCGAGTTAACTCGGGGCTCTGGGCGCGGGACGCGGCTCCGTCCGAGCCGCCGGCCGCCCCGGGCACAGCCGGAGGGAGGACGAGACGGAGAAGACGCCAAAGCTCGGCAGGCGAGGAGCTAGCGGCGAGCCCCCCGGCCTGCATCCCCCGCCCGCCCTCGCCCCCCTACCCTCGTCCTGCAGGCTGGGGCGGGCGGCCAGGGCGAGCAGCGCGGCCAGGCGCAGCCAGCGGCTCCCCATGCTGCGCGGCGGCCCTTCCCGGCGCGGCCAAGGGGAAGGAGGAGGAGCAGGACGGAGACATTCTCCGAGCGGGAGCCCGGCAGCCGCCGGAGACTCCTCCTCCTCCTCCTCCTCCCGCCGGGGCAGCCCCGCGCCCCGCCTCGCCTCGCTCCGGCCCCCGTCCCTCGGCACTGGGGCCTCCAGGTGGTACAGAATCACACAGGATCACTAGGTTGGAAAGGAGCCACTGGATCATCGAGTCCAACCATTCGTATCAACCACTAAACCACGCCCCTCAGCACCTCATCCACCCGTCTTTTAAACACTTTGGTAACTCAATCACCTCCCTGGGCAGCCTCTGCCAGTGCCCAATAACCCTTTCTGTGAAAAATGTTCTCCTGATTTCCAGCTTGAAGGTCCCCTGGCAGAGCTTGAGGCCATTCCCCCGTGTCCTGTCCCCTGTCACTTGGGAGAAGAGGCCAGCTCCCTCTCCACAACCTCCTTTCAGGTAGTTGTAGAGAGCAATGAGGTCTCCCCTCAGCCTCCTCTTCTCCAGGCTAAACAACCCCAGCTCTCTTAGCCGCTCCTCATAAGATTTGTTCTCCATCCCCTTCACCAGCTTTGTTGCTCTTCTCTGGACTCGCTCCAGAGCCTCAACATCCCTCTTGTGGTGAGGGGCCCAGAACTGAACACAGTACTCGAGGTGCGGTCTCACCAGTGCCGAGTACAGAGGGAGAAAAACCTCCCTGGACCGGCTGGTCACGCTGTTTCTGATACAAGCCAAGATGCCATTGGCCTTCTTGGCCACCTGGGCACACTGCTGGCTCATGTTCAGTCAGCTGTCAGCCAACACCCACAGGTCCTTCTCTGCCAGGCAGCTTTCCAGCCACTCTTCCCCTAGCTGTAGCGCTGCACATGGCTGTTTTGTCTCAACTGCAGAACTCTGCATTTGGCCTTGTTAAACCTCATGCCGTTGGCCTCAGCCCATCAATCCATCCTGTTCAGATCCCTTTGCAGAGCCTCCCGACCTTCCAGCAGATCCACACTTCCTCCCAGCTTAGTGTCATCCGCAAACTTGCTAAGGGTGCACTCGATGCCTTCATCCAGGTCCTTGATAAAGACATTGAACAGGATTGGACCCAGCACTGAGCCCTGGGGAACACCACTTGTAACTGGCCTCCAGCTGGAGTTAACTCCATTTACCACCACAGCCTTTCCCTTGTCCAATAGATGGTTCACTTCGTCATAGAAGGCGATCAAGTGTGTTTGGCAAGATCTGCCTTTTGTGAACCCATGTTGACTGGGCCTGATCACCCAGTTCTCTTGCATGTGCTGCATGATAGCACTGAAGATCACCTGTTCCATGAAACACCAGGAAATAAACTCCCTCAGACTCATTATGGAGTTTCAGAAAGTGAGCATCCTCTGTCAGGCCTGGGCAACACGGTCTCCGTTAATGCTGTGCAGCGAGACAAGAGCTGGGACAGGATGCATTTCCCACTTTCACGCATGTGGATTAATATTCCCTGAAATCTTATGCATATTCTATTACTTTCCAAGGACTAATTTTACTGTTATTGTGAACTTTGCAACAGTCAAATCTCTTGCTAATTTGCAGCTTTGCCTCCAGCTCTGTCTGCATTTGAGACAGGGAAAGGCCGCAAACAAAGAAGATTGCAGAAGAGACATCTGTTCAGTACAGATCACACTGCACGCAAGATGTTATCATCTCCAATGAATGAACAGTGTCTGGGAAACACTGTTTAAAAAAAAAAAAGCTATTGGAGGGACATTCTAGTTAACTTTTAAAAAGTACAATTACTTAGATGAAACCTGACTCTACTTCAGCTTAAATCAAAGTATTCCACATTTTGTAATGCTAACTACTTATTGTATCACCTCCCGCAGACACATCTTCCCTTCGATGTGGCCTCTGGGAAACACGTGGCAGTGCTCTTGCCCCGGGGAGAGATGTAGGGACGCTGACACATGTGTCCCGACATCAACAGGGCTCCAAGCTGGCCGGGACAGTGTGGTCTGCGAAGCTGGGAGGGAGCCAGCCCAAGCTGTGCCCTCTCACCTTCGCTGGGGCTTCCCTTGAGCCAGGCAGAGCCGTGCTCCCTCTGGTCCCCTCTCTGGCAGTGTGGGACTGGGCATGGAAAGTGCTCCGCTGCCAGCTCACATCCCATCCAGGGGGGCATTGGCTACCGGCGCAGGCCTGGAGAGTTTTGTCAGTAGCAGTGCAGGGAAAAGGACTGGGCTTGTCAAGATGAACTGCTCCAGTTGCTCAGCAATTTGCAGATGGCCAGCCTGAAATGTTCAAAAATCATGAGTCAGATCCTCAAGTCATGAGATTAAGGAAAGCCTTGGAAGTCTTTGCATTTCCATTACATTTTTGAGCTGCTAGGGTATTGTGGGGTCACATTTTCAGGCATTCTTCCATAACCACAAAGACTAGAGGCTTTTTTCCACCTTCCAGAAAAAGCAAATTCTCCAATCACTCCTAGCCTACAGAAGCAAAGGCTTCAGGCAGAGCACCCAATGTTCCAATACTTTTTATTTAAGTTTGAGATCTGTCAACGCTGCAGCTTGACTGCAGCTAGGCTTGGATATTAATTTCTTTTCACTTTCCACTATTAGAGGTAGCATCCAATGGGTGCTATAAACTAGTGAGATGCAGGAGAGAGGTGGCTCCACCTAGTGTGCTGCCTGTGGAGAATTTGTGTGCTGTGGTAGTGAGGAGAGATCCCCAAGGAGTTCCTAAATTCCCACCTCCATGCTGCAGTATTTGCAATGAAGCACGGGCAATTAGGGAAATAACATCTAGTAAGTATAGGAGCATTTATTTTAAAATAAGAGACATCAACTTTCAGGTTAGTCATCTCAAGAGGGAATATTGGTTTGGAATCTGAGGAAGAACAGGCACAAGTCTTGCTTACCTTTGAGGCTGGCTATACCAAAGTGTCCTAAGAAAAAGGATCTTGGTGATTATTAGAATAAAAATCTGGGTGAGTGCTATGTTTGATAGCTTTCTCCAAAATGTTTGTTTCTAATCAGTGTTTTCATATGGCTGAGCAGTGGCCCTGAAACATACCCCCCCACCCTGTCTCAAATCCACTACTTTTGGAGTCCAAGACTGAAACATGCCTCAGGACTGAGTGCACCTCCCACACCCATGAGGCCAGGCTAGAGCTCCTCTTGAGTCACATTCCCAGATGGGGATGAGTAGATACCGAGGTCTTCAGCATGAGCTTTTCTCCAAGTTGATCATGTTCTCCCCAGTGCAGATGCTAGGCTTTAATATTCAATTTTCATCACTTGTTTTTTTTTTTTTTTAAATAAAGTAACAAAGTCAACAGTGATGTCCTCTGAGCCATTGCAGTTTAACAGTTTAAGAACAGATTAGATTTCCAAGTGAGGAGAGATTAAAAAGACCAACATTACTTTGTTTGAAAGTAGAATAAGGAAAAAAAGGAGTGCTTTAGGCTATTGTTATTGGCACAGTTATCATAGAAAAGATTAAACTAAAAGGTTAGGAATCTGTAGTGAATAGTGATAATCTCTGTAGTTTATCAGTGCTGCAAGGCTTTGATAAAATTTCAGCGCGTGTATGTGCTGAAACAGTAGAGATACCTGAAGCAGATCTTAATGGGTCAGGTATCTCTTGCTTTCTCTTCATCTATGTTTAGCTGCCCATTTCCAAAACATTGGCCTTCATTTAGCCATTCTTCCTGAGAATATGAGGTCTATACTAGTATGATAGCTTGTATAAGACGCTGCTGCCAGCAGAAGTCAATACAGATGCAGCTTCTCCCCCAGCTGTCCCAATATCATCCAAACCATAGGGCTCACAGCCCCTCTCTTGGGTAGCCTTTTCTAGCTATTTAAAACTGAATTGCCACCATGCAGAAACTCAGTGGTGGTGACAAATCCTGCATGTCTGGTTAACCTGTTTGTGTGGAAGCTAAATTGTCAGTGATAGGTGCAATCAGTCAATTGCTGCTGCAGTGCTCCAATTAGTACAGGCACGCATCCCATCTGATTCACTGTAATGAACGAGCTTTTGAACTGTTTGTGTCTTTCTCCTGATTGTGTCGGTGCGATTCCATCCATTCAAAGAGCTTAACCATGAGTGTTTTCAGGCTGTTTTATACTATATCTTGGCTGTCAACTTCATGTGTTTCTGCAAATCTTACTATGTGCATTTTGTGTGAACTTGCTTGGGCTGCTAGGTTTCCTCTAGCATCCAACACTTGGAGTTCTAGCTGCCCTGAGACAGGCAAGAGATTTAAGAGTTTATATAATCTGCAAGTTACAGGTCAAGTTTAGATTCAAGTGCAAGAGCAACTATCAGTGTGAATGTATCCTTTACAGGCTGTTTGAAATGAGCCTTGTAAACATGCTAGAGGTGAGGTGTGCATTCATTCAGACACAATCTGGCTCTGGAGTCTCTCTCTGCAATGTAACCCTGCCTCTACATCTCTGATAGAACGACAGCTATGTGAAACTATCCAGAAGACTGGGGCTTGAAAGATAAATCAGGGCATTTTTAAAAAGCAAGAATTTGAATTTTTAACACAAATGAGATTTTTGTAAAGTAGTTTTCTTAAGAGACCTTTTCATGGGAGAAAGCATTTGGAATTACAATGTATTAAACAAATGTCATATATATTGAATTTGAAAGCATAGGCCTGGTAATTTTTTCCTCATAGTTCAGCTTTCAACTTTCATAGAAAAGACTTAAGCTGTTTAAGCTGGTGGTTGTTTGGAGTTCCAGGCACTACTGGTGTTACACAAAAAATAACCAGCATGCCTTTCATAGAGGATTCATAGTGTTTGACTGTTCAGAGGTAAAGGAAATGCAGTCCCAGATTAAATCAAGAAAACTTTCAAAACTGAAATTAAGCAACGGTACAGGATGAAAGTGTGTGAGAATGTCTTAGTGGTATAAAAAATAAATAAAAATACAGCTTTTGATGGAGGGAAGAAATTATTTAAAGTATAATTTTTAATAATATTTGACCATCTAATATTTTTTCTCCAAATACTAAAAGAACAATAAGTAAAAAAAAAATAACCAAACAACACAGATGTGTGTAATTAAGTTTTGGAAGCCCTAAGTAAGATTCAATTAGTCATTATAAAAGGATGACAAAATAGGAGCCCCATCCAAACTACACAGTGTTATAGCCTGGTGAATTGCCTTACTGAATGAGAGTGCTCCCTTATTTAAAGATACTTGCATAAATATCTGCAGAAATAGTGACAGTCCTAAAATAATAATTAAAAAAATGCAATTCTGAACAATTCTTACAATTCTCAAAGTTTATTATTTACTTTGTTATGATGGTTAGTGACAGCCGCAGTTAGGAATACTTATTTGTTGCTCAATGTTTGCTGTTTTCAGACCCTCCTTTCAGCTGCTTGCAACTGCCAACTCCTAGGGCCATTTTTTTAACCCTGTGGATGTCAGCCTGATGCATATGAACTTTGCTAGGAAACTGTTCCCTGTTAACATCCCATTTTGGGTGCTTGCAGGCTGGTGGGGTGCATTCCAGTGTTAGGATGTTTTTGAAGCTCTGACAAAGGAAAGGGACACTAAAATAGAAGCAAAGATTGGGATAGACCTGCAGAGATCACAGGCAGGAAGAGAAGCTCTGCTGTGGACACCATTGTGGTGAGGAACTGGAGATGCCGAGAGGAAAAAAGGCAAAAAAGAATCAGGGGAAGACATTGTCAGAAAGAGAGAGGTGGGTATATGTCATGTAGAGCACTGTCTGGGGAAACAGGCAAAATTCCTCACTCTTCATGCTGCTGATGCCAGCACATGTACTTCAGTTCATGCAGAGTAGGTGCTTCACTCAGTGCTGTTTTCAAAAGGCATCTCCACTGCAGAGATCATGCCTGCCAAAGAAACTTTGCTCATTTTGCTTTTTTTTAAGTTATGTATTAATATTTTCTAATAGAAAGCTGGTTTTCCAAAGGTAACAAACAGAAAGGAAACACTAGGGGCCAGCCTCTATGGGCAGGCATCACTGGCTAAAAATGTTAGAAGGATGCAGACCAATGGAAATTCTTGTTCTATCAGCTTAAATAACAAAGTTGATGATCAAATAGTTTCTTGTGTGAAATATAAACTTAAGTGTTATCCTAATCATTTCTTTTCTTAGGTCAGATCTAAACCTTAATGGCACACTCCTTGACAAAAAATACAAAAGACTATACTGCCCTGGCTGTAGAAGTAACACATTCAAGGGGAATGAATTGTTCTTCAGGGCAGAACTCTATGTGTGATCCATTCCTGAGCACTTACACGCTCCCTACATCAGTGATCTGTGGATCTTCCTAGTCACTGGTGGTATCCTGCTTTCCCTTCCAGCAATGGCATAAAGGAGACGGCTAGACCAACCTTCCTTCAATTTCTCCACTGCTGAAAACCTTGATATGGAAAATTTCCACATGATAGTCTGAGTCAGGCACATACAGAGCATGTGCAGAGTAAACGTATGTAGCAAGTCTTCCAGAACGCCAGTTTCCCCCTTCAGTCTGATGGGGTGCATATGTCCTACTCCCAGAGTGTCCTATATAGGCAGCAAACTAGAATTTTTTTGGGGAAGACAATATTGCATTCTTAGTTAGATATTGACTGAGGCATACATATTTTTAAGAATAGTATGTGTATCAGCAGATATGTGGTTTAGCGTTCAGTAGATATGCTGAAGAATAAAACCTCTGTAATTTTATAAAGATGTTAACATCTCAGAATTCTGTTAATATCTCTTCAGCTTTTGATGAGTGTGATTGGAAACAGCTGTGTCTAAATTGTTTTGACATCAGATGAGAATAGTCTTGAAAATGCAAGATTTCTTTGTGTACAAATAAAAGAAAAACTATTTAGCCAGATTTAGATTTTGCAGTGGTTTTGTTGAGTCATTATCTGGTGTCCAAAAAGAGCCTGGTAATCATGTAGTGTGATTAAATATAATTCCAACAGTCTTAGAAGGCAAATATGTGTGAAATTTGAGACCTCATCAGTATGAGAGACTGGACCAAGCAGACCTACTAGCAAAGCCTTAGTTTCTCCAGTTCTCACCACTGATAGTCACACTTAACTACACCACACTTAACTACAGCACTATTTATGTTCTTAAAGGAATTCAGACATAACAGGCTGTGAGTAATGAATAGTATAAATAATATAGCGCTTAAAAATGCTCTGAGGGAATTTAGAGATTGTTTATTTAAGAGATAAAATAGTCCAAGGATGCAGTAAGCAGTTATAATTTTCCTGTACATTTGGGTATTTTAAGATATGTTCAGTAGTGGATTTTAATATCTAACTGAAATGGATTTCCTTTTTATTGCTAATTCAGAATTTGAGGTACTTTTGGAACATTTAAATTTTTCTATGTTATTAAGCATCTGTGCTGCTAGGTGCATGTCATAAATTTCAATGAAGTGTTACTTCTTTACCTGGGGGTATTAGGTGTAGGCAGTAGTGATATTGCTATCAGTAGTGGCAGTAGGCATAGAGATCACTGACAGCAGAATTGGTACTGGTAGTGTTGCTTTGAGAAGCACCCTTTCTGGGTCAGTGAGGAGCCTGGCCAGCAACTTCAACTGAAATTGAGCACAGAATGGGCTTTCTGTACAAGGAAGCATTTCTGATATACTAAGTAAATGTCAAAAATGCTAGGTGTCAAAAGTCACTTGTCAAAAGCTGGAAAAGTCCGTGTACTCATGAGAACATTTTAAGTGAACCCCTACTTTGTTCATCAACAGTCATGCAAGAGTAGCTTGTGTATAGATGATTATCAGAACTCATAGTGGTTTACCATTATAATATTAACTCAATTTACTTCAGCTACTCTAATGACTTAAAATCTTCCCCAGGGATAAAGACTGGATGTAGTTTACACATTGTATAACTATTACCTGGAAGAAAAAGGAAAAAGTTACACGAAGTTAATTCACAGAATTGCCAGGTTGGAAAAGATCTTTGAGATCATCGAGTCCAACCATACCTGTCCACTACTAAATCATACTCTTAAGCATACATCTATCTTTTCTTAAAACACCTCCAGGGATGGGGACACAAGCACATCCCCAGGCAGCCTTTTCCAGCACCCAAGAACCCTTTCGGTGCAGAATCTTTTCCTACTGTCTAATCTTAACCTCCCTCAGTGCAGCTTGAGTCTGTCGTTGCTCATCCTATCACCTATTACTTGGGAGAAGAGACCAACACCCACCTCTCCACAATCTTTCAGGTAGTTGTAGACAGTGATAAGGCCTCCCCTCAGCCTCCTTTTCTCTAGGCTAAACAAGTCCCAGTTCCCTCAGCTGCTCCTAGTAAGACTTGTTCTGCATCCCCTTCACTAGCTTTGTTGCACTTCTCTAGACACACTCCAGCACCTCAATGTCTTCCTTGTAGCGAGGGGCCAAAAACTGAACACAGTATTCGTGGTGCAGCCTCACCAGTGCTGAGTGCAAGGGCACAATCACCTCCTTGGACCTGCTGGCCATGCTGTTTCTGATAGAAACCAAGATGCCATTTGCCTTCTTGGCCACCTGGGCACACTGCTGGCTCATGTTCAGTCGGCTGTCAACCAACACCCACAGGTCTGCCAGGCAGCTTTCCAGCCAGTCTTCCCCAAGCTGTAGCGCTGCACGCAGCCGTTTTGTCCCAACTGCAGATCTCTGCACTTGCTCTTGTTAAACCTCATCCTGTTGGCCTCAGCCCATTAATGCAGCCTGTTCAGGTCCCTTTGCAGAGCCTCCCTACCCTCAGCAGATCCACACTTCCACCCAGCTTAGTGTCATCCACAAACTTACTAAGAGTGTATTCGATCCCCTTATCCAGGTCATTGATAAAGACATTGAATAGGATCGGACCCAGGACTGAGCCCTGGGGAACACCACTTGTAACTGGCCTCCAGCTGGAGTTAACTCCATTTATAACCACTATTTGGGCCTGGCCATCCAGTAAGTTTTTAACCCAGCAGAGGGTAAGCCTGTCCAGGCCAGTGGCAGCCAGTTCCTCAAGCAGAATACTGCGTACCTGAAGACCACGCATACTATATTCAATTGATATATTGTTATAATCTTCTGGTATATGAAATACCATCTAAACAGCATATTTCTTTCCTACTTCAATCATTACAAATTTGCATAGGAGTGGTAGCTGCATAAATGAATCCTGTGCTTCCTGAAAATTAGTAAACATGTATATGTAAATATATGAATTAAATGGAAATTTTAGGAGGTTAGGTATAAATATTTGATCCTTGATACACACACACATGTATGTATCTTTGTATATAAACACATATATATATCAGTATATGTATGTACATATGTACGCTAATATCCCTTCTTTTTAGATCAAATGTGTATAATTTTTACACTTATGTATCAGAATTTGACCACTGAATATCTCTGTATACATTGAGAAATACATGAATAATTGTATTTTTCTGTCTTTATGTTTTTACAAACGCATATACTCTAAAACTTTAAAAGTAGACTAGGTAAATATGTCAAGGTACCAGAGTACTTTAACACCAAAAGCTATAGTCGAGGAAACATAAAATTTTCAGAGAATGTTAAATCAGAAAATTGGATACAGAGTGAGTATCTTTAACAGCTTCTCAGGGGCCGGGGGAGGGAAAATTTCTGGCTGCAGAGGCTGGGTAAGACGAGACAGACACACCTATGAAAGGCACAAACTCCACCTACTGGTAGGTTCGATGGTGAAATTTTAGAAAAAGAAGCACAATTTCTGTTGTATGACAGGGCTGAAATAAAGATTTAAGTTGATGCAGTTATCTTTGGAAAAGTAAGAAAAAAACCAGAGAAAAAAGTACTGTAAATGCTCCTACAACATCTTGCTATTCATCAGTTGATGAAAGCTTTTCAGTAATAAAATCCTCTATATTTTTATTGTAAGGATAGTGAACTTGTTAAAAAAACCTTTTAAATAAATACACATGTACATGTAACTTGTTTTATTTTTTACTCTTTTTTTTTTATTAGCAAGGAAAACATGTAAAAAAGACATGGATTAATTTACTCCTGCTTCTTCTTAAGCAAATTATGTAGACAGGGTAAGTGTACAAGTTCCTGAAACTGCTTTTATGTACAGCAGTTTAGAATCTATGACAAACTTCTATAGCATTAGATTCAAGTGTAACTCCCACCTTAAAGTAATATTTTTCACTAAATCAGTTCACATTTTAAAAAAATACATTGCTCTTATGGTAATAATTTCTGTGATTGATCTCCTTTAAAAACAGTTAAACTTTATTTCAATTAACAAGCACATTATTTACTTTATTTCTCTTTTTCCACTTTTTTACTATTCACAACAGTATCCAAATAAAACAGAAACCACATGTGCATCCAGGAAAGCAAGCAAATATGTAAGTATAATGCACACTGTCAGAAAAAAACCCAAACAACCTTATGTGAGGTGCAAGGCAGAACTCAGGATAAAAATAAAATAACAGAAAAAAAAGGATCTTAATTAATCGTGGCAAAGGATGACCCAAGCATCCCAGTGTTTAGTATGATGCTTACCATAGCACAAAAAAAATCTGGGCACCTGCTACAACTGTAGGGACAAAGCATTTGGCTTAATCAACTTCTAAGT
The DNA here is from genome assembly GCA_033459285.1 of Clamator glandarius. Lineage (NCBI taxonomy): Eukaryota > Metazoa > Chordata > Aves > Cuculiformes > Cuculidae > Clamator > Clamator glandarius. The sequence continues at coordinate 248,856 of JAUNZM010000117.1, read as the reverse complement.
TGAATACAATTCCAGACATACTATGTAACTTAAAGAACACTGAAACTAAAAAAACTGATAATCTGAATGTAAAATATGACCAAAGGCATATTAAAATGTGTTTGTGTGTTAGTGAAATTAAATAACAAATATCATCTGTCCCTTGTTAGGTATTCTGCAAAGTACTCAATTCAGAAAAAAATCATTATTTCGTATTTATGCTAGAGCTTGTGCATATTCATATAAACTAAGCATATGTTAATATGCTTAGTTCTTAGTTTATGGGCAAACACAGACCCTACATCAGATTAATCATGGTAAGGATTATATATCTTACAAACCTGGACTAAATTCTCAGAAATCAAATTTTATTCAGAGGCAATGCTGGTAATTAGAATTGTGGGTTTGTCAATTCTGCTTCTTGGACTAATTCAGAAAACAAATATTCTGCTCATCCGTGCCAGTAATGGGATACATTACTCCTGCTGCACTGTCTCCATCTGAAGAAAAGCCAGGTTGCCTTAAAAATACATGAATATTTAGCCCATAAGGATCTGTTTCTTGTACCAACACATTCCATAGTAACTGGTTACATTATCTTCCCTAAGAAAAGCTTCACTAGAGACTCATTCAACTATAGATTTTCAAAGAATATAGGATTAGAATCCAATTGAAAGATCCATGAGGATGTTGAGTTTTCATGGGGTCTGATTCTGTGAGAAGGGCCCCTCCAGCTCATGCAGATTTCAGCAGGAGTTAAGGTGTTCAGCATCTCTCACAAATGAAAGGTTTCTCCAAGTCCCAGTTTGGTGGGATACTTAGTTATATACTTACACTACTCTGAGTTACTGTTTCCAATAGAAATGCTGCCATATATACTTACTCAGAAATGGCCTACATGTTAACTTGAAAGTTTTATTGCTATTTTTCTAAGCCAAAGATAGAGGCATATGTATTTCTGAGTATGTAACTGAGTACTTTTTTTAAAATGTGAACTTCAATATTCTTACCGAGGTTATTAAACCAAATCGTATTTTACATTAGATATTTTAGTTTTCAAGAATACCACACTGAAAGTGGTACTCTGTATACTAAAACCAAATAAAATTATTTAGCAAAAAAAAGCCTGTATTCAAATTTTCACATAAAAAAATATATTTTGTTTTACAACACCAACAGTTAAGGCCACAGAACTCCAGCAAGATGCGGAGAAGCATATCAATTGCAACTATTAAAATTAACAATAAATATCAAGAAAATAGTCTGCATGTTTAAAAATCATAGCAATCAAATCAATCAAAAAAGCAACCATCAACATCTGTAGTGGTCATAACTGTTTTCAAGTAAAAATTGCACTCTGTGCTATAAGACTGTCACATTCTCACATACTATAACAGTGTCAGAGTAACATACAAGTAGAAGATTTCATCCTTCTGTCTTGGTTAGTCACAGTTTCCCTGGAATTCTCCATTGTATGATTCTGGTTTTCATCTTTACTGTCTTCCTTTTCTTTTTCTTGTGTACTCTGTAATGGCTTTCCAGATCTATCTTCCTTTCTGCTACATACATTCTTCTGGCCTGTCAGTGGCCCCTTAAAGAGGGAAAACTGAAGAAAAAAGAGGTAAATAACATGCTCAAAACAGGTAGCTGTAAAATTAGAGATTAAAAAAAACTCAAGGCCTTTTGCATATAGCAAGACAAATTTAGGTCACAAATTTCTCCTTGGTAAATAGATCTTTACTCTCTAAAGCTCACAGAAAATATTCTAAGTGGTGCAAATCCATATGTTTCTTTCAAACAAGAGTCTGAGGCAAAAATACAGGCTCAGATCTGCAAAGCCCAAGAACAGTAAATGCTTAACATGCTTCACTATAAACACATGCATTCCCATTAAAGCTAATGACAATGTGTATGTTTGAAAGTTTATGCTGAGAGTTAATTGATGTTTAAGGTCTGTTCAACAAAACACGCAACAACTATTCTCTGCAGAAACCTTTGGATTGTGAACCTGTAAGAAATTCCATATAAGGTACTCCTCAACATGCACAGAGATGTATATATCTATACACACACATATAAACATACTCTTTAAATCATTGCATGTTGTAAATATATACAAGGTCAACTAGCTCAGCTGTTGCTTTCAGAGAGGAATATAGTGGAAAATATTTTTAGATAACATCCCATAGGAATTAAGTCCAAAGTTTTTACCTTATGAAAATCTGATGACTGACAATCTGTCTTTTAAGTACGTGCTATATATGAGGAGGTGACCATGGACGACTTCTAATTTCTACTGACAGAAGTATTATTCTAGGATTTACTTTAATAGAGCAAATCTTTGGCCAAATTTAAGTTATTTTATCACAAAATAAAATCAAATCTTATACCAGAACAAACAGGTTGCTCAGCTGTTTAATTGTTTATGAAGATCAGATAAATTGGGGTATTTCCTTCAGCTTGGTAACTGTCCAGTGCCTTCTTGGTCACTAGTAAAACTTGAATGAAAAATCAGACACATACCTTTTTCTTCCCAACTATTGCTCCAGTTATTTGGTCATCAGTGTTCCCTGAAGAATTGTTCACAGTGCCATTGTCAGTGCTTTCTTTCTCTACAATAATATAAACCTCTATATTAACTTCCTTCTGATTCTTGCAAATTAAGAGCAGACAAGACTGTTCTTCAAACTATTTTTGAAGTAGAAGTCACTAAATAAAATGTGGATCTTTAAAAAAAGAAATCAGAATATTCAGTTCAACTTGATGCCTAGCCTAACAAGATTTTTTTTTAATCTCTCTGTATAATGCCCTTGTTTTATACTCCAGGTGCTCAGTTTTCAAGAAGAGAAAACTTATGGCAGTGACATTATACAAAATGTTTTGACTTGACACTCACAGTTTCATCTTGCTGACAGAGGACAATGTGCACTGATTTTGAAAGTATACTCTAATTTCTAAAAGATGACTTTCAGGGCAGGAGTTATGGCTCAGCATGAATTTTATTCCATAGAAACACTTCTGGGAAAGGAAGAACTTTCCATTTGGACTGACATCCCTGTATTTAAATTTTCCTATACTCCCTGTAGGAATGATACAAATTTAGAACTTAATATCAAAACTTGCAGATTACTGGATCATGGACAAATGTTTAAGCATCCATTCTGGACAAGCTTTTTCCATTATAATATTGAAAATAAATGGCATAGCTTCTTCAGTATTAAGGCAGTGGTCTTTTTATACCACATTTGTTATTTTCTTTCAAAAAAACAATTATAGATTATTCCACAATTTTTGACATAAAAGTTTTTCTTACTGGGTTTGTATATAGGGCACCAACTACCTCCTGCCAGCTTTTCTAAAGGAATATACAGTTCACTCAAACTATCATCAAAACTACAAGCAACATCTAGACTTCTACCTTCAGCATCTCTGAACAGCATTCACTAATTACCACATTTCAACTAAAATAATCCATGAATGTAATGACGAAAAATCAATTGACAGAGACGAGACTTTTGACAAGCTTCTCTTGAAGAAAAAACGCACCTAAAGAAGTTGCTTGAGAGATAAGACAATTACCGTTACTCTGTCACTGCACATTTAGAACTGCTCTTAACAAGTAAGATACAGTCCTGCCAAGAGAAATTCCTTCAAATGAACTTCCTCCAATATATAACTGGGAAAAGTATTTTTTTCTTACAAATCATTAACAATCAGTAATGCTTTTGCCTCTGAAATTTCATCACCTCTCAAGAACTGCTTTCCCACTCCTGACAATAACTATGTTGTTCAGTATTTTTATAACAGAGATTGTTTAGAAAAGTTTTTTCTGTTGAAATGTTTTATGTGTTTTTAGAATGTCTGTAATACTCCAATTCTTAGAGATTGTATTCTTACCCTGCTGAATGATGGTCTCATTCTGAGAGGTCTCTTCTGCCTACAGAGAAACAAAACAATGAAATATCTACTTTCAAACTTGCTGAAAAGGAAAATGTTTAACTATTAACACCTATGCACACCTATGTTTCTCCCTCTACCAAAACCACCCCAAAGAAGAACTCTGTATTTCCAAGACAGCTACATACACATTCAAACTAATGTAAGTTGTAGAACCAAATTCTTAATAGGAGTAAATGCTTTTACCTTTACAGTTTCCACTGGGGTATTACTGCTTTTCTGTCCCTCCGGTGTTTTACTATTCTTTCCTTTTTCATATTTTTCCTCTATTTCTTCTTCTTTCTTTGTTCCTTCCCCTCCTCCTCCTGCTTGTTCTTCTGCTGCTGCTGCTTCTTTTTTTTCATCTTTTTCTTCTTCTATTTCTTCTTCTATTTCTTCTTCTTCTGTTCCTTCTTCCGTTTCTTCATCATCATCATCATCATCATCATCATCATCATCATCATCATCATCATCATCATCATCTGTCTCTTCACCTCCAAACAAGTTCTGTTTCTTTGACAAAATGGCCAAAAATAATTCTGAAACTTATGCTACACAATGATATCTTGGTCCACATCCCACACTAGTTAACCATACATCATAAAAAGAAAATAAAACTCAAAAGAATATGTTCCAAGAAGCAGACAGAGCAGACAAAGGAATAACAAAGACAGGAGCCCTCATTCGGGGTTTGCTAGTTTTAACAGATTTTTAAAAAACAGACCTCCAGTGAACATTCGGAGTACAGCTGACTCTTATGCTTTGCTAACATGTGTCTCCTCAAAGGAAAAACCATAATAACAAACTTGGGTTTAGAATCAAAATACTTATTTTAAATGCTTGAAATTTGCATAAGTACTACAAACAGTGGTAATTCCAACACTGAAAAAAAAATCACTAAAATTAATACCAGATACAATGTTCTTATTCATCTGATTCAATATAGACACTATAATTTGAATTTCAGTTGGTTTCAGACTAGAATAAAACTTCAATATAGTAAAATAAAATAGGCAGAGGTATTAGAAGATAATTTTTAGAAGTGCAAATGCTATTTTTCAAAAAAGTATGTGTAGAAAAAAGTACCAATTATACTCTTACCATACCATTCAGATTGCCATTACTATGCCATATATGTATTTATAAGAGTATGAAATACAATATTTAATCAAAAACATCCTCCCTCCCATTGCAGGAATATAAGAGTCTAAACCAAGTCCAAGATGGACTTCTGATGTCAAATCAAGTGAACCTTTGCCACTGCATCAGAATGCCCAGATGTTCTACTAAATGCACGAATGCTACAAAACATTCTGGTGTTTTTCTTCTACAACCTAATGAAATATAGGCGTTGAACCAGTATTTTATGTTAACGAATTGTGAACAGCAAAACGCTTCTGTTCCACTGCAGCCTAGGTCATGATGGGAACTGGTGCAAACAATCTGCTTGCTCTTTTGAAAGAGCATTAAAAGAATGGGTTTTATTCTGAACACCTTCACATACTCAGGTCCAAATGCTGTCTCCTATCTTTTGTCAGTGTTTTCCTTGCTTCTTATGTTTTTGAATTTTTCCTTGTTGTCTCCATTATGACTGTCTTCATGCTCATCAGAAGGTAACTTGCCAGTCAGGAGGAGATCATTACATAATAGTTCTATTATGGCTGGAATACAAGGCTGCTTCGCCAAGAGGGTTAGAGCTATGCCAAAGGTTAATATGCTAGTTTTTTCCTGGCCTGTACTCTTCTGAGTGAGTTCACTGTGTAGCAAGGTATGTATACAGACAGCACCTGGGAAACTGAAGGTAGCCTGGTAGTATTTTATGTTGCCAGCTACATATTCCAGCTCTGAAAATGCTAGGAATTAAATAAAAGCAGAAATCAGCATGTTCCACTGGCAGAAAGTCCCTCCTGTAGCACAGCACAATGGTGAGCCAAGCAACAGCAATCTGCGACAGATGACACTGGTGGGAAAAAGACCTTCTCCTAACAGATATCTTGCAGTATTTCCTTAACTGAGGCTTCTTCAAGACAGCTTGGAATAAAGCAATGTTTTAACTAAGTACAAAATTATTGTCAGCACAGTGGAATTTGATTATAATGTGGGCAGGCTTTACAGCGTGGTAAGCAGAACTAGATGGGCAAATATTTAGCATGCTTTAAGAAAAAAAGCAGAGCACAATCAGTGTGATATCATCCATATCAAAACAGTTAAAATATTTTGGAAAGTGTGCACCAAAATCCTACAACAGCCTTCTACAATTTACAGGTCTTACATACACTGCCTATGCCTACAAGAATCAGTGCTCTTTTTCAGATGCATAATGGTTGAACTACAGGACTACTGGACTACCTCCTGGACTACTCCACAGGTTCTGCTTACAGTGAATTTACTCCTCAGGGATGTGGCAGATTTCTCTATGCTGGACATTTTTAAGGCTCAGCTTGACAGGGTGCTGGGCCATCTCATTCAAACTATATATCACCTAAAATAGTTGGACCCTTGAGGTCCCTTCTAACCTGGCACTCTATGATTCTATGAAGTTTGGTTTCTATCATAAAGACCACATTTTCTATCAGACAAAACAAAGGTATCTAAATGCGGGAGTCTACAAAGGAAATGGAATTTAAACTGCTATTGTAATTAACCGAGATCTTTGGTGGAATTCCTTTGATAAGCCCTACTCAGACATCCTAGGAATCTTAGATACCCTTACATGGGGCTTATGGGAATCTGTATCATGCTGGACTCAAACCTACAGCCACACAGGATACCCCACAAGACCTAAATGACACTAGATGCATTTGTTTATGCAACTGAGCCATGCACCTCATGAAAGCAATTGATGGAGCTAAGAGAAACACTTATTTCACCCCAAAGAAGACATCCACTGTTTTTAAACTGAACAGCTTCGCAGACTGACCGCACTTCAACCAACTACACTTGCAGCTTAGCATGAGTATTTCTGGCTGTCACCTTATCTATTCAACTTCACTTATCATTTTGAATGATAACTCTGATAGCACAGTTTTTTTACTGTCACTTTCACTTGTGAATTTAGAGACATGTTTTGGAGAGTTTTTACCTATAGTAGTGAACAAGAGATGTTCATAGTACAGATAGGCTTTTCACTTTAAAAGATGAATCATCTGGCTATTAAAAATAATCTCTGAAGAATTTGAGGCTACTACTTAAATCAAATATATACATATACACATATGTATTATACATATATGTGTATACACACATACACACACACGCATATAAAATCTACATTATTCTCTTTCATTATGCTTTGAAGGTTTTTTCTTATTCCACTTTAAATTCCCAGTTCATAAAAAGATAATGCTTCAGGAATAATTTCATTAGTTTCACTTCTAAGTTTAGAAACAGAGATGCTTACTTGGCCAAGATCACACAGAGAAACTCAATGGCAGTAAAGAACATACAAGTAAAATATTTGAAATGTTTTTCATTTAAGCCTGGGGTTCCAGTTTCTTCAAGGACAAGCTGGTACTATGAAAAAACCTTAAACATTTTGTACCTCTAGTGTCATAAATCTGTATTGCAAACCGAAATCTTGGAAACATTACCTTGCAGACTTAACAGATTTGGTACAACTGTTTTGTTTGCTTTAATTTTTGCATCCATTTACATTGGTTTCCCTGTGAACTTAGACCTTCATAACAAGAACGTTCTTAGAGATAAACCTGCTGTATCAAGCTTCAGGGGACAAGTGACCTTACTCATGGTTTTGGCAAAAAAATTGCTTCAGTGGGTATAACTCAGATGGTATAACTGTATTCTGCTAAAATGGCTGCAGCTGGCTTTTCTTCAGGGAGATTAATACAGCACAAAGACATTTCTTTCTTGAATGCTCTATAAAAATGTAGTCTCACATCTAGAGAAGAGAGGAGAAAAAATTCACTGTTTCATACTGTTGTCTCACCTGGTGTCACGCTCTGTCTTAAAGATAGTCTCACTAAAGGCTGCAGACATGTCTCATAGCAGACTTTGTTTAAATGACAACTGGGAACGGTGTTTTTCTATATTGCCATAACAGTGTCATTGTGGATCCCTCTTGTATACTTTATGGAAACTCAGCTCTGGCAGCCGGGCTGTTCATAATTAGCATTTCAGAAGGGAAATTTTATGGTACCTTTCCAAGCCTCCTCGAGAAGTCCAAATATTTTATGTTTGCCACCATCATCTTATGTTGCTAGGGAAGAAAATCTCAAAACCACTGATGAAACGAATATAGTTACAGATCTTTTAAAAATCTGGTGAAATCTCAGTGATGAAATCAGTAACAATTAATACTATGTATACCATAAGGAAATGGAGAGTTCTGGGAAGCTCTGCTTCACATAAAAGGTATTTCTGTTTCTAGTTGCACTGGAAACTGTTAGAAATGCACAGAGAAGATTATTAAAGAGAGCTGAGGGTGACAGAGTTAGATACCTCCTTCTTCCTTGGCACTGTTCTGCCAAGCAGCCATAAAACAGCGATTGCTTAGCAGTATTTTTAATCATTTAAGGAATTGATTTCTCCCATTACCTGTCGAGCACATTACCTTTAGATGCCCAAAAGCATTCCACAGCTCTCTTAGATGCCTATAATACAACTGAATGGAATACATACCCAGTAGGATTTGCGCTGTGGTAGAAGACTCCTAATAGATGGGTATTGGGTCTAAGGAGTTTGGTCAATGGGTCATGGTACATAATGTTGTCATATGGGACTGAATCAATGTTCCGTTTGTAGAGCACGGGTAAAGATAACAAAAGGTAGAGGAATCTTACTGTCCACTAGCTATCATTCTGCTCTCCAAATTACTACTGCACATCAATGTCACTTCTGAATTTTCCATGTTAACATTTTACTACAATAGTATTTCAAATAACAAAATTAACCATGATTTTACATACAGATGAGAGGGGAAAAATACATATAAATAGCTCTATTTACCCTTTGTGATCTGGAGATATATGGATTGGTGGGCATGTAACATATTGTTGATACTGATCTTGTCATGATGTCAAGTTATCTGATGTGAAGTGACTGGAAATACTGCCTGATAAAACTCTTAGTAAAGCTAAGATACATACTATGTAGTTTCTTAAGTTAATAGTGACAGTTAAAACTTAACATCTTAAAACCCACATAGTGTTAGCCATTTGTCATCAGGAATTTGAACTGGGCTTTCATTTTGTAGCTATTAATGTAGAAAAGTTATTAGCTCAGCTACTCTAAACTTTAGAGAAGTGTCTTTCGCTTCAATGATTACTAAAGAAAGAGCTGTCCAGTTTGATGACTCGACAAAATTCAAGGACAAAAGTGCTTAAATGAGAGTAGTTGAATGAAATATTTTAAAGCTTATTCTTATAATTACAAGGCAGTCAACAAGCCAAAGTAGGCTTTCCTCATATGATGTCATGGAGACAAACAGAAGAGCACCCTCAAAGTAAAGAAGTTTTTCCTCATGTTAAGGTGGAACTTCTTGTGTTCCAGTTTGTACCTGTTGCACCAAACATGTCATGTATGAGTTTCCACGGCTACATGTCAAGCATAAATCAAACTTTAAAGATACTTATGCCTTCTTGTAAATATGATGGAAGAAAATGTTTCAAAGCAGTAAATGGCCACATGGTGACACACTGTTTGCCCTGAATATGTGATGACTAATTACCACAGCAGTACTTGTGATGCTAAAGTTGCACCCTCCAATAGCATGGTCTCACTCTGAGAAAAATGGAATAAAATAGGGAATACACAGCTGTAAATAGTATAGTTAGAAACTTACTGAGCAGATTCCTTTTTCATTGTTGTGCTCCCAAGTATTTTTCTGCCAGGACTTTACTATGCAATATACTGTACTTACTAAAAGCAAAATAAATGGACCGGCAAGTTTAGATGTGTGCACTTTTGTCACAAGCTGGCAGTGCACATGCATTAAGGCCATCAATCTGATCACATGTATTAATCACGACTTCAGGTGTCATTTGGAGACAGTATACTGGCATTTATTACACAGTAGTAAACAGCCCTTGTTTTGCTTAAGGATATTTTATTTTGATTTTTGACTTTTAAAGATCATTTCAGTTGGCTTTGGTGTAACTATTCTGTGGCTTGCCAGTTTGCTGCTGCAGGTGTACTTGGAGAAATATATAAAACTATACAAACTGCATTTCAGAAAAGACAGATTTTGACTATCCACTACTAATCCAATCTAAATAGTTATCTGAAGGGCTTCCTTTCTCTGGCAATTCAGAACTTATCTATCTATCTATCTATCTATCTATCTATCTATCTATCTATCTATCTATCTATCTATCTATCTATCTATCTATTCCCCAAGATAAACCAACATCTGAAATAGCTTCACGTACTATGGCTTTCATAGACAAAACTGCTATCTTCTCTCTTGGAGAGCAAATAAATAACATTTTCCAGTTTCCAAGGTGAAAAGGAAAAAAACCCCCACCTTTACAGAGCTAGAAAGAATTTTTAAGGTGTTTTATGAAGAATCACAAAACAAGCTGAAGGGTATTTGCATAAAATATAATCTCTTATAAGCTATTTTACATCGTAACATAAATACACTTTAATATTCATTCATTTGGAAATAGCATACCAAAATAACTCCTGAGTACTTAAGCAAAACACATGAAATATAATGAGCAACTCTAAATCAGAATATGTTGATATTATCTCAAAAACTCAGTGCGTCTCAGGAAGATATTATGCTGCATACTAAATAAAGTCTTAGTGCTAGCAGATGCAGAGAAAAAGTAGGTTGGGAATATTAGCCCACACTTGGATGATATTTGTGCATTTTTTCCGAATTCCTACAGAAAAGGTTTTAGTGTCTGGAGTTCGTCATGCAGCTCTCAAGTATTCACAACTGAATGACAGCAGTCCCTATTTTCTGCTTTTATTGTGCTATGTAGCTTAGAGTATTGCATGTCTCCAAAATCGTGTGCTTTTCACTGAAATCCTACCTTAATTATTTTGAATATCACTCAGTGCATAGATAGAAATGTGCACAAAGGCAAATTTTCACCAATAACACCACAGAAGACAGAATGATTCTTCAAGATTCTCTGTTCCCCACACATTCCTGAAAAGGATGCACCATGAATCACTGCCAAAATCTCCACAGCCTACAAGGCTGAGTCTCAGAGGAGATCTCCAGTTTCAAAATACTGTAATGTAAAAGTGGGATTTTTTTGTACAACTCTCAATAATCTTTAAAACCATTCTCATTTAGTACAGGTAAATTTTTCAAGGCACACCCAGCTTAGTAACACAAGTCCCACCAGCTTTCCCATGCAATTGTTCTCCACTTGTGAAAGTTCTACCACAGCTTCTGGAAGGCAGGCTTCAAAACACAGCTTAACTTCTTTCTGTACTTTGGAAACAGGACTTCTTCAGGTTTGCTTTGTTCTGTTTCTCTTCAGAGATTACAAGGAAGTTCTTGGTAAAGTTGATTAATTCTGCAGCAGTTTTGCTTCTGTGCATCTAATTATGAGAGTGATTTTGTACCCTAGTTAGATGCTGGATAGCATGAAAGTAAGTATTTTAAACTTCCTTTAAGAAAACCAGTCTCTGCCAGGATGGCTTACGATGCTAAACTCATATTAGACTGGTGACTGTTGTTGAGTTTGCAGTTGAACAGCACAGCATAGTCTCTAGTATTGGAGCTGGAAACATTACTCTTCAATAGTACCATTATCTATGTCTTTATAGGTATAGGTGCAGATGAAGGCTTTGTGTACTATGAAATTCTGCTTAGAACTACTTTTGTTTAGCTTGCTTTCACATTCTTAATATGAAACCACAAATGCTTTGCCTTTCACACAAACCACAAATGCAAGTCTGTGTGAAAGGTGGTGTATATACGAGAAATTATAAAGCTCAAAACCAATGATGTTGAATCTGGGACACTAGCAGACTAACCTGCAGCCCATGTCAGACAGAAAGAGCAGAGTCATGTTTGATTTTTCAGTGCTGGGATATTTACGAAAGCCAAAATGGTAAATATATTTACACTTGATATTTCAGGGCCCTGATAATATAAGTGGATTTTTGATATAACAGTATTAATAGTTGTTTGACTTATTATAGCATGAGGTTGCCGAAGAAGCAATGGGCACTATCACAAATCCTTAAAAAAGACAGAGCTTAACTGTACTTGCTATTTCTCTTTGCAACAGAAAATAAAGCCTCTGTAGCTCTCAGCGGTACAATTTTGTGACGCCAAAGCTCTCTCTCCAAAATCCTTTCAATATGCAAAGGAAGTCTCTTCTCTCTCCATTAAAACATATGAAAAAGTGTATAAAAATATTACAACTCAGACTTCAGATCACAAACACACTCAGATCTTAACTGAGCACAAAACTGTACGCTTGCCATTTGTGCAAGTAAATACTTGCTCAGTTGGTCACAAAATGCCACAGTATTAAACGCTGCAATTTATTTGAATTGCACATTTAGAAATGAATTGAGAGTTTGCCCTTTTACATTTACATTGCCCTTCTTTTCCCTTTTCTAAAGATCTGACAACATTCTTTTGTCTGAAGATCCTGTTATTTCTGCATTTGATTCTGCTTCCCATAATACTCATCATGAAATTAAAGACAATAGACACAAGTTCAGGTGAGTTCAAAGTTCATACATCTAGTCTATATGCACTAAGAAAAAACTCAGTTTGCATTAAAATAGATGCTCTCTCTTTAAACACTCTCATTTGTTCTAGAGCATTTAATGGCACTTTGTCAAACGACTCGATTTACACCACAAGTTAAATTAATAAAAATGAAAGACTGCTATTCTGAGAAGTAAGATCTAGAAGGTAGTGTCATCTTTGAAGAAAGTAAGCTAAAATTGATCTTAAAAGATGTTGAAGTTAAGAAAAAATATGGAAAAACAACTTAAAGTAATGGAAACAAAAACTATATATTCTTTTCTGCATGATTCCTAAAGGCCCCATCCTAAAGAATAACCATGTAGCTATCCAGATAAAACACTGGGATAAAAGATAATGAAGGAAACAGATATTTTCTGTAGCTTGGAGTTTTGTTACTCAGCATCAATTAGGTGAAGAGAAGTATCTTAATAAATAGTTTGATATTTTCTGTTACTATGGAAAAAATTACCTGCTGAAATATTGAAGGCATAAAAGAAGAGTTATGCTGCAGCACCTTCAGATGTAATCTAAAGCACACTCATCTATGACAGGAGATGTGAAGCAAGGGCAGACCTGCAGCCTGTCCCCCCAAAACTGGATATGTGCATGTAAACCATGCCTGCTATAAAAGGCAGTATGTGCATATGTAACTCTGTGGCATTGTATGTGAGTGTGCAGAGGGATTAAAACTTCTGAGGTTAGCTGCAGAAGGGTGCTTACAAATTTGCAGGTGTTTTCTACCATTTAATGGATGTCTAGTGCTGCTGTTACCTGCTGTATTGCCACACTTGATCTTGAATGTGTAGCTGGTTGATTGCTGGTTAACTTTTATTAATAAATGTGAGGTTCAACCAGGCCAAGTGAAAGGTCCAACACCTAGGTCAGGGCAATCCCCATTTTCGGTACACAATGGGGGATGCCGTGATTGAGAGTTGCCCTGCAGAGGAGGACTCGCGGGTGCTGGTTGATGAGAAGCTCGACATGAGCCAGCAATGTGGCTCGCAGCGCAGAAGGCCAACAGTATCGTGGGCTGTGTCAAAAGAAGCATGCCCAGCAGGTTGAGGGAAGTGATGCTGCCCCTCTGTTCCTCTCTTATGAGACCTCATCTGGAGTACTGTGTCCGGTTCTGGAATCCTCAACATAAGAAGGATATGGAGCTGTTGGAATGGGTCCAGAGGAGGGCCAAAAGGATGATCAGAGGGCTGGAGCATCTTCCCAATGAGACAGGCTGAGACAGTTGGGGTTGTTAAGCCTGAAGAAGAGAAGGCTCTGAGGAGATCTTATAGTGACCTTCCAGTACCTAACAGGAGCCTATAAGAAAGCTGGAGAGGAGTTATTGATAAAGGCTTGTGGTGATAGGACAACAAGGAATGGATATAAACTGGAGAAGGTCAGATTTAGACTAGACATTAGGAAGAACTTCTTCACCATGAGAGTGGTGAGGCACTGGAACAGGTTGCCCAGGGAAGCTGTGGCTGCCCCATCCCTGGAGGTGTTCAAAGCCAGGTTGAATGGGGCATTGGGTTGGAACTAGATGATCTTTAAGGCACCTTCCAACACAAACTATTCTATGACTCTATGATTCTTTGAATAAATCCATATGCCGCTTCAATCTTCATTCAAATTAAACCACATAGCTTAATAGTTTTCCATATGACAATCATGAGGGACTAAATGATGAAGAAGGAATAAATGCTCTTTTTTCCAATACAAGAATATAGAGACATCAAATGAAGGTACCACAGATTCAAGACAAAAAAAAGGAGTTACTTCTTAAAACAATGTGTAAAGTAATCTAAGAATTGTTTGCCAAATATAGTGGATGCTAAATGGGTTAAAATCTGATTGAAAGAAATTCATGGAAGAAAAATGGCTATTAAATACAATAAACATCATCTGAACCACAGATTATTGAATATACTGAATATATTTGACATACTGGATGATTATACAGAAGAAGTAACATTATATGCTTCCCTTGTGTTCGTATAATGTTTGGGTTTCTTTTTCTATTTGCTAAGCATTCACCAGTTGCCACTGGCAGAAAAAAATATTGGACTAGACAGACCCTTTTTCTGAGCAGTTGTCTGTTATTTTGTATCTCTATTGCGGAGGTTTTTTTCTATACTGAAAACTAGCTCAGGAGCACTTCTTCCATATTGCTTAAGTAATGCACATCAATCCTTTTGTATCCCATAATAAATACCAAGGACATACTGAATTTCCACAAAACCACAAGCACCAAACTTCATAAACCAGTATGAGTCAAACTAAATAAAATTCCACTCATTATGCTAATGGAGTTCCAAAGTCCCCCCCAAAGCCCAGAAACATTGGCACAGTGTACAATTCATGTAATGATTCTGTGGAAAACCCTTAGAAGTGCTACAGTAATGTTCTGCTTTTCCCCTACCACAGGAATGATTCACAACAGAATACAAAATCAGTTCTGAATTCAATGATTTTTTTATCCAGGCAAAACAAAGAGAAGATGCCCATAACTTGGCTTCCTTTACTGTCCTGGGAAGCCTTATGCTGTCAGCAAATGTTAAGAGAAGAACAACAAATGGTCCCCATTTACCTAGAGATTTAGATTAAAAGCTGCAGCCAAACAGTAAATGAAGAGCCATTCCTACATGGAATTGGAAATAATTTACTTCAAATTGCCCTTAATTTCCACTGCTCCCCCACCCCCTCCAAATATTTTTCATAAGAAATAGCAGATTTTTTTCACAGCACAGTTCTCTTCTAAAGTTGAATTTTAGAATCACAAATAAGTAGAAGTCATAGCCAAGAAACAAAGTTTTAGGCCTAGAAAAATACTTTTCAATATTGCTCCAAGTTTAATCACAGTAACATCCTAATCTCTCCTACAATAAAATAACACAGCTTAACTCCACATAGTTTCAAAAGTAAATATTTTCACAGCAGTTCAGTGATAATGTAACACTTCTGCTAAATAACTGGGAACTCCATTGTTAGAGAGAACTGTTTTCTTGGAAGTGCATTTAACTGTTAAAATATTCTACCCTATCAGAATATGAAGATACCTACCCTCTTCCAAAGACTTAGAATTGCAGAATCATAGAATAACCAGGTTGGAAGAGACCCACCAGGTCATCAAGTCCAACCATTCCTATCAAACACTAAACCATGCCCCTCAGCACCTTGTCCACCTGCACCTTAAACACCTCTAGGGAAGGTGACTCAACCCCCTTCCTGGGCAGCCTGTTCCAGTGCCCAATGACCCTTTCGTGAAATTTTTTTTTCCTACTGTCCAGCCTAAACTTCCCCTGGCAGAGCTTGAGGCCATTTTCTCTTGTCCTGTCCCCTGTCACTTGGGAGAAGAGGCCAGCACCCTCCTCTCCACAACCTCCTTTCAGGTAGCTGTAGAGAGCAATGAGGTCTCCCCTCACTTATGCATGCTGATGTCAAGCCAACATATTCCAGAAAATCCCAAAGCTTGAAACGAATTTCACAGGGTCTAAATACAGTCACTGCACTAACTTTTTGTTATAGTTAGGACATACCTGTGTCTGAATGTGACCTTACCTTCAAACGTGGCATACGAAGGTGTGACTGAGGTAAGAAGGATCAAACAGGACTAGAATCTACTGGGAAACTACTAGTCTACCATAGCTTTTTTAAAAAATAAATTCTGGAGACATTGTGTCAAAGATAGTTTAATGCCAGTATCTTACAAAACAACATTAAAAATGTTTCATAATCTCAACATAAGTATTTATTCCATTAACATGTTTATTGAATGACATTTATTAATTTTTATTCCTTCTTCTGTGGTCCTCATTCTCAAATAAGGTGTAAATAACTATTTTTCTAGAGAACGTCAATACTGAGATCTGTTTAAAATAACTTCAGAGACCACTCACAGTATTTAAGTAATAAAGCAATATGATGAGTTCCTATCCCTTCTTTTGCCAGTTTGACCACTAACAGTAGAAATAGTATTCTTACAAAGTCACAAAAATAATTTGCATGATTTGTACGTGAATTTTAAGGAAGGTCTAGAAGTATTAATGTACTTTCCTTTTCCAAAAATAATTCAGACTTTGATGCCGTTTTCTCTACTATTCCATCTATCATCTTTGTTTATTACATCATCAACTCTTTGGAGACCATAGATATGATTTTTAGGAGGGAAAAATACACATCCCCTCCAATGATGGGAAGCTTAGGCTCTGATCCTGAAAACATATATATAATTCACTCTGTAACAAAGTGTATTCCCATCTTTGAGAGCTTTATAGTTAGATGACTACTGTAATTTTTTTGTAGTATTTTGTAGGCAGATATTGAATCTTCTGTTTATTGTACAGTATACATAAAAATAATGTTTTACAGGTGTGTATTTTCAAATTCTTGATTATGTCTAATCACCACATGTGATAAAAAAAAATCAGCCCTAACCAGATGCATTCTGACTCTAATGTAAACTACATCAGATTCTGAGACTTGCATTTGTCTTTTTACATATGATTGTGTGCTGACATCAAAATAAGAAGTCAACATTAAAGCCTTCAAAAAAGCCCTGGCTATCATTTACACAAGCCTGTATTTCCATTTGTCTGCCATCTACCAAACTATGTAAATTTGGCAACTTGTCCTTTCCTTAATTTGCGCTGGGTACTCAAAATTTTACCATTATATGAACAGAATGAAATCAGAGGGAATCAATACCAGAATTTAAAAATACGTATCTTTGATAATTTACTGACACTCCTTTCATAACAGGCACATGATCAAGTAAGCCTTCCTGCAACTAAACTTTAAAAAAAACTGATTAAAAGGCAAAGATGATTACACTGATACAATGTATAATTCATAGTGTCAGTATTACATAAGAATTTAATTACGAGGCAAACACATTTTGCCTCAGCAGGGTTTTTTTGTGTCTCGTGATAAAAATGATTGTGTAAATAACTCTATCAACAATATATATGGTTTCTCTCATAAAAGGTTCTCAAATCTAAACATTTTCTTCAGTGCTTTTCAAGAAATTGGCACTTTAAAAGTATTGCATAATAACATATTTTGACTACATTTAAAACATTTTTAAGTAATAAAAATCAATCTGCCATAATCCCTAAGTTTCCTGAATAGGCATAAATTCATCTCCAGTAGTCTATGCTACTTTAATGTTAAATAATGAGGTAGCACATTGTTCCAAAATTGTTCTGAATTATGTAAACGACTTGCTACATTCTGCTTGGACTTAATTTTCTGTTTAGATCTGTTTGGTAAAGCAGTACTTTCTGTCTTCTCTGGCTTCTTGGTTTTGCTTTTCTTTTGTGGAAGCTTATTACTATCATTTTTTCTTTTACCTTTTTCCTCTTCCTCTTCTACTTCTTCCTCTCTCTTATCCTCTTCATTCTCCTCTCCTACATCCCCTTCCTCCTCTTCTCCTTCTTCCTGTGCTCCTTCTTCCCCTTCTTCTTCCTCCTCTCCCTCTCCCTCTCCCTCTCCCTCTCCCTCTCCCTCTCCCTCTCCCTCTCCCTCTCCCTCTCCCTCTCCCTCTCCCTCTCCCTCTCCCTCCTCCTCTCCCTCTTCTTCTTCTTCTTCTTCTTCTTCTTCTTCTTCCTCCTCCTCTTCTTCTTCTTCCTCTCCCTCTTCTTCTTGTTCCTCCTCTCCCTCTTCCTCTTCTACTTCCTCTCCCTCTTCTATGTCCCCTTCTCCTTCTTCTTCTTCAACTCTCTGTTCTCCCTCCTCTTCCTCCTCTTCTCCTGCCTGCTCTACCTCTTCATCTTCTCCTTCTTCTTCCTCTTCCTCTTCATTTTCCCACTCCTCTTCTTCCATGTTTTCTTCTTCCCCCTCCTCCTCTTCTGCCTCTGCTCCTTCCTCCTCTTCCTCCTCATCTTCTCTTTTCTCTTCAACTTCATCCTTTCCCTCTTCTCCTTCTTCTTCCACTTCATCCTCTTCTACCTTCTTAGTTCTCCTACTTGCATCTTCCTCTTCCTGTTCTTCTTCAGATAGCTCTTCTTCATCCCTCCCTGCTAATGACTGTTCTAACTCCTCTTCAACCTTCTTGTCTTTTTCACTCTCCCTTTCTTTGTTTTCATCATTTTCATTTTCATTTTCTTCTTCCTCTTCTCCATCCCTCCCTGCCAATGATTCTTCTAACTCCTCCTCTTCTCCCTCTTCTTTTTCATTCTCATTTTCTTCGTTCTTTTCATTTTCCTCTTCATCATCTCCTTCTTCTTCATTCCTCCCTGCCAACGATTGCTCTAACTCCTCCTCTTCACTCGCTTTGTCTTTTTCATTCACCTCTTTGTTTTCATTTTCATGTTCTCCTTCTTCTGCATCTATCTCTCTTTCTTTCTCCTCTCCATCTTCACCTTCTTCCTCACTCTCACCACTTCCCTCACTTTTAAGCTGTTCCTCCTTTTCTTTTTCAATGTATTCCTCTCTTGCATACTCTTCCTCCTCCTCCTCCACACCCTCATCTCCCTCACTCAGCATTTCTTCTTCCTCCACCAACTGGTCTTCCTCGTCTCCTTGCTCTTTGCCTTCTTCCTGATTAACCTCTTCAATCTTCTCTGCATCCTCATTCTCACTATCTCTTTCAGCCTCTGATTCCTCACTTTCATTTTCTTCCTTATTATCTTCTTCCTCTTCCTCTTCACCTCTTTCTATTGAAACTTCATCTCTATCTTTTTTCACTTCACTCTCTTCTTCATCCCCTAGTTCACCTGCACTGTCAACTCTTTCATCTAGTATTTCTTTTTCACTTCCACCCATTTCACTGCCTTCACTCTCCTGCTCTTGATTACATTCCTCCTCATCCTCAATTTTTAACTGCCTTTCTTCATCAGGTTTAGCTTCAGTGTTTGTTTCTTCATCATTCAGGCTTTTTATATCAATCTCTTCTACACATTCTTTCTCATTGTTTGTAGCCTCAATCTCACTGTCTTCTTTTTCTAAGTCCGAATCTTTCACAGTTTCTACTGTTTTCATTGCCTTCTGGATCTCTCTGTCTTCAGAGTTGTCTTCTTCTTTCTTCCTGCTTGTAAGCATGTATTTTGCAGCCTCATTACTGCTGTCCTCAGTTGAAGATGATGACATAGTTACAGCTATTTGTTTCAAAAATTGATCCTTTCTTTTAAACCTTCTCTGCTCATCACTATTTTCTTCTCCTCTGGTGCATGTTCTTTCACATTTATCAGATTTTTCAATAACATCCTTTATTTTTTTTTTACTTTCTACTTCTTCTTGACTTACTTGCTTTTTAACAGGATTGTATTTTTGTAAAGGTAATGAATCAGCCTGAGGAAGATCCCTGGATGCAGAAGGAAGTACCTCTATTTTAAGGGATTGCTTAGATGTAACAGGTTTTGGCTTTTTATTGGAAGAACTTGTTTTTTCAGTCAGAATTTCTTTTTCAATGGGAATATTACAAGTTACTTCCTCTCTGACAAATTTGGGTTTTTCCTTACATTCTTTTTCCCTTTTCACTGATCTACGTTTGCCCCTAGTAATTTGTTGAACACTACTTTTCAAAGGTCTTACATTTTGGGCATGCTCAAATTTACCTTTCATTGTATTGTTTTTGGCCATAGGTTTCCCTACCAAGGCACTGCTTTTTTCTAAATCTTGTCTTGATGATTCTGAAAGTGAACACTGCTTTTGTAAAGAGCTAGAGTCTAATTTTGAGCCCTCCTTCATGAAATCAGAATCCTTGTTTTTCAGCCCACCCTTACCATCTCTTTTCAGTCTCACATTTTTATTGTTCTTCTATTCCACATGAGAAGCAGAAAATTAAAAAGAAAGAAGGAAAGCATTAAGACAAATGACAGCAAAAGAGATAGGTTATAAAATCACCTGAACAAGAAAATAAACCATTTACGTGAGAGGACTAAAACATAGCACAAAATGTAGAGTATTACATGTGAAATGATTTTACAAGCACACATATTAGAAGAATACAACATTCTGTTGATGGTAAATGTAGTATTATGCCTTTTTCACTACCCAAGCACTCACAGTGAATGCAACAAGAACCATGCAGCCAGTATCATGTGCCATAAGCCAGAGCCATGCAATACGTGAGGCTATGCGAACAGAAGGAAAGCACTACAGTTCTCTTATACCTTCCTCCACCTTTCTCTTTGTGAAATCTTCTGATGCACTGATTGTTATTTTTTTTCTAATAAGTCTGAAAATCTCGTCTTTCTGCTTTAAATTTTACAGTTATTTAACAAATTCTGCACAATAATCTTTTCAAATATAAAATAAAATTATAATGGCATATACCAAAATGCTGAAATGCTGGTATCACTTTAGGAATGAAATAGAAACATCTAATAATACAAATATATTTTAATTTCATAATTCAAACTTGTTTAAATATACTCCATGGTGAATTTCTGGTAATAAAAGCTTTCCCTGCATTGTGTCCCAAAAGTCAGTTAAAATATTTTAATATCAACAAACCATTAGAAATGTATGTTATTAGCATAAGTTACAAAATGTTTATGATAGTCTCTTGTTCCTTAAACTGGTAAAGTGTTATAGACTCTCATCTCAAACCATGCTGGATATGAGGAGTTCTATGTGCTCCCTATGACTTCTGTCAAGCCTCTTAGAATTTTAGCTCGTGGATATTCAGAAAATTAGCAAGAGGAGGTCTATAATGTTTGTTTTGATTTTTAAAAACTCAAAACAATAAAGTAAAAGAATTATAGAACTTTAAAACGTCAATTTAAGTATATATTGATCTATAAAATTAATTATAGTACCTTTTGTTTTTGGAGTGGTGATAATTTTAAGGTCTGGTCACTGGGATTCAATTTCATTGCATGTGTCTGCAAAGAAAAAGATCTCAATTAAAAATAAACATAGCTAACAGGGAAAGCAGCATCAAAGCTCAGTTCTGCTAAACAGAGCTATCATAAGTTACATGAACATTTTAGTACTATTGCACAGTTAGGTTGAGACAAATCTGTATGATCACTTAACTTACCTATTTCACTTCCACACCCTTATTTACTCCTTAGAAAGACAGCGAATGATAATTAGCTTAGCTATCAATATCTAAACTGTTTGTAGAGACTGAAAGCTATATGCCCTCTCTTTCAGCTCGCAACCACATTTTAGATCCACCTTCCACTCACTGTTAAGTTGTGGCTAAAAATATAAAATCTTACTCCCTTATCACCGAAACCTTCAGCTTAACATCCAGTTTGATACAATAGTCTTGAAAGAACATGTTCAAAGAAACGTTATATAGCAGAAATTTTTAGTGGATTCTGATTCCTTCATCTCTTCTTCACAAAGCCAAAAAAAGAAAAGGCAAGGCAAAGTAGAATACTACTAGGTGGACAAGAGTAGTGAGGTTTTGGTCATCCCTTCCCATACAGTCCAAATGACAAGATAACGTTTTCTGCTGTTGTTAAATGCTAATGGTTTAACCACCATATTCCTTTTCAACACAGTCAGCATGGACAGTTCTGGTTTCTGACTCTCAAAAATTTGTATTATCAATATGATATTAAAGGCTTTTCCTCCTCTTGTCAGACTTCTCAATAAGATGTATGTTGCCTCAGTTTAGAAAAACTGAAACAACAATACTGCAACAGATTCTTTTCATTAAGATTCAAGAACAGCAATAATTTTTCTTTGTATCTTGACAAGTTTGACAGCCTTCTTTCGAATTTACCGGTTTATTCTGATAAAAATTTTAAAACTGATTCACGTTGTGTACAAAAATGAAAAGAAGGGACATAAAGCATATAAAGTAAGCTCTCTGCTTCATTTCTTGCTATTATGTCTCTTGGAAATAATCAAGAAGAGGAAGGTTAAAAATATAGATCAACATGGGCTATCCAGCATACTTTTCCTTTCCTTTATGATATCCAAGGCTAAAGCATGGGGAGGGGCTGCACTACTTGAACTATTTCAATCTCATATTACAGCATTACTTAGCAAAGGAAAACAAACTTTAGCACTGGGTATCGACGATACGAAGTGCATGCTCATCTAACAGTATGTTCTGCACTTCTTGGTGCCACATATGACTTTCTGGGCTAGCCAGGAATTCGGTACTAGAACTTGAAACACGACTTAGCTGCTTCATTCTTCCCTTGCACAAAAAAGATTGGATCACAGAATTATTAGTGAGATATATTACCATATTTAGGATGTCAGTTGTATCTCCAAGGTTTCTGTCATTATTTTCATTATCTGAATCTTCTTCTTCAGAGTCTTCACTGTGTTCATCTTTTTGATGATTCTTTCCTTCAAAGTAAAATATGGGAAGTAAAAAAATAGCAATAGGAAGCAAATAGAACACCCAGCTTTCGTAAAATACTGTTTTACTGACATAGGACTGAAGTCCTAAGAATCCTTATTCCCCTAACCTAAGACACAGTAGAAACACTTCCACCTCCTTTTTAACAGTATATTAAAATTAGAGGTAGCTCAGCAATCTGGCCATGATAGATCTCTGACCATTTTTGCAGTCTTTCAAAGCATAAATACTACATGGGACAAAGCTTCTTTTAGATAATCTCTTTAATAATAGTGCACGAATTAGACTAAATTAGCTGCAGTCGAGAGTGCGAGTCTAACTCAAAACTGTACCTACATAATTTTCAGGTTCATCAGGTATATGACCAGTTGGCTATGGGACAAAAGCTATGGGTTTAGGCTACAAAAGACTCTAAAGGCAAATCAAATTTCACTGCACTGCTTTCCTGGAACCAGAAATGCTAATGGACACGCTGGCGACTTTACAAATAATCATCTTAATACAACTAAATTAATTACTTTCAGATTCGACTGTCCAATAAATCTGAGCTAATTTTTACACAGAAGCACTGCGTTCTGCACTTCCCAGCACTGCTCTTCCCAGGAAATCACACCTACCCAGCAACTCAGAGGGAGTCCAGAACTGCTCTAGAGAACCAGAGCAGAAGTCCAGCACTGTATCAGTATCACTGTTATCCAAGCCTTTACAAGACTATAAAGTTTCTTGTGGGCCTTTCTGTGTCTTTAAGACTGTCCCTACTCAATTCTTTAATTATTTTTCTCTTTTTTTTTTTTTTGTAAAAATGGAGAAATCAGTTACTAATCTTACAGTACTCTTATCCTATTTGTACAGGTTTGAGGAACGACAAGTTTCTTTCACTCAACACTCCTCTAAATCTATAAGCATGTTTCCAAACATGAACAGCATGAGGTAATTTCTTGTATGCATTCCTCAGTTTTTTGTGTCTTAATGCTGCCAGACCTTTTTGAGGAAAAACTGATTTCAATCTTTTTTCGTGTTCAAACCATTTATGAATTATTAGAGCTCAATTACATAATTCTTAGAAAACAGCAGCAAGATGTGAGGACAATTCACCTTTTCCATGGTCTCTATCCTTCCTAGATTCAGCTTTAGGAAAGCTTGTAGAAAACCAGAGTGGGCTAGTGTTGCTAGTCACAGGCAGTGAAGGTTTTAAGAAGCTTTCTCCGAGTGGAGGCAGAGTTTGTGCCATTCGAACAAACTGTTCTGGTGACTTTTCCTTTAGAAAATTAAAAAAATATATTGCGATAAAGAGTAGAAGAATAAAACGTAAGCAATCTCTCATACAAAACAATGGCATTTTCTTTTATTTAATGATACAGTTCTGTAACTTTGTATACAAAGCATATTTTTTCATTTTAATTATTTATAGTCCTAAGAAGTGGAGAGGCATGTAGTGTAATATTTTAGGTTGTTTCTCCACAATAATCTCAAGCAATCCTAAAATATAGACAAAGGAGAAAAAGAACTTTGATTTGTATTTAAAATGAAATTACTAGTGTCTGAAAGAATACTGAGGTATTTAATCCACAAAATCAATATATTTTCACAAAGTAAATGTGGTTTCGTGGTAAAGTTATTTTTAGACAGGTAAGTGAAATGATTGTGCAGTTCAAGGAAATCACATGGAACATGTAGTGGACATAAAGCAGAAGAAAATCCTGTTCTAAGTAGCTACAGGATCTTTGGATCATATTAAGCTGATTCTGAAAATTTCTCCTTGATGTTTTATAAATTATGAACTTGTTCAGTATATTCAAGAACTCAGAGAGAACAACAAAGAGTCAAATTCTTTTTCTTTTTATAAAGTATTTTTAAGATGTTTTAAAAATGAATAGCCTCTACATTTTAGAATTAAAAAAACAACAAACAACTAACAAAAGCAAAATCATTTTGAGTCTTTTTCATAGAAATAAACAAGTAAAATCTTGCCAGTACCTGCCTCAATTTTGGGACCAAGGTAGATATTAATTCTGGTTTTAATACATTAAAATTAAACATGTATTTCAAGGAGGTATTTTTATCTGGTGAGTATATGCACTGATTTTAGCTTTAAAAGTGATTTTGTTTCCTGAATAAATATGGCAACTCTAAACAGCTCTGAATTTACCCTCTCTCGACGTCGCATTCGTGCTGATGTTAGTTGTAAGGTGTTTGTTAGTAGTGATTCTCCACTAATTTTAGAGATGGTAGCAGTCAAATCATTCTCAGATAAATCTTCCAAGAGTACTTCTTCAGATCCTTTAGGTCTTGGAGCGGCAAAAACTAGCATGTGACAACCACCACAAGCAACCTACAGCACCAAAAGAGGTGTGATTATTTCATTTGCAAGTATCAATACAAGTTTCTCATTTCCTACAAGCATCACTAGGGGCTTAGATTATAAGAAAAAAACATAATAAAAGTAGGTGATATTAAACTGCTTCAAGTTGAACTCCTAATGATGTTAGCAAGGTAAAAGTACTTAATTACATTTACTAATCACTAGTGATCTATGTTCATATCTCCTTATTTTTGTGTTGAATAGAACACAAGGTATGTCTATCTATTGATACAGAAGAAAGCAAAGATATTTCAACTGATTTTCAAGGGATTTGAGCTAATTATTTTGACAATGCTGATAGCTTTAGTGATGTAAATGTAGATATTTTATCACATCATACACAAAATGTAAAACAAGTCCTACACATTCTAACAGATGAAGTATTCCTATATAAAGTTCAGAGGCTTCATTATTTTAAAAAAGTTTAAAACCTTTACCACTTATGATAAACAGTCCTTCAAGTCTAAGTCCAGCAAACAAACAGAAGTGATCAACAGATTTTTGGCTCAAATTTTTCTCAACCCTGAGTCATGTTTGCATTTTTGATGCTGGCAATTCTGTGACATTTATATGTTTAACATCTCAATGAACAGATGAAAACAATGCCCTTAAAACAAAAGAGCGTTTCTGCTTCTTCATCCCATTTTGAGTCAAATAAACAACTCCTCAAATTTTCTTAAGGTTTAAAAATATCCCACTCTACAAATAAGTATTAAAATTTTAAAAAATGATATTCTGGTGTTTTCAGAACTGAAATTAGTTTCCCTCTCCTGCCAACAACCTAAAAGCAAGAAATATTTAATTTTATAGGTCACCACAGCCTTACAGACCAAAACCCTATAGCACAACACTACTGAATAAAATCCTAAAAAGCAGTCTATATGTGTAGTCCAATCCAAATACATTCTAAACTAAATGAACAGTGTGGTAAGTAAACAGAATTTCCTTTTTCTTTCAGTTTGTGTTGTCTACTAATTAAATGTTAAAGACAGAAATAATTCTATAAAGACATTTCAACTTTCATTAATAATGTGTTTCATAAGAAGATAAATAGTTTGATGTCTGAGAAGCATGAACAAAAACTTTACCAAGAGGACTGTGAAGCTCAAGAAATTATAACACAAAGTGGGATCAAACTGATTCGTAAAACTCTCCTCTCCAAGTCCTAATTTGCCATGTCGCCCATCTCCAAAAGTAAACATGAGGCCATTTTCTGTATGTGGAAAAAATGGATCTTATTAATAACAAATATTCAATACAAACCAGGACAAAACCATCACAAAAAAAAAATAACAGGCAAGTAAGGAATATTTCTTTTCCAAAAGTAAAACCTGAACATTTTTAGACTTTCACCACATGACAATGATAAAATAACACTTAACTTTTCAGGCAAAGTACTGTCTGAGAGTTAGTCTACATAATTTGTAAAAAAAATTCCATGAACAACAAAATAATAAGATTGAAATTGTAAAGAGAAACAAATACTTCTGAACGAGAATACTTGTAAGCAAGGCATGATTCCAAGGTTATAATTTCCCAGAAGATACCAGGTACAGAGCTATGTATCGGATGGCTGTGAATCCGAAATTCCTAGTAACAAATCTGGCTTCCTTGCTAGCTTACTCAACCTTTAGAACTAGTAAGTTTGCATATGTCTTCTTCTAATGTTAATTTTACAAGGAAAGCATTTACAGTACAATAGAAAGTTACTGGAAGCATGTTTCAGAATTTTCCACTTACATACCTGCTATTACAGCAGTATGATTTTCTCCACATGTAATGTTACATATTTTATGCCTCCTCAAATGTATAACAGATTTCGGGACTGAAGTTTCAAAAATAAAAGTACCATGTCCCAGCTGTCCATATTGTCCAAGCCCAAAAGTATATACATCTGTTTCTGAAAATGCACAGGCAAAGTTAACAATAAATATGGTGACATATATATATTATAACCTGCTTTCTATTAGCCAAATGGAAGTCAAATGACATCAACATAAAAAAGCAATGTTTTTTTAATTATAAAATACACCAACTAATCAATTACCTTTGTCAATTAATAACAAAACACACAAAAAAATAATTAGGAAATGAAGGCCTAAAATGTATACAGAAAAGAATTTTGAATGGTTCAATATGCAGTACATTTTCTAACATAACTGCAAAATAATCCACTGATAACACATACACAAATATTAGCTGACAAAAATCTATGAAGTTTACACACTGCAATTAGCTCAAGATCACAATGTTTACATACATATGCATTTTCAAGTGCAATAGTCTCATCTTAGTTTCTCATTACCCGCACATACACTGGCCCTAAATTTAATAGACTAGACCTATTCAAACTAATAGTAATTTGTGTGTAAGAAGAGACTAGAACAATAACAGAATAGGTTTCAGTATTCTGTCCAGCTATTGAATCAGCCCTGAATTAAAGACGGAGAACACTGTAATTGTGTTATCTTGTGACAGAATTTGTCCAAGTTTCCAAGTTTTCTCCTTCCATATTTATAATTTGTATGTGTAATGGACTGCGGGTGTCTCAAAAAAACAGTAGGAGCTTCTCCAAAGCAATAAAGATTCTTGGTGTGTCCATCCCCAGCGCTCCATCACAACAAGGGAAGACTGAAGCTTGGAAATCTTGATGAAGTCACGCTTGAAAAAAGAAATTCAAAGACTACTTTTTTTTTGGAAAAGGAGAAGCTTACCTAGAACTTTATTCCCGGACCCTTTTTCTTCTGCATGTAGGCCAAAGCAAAGCAAGAGAAGTACTACTTAAAGTATTTGAAAAATTGTTACAAAAACCTGGGAAGGATTGGGAAGGATAAAAAATATTCACTTAAGTAGAAATAACTGGGACTTGGGAGCAATATATCATTACATCATCTTTATGAACATGATGCAAAGCATGTCTGCTCCTGCTGCACAGATGCCATCAGGTCAAATATTTTACTGCCTTCAAAAGCAAGAAAGGAATGGACTTACACAATGGACTGTGTGGAACAGTCAACATAGAATCTTTGCTTTTTCAGCACTACTTTATGTAATGGAAACAAGGCCACTGAAATAGCAAAGTAAGTTTCAGTACCACAGAAGTAGATTTTACACTGTGACCAAATTCTCAGGGCAGCCACAAGCTGGATAAATATACCATTCCCTCAAACTAATCCTTCACTACTGTCAGGAAAAGAAAAAGCACAGAACAGATCGGATTTTATATTACTAACAGAGTACACTTACTGATTTATATTGAGCTTTCAGATTTCAAAGGAACTGTGGTGAAATATTGTAACGTCATGTATGGAAATGTTCTTTCTGGAAAAGGGTTTGCCCTTTCTGCCTCTTTTAAACTGTTCTACGTTAAAATGTGAATTCACGCCGTAAAGAAACCCCAATGGTCTTACAATTTTTTCAGACTGTAGATGAAAAATATTGAATGAAACTGTTTTCTTCACTAAACATAATAGCAATGCTCCCTCTGCTGGAAATTTCAGTGCAAGAAAGCGAATCTCAGGATTTTTAAAAAATAAAACAAGTATGAAATTTTCTGTATCATTTAGACTTTCTGCATAAGAATCAAGAAACTACACCTGAAGGACAGGAGTCTTCTCTAAGTGAACCAAAGTCTTATCTTCATTTTAGTAAATTACTTTCTTTGGATGGCTGATTGCATAAATTCCTTTTAGAAATACTGCAGTTATCTTAATGTTTCTTTGGAAACTGGCAGATCTTGTAATTTTCAAATTATACGGCTTTATCTGATTAACATAATTCTTTTAGGCAAAGTTAGAGTTTTTTCATGTTATCTTTAATCCTAGCTTGAACTATGTAATGCTTTTTGCATTTGTGTTTAGAATGCAATGTTCCAAAAAGGCTAACTTTACAAGTTCAGGAAACTATCTTCTTTCCTCTGTTTCTACTGACAATGGGAACAATAGCCCAATCCAAAACCAGCTTAGAGGGTCTTTAGAAGAAGAATGATTTCTTCTACGCCCCTGCAGACCAGGGGCTCCTAATTTTGACACCCCCTAAACTTGTTTATTAGTCAATTATCAAGGCACAGGAAGACAAAAACCTCTTTCAATAAAATTAAAGAGGTGAGTTTCATCATTTTGAACTTGAATTTGTAAATGAACTTGCAAATGAATTTGCCATAGCATGAAGGGGATATAGCTCCACAGTCACCTTCTTCTTACTGTCCTCAGTCCCAGTAAGGATATGGTTGGATGGGACAAATAAAACGTACCGCCAGCAAAAGAGCAGACCTCGTTCCTCCTCTCTCACCCTTCAGTCCCTACTTGTACAGTTTCTGTTGCTCATGTAGCTGAGCCAGCTCAGCTCAGTAAGCCAGGTTTGGGGGTTTTATGCTGATAGTTTCCTGTGGAATGGTCAAGACAGCACCAGAATGGTAGAAGGGGAGAGGAAAGACATGTGGCCATCACGGCATGAGGGAAGCAGCACTTGAGTGCATCGGTGAATCACGAGGAAGGCTCAGCAATATTAACAGCACTCAGAGGAAACCAAACTCAGGTCCCACCTTTGCCTCAAGGAAGTAACTGCTGCCTCCACAGCAGCAGCCCATGAGAAAGACTCGTGAAGGTTGAAGACAAATGGTATCAAAGCTTGCACAAAAGCCAATGGCTTCACCGTTCCAAGTACCCTCTAGCACCTGAGTGATGGGACTGCTTCTGCTTTACTTCCTACATTTTCTTTTCTGGAAGAATAGGCTCATTTCCCTGTAACTGTATATCTTCCACCTCCGAAGGCATCTTCTGAGGGACATTAACAGCTCTGAAAATCAGTCACTGTTGTCACTATAAATAAAATAGTTTTAAGCAAAAATCTATATAGCTTTCAAAATTTTTTTAAAAATGCCATCTGCTGAATAAACTCCAAGAGTGTTTTCAAGATTGATACCTTCCTTGCTACATATCAAAGGCTATATATAAAGCTAAAAATCCACAAAACAAAACCAGAAATTTACACTGATTAATTGTACTTGAACATCAACGTCACTATTATAATCCTATTACCATTTTTATGTCAATGGGCTATTCATTCTTACCATAGCTTTATTTTCAAACAGCTTATGCTGAAAAAAGTTACTGTAAAAATCAGCTATCAACACAATACTCGGCTTTACCAGAGCTAGTAACTGGATTTGGGGATTTCAGTATAAATACTGTGTAGATTTAAGAATGGTTTGAAAAATCTAGATAATCCTATATGGTTTTAACAGTCAGTTCTGTCATGAAAAGGTAGAGCTTTTTCATCCTATTCATGGGAGTTCGTAGAAAGGAGGGTAATGGCCTCTTCTCCCAAGTGACAGGGGACAGGACAAGAGGGAATGGCCACAAGCTCCGCCAGGGGAGATTTAGGCTGAACATTAGGAAAAAATTTTTCACAGAAAGGGTCATTGGGCACTGGAACAGGCTGCGCAGGGAGGTGGTTGATTCACCTTCCCTGGAGGTGTTTAAGGCACGGGTGGACGAGGTGCCGAGGGTCATGGTTTAGTGTTTGATAGGAATAGTTGGACTCGATGATCCGGTGGGTCTCTTCCAACCTGGTTATTCTGTGATTCTGTGATTCCTCTTTCAAAAGGGAATCTTAACTTTCTTTTCTTTTTAAAAGCCCTTGAGACAGAAGATGAAAAATCCAACATGTTACATACTAACACACGAATGTGCTGTCCTGTAATGTCAAACAATCTGTTCTTGAAGGACTACTTCACTTTTTCCTTTGAAGAGATATTTTTGCTTTTCCCTCCCTTCAAGAATAAAAGGAGGTAACACATCCTTTTATAGACAGGATTATTCCCAGAGGATCTGTCACCTTCTGGAAAAAACTGGAAGATATTAAAGCTACTCCCAAACAGCTGTTTCTTCTCCAATTTCTAGATTCACAAATTATTACTATTCTACCTTTTCTAAAGCTTTATTAAAAAACCAAACAAATTGAAATTGCTGTCCCTCCGTATTTCTTTTGAAAGTGATGATAGCAAGAGCTTTCATTTTCAGTAGGAAGCATTTGCAAGCATTGTGGGTAGTGGATGCATTTTTTTTTTAGTCTCTGAGAGAAGTCATATCAGATATGATCTTTTTGAACTGGCTGATATACTGTCATGAAATGAATAGGTTTGTGCTGCTACAGTAAGAGAAAGCTTTGGCATGACAGAATTTTTAATTGTGATTCTGTTTATTCTCTAGTACAACTGCAAATATTAAAAGCAGAAGTAACAATAATACTTATAAAGAAAATGGTTTCCAACAGCATTTTCAACATTTTATCATTAAAAAGGGTTTTTCTCCAAATACCTGCTCTCAAGAGTTTAATTTTTTGAGTTTCCTATTTTGGAGTTTCAGAGAAAAAAAATGGAATTATTTTAATATATATTTTCTACCATTTACTCTGATACTTGCTGGGGAGTTTCCAGCAGCTTGATTTAATAACCCAGATAGCAGTAGTTCTTACCATACAAAATTACCAACAGTCATAAAAAAGAATCAAATGAAGTGCTTTTAGAATAGACTGATAATGTATGTGATTCAGGAACAAAGTTGCCTCATACTCAGTAAGATAACTGAATTATGCTTTCTTCTAATTTTATAAACCTTAAGTAGAATTGATGACAAGATGTGCAACACTTTACCCATATGCCATTTTCTCCTATCCCATTCGCATGTTAAATTAGATAGATGAAATGGGAATATACAATAGTCAGACACTCAATTCTAATTTTTTAAGACTGAAATGATACACCCTGAAAAATTAGAAAGGTCATGAAAAGGCCAAAACTGCATCATTATATGTTGTGTTAGTAAGGCCAAACAGCACTCATTTTCATGGAAGATTATGCATAAAATTAAGAATTTCTCCAGATTTGCACTAGTTTCTTAATTTAGGAAAATTAGCCTAAAAGAGGTGTAAGTCCTTCTACTCCTATTTAAAGAGCTCTCCCTCATCAGAACACTCAATTTGTAGTCCCGCCACTTCATCTCAAGATTCTATATAAACTTCAGTACTGATTTCAAGTTAAGCCTCTGGTGTAAAGCCTATAAAGTATGTGTGCTACATTCACGTTTTAAATTATTAGTGTCCAAATCTAACTATTTTCCCATTTTTTCTTCAAATTTTGCTTTGAGTCACTAAAATTTCTGTATATCAATATTCCTGATGAAGTATCTTCCCCTAGAGACAGTATACTATGTTGTTCAAAGCGTCTTAGGCAGAGTTTCACAGCTGTAGCCTATTTAATAACAGCTGAATCACAATAAAAAATATCTATCCGACCTTTCACTTGTATCACAACAACTATTCGTCTTTACAAAAATGTATTTTGTTGGAGGATAACATTTCCCTCTTCTTTTGACTCAACTAGAACTTCTGGCACTCAACATCTTGATCATCAACTGCCAGATAAGCCAGCACTGAATTTCCTGTTTGCCTTCTACTACAAAATCTGTTTCCATCAGCAAGTAAATTTACTTGGTAAGACATTGACTTACTATGTTGTTTTCTTCACTGTATTTGGGTTTTGGCATTTATATTTTGCCTCTTTGTTCTAGCTCTTGTACAGACTATAACGATGATGTCATCCAGGTCTAGATCTTCCTACTAAATCTCTGTAACAGTAATTTGTTATAATGAAATTTTATCACATTCAAATACCATTTTAAAAAAGTATCTACTGGTTGGCTTCAGATTTACAGTTAAAAAAATAATCAATAATTATAATCAAATTCTTTCTGAAGAACTTCACTTTATAACCCATAAAACAATGCTATGATATACACATTTACTGGCCCAAAAATTTATGGTAATTATTTTCCTAATAACAATAATCTGATTTAATGTAAAGAAATTTATTTTGCGACAGAATACTGCCAGTGTAAGACTACATGTTGGTGGAAGAAGAGAGACAAAGGCACTGAAATGTAGACAAATGTTTGCATTATTTCCTGGACTGGTTACTGTTATTTCCTCTTCATACATTTTCCCAAAGGAATTTTAAGCTACCCAGAATCTTGCAGCTTGTCTCATCATTACACATAACCTTTCTAAAGACATCACTTCCACCTTTATTCTCTCCAGTGGCTTGCAGTACAATACCATATCATATTATTTATAATCTCCCTCAGTTAGATTTTCAGTTTACATTTTAGAAATTTTGGTTACATCAGCATGAACGAACACCACCAGATTGACAAGAGATGACTATTTAGCATTTTCAAATACAGACTTAAGAACTGAAATCTCTATATCTTACTTGTTTTTATAGCTTTTGTATTTTGGTAGGAGACTAATTGCAGGCATATTATACAGCTCTGAAACTCATTACAAGCCAAAGCTGGTATTTTTTAAACCATCTAGGGGAAAAGTCAAACTTCCCTTTCCTCCTTCTATACTACTATAGTTCAGGATAGAACTTTTGGAAATAAATAGCTAGTAATGTTTTGCATATATCTCTTTGAAAAGCTGATTTATCATTTGCATACAACTATTTATACTATACATACAACCCTGTGAACTAATATGTAACAACTGCATTTGCTGTTTTTTATAGCTTATGCAATATTTTTAATATCTATATCTGTACTAGTTTTATATGTAAGTTAAAGATTCTGCTCAAAGTCACAGCCAAATTCTGCATCACAGTGAGAGATGTTTAATCCATTTAGACAAGCAGTAGACTGTGCACCTCCATGACTATTAACAGACAGCTGCTTGAAAAATGAATTCCTAAATACCTTCCTCAATATTCAAGGTTATTTAAATTTACTACAGAACAGAAGCTTTCCTCTAAAATTTGCCCCCTTGCACCAATACCACTTTCAAGCTTCTTAGAGAAAAGAAACATCAATCATCTGTGTCGCACTATGCGGTGTTGGCTTGTTACAATTCCAGTAAGACAGGCACTCGGACTCTGTAAAGCATGACGATGTAATAGAGAACAGCCCAGCGGAGGACTCTGGGGTGCTGACTGATTAGAAACTCGACATGAGCCAGCAATGTGCACTCGCAGCCCAGAAGGCCAACTGTATCCTGGGCTGCATCAAAAGAAGCATGGCCAGCAGAGTGAGGGAGGGGATTCTCCCCTTCCACTCCACTGTCATGAGAACCCACTTGAAGCATGTGTCCAGTTCTGAAATCCCCAACAGAAGGAGGATATGGAGCTGTTGGAACGGGTCCAGAGGAGGCCTACAAATATGATCAGAGGGCTGGAGCACCTCTGCTATGAGGACAGGCTGAGAGAGTTGGACTTGTTAAGCCTGGAAAAGAGAAGGCTCTGAGGAGACCTTATAGTAGTCTTCCAGGACCTGAAGGGGGCCTACGAGAAAGCCGAGCAGGGACTTGTTACAAGGGCATGTAGTGATAGGACAAGGGGCACTGGCTTTAAATTGGAATGGGAAAGATTTAAATTAGACATTAAGAAGAAATTGTTCACAATGAGAGTGGTGAGGCTCTGGTACAGGTTGCCCAGGGAAGTTATGGAAGTCCCATTCCTGGAGATGTTCAAGGCTGGGTTGGATGGGGCCTTGGGCAGCCTGGTCTAGTGGGATGCATCTAGTATGGTTGGAACAAGATGATCTTTGAGGTCCCTTCCAACCCAAACCATTCTATGATTCTATTTACTGGAGCTATTATAAAGAAAAAAAAAAGTATCAATAATTTTATATCACTTTGGATGATGGTAATACTGACCTATGTGGAACTGAACAGGCCTCCAGCCAGGCACGTGTGCTATGCAGATCCCATCCATGGAAGGTTACCCCATTTGGTCATTTGAGCTCTTGATTTTCTTACAAGCAAGACAACTCTATTCATCTACTGTCAAATAAAAAGGATGTTCACAGGCTGCTGAAATTTTAGATAAAGGCAAGGACTCACAGGTGGTGTACCAGGAAGGAGCTGCCTATAAGGCCCTCTGTTAGAATTAGCTGGGAATGTTTATCCTGCAGCAAAGGGATATGCACAGCAGAAAACCAAACTAATGGTTCAGTACAGCACAGGCCTGCACTTAGGTTAACTGTTACAAGGATTTCTACCCCCCTGACACAAGGATTTCTACCCCCCTGACACGCAACAGTCTTCCAGTTAGGATCACTACAGCATCTTACATTTCAGTGAGATGTGAATTCTTTAAAGTAAATTGAGTATACTGATTCCATTATAGGGCTGTAAAAAAAAAAAAAGCCAGTTAAATTGCATACCTGTCAGCACTACTGTATGTTCTCCACCACAAGCTACCTTATTAACCTTTTCCATAATTCCAAGTACAGGCTGTGGGACTCTATTGTTTTTCAGCTGTTCAGGCAATAGTCCCAGTTTCCCATTGTCAGGTTCTCCAAAAGTATACAGCTCCCCATCTCCTGTGAAAATACAGAACAGAGCAGGATTTCCAGCATGCACTCAGAAGCAAGGCTGGATTGTCAAGACTACTGCCGCCACAAATCAGCAGGATAAATAAGTGTATGAACATTATGAAACAATTGAACATACTTGTATAATGTGTAAACAGCTGTGCAAAGCAGTCTGCTTTGATAGGACAGAAGAGGCTAAATTTTAGCCCCTCTCCAAGACAAGAACTGCAAAATTGAGCCTGGAAGGAATTTAGTCAAGGGAAAACCAAAACCATATACATCCTGCTTCTGAGAGGTTATCTTTACAGACCTCTTCCTCTAACTTCTTTCTGATCTGCTACAAAATCATACAAGAAGAACCTTCTCATTCACCCAGGCTTTTTTAGAACCTAGTCCAAAAACTGTTCAATCTCAAATTTGGGTAAATAATTTTACTTTCAAGTTCCCATTGTTTTATATTGCAAATCAATCCCTTTGCTTTTTTCACTGCTATCTAAGTCTGAATTACCATTCAGGACAGCGTTCTGCAGATCCTTCTCCTATAGCTAAAAACAGAACATGTAAAGTGCACTTTCCATTGTTATATTTACAGTTTACCTACGTTTATCTACATCTTTTACATTTATCTACATTTTACATTTATCTACATCTTTTCTTTACAATTTATCTAGGTATCTATTCCTGATTTTATGTGCTAAGGGGCTCTCAATTATTGTAATAGTTCAGAGTGAGTTTCAGGTATAAAACATTTCCTTTCTGTCAGGAAAGCATCAAGTTAATAGCTGTGTTTTCTCCCCTTCTGAAAAAGATTATCTGTAGATTAGTGATCTCATAGCAAATTGTGGCCCACAAGCTGAATTTGAGATTACTTACCAAAAATCATTATATACTATTATGCAAGAAAAAATCTGGGGTTTAATGTCAGTTGGATATCTCAAACCATAAGGATAAACAAAACTCTCACATGGAGCTAGTCAAAGATAAAGAAAAGTTGAAATTAGTACAGGAACTGCTTGCTAAAGGATGTTCCAAGAGATAGCTACAGTTACATAACCAACATAATAGCAAACCCCAGAGCCTATATTCCATTATTAAAGCTCAGTCATGAGAAGTATCCATCTGCAATACTTTCAGAAACATGTAGATTTGTACTTCAGTACAAAATGTACTTTTACTTTCAGAGGGATGCATTTAGTGTTCACAAATTTACAGCATTTAGAGGCATTGCTATTTCATGATGCACAAGTATCTGAGAGACTCTTATTTAAAAGCTATTAATCCCTTGCCAACATGAAAGCTGGGTTAATCTTTGTAATGCTGGTCTTTCCACACACACAATGAAAACAGATGAGTTCAAAGAAAATTTCAAAACCGAAGACTTACTTAGGTGTTCAGAACTGACCATTAGAGAAGTCCATCCTTCTCTGCATTAAACACAGGCAGAGCATATGAAAACAAGCTTATTACTAGCTTTATATTAACTTGTGAATATTCCCCCTTTGCATAGCTTCTACATTTGTTGTGCCTTCTTGCACTTGTCAGCCACAACTTAGAATTTGGGCATTTAAGCACAATGGTAACAACCAAAAAAAAAAGTCTACAGAAGTAGGAAATATGGAAGAGCTAAAAGTAAACCTATGAATAAAAATGAAAAGTAGAAAAAATGAAGTTACATAAGCATTCTAAAAAGCAAATGAGATTAGTCATATTATTAAAACTACGTTAAGAAAAATTGAAGGATACGACTCAAAATGAACTGAAGTTTACTAAAATTAGAGCACATCAAGCCAAGACAGGATAGGAAAGGAAATTTATCTTTTTGAAATTTTATTTCTGATTATGAGAAAGTCAAAACTGGTGCTAGTAAGAAATGTGTCATTTTTAATGAATCCTCCTAAGATTTACTCTGGCAATGCACCCATTTGAAATTTCCTTTTGCATGAATAAAACCTAAGCAAGAACTTCAGGATGCACAACTGAATCTTCATTTTGTGTAACTATGGGACAACTAGTTAGTAATACATTTTCATTTAAATCATCTGGTAAATCCAATAGATAAGCTAGATTCAAAAAGTTTTTCCAGGAAAACTCTTTTGCCAGTGATATTTTTCCTCTTTGTGGCCCTAGGCTCTTGATTGCTTCGTGCTAAAGAATGACTACAGCAGTGGGTGCATGGAACAAAGCAGCACAGCTTGCTGTTGCCAGAACCCTCCAACAGAAGGGCTTTGAGTCATTCTGAAAACTCTTAAACCACTATGTCTTTTAATAAAGCAGTGCTTCTCTTCCCATCCCCTCAGATGAAGTAATTCTGGAGCAGTCATGCTCATCTATGACATACATTATTTTTGGTATTGACAGTCAACAATAAGCAAAAAAAAAGTTCTGAATTGAGATTCATTTTCTTCAAAGGAAGCCTGAGAATAGGTTTTCAAGGAATTTTAACTATAGGGAGAATCTGAAGTATGTCTCCTGTTTTCTGGAAACTTTTACTAAGGAAAAAAAAAAAGATATTAAGCATCTCTTTAAGATATCTCAGCTTTAAATTTATTGAAATGCATAAATTTATCAATTAAGTTGAAAATACTGAAATAAAATGTATGACAAACTCAGAGCAAAAACTGTAAAAGTTACTTTTCTTCATAAAAGCTGAATTCCTGTTTTAAGAGGAAAATGGGTCCTAAGCCTCAACAGAAAGTTTCAATTCAGCACTCCCAACAAAGATTCAGAACCTAACTTTGATGGTACAAATTTATTTGTAAATCTTACAAGACCTAATAAATTAAGCTTCTGCCTTAGTCAAAGAAACCCCAGACTATTTGATATGGTTTCTATATTTTCCAAGATCAATCTGTCTCTCACAAGAGCATAGATTTTTCAAGTACGATGCCCTTGGGCCACTAAGGCTAGTACTTGACTTACTATCTTTACCAAATGCTCTAATTGCACAGAGAAGCAATCAGGGAATGACAATGATACAATTATTCAACATCAAGCTTCTTGCAGGGTTTCACAGGGCTCATGATATTAAGAGTAGCTACTCACAATCTATTCACAGTTCTATATTATCTTCAGCAAGACAATGAAACAAGATAGCAGATAGCAGCTGTATTTCCCAATTATCATCATGAAACGTGCAAACCCATCCTCCCAGCAGTTCCTACTTTTTCTGACATTCTGATATTTCCTTTCCTGCACACACAAACTACACCAACAATATTGTAACACTTCATTTCCCTGAATGTACCTGTGTAGAAATACCTCTGTTGCATTCTTCTACACTTCTAAGAGCTGTACTGTCATTTCAACATCTGTTTTTTTATAACAGCAAATTTTCGCAGCTGCAGAAAAGTTTATTTCATTTAACTTCTAAATTATGGACTGTCCTTAGGCTTCTCTGTTCCGTGTGATTTTCTTTTTTAATTCTGCTCTTTACTCTTACATCTATATTCCAAAATATTCTGAACAGGTTGATACTTTGTAGTTATTTGCAGCAGCATCAATTCTCTGTTCTAAAACAGTAGCCCAATTACCAACAAAAAAAATCAACCACAATGTGAGGCTATCTGTAACCAAAACATTCCATTAAGAAAAAGATATTTTATTATGGATTCTAAGTGAAAAGAAAGAAAAAAACATCAACAAAAAAGAATCTTGTGGGTTTGGGAAGCTAAGTATTGTTTTAAATTCTTGGATCTGCCATATATTTCCATAAACAAGCTGACAAAGTCTCCAGAGTGCTTCGGAGTTAACTACTTATGCTGTTCTCTGAAGAGACCAGCACTCCTTTTTAAAAAACTACTGCACAGCAAACATTAATCCTATCACAATCTAATTAATAGGATTAGAGATTCAAATGGCCAAGCTTCCACTGACTTCCCAAACTAATCAACTTTATTACATTTTTTTAACTTAATACTCCAGCTAACAAAGATAAACCCATTTATTAAAGCAATTTTTGAATACATTACACATGTCTTAAAGGCAAATAGTAGTCCAAAGACTATGAAGTACAGCTATCAAGCATAACAAGAATCAAGTCAGACTAAGATAAATTTTGAGGACAGTATGTGTGCAGTGCATTTGCATTTTAAAGACATTCCGTTCAAAATATAACCTAGTTATTTCACTTTCTCCTCTCCGATAAGTCACATTCTTACATGTTGAAATTTTCCTAGTGTGGTAAAAAAAAGGGAATTCAAAGAACCTACAGAGTTCTCTATGAAAAGACATCTTCTCAGTAATAATCTATCTTGATCATAACAGTTCAGGGAGAAGAAACACCAGAACAGGTCTAATATATCCAATTTCTTTCTGGCTCCACAAATGTAATTCTGTTGTAGACACCAGAGTAATGGTTAAGTGCTCTGGCTTTTCCTGCTCTTCATCCCCTCCAATGGATAAATGAGCTATATATGCTTGCCAAGCTTAATACTTTCTGAAAAAATGTCGCCTTTTGATTGAGTATAGTTTACTAGGCAAGTAAAGATCTGTATATGGACCCAAAATCATTGCTACACCTTCAGCTCTTTCTTTCTCTGTTGCTTTGGGGGACCTGATGTCCCAAGTCTACAAAAAGAAAGGAAAGGAAACAGATACAGAGAAAAGCTCCTAAAGAGGGCTGGAAACGATAAACTAAAATCTTCTTTACATTGAAACTCTTTGAAGAATGCAAGGATAAGAAGAAAAGGGAGCACACAATAACGTTTCAAGCATGAGGTGAGTAACCAGGCCAGCTTCCTAATTTGTATATGAAAATGAGCTAGCCATTGCCTCCACTTGTGCCTAGTCTAAATTTCAGAAGCGGTTATTATTAAAAATAATCCAGGATATATACTGCTCTTCTATTCTACAGCTACTTCTGGAATCAGTGGGGCCCATATACACAGTAGAATGACTGATATGTTTAGTAGTTGTATTATCATCTTCAAAGAAGGCATTCTAAAAAGCAAAAGTTAGAAAGGTGATAAATCTTTTTGAAACTACTAGATTTGAGAAACTTTGGGAGTGGAGGGAGTGTTGTAGAACCAATGTACAAACTCAGATGATTGATTGCTGTAGAATTTACATAAAATATGCTTTTATCTAATAAAGCTTCGCGTGAAGATTCCACTTTACTTTTCACTGACGTTGCACTTGGCTTTCATAGAATCACAGAATCATAGAATCACCAGGTCAGAAAAGACCCACTGGATCACCAAGCTTGAAACTTCTGGTTTTATAACAACTTCAGTCTAAAAAAAAAAACACAAACCACCAAACAAAGAAAACAGGAATCCACGTTTTTTCTCGCTAGTCTCTTATTAATGAACATGCTGCCCTGGAGAGGGCACTCTGTGACCACACTATGTATTCTAGTATTCTCTTTAACCACCTTTTGATTCAGAATATAAGTATATGAACCACTATCCTGAGCCAGTTTAGCAAGTCCTACAGGCAAGTGTTTTCTGTAAGTGAAAAAAGAATCCTAAGAATACTAAAAGAATCACCTTGTTTTTTAAGTAAAATCTTTTAACAGTGTATTGCCTTGACTTCCTTCCTAACTAGGCTGTAAGAAAAATAAGGTAACTACATTTTTATTCAGACTCAGTTTCCAGAACTTCAAAATTCATAATTTAATGGCTAAGTCCATAGCTAAACCAATGTGTGACTATGGTACACTTACATTATATGCATAAACTTTGTCTTTAAACACTGTCTGGATACACACTGAGGCTAATGCCATTGAAAATCAATTTAGTAAAAGTACGTGGACGTCCAACATGAAATTTCTATGGTAGCTGGAGTGTCACTCAAATAAAACTGTCAGCAAGGGCCCTCAGGGAAATAATATAAAAATATTTCTCCTTTCACCTGGAAAGAAGCCATACAAGTGCCAGTAGTTTCAGGAGACAGACTAAATTCTGATTTGTGCACAATTTATGGACACTCAGGCTGAAAATTAAGGTTTCCCACCTCAAATCCAGGCCTGTTTAAACAATAATAAGTTCAACAACTCCCGATTTTCACAAGTGATACTCAGTTCATCTTATTATTAATATTTTAATAGGTTCTATTTCTCTTACCCAGCTGCTACCCTAATCTTTTTTTTCTCACCCCCCTCCATTAAAAGTTTCCACTTCCTTAGAGCACCCAGCACACACTGTTCTCTCCTGGCTCGTAGATGTTTGTCCTTAACTCTTCTTCTAATGAGAGCTTTTGTCACATTCCATGGCAATCTTGTCAGAGCTTCAGCTCTTGGCTCTAACGCAGCAACACACACCTTCTAACGGTATCATTATGGATCTTTTTTGTTTCCCATTTATTTTGAGTTCAGGAAGCTGTAGATTGCCTAACGGGTTCTGATCTCCTACCTAGCATAACGCCTAATTAGCATTTTGTCCATCATAGGAAACTCTTGTTCTGTTAATAGCATATTCTTAGAGAGGTATATAGATATTGCAAGTGAAAAAATAACATTTATCAAGTAACTTGAGAAAAGAA
The DNA here is from genome assembly GCA_033459285.1 of Clamator glandarius. Classification (NCBI taxonomy): domain Eukaryota; kingdom Metazoa; phylum Chordata; class Aves; order Cuculiformes; family Cuculidae; genus Clamator; species Clamator glandarius. The sequence goes on along the minus strand of JAUNZM010000117.1, from coordinate 206,782 downwards.
ATCTGATGGAATAGCTCCTGGGTACCCATTAACAGCTTTACAATCAAAACTATTGATCCATTGAAATCTTTAATTACTCTGAGGGGAATAAATTGTACAGCTTAATAAAGTAAATCTATATGTCTGAGAGGAATTCATGGCTGCTCATGTATAAAACCATCACTGCTGACTGATAAATTCACCCATATTGGCATTATCAAAAAATGAACGGCATCATCACTTTAGAAACCAACAAAGAAGTGGGAAAAGAGAAGTGGGAAAAGAGAAGTGGAAAGCAACAGAAAGGTGGGTTGGTTTGGAGATCAGACACCACCTCCCTGTAGCATATGTTCCAACTCATATTGTATACTGCCTGTTTAACTGACTTCAAAACTTAATATTTAAGGCATAACACTAAACTTTAAGAACATTCTTGCATGGCTAGCAAATAAGACTATTTTTTCGTCACAACATAGTAAGTCTATTTAATATCTATATTTCCAGAGAAGATGAAGTTACTTATTAGATCGTCACAAAAAAAAGAAGATTCTCAAGAAAAGTGAGATTATTGAAACCACAATATTAATCCACAACATTTGTCATAACTTTCATGGAAATAAAATGTGGCAAGATAGTAATTCATTCTACAACATTGTGAAAATGCAGAAAATTAACTGCACTATTTTCCTCACAGTACTGTTAATTCAACAATAATATAAAATTATATGGTACATTATATACAACTTTCCCAAAGAAGTCAATTACGATGACATTTTAGAAAACCTGTCTCTGCTAGTATCTCCAAACGTGATTAAAAACTACATAGATGACTTTCTGCCACACAGCAGCTTTTAACAACTATGGAATATCTAACCTCAGTCCTTAACAGTAAGGAAAGTTGTTCCCTCTGTGCAAAACCCCAGGGGTTGGAGGAGCAGAATGAGGTTCCCACAATCCAAGAGGAGGTGGTTAGAGACTTGATTGCCCAGCTAGACGCCCACAAGTCTATGGGGCTGGATGGAGTCCACCCAAGAGTTTTGAGGGAACTGGCGGATGTGCTGGCCAAACCCCTTTCCATCATCTTCCAGCAGTCCTGGATGACCGGGGAGGTTCCACTGGACTGGAGGCTGGCTGATGTCATGCCCATCTATAAGAAGGGGCGCAGGGAGGATCCGGGGAACTACAGGCCTGTCAGTCTGACCTCGGTACCGGGGAAAGTCATGGAGCGGGTGATCTTGAGTACTATCAAGAAGCACTTGCAAGAGAAGCGGGTGATCAGGTCCAGTCAACACGGGTTCATGAAAGGCAGGTCTTGCCAGAGTAAACTGATCGCCTTCTATGACCGAGTAACTAGGCTCTTGGATGAGGGAAAGGCTGTGGATGTAGTCTTCTTGGACTTTAATAAAGCCTTTGATACAGTTTCTCATAGCATTCTGCTTCGGAAAATGTCAGTCTCAGGCCTGGAGAGGCGCACACTCTCCTGGGTGGAAAACTGGTTGGATGGCCGGGCCCAGAGAGTGGTGGGAAATGGAGTTTACTCCAGCTGGAGGCCAGTTACAAGTGAGGTTCCCCAGGGCTCAGTGCTGGGTACAATCCTGTTCAGTGTCTTCATCAATGACCTTGATGAAGGCATTGAGTGTACCCTTAGCAAGTTTACAGACAACACTAAGCTGGGTGGAAGTGTGGATCTGTTGGAGGGTCGGGAGGCTCTGCAAAGGGATCTGAACAGGCTGGACTGCTGGGCAGAGTCCAATGGCATAAGGTTTAACACAGCCAAATGCCGGGTCCTGCACTTGGGGCACAACAACCCTGTGCAGAGCTACAGACTGGGAGAAGTCTGTCTGGAAAGCTGCCAGGAGGAGAGGGACCTGGGAGTGTTGGTTGACAGCAGACTGAACATGAGCCAGCAATGTGCCCAGGTGGCCAAGAAGGCCAATGGCATCTTGGCTTGTATCAGAAACGGCGTGACCAGCAGGTCCAGGGCGGTTATTCTCCCTCTGTACTCGGCACTAGTGAGACCGCACCTCGAGTACTGTGTTCAGTTCTGGGCCCCTCACCACAAGAGGGATGTTGAGGCTCTGGAGTGAGTCCAGAGAAGGGCAACAAAGCTGGTGAAGGGGCTGGAGAACAAGTCTTACGAGGAGCGACTGAGAGAGCTGGGGTTGTTTAGCCTGGAGAAGTGGAGGCTGAGGGGAGACTTTATTGCTCTCTACAACTACCTGAAGGGAGGTTATGAAGAGGAGGGAGCTGGCCTCTTTTCCTAAGTGACAGGGGACAGGACGAGAGGGAATGGCCTCAAGCTCCGCCAGGGAAGGTTCAGGCTCGACATAAGGAAAAAATTCTTCACTGAAAGGGTCATTAGGCAATGGAACGGTCTGCCCAGGGAGGTGGTTGACTCACCTTCCCTAGACGTGTTTAAGGTGCAGGTGGATGAGATACTGAGGGGCATGGTTTAGAGATTGGTGGGAATGGTTGGACTCAATGATCCAGTGGGTCTCTTCCAACCTGGTGATTCTATGATTCTATGATTAGCTACCTTTACAAAGACACATATTTGAGAACCACTGACCTGTCTCCACTAACTGCTATTCCCATTCTCTTACCTGTTATCAAGGCAGAGTGGTAATATCCACAGGATACATAAGAAACAGGTTTTCCAACATCCACTTGACAAGGGACACTGACACAGGCTTCATCAGCCAAGCCAATCTGACCTTCCGAATTGTCACCCCACACAAAAAGCTGCCCATCCTCTAAAATTAAAACACAGTTAGTTAACAAATTTAAACTCAAAACTAATAAAAGTTAATCTACTCATTTAAAAACACTTCATAAATTCTGTGTGTTACTACTAAATGTCAGAATCTCAGGAACATAATACAGTGTTCAGCACAATAAAACGGTCTGGGGTAAGAAGATATTCCTAACGCTTTTCAAAAGTGACACATACCACTTAGTCATCAACTGACGTCAGATCAAAAACAGCAACAGTAAAAGTACTATGAAAAACATTCCTTCAAAAAGAGCAAGATTGAGTGTATCAGACAATCCAGTTGCCAGAGTTAAGTATGAAAATATTACAGTGAATTTAAGGCATATATCTTCTCATTTGTAGTAGCAAGTCACCACTTTCTCATTCTTCCAAACTTATTCTCTGTTCTGACTTTGGTACACATCCCACTTCTTCTTGCCTTATCTTTCAGTTCTCTTCACTGGTGATTATATTGCCCAGCTTCATTTGTTTTCCTTAAACTATCACATAGCTGTTTTAAGTTTATTCAGAGTGGCCTTTGTTGACACAAAGACCAATGGCAGCAGTAAAAAAAAAAAAAAAAAAAAACCATGAGAAATGTCTAGATTTTTCCAGAAAAGGTGAAGTCATCTCTCTGTGTGTTCCTCACTGGTAGGGTATAAATTCTGAAGAAAAAAATGTACAGTGCTACTGAGATGCTGTAGGAGACCTAAAATAATTCAAAGTCAACTTACAAATCTCAGGAGAATGTTAGCACTTGTCACAAAAAATATGAACTAAATGAGCAGGGCAGCTCAAACACTCTTCTGCACTCTCTCACATTCCGAAATGACAGCCTCAATAACTTTTCCTAAAGATGCACAGGAACATCTGCTTTATAGCAAAACTTGAGAAATTACATTATAAGGTAATGAAGGACCACCCATCCAATGGCTGAATGTATTATAACTGTGTGGATTTGCAAGACGCCACAATTGTATAATTTTGCCATTGGAGAAACAGGTCATAGGTTAGACCTCTCTCAGAATTAGTAATGACACAGCTGTGTAGCCTGTACCAGTAGACCAAAATAGCTGCAGTAAGAAGTGGAATTAGAGAAACATAGTTTTCACGTGGTTCATGTTTTGTAGCTGGCTTCCCTGGAAATGAACTGAAGATTTTTCCCATTTTAAGGATATTCATGCTGTCCCTCCTCTGTAAGGATTCCTAATAAACTAGTACAAGTTGAGCTCCCATCGCTCACAGAAAAGGTCTACTTTCACAAAATTGTAGGAAGTTAATGAGACTGCCATCCCTTACCAGCTTGTGCTGAAATAGCCAATTGACTAACAAAAAATGGCTACGCTTACCAGGGAAAGAAGACAGAGAGGCATAGAAAATACACACACATATGCAGACAGAACGATGGAATAAATGCAATAAATGGAACACGAGGCTAGACACACATAAATAAATCTTATTAGCAGTTACTCTTACCAGTTACTGCTGCTGAGGTATATGATCCAGCTGCTAGCTGTTTGATCTTGTGCTGGCTGGTAAAAAAACTAATTAAATGAAATGTGGTCCTTTCCTCTGTGTCACCTAATCCCAACTGACCTTCACTGTTACCTCCAGCAGCATATAAATTTCCTTTTTCTGCATACAGAAAAGCACATGTAACACACAGAATGAAGACATTCTCATCAGTGTTAAAAAGTCAGAGAAACTGCAGCAAGTAATTTAATTTTCAACGGGAAAATATCACTGAAAAGTTGGGGTCCACTGCCCTGAAATATCCTCAAGTTGACATCAGCAGTTTCTGCAGTAGCTAGCAAGAAGTTTTTCCTGCATACACTTGGATGAGAAATTAGAATTCTTAAGGCCTTACATATACTTAAACTAACTGCATTTCCCACCATTCTAGAGAATGATTTAGAATAGTGTATTAGTATATGTAATTTGAAGTTCTACAAGAGTTCTGAGAAAATGACTACAAATGGCCCTGGTCACCAGAAGCAGCTCCTTTGTCAGATAATGTATAAATTAACATGAAGCAGGAAGAAAATGGTGAATGATGCCAGAGCCAAGAAAACTGAAGTTGTATTAATAAGTAAATCAAAGAAATGCATAATTTGATATTTTGAGTATTGTAAATGAAATATACTTTTGCTTAGGTTATTAGAAATATTTTGCTCATTTTAATATTTACATCACTTTGTATTTAATTAATTAGATCTTTATTTTGGTTTAAATTTTAAATTGAAGTTAAAGCTCATGATTTATACCTTCAACTTCAGAGAAATTTAAGATTTATATTTTTAATTTTAGTATGTTTTAAATCTAAAGAGCTCATCTATGATGAAAAAGATAAGACCCATTAATAGCACAAATCCAGGCACAAATGTGATAAGCATCTGACATATAAATAATCCTTGCTGTGTAAGTGGCCACAAATTATCAAGCCAGTGTGTACACTAAAAAGTGACTAATATTTACCATCTGCATTCTTGCATACTCAACTGTTATTAAAATGCTCTGTATTATTCTAACAGTCTTATTTACAGTGCTCAGCATTTCCACATATATAAACCCCCTAATAATCAATCATCTTTATAACATTACTGCAAACTAAAGGATTGCAACTACAAAGATGGCTATTCCACTACATAAATCTTGGATGCACCACAAGAATTTGCATCAATTCTCTGTATACTGTCTCTCTAAAAATTTTCTTTTTTAATTTATATTTATATATATTTATAACTTAATAAAGCAACTTGTCATTGAAATAGTAGGCTACCTTGTCTAACTAAAATGCAATGAAATGTTAAGACTTGAAAACATTCAGTTCTGTTATATTAACTCAAACATATAAGTTCACACTAATATAAATTACTTGTCAAAGGTTAATTTGAATACAGATACACAAAAAATAACAACATAGCTTTAAAGGACTTAAATGAATTATTGATAGTTATTAACCATACCTCAAATTCCAGTAAGTAATTTTTTCATCTTTCTATAGCTAGCAAACTCCTGCATGACATTATTTCATAAATGCATTGGCTCAGAATAAATCAAGCATTCAGAAAACTGGCTATCAAAAAACCAAACGTTAACAACCTTATTCTCCTTTATTTTTTCTTCCTTAACACTCCTGTTGTTCCTAATGCAATTTAGGATGAAAGCAAAGGAAGATATCTATCTTTAACATGTATATAATATAGGTTACATACCTGTGTAAATTAAAGTGTGGTTTCTTCCACAAACAGCAAGTTTTGTTTTTTCTGGTTTTAAAGCTATGAATTAAAGCCAAAGGGAGGGGGGAAAGTTATAAATAATCTCATAGCTGGATCAACAACAAAATGTTTTATGCTCTAGAAGGGTTTTTTTCTTATTTTTACCAACAGAATAATTACAAGATCCGTTGCACATCTGAGCCTAGCACATGACTTACTAAACTAGGATTCCCCCAAGACAGGAAAACAGATATAGACCTCAGAAACCTAAAACTGCCACTCAACTTGATGATGGCTATCTCATGCCAATGCACTTTCCCCAGAATTTACCATTTATGGGACATGCCTCAAGTAATTCATCAAGTTGCAGGACAAAACGCATGCTTAGTGCTGTGCTCAGTTTTCATTAACAGTACTATTCTTAACTCACTTTAATGCTTCTCCCACTATCTTAAATCTTTCAAATTATACCGTTCCTCTGCCTTATCATCCTTATCTTCCTTTGTTATGCACAGCTACTGGCTTTGCTAGATTTTTGCTCTATGCTCCTATTAATCTCTAAACTCAATTGCTAAGGACAGTCCTATTTGGGCTAACGCCTAAAATAATAGATTTTGCATATGCCATCCTGTCTCAATTTCAGCTCAATTACCACCCACCCATTGTATGTACTTCTCTGCAGTCTAGGCACAGTGAAAGTCTAGGAATTTATGTGAAAGGAGTCAAGAGTTATTTTGGTGGGAAAGAGAGAATGCAGGGGTGCCTTTTCATCCACAGCAAGTGCACGCCAGAAACAGAGGAAAAAAAAATCTCTGACTTTTCCATCTTCTCTACAATTACTGGATGTTGCCAACAATTTATCTTCTCTCAGCCATGTTCATGTGCCCTATACACTGCTCTTAAAATAGCATTATTTCTACATAACATATTTTTAATTGCTTTTCCACTGCGCTAGTCCATGACAAGGCAAAAAACCATCATCCCTTCACAAACCTTTTTTAAGTCCTTCCAAATTCAATTTTCACCAGCTCTGTAATGTTCATATTAAAGTCTCTTCCACCTTCTACCAAGTCACTGAATAAATCTGTCTTCTTAAGCATGAACTGCCTCTGATCTATCACACAAGCACTATCATAAATACTCCAAATTCAGGTTCCTGCTTATCCTATCTGATATGTACCCCTACCATCAGACTGAAACCGTAACGCTTCCAATGTTGACTTCTTCATACAATCTTTATTTGCTGCTTTATATCCAATAACTTTGCCTCCAACTTCAGAGATGATCTTAATCAGCTCTTCAGAAGCCTGAGCTACCTAACCTTGTTCCCGCTAATCAGTTATATTTGATGAATCATGAAATATTTACACAATGTTGCTAGCAATTTTTCATAGGTGATTTTGTTAGTCTCTAGTCAAGTCTTAGCAGATATTTTCTCAGAAAACATGCAGCCACAACCATTTGTCCCCAAGCAGAAACTGCAACCCCATTCCCAAAGCCAAGAGAGATAATGAGAAAAGCTCCAGAACTTTCTCCTGCTGCCCAAAAAAGGAAAGATATCCCCCTTGTGACTCTTTTTAATAGATGCCAGGTGTGGTCTAAATTGCTCTTCATCTTTTACTCTCCATTGCAATTTGACAGTAAACCCAAAACTTGACAACCAATCCATTTAAGCCAAGGTGCGATTCAGTCTCTCACATGGCTGACAGAAGATGGGAACCTGAGAGTAGCTGCATTCTCTCTCTGATGTGAAACAGAGAGAGGAGCAGACAAAGGATAGTAGAATAAACTTTATTAGGAAGATAGGAGTTTGAACAAGCCGGGTAATTTGTTTCTAACAGTAAGCTAAGAGATTGATCTCTGCAGAAAGAAGGACAAATATTTAATGGTGAAAAAATGTGTTAATGGGATAGATCTGACTTCACGTAAGTAAGGAGACAGCGAAAAAGTATTGACTTAGTTTTGTTCAACAAGATTAAACTGGCTAGGAAAGATCAAGAAGATAACAGCACAGTGAAAACATTCTGCAACACACAAAAGAATACAGGCATTTATTTTACTGCTTCATAAAAATATATTAATATTTATACCTCTTCAGGAACTTTCTGTACTTGATAAAAAAAATGTAGTAATACTTATAGATATTCCTTGGTAGATTTTTTCATTTATAAGGCTGCTAAGACAAAACTGATACTAAGATTACACTGTGCTGTTGAAACTGATTTCTAAGGTGTAGACAACACTGCAGAGACCAAGCATCTGATCAATGTGTTTGCAGTTACAAAGAAGATGTGGTTTGTCGTAAAAGGCAAATATTACAGAAAATGAGAGCCCTCAAAAAACAGGATTCTATATATCTGAAGTAATCTTCAGATGCAAAAGGATACATAATCTGTCACTGCTGGAGAATCAATTGGGGATACTTTTAAGCTATGAGCTTGTGCAGTAATATGCTACACATGACGAATAATGAAAGCAAAATCACTTATTTTGGAACTGCATCTTTTAAAGTACCTTTTCACAAGGGTCACCTTTTAAAAAGACAAAAGAAAAATCAAACAAACCTTTAACACACGTTGGTTTGCTGACTGTGTTCTTTGATCCTAGTCCTAACTGGCCCCAGTTGTTACTGCCAAACACGTATAGTTTACCATTCCCTGAAAAAAAAAATTAGACAGAATCCATACAAGTGTTTGAAGACCTCATACTAGACAAGATGGTCAGTCACACACTATGCCACTTACTACTTCATTTTTAATGCAAGGTTTAAGATTAGGCAATTCAATACTTAAGTGTAAACACTAATAAGTAATTGCATTGTTTAAGTAAGAAATCCTCAGCCAGAAGGGACAAAAAGCAGAACAAACATCCTCCTTTAACTACAGCACAGATAAAGCGCTCTTCAGCAAATAAAATTGGACAGACACTTGGACAGACCCTGCAGTTCGGAAAAGACAGTACCTATAAGCTTACTTATAAAATAACAGTACATTCAACTGAGCATCCACATCTTTTAAGACAAAGATGGGAATGAATAATGCAGCTATGTAATTAATACAAACACAAATTTGTAATATTCAGCTTAGTTTACTGTCTAGAGGAATTATTTCTTTTACTGCTAAAGGACTTCTCTTAAAATTATTTACAAATTTGCACTTCTACAGAATGTAGTTTCTGATAAATTTTCAAATATGTTCACAAATTTTATTAATTTGGTATTCTGCATATAAAGAAGGAATGCATAAAACCATCCTGCAGTCAGGGATTTTTGTAAACCTAAAAGCAAACATCAGATTACAACATGAGCAATGCTAGATTCATATTTCAAAAACTGGTATGACACATCACTGAACTTGTAGATTTGACTAACTATGAACTGTTGTAATTCTGAATAAAACCAGTGAGTTTTTTTAAGAGAATAATATATGAACAGTTGAAACTCGTGTCATCAGGCATGCAAATTAGACAGCCAAAACTGACTACTGGCAATACCTTAAAATGAATTAATTTCACATAATTTCATTTTTTTAAACTATTATCTTTTGTAAAGGAATTAATTTCATACCCAAAGATAAAAACCTTATTCCGACAGAAATCTTGGCAAAACCACAGAAACTGATTTGACAACCCCCCCCACCTATTTACAACTGTTAAAAGGAGTTTGTTTACTTTTGATGAAGGTCTGCAGTGTTCAGTGAGCTAGACTCCATCACAAGGCTGTCATATAAATAACTTTTGTTACCCTAGTCATCGACAATTATCACATGATCACAACGTGTAACAGCAATTCCACATAATAATGCCAAAATATTATGGCTGCTTGTACTTCAGTAATGTAGGTTCCTAGTGAAGGTTCTGAATGCGATTTACAGAGACTTTGAAATACGTTATTGAATTGTTTAAAATATAACAAAAATACTTATCCTATTAAAAGAAACCAAACATTTATTTTCTGAAATATAACCATGTAGTTAAAGAAAAAAACAAATCATCAACAACTAATAATAACTAGTATCTAAGGTCACAATCAAATTGTTAGAATTGACAGGTTTTGCAACATGGGCCTAGGTGCCAATATTATGTCTTTCTAAGAAAGCTGGAAGTCTGAGGTCAACTCTACGCTCATGGAGTTTTACCAATAGCATTTATATCAGCATCCTGATTTTGATAATACAATCATGACAAAACATGTGCAGAGCTGTCTGTCACTGAGAGTAAAATAATCTTTGACAGAAAGAATTTTTATTAGAAAATTGCGTTCTATATTGGTATGTACATCCTTGGTTTATACTTTTTAACTTCCTTTATAAGACAGTCTTAATCCTGTGGGAATATGATACCAAGCTGACATAATTCAGTTTAATTACATTCTTTTTAAACATTAAAGATACCAACAGGTCATGCTTTTCATCTATAATCTGCTGTTTCTTATACCAGTCTTTAAATTTCCAGGCGTTGCTTTGTAAGTCACGGAGCTTAACAGAAAAGAGGAACGTTTCACATCCTGTTACAACTGAGCGACAGCTTTCTCTAACTTCAGTCTCTCAACATTTAGCAGTGTAACAGAAAATAAGAAAATTGGGAAGCAGGTAATTCACAGAGTGAATAAAAACTAAGAGGCACTACAGAGGAACCTAAACCAATGCTTATAACAAAGGAATATTTATGGGTCCGTATAGCAAATCAGGCTTTGGAAGACATGATGCATTCTAAACTGGCTAGGAAACATGACAGAATTTTGTATGCAAAAGGCCCTATTTTTTAATTGCAAACTGAAATATCTCGAGTCATCACCACAGATGCATAGAAGCATCTAATTCAACAGCAGACAAATAGGCAAGAATCATAACTCAAAACTTAGCAAGATCAGACTGCTGTTGTATTTTTGCTTCCACTCTGGAGCAGACAGAGAGAGACTGTGGACTTCTGCCATCTGGAACAGGTCCAGCAGAGTTTCCTTTCTTCTGACTTTGGCCAGAAGAAAGGAAATAACAAGATATAAAGAAAGGAACTACCAGGACTGTGTTGGTGATGAAAATATACTTCCAACACCAGCCTCCACGTTCATCCTGGTACAAGACAGGAGTATTTCTCCAAAGTATGTATGCATTGGCTTATCACAAGCAGATGTTTCACCAACATTAATTCAGGGCTCTTAGGGAAGCTACAAAACTCTTACATCTTTAGGAACAGGGGATTCTGCGAGAGACTTCAGGAAGAAAGTGTCTCCTAACCACAACTTCTCTTATAGGAGTAGCGGCTATTACAATGGTCATTCCCGAGAACCACATCCATCATGTATTTCCCTGCTTCATGAAGCGCTACTAAAGACATCCATTCAGCAGCTGGGATATATCAGCTGAAATCCTTAACATGATTAATGATAACAGCAGGCAGCCAAGTATTCCAGTCACCTATGTTTAAAGGTATGTTTATTTCCCCACCTTGCTTTCTAAATTGCATTTGTGTGGAAGGGAAACAAAAAGAGGAGACAATGTACAGACTTTAAGCATTTATTACAAGATGCTATTGAAAAGCTATATCTGAAGAAAACATGAAAGGTAATATTTTCAACAAAGTATCATATGCCAGGCACCATGATTTTTATAATTTATTTTTGCTATTTTGTGAACAAACTATTTAAACAGTTTATTTAAAAGTCATGCAATTCAGGAATGACATCAGTTTTGTTAGGTAAGTCACAATATTCGTAGAATAAAAGCTTTATGGAGCAATAAGAACAGTAATGCTTAGGACATTTAGCATCATACAAACAAAACCACCACAGTATCTTGCTTGCTTCTACACATAAAGATTAATACAAATGTGTACTAATCTTTCTCATTTTTGCCATGCAGCTGATGCAAAATATACTATGCCATATTCCAATGGCCTGCCGGCTGGCATAAAGAATAGAAGGAATCTGGTACCTAAAGACCTGGAGAGATTCCAAGGTCTCTTTCGTCTAAATTGCTGAACGTTTAATGCTTTACAAAACTCAAAATTGAGCATACTATCTTGTCATTCCACATGCACCCCTTTTCACTCCTATTTTTGCATTTGATACTTCTCTCTTTTCTTCTACTGTCTTGCACTGGGACCTTCAATTCTCTCCAGAGCTCCAAGTTCAGAATATGTGTCTTCCGCGATCACCATTTTCCCCTTTGTGAACAGGATCAGTCTCTTCGATCAAACGTGGGCAAGCTGCCTAGGATACTCTAATCAAGGGAAATGAACAATAAGACAGCTGTTAAATTTAACAGTTTTGTAGAAAAAAATAGAAAGGTATTAGGAGGAGATTCTTAAAAATTCGTGTAATGTCGCATCACACCAGCTACCAACAGGATGAATAAATTGCTCTCCAAAGTCTGCAGTGGTAAAAGATGCAGGGAGTGGACTATGAGTATACTTGGGCCAAAACCCACAGAAATAGGGAAACAAACATTATTAAACATACTAGAAATGATGCTGGATACTAGAAGTGATGCTCATGACTCTGTTAAAGAACTAAAAAAGACAAGCGCTTAAAAAAATTCCTGCTTGAACATTTTAATAGAGACTGTGCTAAATGTAGAGAATAAATGAATAAAGAAAGACATATTCTATCCCAACCTCCAAAACTAGAGGAGGAAATGTTTCTATAAGTGGCTCAGCAAGCCGACCCAAAATTAGCAAGTAACTATGACTGGTCCTTTCTATTCCAACTTACAGCCACAATATGTAAATAACATTTTGGACTCTTATCTCCTGACCTAGAAAGCTAAAGAAGCATGTTTTATATTTATTTTATGCTTTTCTTCCTAAAAGTTAATATAGGAATATTGGTGTTGGAATAGATTAAAGAATTGAAAATTTCTGAATATTTTGTAGTTCCCGTACATTTTTTCCTCTTGCATTCAGCCAAGATTCAGTGCTAGAAGTAGCTGTCTCTCCTGCCCAAAACAAACTTCACGGTACATATTGTATCAGTTTGTGTAACTGTTTTAATTATGATTGTTGAAACATGTTAGTTAACTGATATGTTTTAATTAGATTTGAATATATCTTGTTCCCACTGTCCCTTAGGTACATAGGTCCCACTACTTCTTCCAGGGCATGGAGAAAAAAAAAGGAGAGGTCAATTTTGTGACCTGTACCTACAGACAAAAGATAAAATGAAGCATGCATAAACACACACCTGCTTGAGATACTTTTTCTTCCTCAGTAATGTTTGTCTTCTGTCTCTTCCAGGTCAGGTTCAGTTGATTTCAAGAAGCTCCTGGTATCCAACAGGGTCTGTATCTGTCTCAGTAAACTCATTTTCACCATGCCCTTATGGAGCTTTTATTCCAGATGTTACTGCAGTTCAGTGACATTCACCCAGAGTTGTCCACTGTATCATCCAACACCATCTAACAGCAGAAATGCAAGGTGCATGCAGGCATCCACAGGTATGAAGAACAAATGAGGGACACAGATTTTCTGTTTCCTTTGTCCACATTTTTGTACAACACGTGACATTTTCCTACCTTTGCTCATCATGGATCAGTATTTTACCCCCACTTTTGCCTCTACTTTACAATACCCCAAAAGATCTTTTGGTACCAAAGAATATTTGTAATCATGTTTCTACAGTTCCTTCTCCTCAAAAGCTTTGAGGAAATAAAGATATGATTATCTGTAAGTTCCCCCAGTTACACATCAGCACACTACAACAGCAACAGCCAGCTACAGAGATTCTTTGAAACATTTTTGATACATGCCGAATATATTAAAATAACAGGGAGAAGGGGAGATAGCAGAGAAATGGTACTGCATGCAAATCTATGCAAGTTGACTTCTTCAAAAGCTTTATCTGAGTGGCTGCTATTACAGTGACATGGGAATTCGGAGATTGTTGCTGATTAGGGTAATGGTACTGGCACAGGTACATGCCAGGGGAACTCAAGGATTCAACCAAGACTGCCTAGTCTAGACTAAGAATTATACTGGTGTTATTTCAAACTGTGTGCGAACATATGAAAGGATATATAAAAAAAAAATTTCAAAGATTTCACAATGCTCCAGGTCATATTCCAATTAATTTTATGCAACAGGCAATTTAATAGAACTGTTTCAATCCAAGAAAAAGTGTTGAGTTTTGTTCAAAGCAAACCAATAATGGATAATTCATCTTCTATGAAGTTAGGCTTGAAAAAATTAATTGTATAATTTCACTTCAAGATGTTCTGCAGTCCATAAAATCTATACTCATCTTTCATCATGCCTCAAATTCTCCATTCTAAAAATCCAGCATCTTCAACTTTGGTGGGGACATAGCAAGAAACCCTCAAGAAATTATTTGATGAGCAATGACCAATTGGGCATTGATGAAGAGTGAATACATTCCAATAAAAGAAATCTTGATAATATGCATATGCATATACATTTGATAACAATGAAGTCTTATTATCTATCAACTGTTGACTGTCAGTACAATGAACACATGCTCATCAACAAAAGAGCAGTCCCTTCCACATAAAATAAGATGAACAAGTATTGCTTCCATCATTTCGAATAAATTAATAATAAATTAAAATGAATACAAATACCACTCACTATATTGCATCCAAGCTTCTTTGAATGCTTTTGCAATTAATTTTGTATTTTAGCAGGATTTTTTGAAGTTCTTTGAGTTGCTCTGTCAAGGATTATTTTCAGTTAACAGTAATTCAAACCTTCATTTCAGAGATCCGATTTTATCTATTGTTTCGGGCAGATTCCTAGTGACCTTGGTGGCTGTGTTCAACAGATACTGTTTACTTCCATGATACAAACCTCTATATTTAATAGCCTACTAAATACACACAGATTCACACGGAACATTCAAGCTGAACAAAGTCACGCTTACTTTAAATCCAGTGTGATATATTCTGTTATTATTGATTCCCTAATGGCAGTTCTTGGGCATGTCTTGTGAAAACCTTCAGTTACCTCACACTAATTTCAAAGGCACGCGACAGCTAGCACAGAACAGTCCTCTCTCTTCTCCACATCACTTGATACATAACCTGAGGGTTCAAATAAGAGTCATAACTTTCCAAGCTGTCTAAATATATAACCTTTTATCATATACTCCAATACTGACCTGTAACAATAGCAGTATGTTCATCCCCACATGATATATGTACAGGCTTGTCATTTTTGAACCAGAACTTACTAGGAACATCTTCTGCAAATTTGCTTTTTCCGAATGTGAAAATAGCACCAGATTCTATAACATAAAGAGATAATATCAGTTTTAGTGAAAAGAAATTTTCCTTCATACAGGTTTAAAGTGACTTCCTATCAACTCAATCATACATTTTAGTTTCCCTTCTTTTTAAAAAAATGGCCAAAGAGTGTTCTTCTAGAGTGTTTCACCAAGGCTACTTCATTTTCAGGTTTACATTTTAGTCCTTTTGATTCTTCTTAGCCTTCATGAATTTCCCAGAATAATAGGTATTGCTGATATATTGTGTTCTAAAGATATTGTATTGGGTTTGCGTGGCCAGGTCATTCTATAACTGCATGCCCTTGTAAAAGTCCCTCCCCAACCTTCTTACGTGCTTAAAGCGATCTCTCTGGCACTCATGCCAAAATGAAGCTCTCTGGTTAGTTACTTTTTCTTTCAGAAGCATTAAGATGAAAATATATACAGTCTTAGGTGAATGTATACAAACCCTAGACAATTTAATTCATGAACATCCCTTGTACCTCATTAATTTCACAACTAAAACGTATTAGGAAAAGAAACACTGTTTTCAAAATATAGGTACTTTATTTTATCCAATAAGGACCGCAAAGACACAAAAAACTTTGTGCCTCACCTACATTAGGTCTTCATTCAAAGGTTAAAACACAGAACAATGCTATCCTTGTGTAACACATGATAACACCACTGCAAACCAATATGGCGGTTGAAGGGGCAAGCCTAAAGAGGCCTAAGAAACCCAAACATGGAAGGAAGTGTCTAGATAAGGGGACTGGGCAACTGGGGAGATATGGTGGTGGATGCAAACAACGGCAAGAGACTTGATGCACTAATTAGATGCACTGGATAGGTTGTAAGCCTTAAAGTACACAGCCAATGGCAAAATAAGGGAGGGACAATCTGGTGGTAAGGTTAGAAATGAGCGTGGTAAGTATGTATCAGCGTGTGCTTATTTGCTGGGACCCAACCACCCATTCATGCATGGATGTGAAAAAAGTGCTTCACTAAGGAAGCTACCTAAGCCTGTTCCCATTGGCCATGAGGACGTTTTTCGATAACCCAGGCCACTGCTCTTGGAAATTAAACCCAACTCATTCATGAAAATTAAATCCCACAAAACAATAAATAAGGCTTTGCCTCTCTTGGCACTGGGCAAATGCTTAGTAAATACAGTAGGTCCAAATCATGGACCAAATTATCAACTGATGACACCCGCCTGCCATGCACTGCACTGCACCCATTCCATCAGCAAGGCTTCCCCTCTGACCTCATAGAATCATGGAATAGTTTGGGTTGGAAGGGACCTTAAAGATCATCTAGTTCCATTCCCCTTGTCATGGGTAGGGACATCCCACTGACCCAGGCTGCTCGAGGCCCCATCCTGCCTGGCCTTGAACACCTTCAGGGATGGGGCAGCCACAGCTTCCTTGGGCAACCTGTGCCAGTGCCTCACCACTCTCATTGTGAAGACATTCCTCCTTATGTCTAGTCTAAATCTGCCCCCTCCAGTTTACCCTCATTGCCTCCAATCCTGCCAATACAAGCCTTTGTAAACAGTCCCTCTCCAGGTTTTTGTAGCCCCTTTCAGGCACTGGAAGGTCGCTGTAAGGTCTGCTCAGAGCCTCCTCTTCTCCAGGCTGAAGAAGCCCAACTCTCTCAGCCTGTCCTCATATGGGAGGTGCTCCAGCCCTCTGATCACCCTTGTAGCCCTCCTCTGGACCCTTTCCAACAGCTCCATATGCTTCTTATGTTGGGGATTTCAAAACCGGACATAATACTCCAGGTAGGGTCTCACAAGAGAGGAACAGAGCAGCAGAATCACCTCCCTCGCCCTGCTGGCCACGCTGCTCTCGAAGCAGCATTACGTACTCCTCCCCAGACGCCGGAGGGCACCGGCCCGAGCGGGTGCCACCCTCCTCGCCGCGGCGCACGGAGGGAGCCACCGGTGCCCCGACGAGGCGCCGCCGAGGCGGGGGAAACGGGCAGGGAGCGGCACGAAGGTCCCCTCCCCAGCCCTCCCCGCAGTTCTCACCGGGCACCGGCAGCTCGTCCTCCTCGGCGGGCTGCGCCATGGCCGCCGGGCCCCCGCGCGCCGCGCGCCGCCCGGAAGTCAACACAGTCCCTGCCACGGGCAACGGCCATAGAGTGCGGCGCGAGCGGCGGGCGCAGTCCGCAGTGTGGCCGTGGTGGGGTCTCCCCCTGGCGGCCGGCGGGGGCGCTGGCGGCGGTCGGTGTTCCCTATGCCCCCTGGCGGCCGCCCGGGGTGCTGAACGGGCAGAGCAAACCGCTGCCCGGCGGAGGGGGCGAGGGGGACATGAAGCGGTTACTGTGACGAACGGTGGGGTATTATTTAATTAAAATAAAGTAAAGTATCAAGCGGTGTCCCTCACGAGTCCGTACTGGGACTGGTGCTGTTTAATATCTTCATCAATGGTATTGACAGCGAGATCAAGTGCACCCTCAGCAAGTTTGCAGATGACACCAAGCTGAGTGGTGTAGTTGCCACACCGGAAGGACGGGATGTCATCCAGAAGGACCTGGACAGGCTGGAGAAGTGGGACTGTGAGAACCTCATGAGGTTCAACAAGGCCAAGTGCAAGGTCCTATGCCTGAGTTGGGGCAATCTGTAGTTTCAGTAGAGGATGGGGGATGATGTGATTGAGAGCTGCCTTGCAGAAAAGGACTTGCAGGTGCTGGTCAATGAGAAGCTTGACATGAGCCGGCAATGAGCGCTCACAGCCCAGAAGGCCAACTGTATCCTGGCCTGCATCAAAAGAAATGTGGCCAGCAGGTCGAGGGAAGTGATTCTGCCGCTCTATTCCTCTCTTGAGAGACCATGTGGAGTATTTGTGTCCAGCTCTGGAATCTTCAACATAAGAAGGAGATGGAGATGTTGGGACGGGTCCAGAGAAGGGGTTCAAGGATGAACTGAGGGCTGAAGCACCTCCCATACAAGGACAGGATGAAAGAGTTGGGGTTGTTCAGCCTGGAGAAGAGAAGGCTCCACGGAGAGCTTATAGCGACCTTCCAGTACCTGAAAGTGGTTACAAGAAAGCTGGAGAGGGACTGTTGACAAAGACTTGTAGTGATACGACTAGGGTCAATGCGTATAAACTGGAAAGGGGTGGATTTAAGCTGGACATAAGGAAGAAATTCTTCACCATGAGAGTGGTGAGGCACTGGCGCAGGTTGCCCAGGGAAGCTGTGGATGCCCCATCCCTGGAGGTGTTCAAGGCCGGGTTGGATGGGGCCTTGGGCAGCCTGATCTAGTGGGAGGAGTCCCTGCCCACAGCAGGGCAGAGGGAACTAGATGATCATTAAGGTCCCTTTCAACCCAAACTATCCTATGATTCGTCTAAGTAATCATATTTTTTAAAAGTTAGACAGAATGTTCCCCTCATAGCATGCTTTTTCTCTTAGAGACACTGTTCATTCTTTGAAGATGATAATGTCTTGTGTGCGGTGTGATCTGTGCTGATCTGATGTCTCTTCTGCAATCACCTCTGTTTGCAGTGTTTCCACATCTCAAATGCAAGGTCAGACAGAGCTGGAGCCAGCTCCAGATTAGTAAGAGATTTGACTGTTGTGAAGTTCATCATAACATTAAAATTAGTCCTTGGAAAATAATAGGATATGCATAAGATTTCAGGGAAAATTTATCCATATGCTTGTAAGTGGGAAATACATTCTGTCCCCAGCTCCTGTTTCACTGCACCTGACTGATGGAGATCACTCTCTCATGTTGCTCTGGGCTGACAGAGGATGCTCGCTTTCTAAAACAAAACATGTCTTAGCAGGGTTATTTGCTGACATTTTTGGTAGAAGATCACCTCTCTTGAAGGCCCTTTGCGAGTCTCGTCTCCAGCAGAACTTTTCTTCCCTAGCACCAACCCTACCTGCCTGGGCATTGTTTCTGCCTCCATCCTCCAGAGCTTGTCTCTGTCTCCCGAATTAGCCATCTCACACCAGGGCTCTGCCTTGAGCTCCCTGTTTAGCCAAGCCAGTCTCCTGATACATCTGCCATCTCTGCTGACTGCGTGAAGGGGCTGCCCAGCCTGGGCTGGGTAAACAGAACTAACTTGGAAACTCTGTCACCACTGGGATTCTGCTTTCCTAAAATACAAACTTCCACTGTTTGATTTTCTGTGTGGTTCCCCACATTATTCCTGTAACATCTTCTGACTGGGTGCACACAATCATAGAGTCATATAATGATTGGATTGGAAGGGACCTTAAAGATCATTCAGTTCCGCTCCCCCTACCAAAGGCAAGAAAACCTTCCACTAGATCAAACTGCTTAAAGTATCATCCAGCTTGGTCTTGAACACCTCCAGGGATGGGGCATCCATCACTTCTCTGGGCAACCTGTCCAGTAAAACATTTCTTACTAATATCTAATCTAAATCTGCCTTCTTTCAGCTGAAAACCATTACCCTTCATCCTATCACTGCACTCCTCGATAAAGATCCCCTCTCCAGATATCCTGTAGGCCCCCTTTATGTACTGGAAGGCTGCTATAAGGTCAGCCATGATATTGAATCATCCACCTAGCCCAGGGATACTTGGGTAATGGCAGTTGTGCAGACCCCAGCAGAGTAAGTCCAGGGCCTTGTAGCTTTTAACTGTATTTATTGTGCAGTCCCAAACTCCCAGTGGAGCTTTTCCCTCCCCCTAGAAAAATCTATGGTCATTTATCGATTTCCATTTTCTCACTATTCCTGTGAGTTTCAGATACACCAGGTCATGCCTTGCTGAAAGAAGAAGGTCTTGCTTTCAGTATGATGTACTGTGACAGAGCCTGCAGCTGGCAGCCTGGACAACCAATTTAAGCCTTGTTTTATGCAGAGTTTAATCAATACCAGTCTTGGTGCATAAGATGAGGTATCCGTATAAGTACACACCCCAACACCCCTCTAATGCTTTCTGCCCTAGCTGCTTCTCCTAAGTCTGGAGCAAGTGGATATCCAGAAAAAGCTGTTCAAAATAAAACTGAATGTTGTTCCATGAACTGATGCTTGAAATTGTGCTTACCAGATACTGTGGTTGTCATGAATATAAAATAGGAAATTATTAGGAAGATTCATGGGAAGAAGGTGCCTGCAGCAGGGTTTTGATTTCTATGGCTTTGGGATCCTATTTGAGCATCAACATCGGCTTGGGGGAGATGGGAGCCACCTCACAAATTGGGACAAATGTATCTCTGCTGATAGGATGGCTGACTGCTAAGGAGGTCTTCGGACAAGGGTTGGTGGACAAAGGACAGAGTTACCAGCAGAATCTGTGAGTGGCCGGGCATAGATCTGACAGTCTTCACTGGCCATCACTGAGTACAGGATGGATGAGAAAGAATGTTTATAGAGTAGGTGTTTGGTTCTGGGTTTAGATGACCACTGCATGCAAATGAACACAAGTCATGCTGTCAGGGGTCCACTTATGCCACATTTTCCCAGTTGTCCAAGCAGACACATACTACTGGAAGACCCAGATGTGGGCATGGCTGGGAGCAGCAGTTTGGGAGCTGCTCCCTCTTTGAGGTGCCTCAGCTGCTGAAACCCCACTCCTCAAAAGAGAGGCACCAAGACAAGGACCTTCCTCGGGTCAGGAAGCCAGGGGTGTGGAAGAGCTTTGAGAGAATGTTGGTCTCCCAACTTGTTTCTTTCAGGTTGAAATGAAGAAGCATGGACACTCTCGGTGTACCACCTCACAGCCATTGATGTAGAAAGGCTTTACTTGCATTTCCCTACCCTGGCTGATGCTTCTTCTCAAGAAAGGAGGTGTCAAGGGTCTGTCTCATGGTAGCTCAGAGAAGAGAGAGCCCTTATGTTCACATTAGATGACTATGTCAATATCATTCCTTTATCTTAACCTCCTACTTTTTTCATACACTGTATTATTCTCTCTTCTCAACCCATGTACTGCTATTACTCCATTTCCAATACCAAGCCCTGCAGCATAGAAATATACCAAACCAATTAAATCCCAATTTCAGCATTGAAGCATTTTATGGTGTTTAAATGTGAGTCAACTTTTCACATGGTAGCACACTGAGCCCGGGCAGCTCAAGGGCAGCTAGTAGGGACAAGTGGTGGCTCCAGGGCTCCATGCTGAGAGATGCTTGCTGTTACCTCAATGTAAGAGAAATGCATTACACTCACAGCAGTCCTGACACTGGTCCAACTCTCCTCCTGTGCCTGGTTCTGCTGCTTGTTCACAGGAGCTAACAACAGAATTGGTTCACATGGGAACTGGGATCAAGCAGTCCCTGTGCAGGGGCAATCTGACAAAAGCCTCATCTGGCAAGACCACCTTTCCTTTCCATGCCGTCTTTTCTCCCGGTTGCCACTAGTGACACACCCGCAGTCCACAAGGGCTGGTCTTGAAGGCCATAGGAGTCATTTGCCAAAGAAGGGCAGCTCTTCTGGATCTTCCATTCCCTTCCTATTCATTTATTAATTTGTATTCAATCTTATTATATATTTTATCATATATTCATTTTTATTATGTATTTTATTATATATTCATTTCCCTTCTTAATTCATTGCTTGGGGACATGGTTTAGTGGTGGAGTTGGCAATGCTAGGTTAAGGGTCAGACCTGATGATCTTAAGGGCTAGACAACTCTATGATTCTATGATTCATTTATATTGGGTTTTTCTTCTGCCTGACTTTTCTCCTGGCAACCACTGCATTTTCCCAGCATCTCAGGATTGGTTTGGTGTGAGTGGTCCTGAACAAATCCCACCAAGAGTTATCGACCTGCATGACTTTTTCACAGCACTTTCTTTCTGGGTAAGTGAAACTTGTTTTCCTGTGTGTTTTAATTATATGATCCTCACATTGCAATTTCAACGTATCTCCCTCCCTGACAGATATGCCATCACCTTGATTTACATGAGTACGCTTCTACAGACACAGAGGAGGAAATGGGAAAGTAACGTTCATATTTCAAATCCACCTACAGTGCAGGTGGCATAAAATCTTATCTGACAATTGTATTTCAAGGAAGAAATTTAAATTAAATCATTTTACTCTTTAGAGATTGACCTACACCAGATTATACAGAAGCAATTTAATGTAAGGAGCCATGCAGGCTGCAACATTTAAGTTTTTGGGCCTTGCTGAAAGCTGTTTAATGCTACCATAGTACAATTGTAAACTTGGTCCAAGAAAACACCAAGGAAAATACACATTTTTAATGTAGCGCTTCTCCATTCTTGTCAGGGCCCTGAGGGCATGGAAAAGCCTTGATGGCCCTTCCAGCCCCACATCCATGGCCTCAGGACTCTCAGTTTGGCTTAGCACGAGGCCATGGGGCCTTGCTCAGGCTGTGCTAGAACTGGGGAGCCACCATGGTCCTATCCCCATGGGAGCCATCCAGCTTGTGCTGCTTCCTGACAAATCTCTTTTTTCCTTTTTTCTACTAGCATGTGCTCCAGTACAAATATTTAACAAACTTAAAATTGCTATGAGATGGTATTGACACAAGTGTAGTGTGATGGGCCCACAGGGAAGAGCACAAACTGAGTGGTGCAATGGGCTCCGTGAGAAATCTCTGTCTGTAGTGTTTGCCCAAGGAAAAGATTCAGTGTCACCTCCCTCCATGTCCAACTCTGGGTAGGACAACCAAAGCAAAGACTTTGGTTCTTGGCTTTCCTTCATTTGCACAACAGCACAGCTCGCTCCCTGCTTCATATACCTTTGTTTCTCCTACCTTTCTTTGTTGGGACTAAGAGAAGTATATCAGGAACAGAAGATGCTGTTTAATGTGAGGAACATCTTTAGTACTGCAAAACCAACAAGGACCAGCAAGGAGCTGCTGCGACAGTTTTGGTAAGCTTATACTTTTGTTAGTCTGCCATTCAGTGACATTAGTCAGAAAATTGGAGATGAAAGCAGCTGAATCCTGAGGAGGAGTGAGTGTTTCAGAGAAAGGAGTGGTTTTTTTTTTCATTTTTAATGCCTTTTTGCCTCCCAAGGCAGCAAGCTCTGCATCTCCAGGGACTTGAGGATTTTCCCTTTTAATGTTTGTGAAATGCTGTTAGTACTTTCTATGAGATTCAGCCACAAAGTCAAGAAAGATTGTTTCTTCTTGAGGTCAGTGTATACTGCAGGTACTGTAATCAATAAATAGCTGTCTGAATAAAGTACAGGAAACACATTTAGAAAATTATCATGGCCAGTACCTGGGAAGAAGTTCTCTCCTTGAAGCTGCAAGGTGGAACTCTGCTTTGCTATTTTTTTATCTATATACACTGGAGGTGTGCAGGAAAAGCATGATGTGATGCAAGGTTCAGTGTTAACAATGTAGATCTGGCTGTGTGACCCAGCTTTGTTTTTTTAATTCAACCACATAGATGTGCCTGCCTCTGTACCTTCAGAAAACTACTTGTATGATAGTGTTTCAGCAAGCTGCTTCACATTTCCAGAATCAAGTTAAATTTAAAGACTTGAAACTTAATTCCACACCTTCCTATGTTTTCATGTTGGTGTCAAAAAGAATAGCAGAATACCATTAATAGCATTTTGTAACAAATTATCAGTGCTAGAAAATGTACGGGAATTTCACGTTCACAGAAATCCTAATATACAATAATTCATTTTGATTTGTCATTTCCACATTACATCAGATGAAAATAAAAATGTTTTCCAAGTTCTGTAATTTATTTACTGTGGTTTGAAAGTGGTCCTAAAGCCTGGGTGATAATGGTTTTTATGAATTTTGGATTTCCACTGCTGGCAATCAGCGAGAAATTGCTCTGGTTAGCTGAAATGATAGACAAGCAATTTTGGAAAGCAACTGCAGTAAAACTGGCTTTCTAATAAAGTAATCCAACTTGTTAACCTCCCCATACAATGTTTTTTGTTATTTTTAGAGGTTTTTAACATTATATCATAATATATGGCAGAAGCTATCATCACTGCCGGTAAGCATTACAAGTTAAATACACTATGGTTGATACTGCAGAGTAATCTAATATCTCATCAGTCTGTGCTAACAGTCCAAAGTAATTTCTGTCCCTTCTCAGAAAAGAATGAACCAACTGCTTGACCTTGCAATTCTGCCTGTTACACTTTAACTTCAGCATGTTGCCTCATGCTCTTTCTCTGGAATTTATTTATCCACTTCCACCTCTCTTACAAAGGATGTGGACAACTGGAAAGGGAATGCATTTCTTGAAGTTCATAGGAATAAAACAGAATAATCATGGGAATGTAAAGGTCAGGAACAGACCTCTAGTCCAATTTTCTGCTTGTAGCCTGACAAAAACATATGAGGTCAGCCACGTTTTTGTTTTGCCACATCTTGAAAATCTCCATGCATGGTAATTCCAAATCCTCTCTGGTAATCAATCTTAGTTGTTCGCTATCTACCAGTGCAGAAATTAGTGGTGGATATTTCTCAGGCCACTTCTCAACCATGCCAAGTGGTAAAACAAAATCAGTGAACAGAAGTTCCTGCTTGGCAGGTTGAAATTAGACAATCTCTAACTTCCTGGAAGGAATTGTAGGCTGCAATTAGAAACTCAGAGTGCAGCACTAAAGCTGTTCTGGAAACAATGCAGCAAAGGAGATTTTGAAACAACAAGTATTCTTTTGTTCCCCCAAAGTGGATAGAGTAGCAAGTTCCTGTTCTGAAAAACGATAATAATTAAAAAGTGACAGTTATGAAACTATATTCCTTCAGAATTTACACATTGAAGTTAGATCAAATTCCTTGACTATCAACTAAGAGCCTTGGTATTCAAGGCTGGATGTCAGTAACTTACCTTGGTAGGCTGTTTTCCATGCTATAGTGGAAGCTGCCTGACCCATACTTTTCTTATAACATCAGGTATATTCTATTCTGCAGCTACTGATCATAGAAATACAGGAAATTATTTTGACAGTTCTGTAACACTCACTTCAAATTAAAAAAACAGGGCATTGGGATGCTTCCTAACTGTTTCTAGGCTGTTTACCTCAGGTTGGAGGCAAGCATGCGGACAGAAGGAAAACACATAGCAAAATGTGTAACTTTATTTTACCAATGATTATAAGGCCGTGAAGATCAGTCTTTATGGCTTGGAAACATGCATTATTGTTTTAAATGGTACTGCCACAAATATGTAGTTTAGATTGCATTGCATGTAAGAATCAATTTTCAGAGACTTTGTAAGAAAATACATGGAAAATGTTACTCTAAATTTAGAAAACAAGAAATCAGCTCCTGTATCTGCATGGTGCTCCAGAAAACCTGGCCCTCCTGCAGTCTGGGCACCTGTGCAGAGACTGGACTTTCATGGTGTTCATTGATGGGAATCGTTGTGGTGCTTTGTGCTTAGTTTAGTGGTGGATCCACTGGCAGTCTGCATGATTTCTGAAGCACATTGAGTTCCAGCAGGGCATCTGCATGAACTACTTCTTCATATATCTCTGTGTTTCTGGTACACATAATACATTTCATTTTGCAAAAAGTCATCTTAGTAATGGCGGTGGTATAAAGTGTATCTAAAGTACTTCTAAGGTGTCAAGAAGGAAAACATGCAGCATTTAGATATCTTCTGTTAAAGAAAAAATCCTGCTGTATAATTTGAAAAGTCATGCAGTTTGTGCTGTGATGTCAAATGGACAGTAATAATGTGTGATACCGTGCCCTTAAAAGCTGCCTCCAGTTTCAGTTGGAGCCTGCGCCACAAAATTCTGCAGAAAAAGTCTTTCCCTTCAGATTTAACTAATACAACACCATAATCTTTAGAAGCCATAATAGGCCTGTCCACTACCAGAGCTTTTATTTATTAGAATATACAGAAGAATGAGCAGAAATTCTATGGTTTCCCACTGATTTTTTTCTAGCTGTGGGCTGCAGGGCTTGGTGATTTTCAGGTGCTGTAGCTGAACCTGGCCTCAAAGGTGAGAGATAAAGAGAAGCCTGCCTGGAAATACAAAAGAAGCAATGTCACTCAGTCCATTTGTTTGCATTGCTTTGGTCTTCATTCCATCAGATCAGTCTAAAAATGCTGCCTTTAAAAAGACATGTTTAGCCTCTCCCCTCCCAAACCTTACAAGAGTATAGCGTGGGCTGTGTTATGCTAAGGAGGGCTGTGGTTACAGAGCCAGAGAGGGGCTAAGCTGCCACTCTCCACTATTAATCTTTAGCCTATGGAAACACAGGCTTAGAAGTGACTTTCATTAAGACATCTCATTTAAGCAAGGGGAAATTTGATCATGTAACTTCTGTGTGTGATTATAAACATTCTATTTCATGCAATTCTGAAGTCCTAAATCTGGCTGGAGGCCAGAATACACTGAATAAATGCACTACACATGCCTAGAATGTCTCTGGTGTGCTAAGAGAAGGACCAGAGCACATGGGTGTTTTGTTGGGTTTTTTCCACATCTTCCTCGGTATGATCAAGATATTTCAGACACATTTATAGAAATGCCACCATCTGTATTGGTGGGTGTGGATATTGGCAAGTGTATACTCATCCACAGAGCATGAGGGAGAGAGAAAGAGCACAAAGATCCTCGTATTCTGTGCAGTCTATGTGTAAGCCATTTCACCAAGCCCTGAATGCATTTGGTTTAATAGGTTAGGCAGCATACATTCAAATCATGTTCATATCAGATGCAAAATAGCCTACAACTAACATACAGTTTATAATACTATTTGAGATACTGTTAGGGTGGTGATCAATGTAGTGCATAGTGGTGTGTTGTGTCTATCTGACAGTAGAAGTTATTTAGACTAATTAACACAGTCCATCAAGCTGATCCAGCTGTATCAAATGATGGGAGTGATTTCAACTGCTTGATCACTGGCTTTAGCATGAGTAGAATTTTGTGTCAAATGAACAAAAAAACTGTTTTTTTTTAATCTTTTGACACAGGTATGGGGCACCAGCTCAAATGAATGTTCACCTGAAAGGTCGTGATCTCCTTACTCTACATAACTACACAGCAGATGAGTTGAAGTATTTGCTGTGGATGTCCTCAGATTTGAAACAAAGGATAAAGCACAAAGGAGAGGTAAAATACTTTAATTGTGATTAAGGTCAGTCAGTTGCTGAAATAATTATTGTTCTGAAGAATATTGGGAATGAGCCATGCAGCTGTCTTGTCCTAAACAACATCACCTGAGCTCTTAAATAATGTAAATTATGTGCTAAAAATCAAAAAGCCTTCTTGTAAAGTGTTCAGAGAAATTCTTTAAATACCTCATAGGACTTTACATGTGAAAAGTTTTTCTCAGCTAACTCCCTGTTGTTGGCTAACCCCATCCATTAACACATGGTGTACATGCAGCACTAAATGTAGGAAATAGAAGACATTTCCATCCATGGGATTAAATAAGTATCAGGGTTCTCCTTAATACTAGCTCAAATTGAGCAACAAAATGCAGTTGCTTTTTGCCCCTTGAATTACTTCTTTCTCTTTACTCTTTCCACTGCTAATAAATTCCTTGAAGGGCAAGAGAACAAAGCTACAGTTAAAAAAATACCTATGTAAATTTTCTAATGTATTTCAGTATTTCACACTGTAAAGTGTACATTAACTATAAAATTGAAATGCCTTCAATTTTCATGTTCCAGTATTTGCCTTTGATGCAAGGAAAATCTTTGGCCATGATTTTTGAGAAGAGAAGCACAAGAACAAGATTATCTGCAGAAACAGGTAGGTCTGAGCAATGTACAGTCAGATTTTATATGAAATTGTGTACTGTGAATAGGTACTGCATAATTTTGTATTTAGCAATTTCTACTCAAGAGAAACAAGCTTTGAAAGCAAAAACAGGAAAAGAAAGGCAGCTAATTGTGTTTCATCTTGCATATTATGTCACAAGCACATCACTTTGGTCACTGAGATTTCACCACATTGCTTCAAAACATGATATATCAGAATAAAATAACAGGCAGAAGTAAGAATTTCTAGTGTAAGCTCCTAGTTGTACAGGTGAGATGCACATTTCCTAACATCTATTTTAGTAAACATCACAAATTTAATCCTGTGCAAGCTTTAATAAATCTTTTTTTAATGTATTATGCATTGTCACATTTCAGAGTATGTGTTTAGGCTAGGAATCATTGTAAAGCCTTGATATAGATCAAGGGGAAAAACCTAATATGATTACCTACATGGGATGATAACTTGCTGGAGACTCCAGTATATTAGTCTAATAAGATAATAGCCTAATAAGAGCATTATTCTTTTAGTATGAGGTCCTGCAAACACTGAAACACATACATATCCTTATTTACATGGCAGATGTTATGAAGTCAATGGGATTGCTGAAATAAGTCATTCACGTACTTGCATGTTAGCAAGGAATAATTATGAACTAGCAATGCATCAAGGAAGGAGAAACTTGCCCTTGTCACGTTTAAGTTGACCCAGTATCCCTTAGACTGACTCTCCCTAATGAGTGGATGGGGAACTTGTTGAGTATTTGCATTTCTTTACAAGGGGTAAAGGAGAAGGTGAAAATAATGGTGGAAAAAGCAGATATGTTAAGTGCAAGCATTTCTGAATTTGCCTTTGTATCCTCTAGCATAGCTGCCTGCTGATCCTACTCTTGTTGTTGCTTTCTGTTTTCTCCAGATAAGCAGGATTCTTTTGTGCATTCTCTCCCTGTGAAGACCACCCACCTTTTAATACTGGAGTTTTTCCTCCAGTTTCTAATTGCCTGCTGTACTTGTATATGGGCATGGTGAAGTCTCTGAATCGGTTTATCCTTCATGCTTATGCATTCAGAGGGAAGCAGTATTTAGACCATGGCTTTTGAAGGCTTATGGAAGGGGGAAGCTCAGGAAAGTTCAAACGAATTCAGTTGAGGATGGTAGTCAATGAATGTAAACTCATCCAAGAGGTATTAAGCTCTGATGAAATAAAACCAATTTATTTCTGAGTGAAGGCTTCCACAAAGGAGTTTATGCAGTTTAACTTCTGTGCACTAACTTCACACCTTCAGTTAATTGGTCTTAAATCCCTTAAGCCTAAGGCTTTGTTTCAAAGGCAGATGTAAGGTTTTTTGTCCATGGAAACTCTATACATTTCAGCTGCTTTTTAACATACACAACTTCTCCTTTGGAATTTCTAACTGAAAACAAATGTGATGTCACGTGTTCCTTTTAGCTAAATAAACTAATTTAATACTAATTTTCTAACGTCCAGTGAAAGTGGGCATTTAAGTGGATAGCAGTGTTTATTTATAACATATCTGAGTCATCTCAAATAGCATTTCCCAGGAGTTTCACCTTCAGTATCTTGAAAGAGGTCACTTAGGAGACAGGTTCTAGTGATGAGATTAATCTAAAAACTTTGCAACTCTCAGGAACAAACAGATGAACATCAATGGGTTTCATTATAAAGAAGTAGAGACTTGGAAAGCACTGATTTCAAAATCTGCTCTGTGTAGTATCTAGATTGTTGCCATATATTAATACCATGGAAGTCTTAAGAACTGCTGTTCCTGTGCCCATAAAGAACACCATTACTGAAAAAGAAATGGTTGAGGTTGGAAGGGACCTCTGGCGGTCATCTGAAAGGCACATTGCTGGCTCATGTTTAACTTGGTGTCCACCAGGACCCCTAGGTCCTTTCCTGCCAAGCTGCTTCCCACCTGGGTGGTCCCCATCACTTATTGGTACATGGTTATTCCTCATGTGCAGGACTTCACACTTATTCTTGCTGAACTTCATGAGGTTCCTGTCAGCATATTTCTCCAGCCTGTTGCAACCCTCCCCAACCCAATCAGCATAAAGTCTTGCGTACTTTTTGAAAACAAAGATATTCCGCATGGTCATCTATTACTTGTAAAATAAATACCCTCAGGCATGGCACAAAGGTGAATGCCCTGGTTCTGTTATAGCTTTGGTGGAAAATATTTATTGTCACTGTGCCTTTTACAATATACAGCTGCGGTTACGTTTTAGTGAACAAGTCATAAATAAATCCAAGCATTTCACAGACACTGAATGCAGACAATATATCACAGGGTAGAAATGGAGAGGAAATAATACAGATCAAAAAGCTCTGTATACCTTCGTTTGTCATGCACTGAAATATACAAGGTCTTAACAGCTTTACAGAGGTTCCCTGCCACCGGCTTTAGTGGAATTACTCCCAGCTCACTCCTCTTATACAGAAGAGTGACAGGAACATCATGTCCATGCTTAAAGACCACTACATACAGTCACAATAACAGCATAATTCTGTGTGTTCTAATGTAGTGGATATGGTATTATATGGCAGGAAGACAGGATAATTTTTGTAAGAATACCTACTATTATTTAGCTTGGCCACATTATAGTGGGGCAAGAGTACTCTTTTAGCTTACTTTCCACTTAGAGGAGTAACTTTAAAAACCTCCTCATCAGCTTTTAGGCTTCTACTTTAGGAATATTCCTGTAAATGCTGACTAGAAGAGTTCTTTGTTATCACTCTAAACTGAAAAATGCTTCCTGGATTGTAAATCCTGACAGGTAGTGAGGAAACTAACAAATCCAAATCCAGAAGTCTGAACTATAAAAAAGTATCCTTCCTTTGAGCTTAAGAAGATGGTTGTGTATGGCTCCTGGTGATGAGATGGCAGGCTGATGACTGTGTATCCAATATGTGAATTACAGGACTAACTTTGTCCCACTTACTTACCCAGTGTAGCAGGAACAGGCTGGAATAGAGATTTAACCTATATCTGTACAACCATTAGCACTCGTATACTATGTAAAAGAGTTTGTGTAAGTGGCTCAATAATGTCCTACAGCCTGAGGCATAGAACTGTCCATTTTTGAAAACTAACAGTAGTGAGAATTATGGACATGAGATAATAATCTATTTTGGCTCTACAGTATGAACATTTAATACAGTTTGTTGAAGGTACCAAGATTCATACAAACACTTAGCATGTAGCTTCGGATATGACCAGCTTGTGACAACAAACAGAATTAGATCTTCCAGTCTAACCCAGCACTCCAGTCTGTGCTTATTTGCTGAATTGGTTCCTGTGTATCATCAAAAGTCATCATTTATTTCTTTCTACTAGTAGTGTGGATGAAAGAATATGAAGCAAAGATTCTGTTTCTGCAACTGTATACAAAGCTAGAGCACAGAGATCCTGTATTTCCAGATGGAAAATTTTGGATGGAAATATGTTCCCAGGCCCTACACAGATGGCAAGTTCATGAGCAGAAAGCCTAACACATTAGGACTCTGCTATGTACACAGACTCCAGGTGGTAGCTCCAACTGGGCAGCCTGACGTTTGGCAATTCTGAATAAATGGCTAGTTTCCTCTTTTTTACATGGGCAGATCATGTCCATGGGAACTTGACTCGACTGTGAAACATCTACAAAGTATATGTATATTCTATTCTAAACAGAAGCCTAAAATGCAGAGCTGTTGAATTGTGTGGAACTTGAAGGGATAAAGCATAAATTATATATGATTAAAAAAAACACAGATTAACAGGAAAAGTTACTATAAATGACATCTCATCTGTGAGGTCTTGACTTAAAAACTTACATTGAATAGATAGACTGTCATTCTAGGCAACAGTTTGCATACACATTCCCATAAATGCACTGTTTGTGTCTGAATGACAGAGAGGAGCTGAAAGTGTTTGGGGAGAGCTAAACATTCTTCCAGCCTTAATAAAAAAAAAGCTTCCGAATAACCAAGAAAACAACCAGCAAATTCATAGTGCTTTTCTAACAGTGAAAAGTAATAACAGAATAAATGATGCATCGTTCCTAGAAGTCTGCTGTGTATAATTCTAATGGTGTTGAGATTTGGAGCAATCCTTAGTGATGACAAAGGGAAAGTAAACATCAGGCCCATTCAATAAAATGAGTATACACTGGCTGGACAGAGCAGAGATTTACACTTCAGCTGGGGTCTGGAACATAGCTGGTTTTAATCTGACTTAAAGAAATTGAGGTATTCAAAAGTCAAAGATTTGCCAGTAATAATTTTATTGATTGCATTCTTAAGTCTAGAGACTGGCTGAAAGGATGAAGAGGGGCAGGCATCACTTCAAACCTGCTGCCCGCGTGTGATGGAAGTTAATAAGGGCTGCTCTGTGCTAGGGGTCCAACTGTGTGGCCCAGGCCTGCCTGAAACTGGTTACTTGGTTTCATTTGTGAAAGGTTGCAGTGTTCACTCCTGGTTTAATCCTTTTTTGAAGAGTAGCTGTGGGATCAACTTTTTAATCTTCGGCAGGCCTATAAAAACAGAATGTTGGAACTGCAGTGCTGCGATGTCTGCAGTGCCATCTAATGGCTACGACCAGCGCAAACTTGCCTGCCTTCCTTCCTTCCTTCCTTCCTTCCTTCCTTCCTTCCTTCCTTCCTTCCTTCCTTCCTTCCTTCCTTCCTTCCTTCCTTCCTTCCTTCCTTCCTTCCTTCCTTCCTTCCTTCCTTCCTTCCTTTTCCTGTTCAGGAATGGGTTTCATTCTTCAGACTGAGTTCATTTGGTTCCTTGACTTGCCTTGTAAATTCCTAATTATTGCGGGGAGAAGAGATGCTGGCAATGCGTGAACTCGCTCCTTCTCTCTCTGTCACAGTGTGATTTTTAAGTTACTTCGTCATTTGTGAAGCAGCTCAAGTTTGTTTTTGTGTATAAGGAAACTTGGTGTTTTCTAACTGAGTGACTGACTATACATGAAGCTCCTTGCAAGGATGTGGAATTACACCTCATGACTCAGATGGCCATTCTAGGATGCTAAATCCCTTGAGGTTCAAATTCAGCATGATTAATGGATTACCTAGCTCTTAACACGGAGCCACAGCGAAGCTTTTCACCATGTGTAGCTTTGCAGCTTGAATGTCTGTTCCAATGGACACAGATTAGAACTCATGCCTAAGGATTTCATCAAAGCATCACATTTGAGTGGTTTTATTCCATAATACATTTATTTGTGTTTTGCGTGTCAGACTTTAAGTATTTGAAACATTTAGATGCCCTGCTGAATTTTATTGTTGTAAACATCTTTTACATGAAGAAGATATTGAATCTTGGCTGTAAATATGAGGTGCTGGTATTTAATTTCTTTTTTTATTTGTCCTCATTGTAGGTTTTGCTCTTCTTGGAGGATATCCTTCCTTCCTTACAACTCAAGATATACATTTAGGCACTAATGAGAGTCTCACAGATACAGTAAGGTTGGTAAAATGTCACTTGATTGATCGCTATGTATTTGGTAGTTGATTAGGCTGAAACCTGTCTTGAAGAATTTTAAAACCTAATAATACGGCCAGCCATATCCTGTGCTTCATCAAAAGAAGCGTGGCCAGCAGGTCAAGGGAGGTGATTCTGCCCCTCTGTTCCTCTCTTGTGAGACCTCATCTGGAGTATTGCATCCAGTTCTGGAAACCCCAACATAAGAAGGAGATGGAACTGTTGGAACTGGTTCAATGGAGGGCTAACAAGGTGATCAGAGGGCTAGAAGGCCTTCCATATGAGGACAGTCTGCGGGAGTTGGGGTTGTAGAAGAGAAGACTCCGAGGAGACCTTATAGCGACCTTCCAGTACCTATAGGGGCTACAAGAAAGCTGGGGAAGGACTGTTTACAAAGGCTTGTAGTGATAGGACAAGGTCAATGGGTATAAACTGAAGAAGAGCGGATTTAAACTAGACATAAGGAAGAAATTCTTCACAATGAGGGTGGTGAGACACTGGCACAGGTTGCCCAGTGAAGTTGTGGATGTCCCATCCCTGGAGATGTTCAAGGCCAGGTTGGATGGGGCCTTGGGCAGCCTGATCTAGTGGGAGGTGTCCCTGACCACATCAGGGGGGTTGGAACTAGATGATCTTCAAGGTCCCTTGCAACTCAAACTATTCTATGATTCTATTTTCTTTCTGGAAAATGTCACAAGGCACTCTAAATTTCTTAAATACAGCTCAGCTTACAGAATTTGTAGTTCAGTACATCATCATTCCATCCACCCTAATTCTCCAAAAATCTCACAATGAGAAATATTTGTATGAAAATTGATATATAGAATGTTAACAAGAGTGACAGTCACACAATAGAAACAATTTATGAACCTTAGTTGTATAGCTCCACTGATGACAGCACATCTGTTCAAAAAAGACTAGAACCTTCTGGTTCTGTTGCTCCTCATGGAGCTATAAGTACAGCTGACTGGCAAAACAAAAAGCAAAATAAAAAAGCAGACTATTTATCCTTGTTAGGCCAGCTGCTGATCAGCCTTAGCCTGCATGCAGTGACAGGGCAGCACTGAAGGCCACTATGATCCCCTTATTTCAGCAGCACTAAACTTGACCAAGATTTTGCAGCCCATTTCTGATTTCATGTGCCTTTCCCCACAGCTGTACCCACTGTCAGGACTGCTGTGATGGCTGGGTTATAGCATTGTTCCCTGCCCCAAGCCCCAGTGTATACTTTTATTTGTGTTTCATTCTGGGTTCCTGAGAGGATAGACTTTGGTAAAAAAATCCAGCTTTTCTCTGTAGAAATAAAAGTTGTTTTGAAAAGAGAGGTATGCAGCATTCCAATACACTCATACATTTCCAGGCTCTGGGGTTTTGAAGCTTATAGGCTCACAGACTGGCAAAAAGAATGTAAAGAGATAAAGACTTTGTAGTTAGTGATAACATAGGAATCTTCAACAAAAAGTCACCTGATTAGCCTGTGCTTACTGCTCCTCACCTTCCAAAACTTCCCCTTCACTAAAGGCTCTTATCTAGTCGGGTCTTTTTTCGAATGCAATCTCAGCCTTACATGGCTTCCTTTGAATCAATGTGATTACAGGAGACCTCATCTCCTCCTTTTCCTGAGTTCAATTTGTTTTTTTTTATTTCACAAAGAATAAGCCCAGCTTCCACCTGAGTTTCCTACCATAAGATATGGCATCTAAAAATGCTGGGAGAAGTTCTTTCTGATATCTTGCTAGTAAGAATCTAATAAGTGTAGTATATACTTTCAGCATATTAAGGAAGAAAACCCAGCAGTTTTCTCTATCTGGTAATTGATTATAACTGAAATTCCTCTAATGGCTTACCCTGTAAAGGAATCACTTGCTTTAAATTCTTTATCAGTTGTGTCATGTAATATCAGCTGTACTGATATCCTAAAAAGTCCAAGAAAAATGGTCAATTTCCCTGTGTGACTGCCTCTTTTCCCTGACTGGTAAGACTGGCTCTGTGTTGTACAGGGTGGACACCTGTTAGATGGCAAAGAAAAGGGATTGTGCATCCTATCCCTTGTTCAAAACAGAACAAATTTTCCGCAGTCACATGCTTCAAGCTAGAATAGACCTACACAAAGAAACTCATGAGCTAAGAAGAAATAATGCCACAAACAGAAACTGTGCCAATACTTTGCAATCAGTAAACACTTTGTTCAGCTCCCCCTTTTCACTTGTAGCTGCCATCAACAGTCCTTTTTTCCACAGAGCACTCTACAGGGAATCTTGTAACATTTTGTAAGAGTTCTGCTTGTGTGAGGAATGTCTCGTGTCAGTAGTTTGTCTCTGTAAAGGCTATGCTGTTAGCAGACGTATTTCCACAAGAGGAGATACCAGAACTCTTCATGACTAATTGGGAAGACAGATACTGCAAGGATTTTTCATACTCTTCTGTTCAGTCTCTTCCTTGTTTTGTTTTAAGGCCCTATTGGAAATAACATGAAAACATAAAAAATGCTGCTTCAAAGTCAGGCTTCAGGGCCTGATTAAAACGCAGAAATGCAGAGAAATACAGAGCTCCAATCCATATGTAATCTAAAGAATTCAGAGCATAACAAGTATACTATGCTAATCTGCAATGCTAGTGTCTCAGTCTTTTACTCCTTGGCAAATGAGTTTAAGGCCAGAGTGGCACAGTGACTCCTGCATGCCTCTATCGCTTGGGCAATACTTTAACACTGATACCATGTCTCAATACACAGGTGTGTAGGTAGGATAAAGAACAGGCTGGTGGTGTTGGTCTCCTGTGCTCAGAAAGATCAGTAAATATTTGCGGTAATCTAAGACAGATCTGTATTTCTAATCCTCACAAAGGTCGGACTACCTCACAGAGACACTGTCATAGTCAATCCTGCGTTTCTTCCTTGCTAAAAGACTGAAGAAATCTTATACCTTATCTCTGCTGAAGTTAACAAATTCTTCAAATGTTACAGCGTCACAAAATCTCTTATCTTAGTTCAGATATCTTAACATTTATTGATGTTACATCTGTAGCTACAATCAAACGCTGAAGAAGAAACATGAAATTGAGAAGCCGTTTTCATTTACTTACTACAGCTTGTTAATAAGTAAAACTGCTTACATATTAGCAGCTTGTTAGATGTCTGCATTTAAGTGTGTTATGCAGGCATGATAAATTATTCAGATAGTTGAAAAAAATTGATTCATCACCACTTCTCATTAATATTTACATGTTGCACACTGAAGAGTGCAACAGGGATATATTTGTTATGTTTGACTTGAGTGTTTTCTACCATCCTCTAGGGTGCTGTCCTGCATGACAAATGCAATCTTGGCTCGAGTTTATAAGCATAACGATCTGGACCTAATGACAAACGAAGCCACGATCCCAATAATCAATGGATTGTCCGATTTATACCATCCTCTCCAGATTTTAGCTGACTACCTAACTCTTCAGGTAACAATAGAATCTCCATCTAATAATAAATTTACTTCTGTTAAGTCTTGGTCTTGCTAATTATTTGCCGAAGTCAGGTGCAATATCACTCACTCCTAGGTTTTTCTAAGTGGGAATTACCTGGCACTTGCCATTTAAAGAGATCTTCATCTAGCAATACAATTAAGGACCTGTTTAATTTAATACAATTACCTAGTCCTATCAGGTGTAGTGGGACTCAAGTTAAGCATAAAATTAAGTACTTCATTGGAATTAGATTGCAATTAAAAAAATGTGCAGGGGTCTTTACATATTAAGATAAAGATGAGAGATTGGCTCAACCAAAGCCAGTGGAAGTTTTTCCACTGACTTAAAAAGCTCTCAATAGTTCACTCTTGATTCTTCCCTAACCTATGAACACCTTAAAAGGCATCACTATACATATTAGGAAATTGGTTGAATACATTTGCTTTGAAAAGCCAGTTAATGCTAGCAATGCAAATGTCTAGTATTCAGGCACTTAAACCTATTTAAACTTTGCTCACATCAAAGAATAGTTAAAAAAGATCATACTTTGTAGTTTTATCTAATGAAATAATTGATTTCACAGCAGGATAACATTTTACACATAGAATACCAGATGTTTATCTGCGAACAGAAGGACTATGC
Organism: Clamator glandarius; assembly: GCA_033459285.1. Lineage (NCBI taxonomy): Eukaryota > Metazoa > Chordata > Aves > Cuculiformes > Cuculidae > Clamator > Clamator glandarius. The sequence goes on along the minus strand of JAUNZM010000117.1, from coordinate 169,371 downwards.
CATTTTACAATCAATTGAGGTGAATCTTATGGCTGTTTCTTGTGGGGGATTCTATCTTGCAAACACAGACTTCAGGAATAATCTTTGACTCACAGTCTAGACAACTATTGATATCTCTGCCCCTAACCCCAGTTTTATTCAGGTCACTGACTACAGTACTGAAGTTCAGAGTTCTGTTGCCCTGTACTCTATCTCCAGTCAATGAAAAGAGACTGCTGAGTATCTCAATCACCCTCTAGTGTTGTATCTCTTTCTCTGCTGATCTTAGGGGGAAACCTATAGAGATCCGCAGAATGAGTACCCACTCTGTTGATCATTCCCTGCTCCTCCTCTATATGTGCATGTAGCCATGGTAGGAGTTGTAGGTGAACATGAGCCCATGGGCTGGACTTTTCCTTCATTTGAATACCTGGGGCAGCAGCAACAGCAGGTGGGTGTTCTTGTGTATGGCACTGAGGAGAACATCTTTGGAAAGGGTGTCCCTGTCCATTTTACATGACGAGGAAAATGGACCGTAACAGTGCTCAAACAAAAGAAACATTTGACATGGAGAGGTATCATGACAAAGCAGGACTTACAGAGATCTGGGCCCCTCACCACAAGAAGGATGTTGAGGCTCTGGAGCAAGTCCAGAGAAGAGTGACAAAGCTGGTGAAGGGGCTGGAGAACAGATCTTATGAGGAGCGACTGAGAGAGCTGGGGCTGTTTAGCCTGGAGAAGAGGAGGCTGAGGGGAGACCTTATTACTCTCTACAACTACCTGAAGGGAGGTTGTGGAGAGGAGGGAGCGGGCTTCTTCTCCCAAGTGACAGGGGACAGGACGAGAGGGAATGGCCTCAAGCTCCGCCAGGGGAGATTTAGGCTTGAGATAAGGAAAAAATTCTTCACGGAGAGGGTGGTTAGGCATTGGAACGGTCTACCAAGGGAGATGGTTGAGTCACCGTCCCTGGAGGTGTTTAAGGTTAGGGTAGATGAAGTGCTTAGGAGCATGATTTAGGGATTGGTGGGAATGGTTGGACTCGACGATCCAGTGGGTCTCTTCCAACCTGGTTATTCTGTGATTCTGTGATTCTTAAGGAATGACTCAGCTTTTGGACATGTATGGGAGCTTTTCAAAATTTGCAGCACTTTCCCAGTAAGCCTGATAAGCAGAGCACTGTTTCTTCCAAGTGTGCCCATCTCTCCCTGAGTCTCTCCAGCATATACTGTAGCCCAGAGTTTCTCAGGAGTTCTTTGGAGAGCAGCCAGGTGGCCGCCCCACTTTGCCATGGTTGTGCTGCACCACTGGTTTCTGACCCACTTTCCATTCTTATTTTACTAACCCAAGAAGGAGAAGCAGGCAGGGGGCAACTCTCAGCAGCGTGCTGTGGGTTTTGAAACTGCCTGCTCTTTTCCTTTCTGACCTGCCCTTCTGCTGCCTTTTTTCTAATCTGCCCTGTATGCTGAGGTGGAGAAGATTGATCTTACAGCCAGCAACATGTGATAAAGCAGCATTTTAATCATATAATGAACTGCACCAGGTCACATAAGTAGGATTAACGCCTGAAGAAATGTGAGCCACAGGGCCTAGATGATACTTAGTGCAACCAAACTTACAGGATTTCCAGCAGGGTAAAAAGTGTTATCTGAGTACTGCCTGCAAGAAGACTAATACAGGAATGTTAAATACTACCACTGATTCTTTAAATGAGTTAAAAGTTCATATATAACATTTGGACTGCTTCTCTGCAATGCAAAGGCCATTTATTTGATTTATAGATATATGCAAACTACAATAGTGGTACAGACTGCTAGCTTTATATTTAAATGTAACTAAAGATTTTATGCAGCTTATTCTCTTTAGAAAAGTCTCTTCCTTATCTCTGTAAACATTTACCTGCCTGGATCTTCTCCTCTCTGCTGTCAGTACATAGCCAAAATGTACTTTTTTTTTCCTATTCTTTTTTTTCCTACTCTGTTTGCCAGTGGAGCACTACATGCACTCTGGCCCTCTTCATACTTAGCTTGTTTTTATTCTTCCATTTTCTAAATCCCTTTATTTTTTTCTTGTGCCTTCTTGAATCCTCTTTGATCACTTCGTTTTCGGTCTGAAACTGCTTAATTTCCTGTGTTTTGTCAGAACATCTTCTTGCTCATGGCTTCTGATTCCCTTTTCACAGGTGTATTTTAGTGTAGTTATTTTAGTATAGTCTGTTGCATTCCCCAAACAGTGTGTCTGGTTTATTTTCAGGGCTGTCAGTTGCTGTTCTGTATTCCGGATGTTCTTGTCAGGTCACAAAGTGTTCTCCTGTCATGAATTCTGGGGTGAGATTCTTCAGGTTCAGCATCCACTTGCCCGGTGTTTTCTTCCTGAGCAACCTGGATCCTCTCACATGTTTGATGTTTAAATTGGCTACACACTTTAATACTGTGTTCAGGATTAATGCCCTCTATTGTGCCAAGAGGGATATTTTTCTCAGCATATGTATTGCCCTCTTTCTTAAGATTTGGGTTAAGTTGAGTTTGCTCTTGTGTTATAACACACTAAAAATGGTTGTAAAAATTATGCGACCTGATTTTGAGGGTTTGGGATTTGGTCTTTAACAACTATGAGTTTGTGTGCTTGTACTCTGCATACACAGAGCTACTGTCTGTGCTGAAGGCATTTAACAGCCACTTGCTGAGTCCACCCAGTGCCTCTCAGTTTCTTGTACAGATGACGTGGCTCACAATTTCTGCTCTGTGAAGCTTGGCTGGAGGGCAGAATCACACAATTTGTATTCCAGAGATGAACTGTGTATTGACATCAATTCAATTGATATTAATGTCATTGGCAAATCAGCTAAGTTGTAGCTGACTGCAGGATGGCCAGACTGGTAATTAGAGTGGATCCATATGCCGCTAGGTTTTTATGTCACTAGTCTGAAGGGAAATTTCTTTTTCAGAAAGAAATGGTTGGCATATGAAATACATCAGTGATCCCTTTTTAAATAACTCAACAAATTACAGAGTTGCCCAGCTTGAAGAAGGCCGCCATGTATTCTCACCTTCTCTTTCACATGTGATCTGGAGAGCTCGGATTATTACAGTCATCAAATTCTTCACCATCATCATTATGCTAGCAATTAGAAATCCCAGATAAGAGCTGTTATAATGAAATAAATTCTGTGTCCACTAAGTCCTGATTTGCTCTCCTGTAAATGCCCTTGCATCAAACCTCTGTTAATAAACCTGCTGCTAATAAACTTCAACGGAAAAAGCGATAGTTTTACAATACCATAGTTTTAACCCTTAAACTGTAGGCAGCCTAGGACTCTATTAGTTTTAAATTTCAATGGCATTTTAATGTCATTCTGTATTTTAAGTGCTACTATTTTCTCACTCAAAATTGTGGTCACTAGCAGAAATGCCAATAACTTTATTCTGGAACACCATCAGAACTATTTGTTTAGGAGAAGCTGCTGCCAGCAGAGGAGGAGGTAGTCCCAGCCCTTTTCCTCTTCAGTCTTTTGGCTTCTTTGCTGTGACTGCCTCCAAGATTGCCAGTTAGTAGAGCTCTACAATGTGGACACTTATCCTCTCTGACAAGCATTGAATCATGTCACACAAGTGAAACCGTGTTAAAACATTGTCTGGCTTCCAGCTACTACAATGCAATTGTAGCATGGCCCAGTTTTGAGCTCAAGACTAAAAGGCTCTCCATTGTGTTTCTAGTGGAGTTTTACAGAGCAGGCATATAGAAGTATTTGGTTATATCTTCATGAACTTTGTAGTATCAACTTAGGTACCTATAAACATGTTTATTTAAAACAAGTCTTGCTAAAAGACCTCAAATTGTCCTGCTCTGGAAATATGAAAAAAAAAATCACTGCATACTTCAGCTGCAGCACAGAGGGAAAATCCTGCAGACCATGAGTGGTAAAGCTGCTTTTGAAGTATCGGTCTTTGCTGTCCTGTACAGCTGTGACAGTTACAATGCTCTCTAAGGGCATGGTCACTGCCATGGCCACAGGGAACATCGTGCAGGGACAATCAAGCCAGACCAAACCCAAACAGAGATGTTTTCACGGTTTGGGGGAAAGCTAGAAGGAGTGCTATCCTAGGCATTAGGACTAGCTCTAAATTAAGAATTTCTACCATTCACTGATATTGATAAGTGACAGCCCATGGCTGTATGGCTTTGGTGCTTAAGTTATGGTGTGTCTGGTGTGGTGTCTCTCAGCCTGGGCCTCATCATACAGCATTCATGTCAATATGTCCTTCACTAGAGAAAGCTGCAGCACTTGGGTTTTCATGTAAGATATGGCAGGGCTTTCCCTCACAGACCATTTGTAGCTGCAGAAAGTTCAATGAAAGGTATGGTTCCAGACAATTAGCATTTGAAAGTAACCAGCCTTCTTTGCCGAAGTCCCATCTAATCAGCCCCTCTTACCCAGGGCATCAGCTTGCTGAGCTCGCCTGGAACATGACCCCAGGGCTGTCTGATTCATTTGGCAGGAGCACTATGGTGGGCTGAACGGGCTCACTATCGCCTGGATTGGAGATGGGAACAATGTCCTCCACTCCATCATGACAAGTGCTGCAAAGCTGGGCATGCACCTGTGTATTGCAACTCCCAAGGTAAGAAAGCTGTGCACATGGAATAAGGAGGGCTAACTCTGCTCACTCTTGTCTCAAACACTTAGATACTTTCCAAGAGCCTCATCAAGTTGTGCTTGCATGTATCTTGAATGCCAGCTTTCAGAACCAAGATTCAAAATCCTGATTAAGTTATTTCAATGCAAAGCAGGAGTAATTCTACTGAGTCCAACTTCAGGAGGGCTGAGGGGAATTTATGACTGCAGTGTAAATCACAGAGGATGATAATTCCATCTGAGAAAATGTTACGAGGTCATCTACAAAAAAAACTGTGAGTTGTTTCAGCTTGGCAGAGATGTTGCATTGTATTTAGTTCAGATTGACAATGCCACTTTTTAGAAAACTGAATTGTAATACAATATAAAACATAAAACAAAGAGTCAGTTCAGAACAAAAAAAAATAAATTACACATAGCCACTTCATTCTGTAACTGTTGAAATAATTTTTCTTACTTATTGCAACACTTTACAGCAGTTTATATCCAAAATAAACTTTTGAGAAGGTTAACATAATTTCATCAAGTTTTACTGTTCTAAAAGACATTCTTCTTCCTATGGCAAATGCTTCAATTATTAGTTTTCTAATCAATGTTTATATTCAGTAAAGATCTTCTCTATTCTCCGTGACGTGTTACCTCTTTTGGCAGGGCTTTGAACCAGATCTGAGAATAACTAAAATAACTGAACAGTACTCTAAAGAGGTAGGACCCTAAGAAACAGCCTAGTAAATTAGTTTGGGAAGAGTTTATTTAATTTATAAATGAAGTTGAAGTTCCTTGTCTTCCTGATTTTCCTTATTTTGTTCACATTAGTATGGCACCAAGTTACTTCTCACAACAGATCCTTTGGAAGCTGCAGCTGGTGCCAATGTCTTAGTTACAGATACATGGATAAGTATGGGACAAGAAGAGGAAAAGAAAGAAAGACTAAAGGCATTTCAAGGTTATCAGATTACAATGCAGGTAAAAACTGAGATTTAGATTTTTGTTGATGCTTTACAGTTTGCATTTATAAGAATCAACATCAACAACGCATGGATTTGCTACTTTTTTGAGTGGGACCATGGAATAACCATATGCAAACCTCCCTCCAGCTTGAAAAAATCACAGCGATAACAAAGTCTGAGTTATCTTATATGCTTCACATAGTTTGACCTCTCTTATAGCTTCCCAATCAGATCTAGCTCCAAAACATCTGCAGGAGAGCTAACTCTTTACTTTATGACTTAAAAAATATTTCTAACTTTGCATTTCCTCTTTGCTACCAGAAATTATTCTTTATATTTATTCAGAAACAGCAGCTCACAGATTAACTCTTCAATGCCTGGGCAGCATTTGGGGCAATTTTGTGTACATCTGTCAATGTAAATATATCTGACTTTAAAACCATCTAGTTGAAATGCTTATCAGCACAAAATCAGTTAGAGAAAATGTAAAGTCATAAACTATTAATTTTCCAGGATGAAAAGGAAATTTTCCTTGCTATAGATTCACTAGTTTAATTGACTGTATTTTAACAAAAGGTCACGAAATACTGTTGTTTATGCCTCTAAACTGGCCTAAAATACCTTGATTCATTGATATTAGATCAATATATTATGAGTGACAATATCAAAAGGAAAAAAATAGCCTTTTCAATCATTGTTTAGTGTGTTCTTGTTGCAGTTATCAATAATATTGTTCTACTATCTGGCATTCAAATAAAGATTGCACTTCATTGATCCACTAGGTAACTGGAATTTTTACCCCCCTGCTAAAGTCAGAGAAATACAAGTAAATATTTGAGTCTTGTGGAGTCAGCACTGAACCTTTACTGATTTAAATGGGGACATTCTCATCTTATTTACAGATGAGGCATTCTTTTGAAGTCAGTGGAATTCTTTTGAGTAACTGGAGTGGAAGCTAATATAAAAATGGTTAACCTTTTTACTAGTTAAAGATTTTATTGTCCTCATATATTAATTTATTTTTATATGGTTTTTGATATACAGACTGCAAAATCTGCTGCTTCCAACTGGACGTTTTTACATTGTTTACCTAGAAAACCTGAAGAAGTTGATGATGAAGTATTTTATTCTCCGCAATCATTGGTTTTCCAGGAGGCTGAAAACAGAAAATGGACAATTATGGTAAAAATAGAAGATAACAATAGTTAGAGGAGGCTCATGTCAGCTTCTGTTCTTACTTACACTACAGAAGGGCTTTGAAGGCCCTTGAAATGTCATGGTGTGGGTAACACTCTGTGTCTCATGGGGACCAAGAGAGGACACTTGGCATTGAACATAATCCATAACTCCCCTCTCAACATTCCTAGAATTTCAGAAAATTACAGCTAGATCTCAATAGACAAAAGGCTTTGTCTGTATTTCTCTTAGACTGTCCACTAATATAGTTTGTCCATGCTAAGAAAACCCATCAGCTACAATACAGAACATCCTAACTGATTTTCAGCTCTTTCCTAGTTCATCATCAGAAATTCTAGCAAATAAATCTAAGTATGCAGTTTTTGTCAGGGCAACAATTTCCAGCACAAGTCTTTGGAACTGGAAATTATATCCCTCCGTATTTATTTTTGTGGAGTATCTGCTTCCACTCTGATTGGATTTTTTTCTTTTCTTCTTCCCCTAGGCTGTCATGGTTTCCCTACTGACAGATTACTCACCACAGCTACAAAAGCCTACATTTTGATGCTTGGATTCCTGCCAAGAGAAAAATATTCCTCATTGGCAGAATATTCTGGCCTACAAATGCATAGATCTTCAGAAAGGAACAAGGCAATGAATGATTCTTCAATAAAACCGCATAGTTAGCTGTATAATATTGCATTACATTTGTGAATATGTTCAAGACAATAAACACCACTGCAAAAGCTACTTTTCATCTTGATGCTCCGAGTTGGCTATCTTTTCTAGGGATCAGCATCATGGAAAACGTTCCAAGATTGTGCTTTAACGTACAATTAATGTATAGACCATGCTATGCCTCTACCAGCACCATAGGCATAGCATATTCTACACATAGCTGTGTTGGAACTCATATAATATAATATGACAGACAAACTTCTAACTAAATGCATCCATTTAATTGCTGATCTCAGGAAGTATGCGCAGAGAAGCAGTGCTTTAGTTTGCCACGGATGCCTGCACTTCCTGGGCAGCCTGGCTCCTGTTTCTGTCTTCCAGCCAACCTCCAAATGCCACTTCAGTTTGACACTGAAAATATAGAGACTTTATGAGTATTATATTCTTCAACGACATTTCTGTGGGCTGGCACAGGATGGTATGACTGTGGAACTGAAATAGAGCAGCTTCCATGGAATTGCATGCAGCAAAGAGAGACGTCTGGAAAGAACCAGTTCATTCCATCTCCCTTAGACCTTCAATCCCTTAATAGAATTTTGTCTGAAGAAGCAAGTTTTCTTTTTTTCTAAGCAGACATGAGGGGCACCATATGATGGAACTGTATGCTGTTCCTGTGCGGAAAGAATTTGCTGGATTTTGTCTGGCACTGTAACATGGTCTATGTTCCAGCTAATCCTTCTCAATAGTAAACAGATTCATTACTTTTGTGGGTTTTATGATGGCTGGATGTACACGTTTAACATTTCAGGTAAAGCTTTGGGTACTGTTAAATCCACCTTCTTTATAGTTTCTAATTAGTTTCAAGAATCTGTTCATTTTTTTTTTCCTTGCTGTAATAAGGGAACAATGTCTATGATTTTTAAAAAATTCATCAGTTTCCATTTTCTAAGTAGCTGCAAAACATGATTAAATTCCTTTCAAAACTGGAGGTCACTGCTGGACCACACAGATCACTGAAATGAAAATAAAAATACATTTGTTTATCTACCCACTTATGATTGATTCATTTTTTTTGTAGGGATTTTTGAGTCTCTCATTAAAATTAACATTTTCCATTACAACATTACAATTCAGCAATCATTTACTCCTCAGCAGAGATCTGTCTGCGTCAATGATGGAAGAATAGGATGTGTGCTAGAAGTGAATGTTTTACTTCCCGATTTAATATGTGGAGGAAAATACATGCAATGCATTATATTTCTGGTTGTATTATGCCCTGCTTTGTAAACTAAATTCCAGTTCAGTGAGACGTTTAAAAGTATGGGGGGTCCTCTTGGAGCAAGTGAGCTGTCCCAGTGCTTAGAACTGTAGATACTCTTACTAACCTGATTTTAGGGCTATTTGAGTAAGACAACTCATTTTGCTAGCCCTTTTATTAAAAAATTCATTCATATCAGTTTTATTTTGTTGATTAATATACTATTAGTGAAGTTAGGCAGATTTCTAGCTGTTAGATGTCTCACAGTGAACAGATTAACAATTATCTGCTACTCTCTTGCTTCTGTGTGCTCCGATTAGAGCTAACATGCATCTAGACCTCTGGAGGAAGGGGCAGGCATCCTGGGGGGACTATAGGGAGGAAGTGAGAATGTGCAGGGAAAAAGTCAGGAGGGCTAAGGCCCAGCTAGAAATGCCATTGGCCAAGACTGTGAAAGACAACAAAAAGTCTTTCTATAAATACATAAACAGCAAAAGGAGGGCTAGGGAGAATCTCCAGTCCCTAGTAGATGCAGAGGGAACAACAGTAACAGGGGATGAAGACAAGGCTGAAGTGCTCAATGCCTACTTTGCCTCAGTCTTTAACAGTAAGGAAAATTGTTCCCTCTGTGCACAACCCCAAGGGTTGGAAGAGAAGTATGAGATTCCCAAGGTCCAAGAGGAAGTGGTTAGAGACTTGCTTGCCCAGCTAGATGCCCACAAGTCTATGGGGCCGGATGGAGTCCACCCAAGAGTTTTGAGGGAACTGGCGGATGTGCTGGCCAAACCCCTTTCCATCATCTTCCAACAGTCCTGGATGACTGGGGAGGTTCCACTGGACTGGAGGCTGGCTGATGTCATGCCCATCTATAAGAAGGGGCGCAGGGAGGACCCGGGGAACTACAGGCCTGTCAGCCTGACCTCGGTACTGGGGAAAGTCATGGAGCTGGTGATCTTGAGTGCGATCATGAAGCACTTGCAAGAGAACCGGGTGATCAGGCCCAGTCAACACGGGTTCATGAAAGGCAGGTCTTGCCAGAGTAATCTGATCACCTTCTATGACCGAGTGACTAAACTCTTGGATGAGGGAAAGGCTGTGGATGTATCTTCCTGGACTTCAGTAAAGCCTTTGATACAGTTTCTCACAGCATTCTGCTACGGAAACTGTCGGCCTCTGGCCTGGACGGGCGCACACTCTCCTGGGTGAAAAACTGGTTGAATGACCGGGTCCAGAGGGTGGTGGTAAATGGAGTTAAATCCAGCAGGAGGCCAGTGACAAGTGGGGTTCCCCAGGGCTCAGTCCTGGGTCCAATCCTGTTTAATGTCTTTATCAACGACCTGGATGAAGGCATTGAGTCCTCCCTTAGCAAGTTTGCAGATGACACCAAGCTGGGTGGAAGTGTGGATCTGCTGGAGGGTCGGGAGGCTCTGCAAAGGGACCTGAACAGGCTGGACTGCTGGGCTGAGACCAACGGCATGAGGTTTAACAAGGCCAAATGCCGAGTCCTGCACTTGGGGCACAACAACCCTAAGCAGAGGTACAAACTAGGAGAAGCCTGGCTGGAAAGCTGCCAGGAGGAGAAGGACCTGGAGGTGCTGGTTGACAGCCAACTGAACATGAGCCAGCAGTGTGCCCAGGTGGCCAAGAAGGCCAATGGCATCTTGGCCTGTATCAGAAACGGTGTGACCAGCAGGTCCAGGGCGGTTATTCTCCCTCTGTACTCGGCACTGGTGAGACCGCATCTCGAGTACTGTGTTCAGTTCTGGGCCCCTCACCACAAGAAGGATGTTGTGGCTCTGGAGCGAGTCCAGAGAAGAGTGACAAAGCTGGTGAAGGGGCTGGAGAACAAATCTTATGAGGAGCGACTGGGAGAGCTGGGGTTGTTCAGCCTGGAGAAGAGGAGGCTGAGGGGAGACCTTATTACTCTCTGCAACTACCTGAAGGGAGATTGTGGAGAGGAGGGTGCTGGCCTCTTCTGCCAAGTGACAGGGGACAGGACGAGAGGGAATGGCCTCAAGCTCCGCCAGGGGAGATTTAGGCTTGAGATTAGGAAAAAATTCTTCACGGAGAGGGTGGTTAGGCATTGGAACGGTCTGCCAAGGGAGGTGGTTGAGTCGCCGTCCCTGGAGTTGTTTAAGGTTAGGGTGGATGAGGTACTTAGGAGCATGATTTAGGGATTGGTGGGAATGGTTGGACTTGACGATCCAGTGGGTCTCTTCCAACCTGGTTATTCTGTGATTCTGTGAGATTATTGCAGCCTCTTTTTCTACTTGGGAATCTAAGCAGGGTACCAGGCATCTGAAGTCCCTTGACATAGTTTAAACACATGCGTAGGTCTGCTACTTAGCATGTGAGCGATGGAGTCCAGCATTTCCATGGAGGTAATTTCATGTGGTTCTATTCCTCTGTGAACATACACAGCAAGGGATGACAGCCCTTGCTCTGTCTTGCACAAACTGTTCACACCGTTCTTCTGATGCTTTTTAGATGTACTGGTTGGACTTGATGCACATATGCTGAGTGACTGTAGAGGCATCGAACGTACTGCACATTTCTGCATGTACAGTAACCAATTTGTGCGTTGTGTGCTGGGAGCCAGACACACTCCAGCGGGTCAATTTTACTGAACTTGTGTCTGCTGCCTGCATGGTGCATGCAGAGCAGATCTGACAGCTCCTAGAGGTCGTAGGTTGGTACCAAATAAATGTGTATGCTTCTGCCCCAGGGAGCCAGAAATGTTGTGATCTGAAGGGATTCTGCTCAGCCTAAGGGACATTCACTACCTTTCCGCTTAACAAATAGCACTAAGGGGCTTAATCCACGTGCTCAGGCTAAGCATTCTAGGACTGCCTGGTGGTAGTTGTGTTAATGTGCAAGACAGTATTATGCATCCAGAGTCCTCAGGAGTTCTTTACCTGAAGTCACAAGTAATGACTGCAAACAGTGAGTAAAGGAAACAGCAATAATGTACAAAACTTTTCGTGGTGAGGGGCAAGAGTAGTTATCAGCATTCAAAGATCTTAAAACAAATGCATAACAGGTAGCAGTCACTAATAGCTTACAATGGTTTTCATTACTTTTATTATGCTTTAATCAGTAGACGTGCTGTTTTCATTGCTGAGTGCACTTGAAGGAAGAAGCTGCACAAAGGTCTGAGAGATGCACAGTGCTGATTGTTGGTTTAGGGAGAGCCTTCACGAGTGAGTTGAAGTATATTGAGCTTAGTTTTGGTTTCCAGGAATGTGTAATACTTGTGGGAAGTCTGAAAACCAGACTGCACACAAAGGGAAAGGTTTCATCTTTCTTCTGGTTCTCCCATTACTCAGTTAATCACTTGGTTAATGTATTGAGCAAATAAACAATGCTTTTTTGATTATTTTGCCATGGTTATTTAACCAGCTGCCTTTCAAATGCAAAGCCCAAATTTTCTGGGTCTTGCCCAAGGTTATGTGTACAGAGATACTTCATAAGCCACAATAAACACTTTATTCAGCCTAGCACTTGCTATAATGACTAATGGGATACAGCTATTTGCAAGGCTATTTGATTCTTACACAATCTTGCTACCAGTTCTTTGAAGAAATCCCAAACCACTGTGGCCTCTGTAAATGCTGATGATCCTTTCCATATGTACATAAGTAGAGGATTTTTCTCTAGGGGGAAGCAATCTGAGGTGACTCTATTCAGAGAGCAGATCTTTCACAACCACAGTCAAAGCATTGCCTGACCCTGCAAAATCCCTTGGAAAGCTCCTTGTGGTCTATGTTACATGACTATTGAATTCTGCTGCTCTCTGTTTTAAGGGGATTGGCACCCATGCAAAATAGGCTCCAGCACAAGTGTTATATATCTAGAAAGAGGGACAAGCATCAAAATCGCAAACTCAGCTGATCAAAGTTACTTAGTTTAGCCAAGACTTAAGTCCAACTGCAAGGAATAGCTGGAGAACAGTACTGAAGGGTGGGCTGGGCAGGTGCAGGTCACGCTTAGTGATTTAAACACAAAATAATGTTACTCACACAGGCTATGGAACTTCACAGAACCCTCTCTAGCTCATAGCCCACAAGTTCAACAGTGTCTCTCACCTGACTGAGTTCTGTCCTCTCCAGCATCCTATATTAAAGCACTCACCTGCTGCCTGAACGTGAGGTGGAGGTTCTCTGTGGGACATGCCATGGTCTCAGTCTCGGACAATTTAGGCTTATGGACATGGAGAAACACACTATGGATCCTTTGATGTTCACATGCTTCAGTTTCCCACTGGCACGGAGCAGGGCATGTTGCGTAGGGTGTGCAATCGGTTTGCTGTCCCACTGGGAGATGGGAAACCTCCCATACCCCAGGGAGAGCACACAAGATCCACAACCCCTCTGCATGCCCCAGCGTGAGGCATTTTTTTCTGAAGGTAATGACCAGGCTGATCACAGTACCATCAACTCAGTGATGTTTAGACACCTGTTTTGGGGTGGTCCACACAGCATAGAAAGCCATCTGGTGGAAACTGTATTCTGTTTGTGACTTGAAGCAGAGGCAATAGCCTTTTCCATCTTGTTTACCATGCTGTGCCCCAGCTGAATTTGGCCTAGGTGTTTACTGTGCTAAAGGTTTATGTTTGATAAACTGCCAGCCACTACTCCTTGGATTCTCTGCCAGACCTAGTGCTCAGGGCTAGTTGTTGCTCTTACTTGGGTAATGAAGACAGAAAACGTGTGAGAACTTGAAACAAGAGACACTAGTGTGCACACAGAAATATTACTCTACTGAGTCCAAGTACAGGCAGCCTCACAAAAGCCTTTGCTTAGGTTTCCCCACAGGACTGTAGAAGAACCAGGTTAAAAATACAGGTGCAAGTGTGCTCTCCTTGCATATCAACCCCTGCCAAAGTGGCCTGTGGGCTTGCCAGTGGCGTAAGGATGGGATCTGAACCACTCTGATTGCTTGGGAGGCTCTCCTGCGTGCCTGGGGCATGCTCTCCCCATGGGTGGGCTTCTTCCTGCTGAACACCCTGTTCAAGAGCAGCTCGTGCCATCCTATGGATGGAATGACCCACACCCTGCACCCTGCTGCATTGCCAGGGTGCTGGGCTGCCCCAGCCCCCCATGCCCATTGCCGGGGGTCCCTCTCCCCCTCTGCAGCCTCAGCAAGGGGAGGTTTGCACCCGTCCTGCAAGCCTGCTAGGCTAGGGCACCCAAAGGATGATGCTCCATAGATGTTACATTGCACTTCCTCCAGGCAGACTAGAGTATTTCATAATTGATATAATTTGAAGGATATTTGCTTACTTTAGGAATTTAATTAATTGAAAAGAAGTGTTTCCCAGAGCCACAAAATGCCTGCATGAGACACCAGCAGGCATCCAAGCCCCACTTGACACAGCTCAGATTTCTGACTTAAAATCCTAGAGCAGTTTTGGGGGGATTTCTGAGTACCAGACACTGGAGAATGAATGACACATGCATTTTCTGGAGGGTTTCCCTTGAGGCAAGACAGCCCTGCAGGCTCCTCCAGGGCACAGCCATCTCCAAAGGGAGCAGGGGCAGGAATCGTGAGGGGGTTTCAAAGCACTTTAAACTGAGATCGACTTCAAGCAGTAAAATGTCTTAATCCCCATCCAGCAATTACATAACACACCTCACGTTGTGATCTATATATATATGCCTCATAGGCATTTAATTCTATAATGCAGTTATTGATAATATGATCTACAAAGGAATAAGAGAGAGCTTTCAGATCCCCTTCTCTTACTCTTCTGTGGTGTGACACAACTGTGTTTTTCTTAAGTCCATTTGTAGCTCTGAATTTCCTGTGTTTTGTGTAATTGCCATGCCCCATGTTTTGCTTTAAATTACTTACACATTCACGCCATAGGAGAAATTTTTGAAAGTGCAGCTATGTAATTTGATTTTGAGAAGCACTCTGGAGGAGACAAGGATAGAGACATATAATTTGTCTCCTACCAGCTTTATGAGTCCCTCTCTTGCAGGAAAGGTAAAAACTCCATCCAGAAATAATTCCATTAGACATGAAATATAAGAGCTGTGCATTGCTGGGCATTTCAGAGCATCAGTTCACAGCAGGAGAGCATCTGAAAACTGCATCAGAGACAGGAGTTTAATTCTTATTGTAGCACTAGGGAGGAAAATACAATCAAAACCAGCTATAGGAAGTTGCAGTGCAGCAGAACTATATATTTTACTTGAAACCTTCCAAGGAAAAGGAAACCAGGAGATTATAGTTATTCCTCCAGCAATACTGTTGATTTGGTCAGGGTAGTAACTAGGATTCACAAGACTGCAATTAAGGGCTCAGGAAAACCTGTTAAATAAACTCCTCTGAAAGACTGTATTGTAGTGACTACAAACTCGTTGCTTTTAGGTATCCACAAGCAGAAAAATAACTGGTTCTACCAAGAAAATGCTTTTCTGATGTTCTAGGAAGTCAATCAGACCAATCTGAATCAGATGTATATAAGGACACTGAATGGATTCTGAATTGTGGGGTAGTCAATTATTTCAAGTTTGAAGTTTTTAGCTCTGACTACATTAGAAAGCAATCTGTTCTTCATTCCTGTCTCTGCAGATAGATGTAACAACATTGTTTTAAAGAAAATAGCTGTGGGATCTTCCCTCCCACATAGGTGGTCCTGTGAGAACATCACTACTAAGCCAGGGCAGTTGCTTCACCTGTGGCTTTTAGAACTTGCCCCATTTTGTAGTGGGATAAAGCTATTTCCCAGTGCTGTGCCTGTTATTAATGATTAAAACCACAATGGGTTTTCTTACCCTTCCCCATTGTTGAGGTGGACAGAAGAAGGAGACCAAGCATGTTTATTCTGAACATCATACATCACAAGTGACATAAGCTCCACGGAGTTGCTAGGCTGATTTATGGGCATGGGGCCTGAGAGACAGGTCTAGCGAAGAGAACCTGGAGGCGGTAGGGAGAAGGCTCTGCAAAGGCACTGCACAAGAGTCAGGACAGAGAATAATTACCTGGAATAAACTCACAGAAATTGCATGGACCTTAAGCACCCAGAATCTCTGAAAGCTAGCACATACAACCTATCTCCAGATTACTGCTTCCTATGTAAAACCCATGTCAAAGGCATGAAAAATAAAGAAGGATTTTGTAGCTGGCAAAGTGTCAGGGTTGTTATGCCAAAGTCTAGGCAACTACGGAAGGTAATCTGGAGAGCATTGGCCTTACATGGCTAAACTTGATTAGCCTTTATGTCCTACATGTCTGAACTGTCTTCAAAAGAGACAACAAGCACCTTTCCTTGAAGCAGTCCTCTTTTTCAACTAGTGGATGGAAAGCCATTATTCACAGAGATGCCTGGTTGCCTAGTACCACAGTGAAGACAGAGAATGTGCATTACAGTGTCTGGCTGTAGAAGCAGCTGGCTTGCTTAAGTAAGTCATTTAGCAGGAGGACATGCTTACCTACAAAACCTCTGCAGAAATTTGTGGCCTTTTTTTCAGCGACAGTTGTTACTCTTATGTATCAAAGCACTTTGCCAAGTCAATATTTCATGGCAGTGCTCACTCTTTCTTTAGGCAGTGTTTCACTTTTCTCTGGGTATTTTCATCTGGCTGCTGAAGAGAATATGTGTCCCAGGTGTTTACCTGGTGAGGTTTTCTTCTCAGCACAGCCAGAATTACCAAAATTATCTGTGAAATTGACTGGCTATTCCTCCTCTGCTCATTCCCATCTCTCAGTCCCATCATTCTAGTACATCTCTAAGCTTCCCAGGACCTATGAGCATCATAGAATCACAGAATAACCAGGTTGGAAGAGACCCACTGGATCGTTGAGTCCAACCATTCCCACCAATCCCTAAACCATGCTCCTAAGTACCTCATCCACCCTAACCTTAAACAACTCCAGGGATGGTGACTCAACCACCTCCCTTGGCAGACCGTTCCAATGCCTAACCACCCTCTCTGTGAAGAATTTTTTCCTAATCTCAAGCCTAAATCTCCCCTGGCGGAGCTTGAGGCCATTCCCTCTCGTCCTGTCCCCTGTCACTTGGCAGAAGAGGCCAGCACCCTCCTCTCCACAACCTCCCTTCAGGTAG
This sequence comes from Clamator glandarius, assembly GCA_033459285.1. Taxonomy (NCBI): domain Eukaryota; kingdom Metazoa; phylum Chordata; class Aves; order Cuculiformes; family Cuculidae; genus Clamator; species Clamator glandarius. The sequence goes on along the minus strand of JAUNZM010000117.1, from coordinate 152,620 downwards.
TTGTAGAGAGTAATAAGGTCTCCCCTCAGCCTCCTCTTCTCCAGGCTAAACAACCCCAGCTCTTCCATTCGCTCCTCATAAGATTTGTTCTCCAGCCCCTTCACCAGCTTTGTTGCTCTTCTCTGGACTCGCTCTAGAGCCACAACATCCCTCTTGTGGTGAGGGGCCCAGAACTGAACACAGTACTCGAGATGCGATCTCACCAGTGCCGAGTACAGAGGGAGAATAACCACCCTGGACCTGCTGGTCACGCCGTTTCTGATACAAGCCAAGATGCCATTGGCCTTCTTGGCCACCTGGGCACACTGCTGGCTCATGTTCAGTCACTGTCAACCAACACCCCCAGGTCCTTCTCCTCCTGGCAGCTTTCCAGCCAGGTCTCTCCTAGTCTGTACCTCTGCTTAGGGTTGTTGTGCCTCAAGTGCAGGACTCGGCATTTGGCCTTGTTAAACCTCATGCCGTTGGTCTCAGCCCAGCAGTCCAGCCTGTTCAGGTCCCTTTGCAGAGCCTCCCGACCCTCCAGCAGATCCACACTTCCACCCAGCTTGGTGTCATCTGCAAACTTGCTAAGGGAGGACTCAATGCCTTCATCCAGGTCGTTGATAAAGACATTAAACAGGATTGGACCCAGGACTGAGCCCTGGGGAACCCCACTTGTCACTGGCCTCCAGCTGGATTTAACTCCATTTACCATCACCCTCTGGGCCCGGTCATTCAACCAGTTTTTCACCCAGGAGAGTGTGTGCCCGTCCAGGCCAGAGGCCGACAGTTTCCAAAGCAGAATGCTGTGAGAAACTATGTCAAAGGCTTTACTGAAGTCCAGGAAGATACATCCACAGCCTTTCCCTCGTCCAAGAGTTTAGTCACTCGGTCATAGAAGGTGATCAGATTACTCTGGCAAGACCTGCCTTTCATGAACCCGTGTTGACTGGGCCTGATCACCCGGTTCTCTTGCAAGTGCTTCTTGATAGCACTCAAGATCACCCGCTCCATGACTTTCCCCAGTACCGAGGTCAGACTGACAGGCCTGTAGTTCCCCGGATCCTCCCTGCGCCCCTTCTTATAGATGGGCATGACATCAGCCAGCCTCCAGTCCAGCGGAACCTCCCCAGTCATCCAGGACTGTTGGAAGATGATGGAAAGGGGTTTGGCCAGCACATCTGCCAGTTCCCTCAAAACTCTTGGGTGGACTCCATCCGGCCCCATAGACTTGTGGGCGTCTAGCTGGGCAAGCAAGTCTCTAACCACTTCCTCTTGGACCTTGGGAATCTCATACTTCTCTTCCAACCCTTGGGGTTGTGCACAGAGGGAACAATTTTCCTTACTGTTAAAGACTGAGGCAAAGTAGACATTGAGCACTTCAGCCTTGTCTTCGTCCCCTGTTACTCTTGTTCCCTCTGCATCTACTAGGGACTGGAGATTCTTCCTAGTCCTCCTTTTACTGTTTATGTATTTGTAGAAAGACTTTTTGTTGTCTTTCACAGTCTTGGCCAATCGCATTTCTAGTTGGGCCTTAGCCCTCCTGATTTTTTCCCTGCACATTCTCAGTTCCTCACTATAGTCCACCCAGGATGCCTGCCCCTTCCTCCAGAGGTCGTAGACCCTCCTCTTCCTATTGATGTCTCTTAGGACCTCCCTACTCAACCATGCTGGTTTCTTACCCTGCCGGGTAAGAAATAGAGAATGAAACAAATGCGTTAAATGAGATATTTTTAGGAAAAAAACCTTTATTTTTAAAAATAATGAATGCAATGTGTTGCTCCATTTATGTTGTATATTGACTGTGGCTGTAAAAATGAGAGAAGTGATCCTATATTTTTCTGAGATGGAAAATTCTGGAACAGAAAGAATGCTGCTGGAGATGTTTGAGTCTATGGAGAAATGCCTGCACAGGGAAGAGGTAGACATCCAATCTGGCAGAAAACTTCGCTAAAATTATGGAATGGTTTGGGTTGGAAGGGACCTTAAATATGATCTAGTTCTAGTCCCCTTGCTATGGGCTGGGACACCTTCTACCAGATCAAGCTGCTTGTAGCCTCATCCAGACTGACCTTGAACACCACCAGAGGTGGGGCATCCATGATGTATTTCTGGCATCTGCCTTGAACCACTTGTAGGCCTCCAGTGTGTCCTTTTTAATTTTCCATCTTTTTTTTTTTATTACGCTTCAGTCTCTGCATCAGCATTGGCATTGTGTTCTCACGTAAAATCCAAGAGAGGTGCCCTCCTAATATCTAAACACCATTTTGCATTCAAGTGGTTGGTGGTCATCAGCAAGAGACATAAGATACTCAAACCATTTAATCAAAGATTCCTGTGCACTACTACACAAAGTTATAAACAGTGATCTAGCACATGTGTGCATAAGCATAGGAAAAAAAGGACAATCTTGAGGTCTGCTCTGTAAGTGCTGAGATGATGTATACCCTTGCTAGAAATGTGTTGAGTTTGTAAAGGCTGGGCAAAAATAAATAAGAGGGGGAAAAATTCTGGTTCTCACCTGCCTCTTAACCAATAAATCACAGAGTGTCTCCATGCCTCTCTTGAGACACTTATTTGCTCTGCTCCCCCCCCAGCCACAATGAAAGGGGCTTTTCTTCCACTAGAACTGACCTTTAGCAAGCATTTCCCTTTCAAGTAAGATCTGAAATATCCTTGTGGACTGCTGTTGCTGGAGCGAGTGGGGAGAAGGCTCTCTAAAGCATTCACATATGAGTCAGGGCAAAGAATAATTACCTGAATTCATAAGGTTAATTCTAGTCTAGACGAAGGCAGAGAGAAGTCATCTAGAGGTCTCCATCACAGAATAATTTGTCACTCTGGACTCTCTGGTCTCCCCATGCTGGCTGCTTACTATATACTGTGAATATTTCTGTCATGGACTGTTGAGCAATTACCATGTCTGAGCACTAGGATTGCCATCCTCATGTCATTATCAGTTTTATAGCCCAGTGTGAGCTGCTCAGGAATGAGGCTTTGACTGTGGCTTGACCTGGCTCACTAGAGTAAATGGAAAGTCTCCTGCAGACGGCAGGCTGGGCGTGGGTGTATGGCACTGGGGAAGTTCTTGCCTGAGTGAACTAAGGAGAATTTATTAAAAATATACATAAAAAACTCATTTGCCTGGATATCTAGCTTGCCATTGACTATATGCATGTTTTCTTCATTGTGGATGGAAGGCCCTTCTGAGATCAGTATTTGAAAACTACATCTGATCACTTTCCTAGATATTTTTATTGCATTATTTTTATTATGTTGCCCGCAAAATGGTGACAATTAAGCATGGTCATGCAGGCAGTCAAGGGAATAAAAAGGCCTGTTCTGTGTGCTTTTTTTCCCACATGTTTACATGTATGTTACTATTTATAGGTATTGTGTGGTCTATTTAAATAGTACAAAAGCATGTGAGGACAAGGCAGTATGAGTAGGTGTGTGTATGGCTGGACTATGACTTAGAAATGCAGCTTTGATGCCAGCTCTGTCAATGCTTTGGCATGCTCTGAAAAGTCACCTAGTTTTGCTTCAGTTTCCCCATCTTTGAAACAAGAATAATAACCCTGCTTACCAAGTGCTTTGAGACCTAGTGATAAAATACATTATGTAATTAACATACAGCGTGGTTTTTCCTGTCTTATTCTTCTCATTATGTGCTACACCAACTGGTTTCATCTGCTGCTAAATTAGACCATGAGCAGCTGAAGGAATCCTACATTTTTCATAGTATGATGGCAGAGGCAGTGCAGTGGCCCCTAACTTTCAGGTACTAATGCAGCACAAACAGCAATTACATTAAAAGTACCTCTCCTGGGGCTATGGACAGTGCTGAAAAAGGAAATGCTAAGTGTCAGCACTATATAATGGGGACCCAAAGCAACTCCTTGTGACATTTCATAGTCTGACTGTTGCCTGAAAGAGACCCCATATGGGATGTAAATTGCATGTATTGCTGCCATATGCTTGGGGAAGCAAGATCCATTTGTTCTTTTAGAACAGAGAAGCCTGCTGAATTCAAACCAGAAATCAGACACACATCATGTTCATCCCAGCTTGTGTTAGGGCTATAACAGTTCTTCATTCTTTTGCTTTTGAGTGGTGCATAAAGCTCTTTTTGGTGTAGCTGAGCTTCTATCACATGGAATTTGTGGGGGCTTTTTTTGAAGGGATGTGTCAGATGCTGGTTGAAAGCTGTATTTTCACTCCAAGGAAAAAAAATATGAGGTACCTCATATATCATACGGAGCCAAATATAGGCATATGCCTGACTCCATGAATTTCCTGACTTCATGAGTGTTCCAGTCACTTACATGAGGGCTGAATTTAGCCTACTGAGCACGTTAGAGCACTGGATTGCTATTTGAAATCTGAGAAGTTTCTATTTAATCTTTTCAAGATTTTTATCCCTCTCTAGTTATTCACAGGAAAGATAAATAGAACAGGTAGAGACTGTTATCTGAGTTCTCTGTATTCTCTGTTTCTTTCTTCTGACACCTTATAATTTTTCAGGGATTTTTCTTATTTATTTGAGATCTGTAGCAGTTTTATGGCTATGCATAAATACAAGTCATAGCAACTGGGGAGGCACTGAAAATGCCAGGCTGAACATCTCCATTAGTAAAATGCACAAGATGCTGATCTTACCTGACCTCTACTGTAATTCTGAAAACCACACAATTTTTTGCTTAAGAAGTTATGTTCTGAAAGGAACAGCACAACAGTTTAGGCCTTTAACAGTATCTGGGATTTCCTAGTAGCATTTTTCTTACTTTGTGTTTTTCTGTTCATTCCTCAGACTTAGGAGTAATGAAGCAGAAACAGTATGATCCTGAGAGGATATTTTCCCTCAGGGAAAAAAAAAGGAATACCAGGTTGTTAGGTTTAAAATTTTTGCAAGATTCACATACTAAACAAAAAAGATTATTTTAGTTCCAAAGTATCTGTTATGTGGGTGTCATCTGAGGTTAATGGGGCTAGCAACCACTCAGCAGCTACATCAAACAAGATGCTGCAGGGCAGATGCCTCTCACCTAACTTCAGACATCTGTGCTGTTGATACTTGGGCGTGAGTTAGCCGTGTTGTCTCCCCCTGTAGCCTGGGAGTAGAAACAGGCACTTCTGAGAGAGAGAGATGTATTTCATCCTGTTGTGGATATCCAAAGCTGTTCAGAGGTAACATGTCTTAGACCCAGCTGTTGCTTTCTCCTAGCCGTACATGGGGCATACATGACCACTCCACATACAGATATATCCAGAGAGAGGAATCTCTCTTGCAGTGTTTCAATTTGAGAACCTGAAGTCATGACTTCTTTGAAAATGTATGTGGATGACTTTCCTCTGGTCAAAAAGTGAGTTCGCAGCACAACCCAGATTAAAGGTTTAAGAGGCTCAGTTTGTACACTAGTCATATCCCTGTTCCTGACTCTCTACCATGTCCCCATGTTTTTCATTGCTTATTATTCAATAATGTGACCAAAGGAAGACTTCTTCTGTGAACACTTGAAAACCACTTATTGTTTTTCATTTACATACTGACAAAAGTTATAAACCATGAAATAGGCTAGTCTTATATCATCCATGTTTCCACCTTCCTGCAGGGATTCAAATATGTCTCCCATGAGGAAATTTTAGGCTGTTTACCCTCCTGTAGGCAAGGGCAAATCATTCCTCCTTGTTCTCTAATCATATGGACTACCAACAGAGAACATTATGCTCACCAGAGCATTTAAGAGACACAAAAGAGAAAACAATCCAAGACTGTAGAAGAAGTCATTAGATGAGAAAAATGTGCGTACACACACACTCACACCCACACACCCCAACAATAAATTAGAAAAGAAAAATCGACTAGAATGGGTGAAAAGGGAATTTTCCAGGGACATTGCTAAGTGGAACTTTTGTGGCACTAGGATGCTGTGGTACAGGGCAGAGGCCTCGGCCATGTCATGTGCTGAACCCCTTCAGTCCCATTTCTGTGGTATGATTCGTACTGCTGCCCATCTCACAACAGCACCAAGTCAGAAACCAGACACTCCATCCTCTGGAAAATTCCAGGGCTTCAAAATTTGGTTTCATTCTGAATCATAAATAAAAGTGACCACCATTTTTTTTCATGAAGAGAAATGTTCAAACATTAAGAACAATTTTTTTCCTTTGGACTTAATTAAACTTAGTTTTGTTTTTATATAAAACACCAGTGTAGCATAAACACTGTAGGAAAAAAAAAAGGTAAAACCAGAATATTTTATCACCTTTTTCAAGCATTTTAATGAAAGCCATATGTACCAGCAAAAAAATTCAGTTTTGACAAACTGGGATTTTCCACTGGAAAAAAAAAAAAGAATCCTTCTAAAAAAATCTCAGTCTTGTCTTCCCAATACATTCACCTAGTAATTAAAATTAGATATTAACCAGTCAAAAATATATATTTGTCATGCTCCTCCTTCAATTTCCTTTCTGGAAAAAAGAAGGTCATGTAGTGATTGATGGAGTCCTCTGAAGACCAATAGAATATTTTTTCCAATGGAGATAAGCCTGGAGTCTTTTCATCTTTGCATCACAGCAAGATTCAGGCTTCTGAGACAAAATGGAATGCTAGTAGGAGAATGAGTAGGGAGGGACTATAAAACAGTCACGCTGAAGGATGACAGATGAATGAAAGTTGAACTCACTATTTAAAAAAAGGCCAAACTTCAAATACTTGTATGAAATCATCACTTGTCATTGATCCCTTATCAGTATGTTGTGGGACGTGAGGGCCAGGCATCCTTCACATTCACCTGAAATAAGCAACACCATACACAGCGAGCAACTAAAATGCCACACCATTCGGAAAGTGAATATTCCTCTGTCCTGCTATGGGTCATTTCTCCTCTCATCAGTGTTCTCTTAAGTAGTAGGTTAGTATAGTAGAGTAATGTATGTAGCTGAGCATTTAAGAAACTTTAATAACTTCTTTCTTCACTCAGAAAATGAGCTTGTGCACTGTTTGATAATCCAGCAATTACTACTCATCATGTTCGCTTCCTTTGGGAAGAAACAATGATTACAGAAAGTCCAAGAACATTGCATTAACAAAGCATTCAAAATGCCTTTACAAAGTCGACAATATTTTACAAATAGTTCTGTAAATATATCCCTGGGCTTTGAGATTAAAATCAAGACCTAATCTAGGGAACACCTCCTTTCATTAAAAAAATATGTTCCTGAGAACAGCTGGAGCCATTTGCTGAGATAAATCAGATGCTACTCTCAACTTTTATGGGTTGCTAAACCCATGAAATATATGGTATGTCCAGGATTTGTTGGCTGCATTCTTGTGCTATGAACACAGATTCTGTATTTTGCTAACAAAGAAGAATAGTGCACCCAGCAAGCTAGTGCAAAGCTGTGTCTTCTTTTCTCATTTTTACTGATTAGTGCTGAGAGAAAACTACTCTGGTGAAACGTCTGGAGTCTTCTGATTTTTCCTATATTAGGCATGAGCTGAAAACAGCCTGGTGCTCTTATTGCCCCTTTTACCTCTAGGAAGGAAGTAAAGAAAATGGCACCAAGTTTTTGGGGTTTTTTTTGCTTTTTTTTTTTAAGGTCACTAACTGAACTGCAAAGACCAAGACCTGCAAAGAATAATGGAATTTTAGGAATGTTACCTGAAGAAATAGCCTTAGGGATCACTAAGTCCCTCATGTCTATAGCATCAGGAAAAGATTCTTCATGGAAAGGGTGGTTGGGCATTGGAACAGGCTGCCCAGGGAGGTGGTTGACTCACTATCCCTGGAGGTGTTTATGGTGAGGGTGGATGAGGTACTTAGGGGCATGGTTTAGGGATTGGTGGGAATGGTTGGACTCGATGACCCGGTGGGTCTCTTCCAACCTGGTTGTTCTATGATTCTGTGATTCTGTGTGATCTCCAGGTTTATGATAAATGCTTCTCCTTTGCTGGACATTTGCCAGTTTACCGAAAGGAAAAGAGAAATCACTTCTCTTAAGTATGATCAACAAGATGCAAAAGGAATAAATGAGGAAATGTCTTTTATTAGCTTTACTCTCTTCTTTCCTCCCATGCAGGACAGAGCATCTCTACAAAATATTTCTCAGAAACTGTTGTAACTGAAAACTTTTGGCCAGGAGGCCACAGAGACATGATTCATATCATTCAATGGTGAACTCACTTTGCATGCTGGAGATAGAGAAGATCAAAGATAAGGATGATGTAAGCAAAAATATAGGCATAAATGTAAAAATACAGAAGGGACATGTCAAAATACAGATGAGGCATCACAAATATATAATGATGGGGCACCACAAAAAGATAATAAAATGCATTGCTGCTTTGCAAAGTAAGTTCAGAGCTCACAAAATGCTCCAATTCCAAACATCACTGGAAAAGATGGGACGTAAATGATCTTCCCAGTCCATACCTTGTTTCACTTTCCTGAAGCTTGTATTTCTTGGGTGTGGTGGCTGCAAAGATAAGGAGCGGCCTGTGATGTTCACAGGATTTAACTGATTGCCAGTGAGATGCATATTGTTTACTTATGGAGAACTTGTATTTTCTCCTTCTGTTGTTTTGCTTAGTCTGTGTTACTATATATGTTAGAGTAGTTCTTCTGCTAAAGTCTAAATTCTCCCAGCTGAATTTTCAGCCAAAATTCAAAGTGTTGCTTTTGTTGGCAGCTACGAGGGAAATCACAATATTGCATTATATAAAAGCATTTAGCCTTCTATTCTCAATCCCTCTTTTTCCCTTCCCCCTTTTCTTTGGCCGGGATCGAAAGCAATGGCAAATATGTTCTTAACACTTGTGGGGACAATATTTCCATTGTGAAGTCTCAAGGAGATATTCTATTCAATTTGTGATTTAAATTCTGAACTTTTAGACTAAGTCACTTCGTAATTCCTCTGACTTAGGCTCAGAAGGAAGGGAATTGTTCTGAGAATTTTTTCAGAAACCATTTTAGCTGGACCAACTATCACACATCTTTAAAAAGAAAGCTATTTTTATGCACACACACACACACACACATTTTGTTTCAGTTATAACAACTATGCAGCCATTTGCTAGGTGGAAATGTAATGTAATGACTAATGTAATGGAAAGTACCACATGTGAGCTTCAACTTACCTGCAGTGAGCATGTGTCTGTCTCCACTTTTGTGCTAAACACAGAAAATTCCCACATTAAACTAATGACATATTGAAAACAAGTAATATTGCTTAGACCAGTCAGATTTTACATTGGATATGGTTTTAAATGGGATGTGTATTAAATTAGAGAAAAATCACCTAGTTACAGAAACAAGCTATCCATTTGGTAGCTTGGGTTGAAGTCTTTAGTATAATTAAAGCTTCCAGAGATTCTTTTGAGTGCTAATGGTGCTGTATAGGGTAAGGGTGGACCTGCCTGCTCTTGTGGAGGTCAAGAAACAGGGTGTACTAGATACAGGAAACAGCCTGAAGAAGATAAATCCCTACACCTATATTCATATAATTTCTTTCTTTCAGCTGCTTGACTACACTTTCACAAGCCAACACACATGTTTATTCTTCCAACCTTTTTACATATTGCACTTTGACTTAAACTGGTAGCTAAGAAAAGCAAGAGGTTCAAAAGGTCAGAGAAGTGGTATATTTTTCCTCTCTAATGGAATAACTTTCAAAACACTATAACAATCCATACTAGCAATAGCAAAGAGTGCTAACAATAGACTGCATTCTCTAAAGAAAGACCAGAGCAAGGGATATGTTTTGAAGCGTGTGTAGGAGGGAAGAAGAGCATTTTGTAAGCCAGATAATCTCTGTGTTGTGATCTTGTTACAGACAAGACATGTTTTCAAAACTCTCAGAAACTGAGAAAAGAGAGATCTCCATATCGTTCCCACAGTTCATCCTTCTAGACTGGAAAGAAAGCAACACTTGACATGTTTCTGAGGATGAGCTGTGTGCAGTTGTTCTCATGCAGCCACAGCGACTGCACCAAAAAGCCCAAAGCAGATGGCGGGTGTGTGGGTGGGGAGTGGATTGCTGAGATTCCAGGAAGAACAAAAAGAGAGTCTCTGGTTATTGGGACAACTGCAAATATACACAGGCATGGCTTCCGTGTGTTTAGTCACTGTTTGCTGCACAAGCATATGGGACATGAACACTCTGGAGGGGTATCAGCTACCAGGAGAAATGGGGTGCGACAGTAATACTCTGAGATGACTAATAGGAGCATGGTGAGAGCTTCTGTTTATATCTGGTTATTCTTCTTTCATGTATTATGAATCATCTGATGATGCAGAAACTGAGAACAAAATGCAGCAGAGTAGGAAGGACTCATGACTGGGTACTGCTAAGGTAGCATAGGCCACACTGGCACTTGGTGGGTCCTGCAGACTTGGTATCCTCTTCTTTCAATTAGAATAGCATGAAAAGTGTGTCACTGCTCTCTCTGGCTAGCTTATGCAGGCTTCTGGAATTTAGGATGAGGAGGTAGAAGGCTGGCTCATATCCAAGTTACGACTCAGCCGTAGGTCTGGAAGCAGGAGTAAGGCACACACAGATTCAGAAGCTGTGAAATACCCCTTGGTCCCACAGTAAAGACATGGATCTGAAACTTAAATTAGTAGATGCGTAGATCATAGAATCGAAGAATCATAGAATGGTCTGAGTTGGAAGGGACCTTAAATATCATCCAGTTCCAGCCCCGTGCTGTGGGCAGGGACACCTCCCACCAGACCAGGCTGCCCAAGGCTCCATCCAGCCTGGCCTTGAAAATCTCCAGGCATGGGGCAGCCACAGCTTCCCTGGGCAACCTGTGCCGGTGCATCACCACCGTCACTGTGAAAAATGTCCTCGTTATGTCCAGTTTAAATCTGCCTCTCTCCAGTTTATACCCATTGACCCTAGTCCTATCACTACAAGCCTTTGTAAACAGTCCCTCCCCAGCTTTCTTGTAGCCTCTTCAGGTACTGGAAGGTCGCTATAAGGTCTCCTTGGAGTCTTCTCTTTTCCAGGCTGAACAACCCCAGGTTTCTCAGCATGTCCGCAAATGGGAGGTGCTCTAGCCCTCTGATCATCCTTGTAGCCCTTCAGTGGGCCCATTCCAACAGTTCCATAGCCTTCTTATGTTGGGGGTTCCAGAACTGGAAACAATATGCCAGATGAGGTCTCATAAGAAAGGAATAGAGGAGCAGATTCACCTCCCTTGACCTGCTGGCCACACTTCTGATGCAGCCCAGGTTACAGCTGGCCTTCTGGGCTGCAAGCACACACTGTCGGCTCATGTTGAGCTTTTCATCAATCAGCACCCCCAAGCCCTTCTCCATAGGGCTGTTCTCAATCACTGTGTATTGAAACTCTGGATTGCCTTGTTGAACCTCATGAGATTCACACAGACCCGCTTTTCCAGCTTGTAGATGAACCAGTAATTGAAGCATTTTTCTGAAAGACTTCCCTAGCACTCCTTCCAGTCTACTTTTCCACCATTACCTTCATCAGAAACCTGTAGCACAAAGCAGCTTGGCATGTTGCACAGAGCATGCTTCAAAAAGATGCATTTGGGGCAAAAAAATGGCCTTAATCCAGTCCAGCAATAGGGAGAGGAAGTCATGTCACCCTTTGTTTTTACATCCCTGTTGTCATTATGTTTATGCATGAGCATAAAAGCACATCCATCAGAAAAGAGTTATGTCAAAGGTAACGTTCTGGTGGAACAACTGGCAAGCAGAAAGAATTGAGGATCTGATTCTGTTTTATATCCTCTTTTCACTGTCCTCAATCCCTAAAATTTCCTCTGCAGAGTCCTAGGTAATGTCAGAGTTGTCCTCTCCTGTCATCAGAGACAGCAGAAGATACTTACACACAAAGATACAAAGATCAAGATAACAGCTTTGCATATAAGGATCATTATCATGTGTGCACACCCATGCTCAGAGATCTACTAAATAACACTCAAAATGAAGTCATTGCAAAGGTTAATCTAAGCATGCTCCAGCTTGCAGTGAGAGCGAGATCTCTGATGCAAGGCACTGGCCTTGCAGGCTAGTGGGCTCAGGGTGGGTTATGCTTACACCAGAGCCTAGCATCTCATTCTGTAAAAATAAATGTTTCTATTTACTTGCAGTACTATTGCTGGAGGGACTCTCATTTAATACCGTAAGTCCCTAATGCCAGGAATTTGTCTGTCAACAGGTATTTGAGAAAAGTATGTCTGAATCCCCACAAGCAGACTGTTTCTGGTGGTGCTGTTTCACCAGGGATATGGACAGGGATATGGACAATACACAGATTTTTTATTCCAGGAATGTCAACAGCACCAGCACCAGTAGGCCTTCTGAAACCACTTAGAAGAACATAAAGGCAATCACCCATTTTCTCTCAGTGCTCATACCTAGTTGATGAAACTTATCTTAGTCACTATTATTTTTGTCTTTCCATCCTATCCCTCTGCCAGCTGCTTCATCTCGTGTTAATTTTATTCATAAGATTTCTGAGATAATGTATCTTGCTGTGCTTGCAGTGCATACATCTGGCAATTCCTGACTTTCAAGTGCTTAACTATGTAATCTAAATAAATATAGCTTTTCTGTAACAATACTTGTAAAATATTTGTATCGTTATATTTATATTAATACTGTAGTATTAAACATTGGAAGAAAATAATTTGAAATGTAAAATGAAGAGAGGTAGATATTAAAAAATTATAATGCTATAAAATCTAGAGAATTGCAATATATTCACAAAATTACTGATTTTGATGTTGCAGCACTTTTAATTGTTCAAGTTTCAGACTTCACAACTTGGATCTTATTTCTTAAAATACAGTTTTAACTTTGTTTTTTTTTTTAAAATGCAGTTCCATAGATTTTTTTTCCATGTAGTAGTAATTGATAAAGAACAAGTTATATGTAACTAGAGCAATCTACTGGCCTAGTGCAAAGGATTTGAACCCCATGCATAGATACAGAGGGTCAGACTTGGGTCCAGACCTATTTTGCCACTGTAGTCAATGGGGCCTAGAGGGCTTCCCTTGAACAGGAATATTTGGTGCATCCACAGCTCCGCAGGTTTTACTAAATTGTACTAGCTGGTTCTCCAGGGACAGTAATAGAAGGAGAGATAAATACTCCACCTGCAGATAACCCTACTGCAGACAATTATATTGAAATGTCTGAAAGTGAGTATGAAAAGGAGAGTTTGACTGTTCTCTAAATGTAGACATTTAGTGCTGGATTGGATACCCTGTTTATTTACCCCAATTGCTCTCCAGAGGAGATCTAAAATATCACAAGACTACTACGGTTGGACAACTGAATGGAGCCTCTAGTATCCCCTCCAGGTAGGGGAATGGACATATTCAGGACCACCATGCTCAGCCTGCTCTTTATTTACTTTCTGGAGACTCCATGGCATGCATCAGGAGTGAGGAGCTGAAGGTAGGAGTGAGCATAATGCTGTTTAATATAGTACCCCAGAAGAGAAGATGCTCTGCTAATATGTACTGGGTTCAGAAAAATGTATGATTGAGGGAGAGGGAAGACCCCTGGCCTGTTTCTTTTCTCATCACTGATTGCTTCAGTAGAGCTACTGGGGCATCCCAAGAGGAGTGGGATGAGCAGTTTTGTTAGAGCCACAGCCCATCCTCAGAAAGATGATGCTGACAATGAAGCAAGTTTTCCAAAAGATGAAAAGTAAGGGTGAGTTTTTGGGGGCAATATGCTTTTTCACAATTAATCAGCCAAAATCTAAAAAGAATTCCACTTTTCCAGACAAAGGGATTTGTTGCTGCTGAAATCTCCCCCCCCTAAAAACACTGAATAGATGTAAGTTTTTCATGAAAAGTCACAATGGTCTCTGTTAATGGAAAGTGTTAAGCAATGTAAAATGACAAGGCAGTTATCCACTCTTCTTGAAGTAATCAGTAAGTTGTATAGGCTTTTAAGAGGGGATATTCCCAGGTGGCCAAGAAGGCCAATGGCATCTTGGTCTGTATCAGAAACGGTGTGACCAGCAGGTCCAGGGAGGTTATTCTCCCTCTGTACTCGGCACTAGTGAGACCGCACCTCGAGTCCTGTGTTCATTTCTGGGCCTCTCACCACAAGAAGGATGTTGAGGCTCTGGAGCGAGTCCAGAGAAGAGCAACGAAGCTGGTGAAGGGGCTGGAGAACAGGCCTTATGAGGAATGGCTGAGAGAGCTGGGGTTGTTTAGCCTGGGGAAGAGGAGGCTGAGGAGGCTCTTTGCTCTCTATAACTACCTGAAAGGAGGCTGTAGAGAGGAGGGAGCTGGCCTCTTTTCCTAAGTGACAGATGACAGGACAAGAGAGAATGGCCACAAGCTCCGCCAGGGGAGATTTAGGCTGGACATTAGGAAAATATTTTTCACAGAAAAGGTCGTTGGGCACTGCCAGAGGCTGCCAAGGGAGATGGTTGATTCACCTTCCCTGGAGGTGTTAAAGGGATGGGTGGACAAGGTGCTGAGGGGCATGGTTTAGTGTTTGATAGGAATGGTTGGACTCAATGATCCGATGGGTCTCTTCCAACCTGGTGATTCTGTGATTCTGTGATTCTGTGATATTGAGGATAGAGGTGCTTATCACAGACATGATGCCATTTAAATGGATGTCTGATATGCAAATCATCTTGGAATTTGTGAGTACTGCTGTGCCCAGCCCCTGCATTGGCTTGTATGTTGCTCACTGAGCCTGGAATACAAAATCAGTTGCTCTGATGGAAACCGCAACTCTGTGAGCTACTTTCAGAAGGCATTAATAAGATTTTGCGTTGGGACTATCAGTGCAAAATGGAAAGTCCAAGGAGGATAGAAGGGGCAATTGCTCTCTAGCAAAACCATAACCGTATCTACACAAAATAGAAGTTCAGGTTTACTAAGAATAAAAATGGGTTAAAAATTTATTTAAAAGCAGCATCACCTGACTTGATACAAATCTGGTCTGGTGCTGAATTGGAAGTGTACTGGGTTTGTGTATTGATAGCCCTTCTCAGACGTGTTACAGGTAGTCTGTCTATAGTGCTGCACAGTTAGATGTCGTGTCATGTGTCTTCCTGGCTGATGAAGATCTTGTGCCGTGTTCCCAAAATGTCCATAGCTGACAGGAGGGCATTCCCATGACTATGTCATCAAGCAACATATCCTGACACACAGTCATGCTTGTGTCCTGTTTCACTATAAATGACATGGTCACCTGGTTGTGTTCAGCTCAGAGATGTGATATCAGTAAGATGTCATCCTTTCTCTATTAATGGCATGCTCAGTCACATGTCACCACAGAAGCTGAATGCCTCTGTGACTTGTTCAGAATGGGGAAGATGATAGTACATACACTTTGATTTCTCCTGGGCTGCTAGGCCCTTATCCTGGTTTCCTGCAATCAGGGGTTTTGTGTTTTCCTGTGCTGCTTCCAAACCAATATGTTCAAGAGCTACTGTGTTTACAAGAAATGAGGTCTGGGAGGTGGAATTCTGCTACAGCAGTGGCAGAGCAGCCTGAGTCAGAAGGCACTTCCTTCAAGCACATCAGATACAAATAGCTTTATTTTAATTCACCTGTAGCCTCTACACACTCAGGGCTTGAAAACAGTTCAGAGGTGTCTGGGAGGTGTGCTGAACAGTGTGCCTTGGCTGGAGCAACCCATGAATCTGTCTCTGCATGACAATGAACCTAGGCTGGGACTGATGTCAAACAGCGAATGAGTCCACTTGGGCACCAGGATGAGGAAGCCTCTGGGAAAGTCGCAAGTATTGTCTCTATTTCTACCTGCCAAGTTTCAAACTTTAGAAGCTGAGGCCACATTATAATGGAGCAACTTATTATACTGTCTGTTACTGAAAGGCCACTGTGACCCCTAAAGAAACTCATTGGAGCTAGAAGAAATTCGATAATCTTAGTCATAAAATATGAGTGGATAAAAAATCCACAGTTCTTTGTTTAAATATTGTGGTTTGGGCAGAGCACAGAGCTGCCCATAGAGAGCTCTTAAGATATAGTTAGGCAGAATATTATATACTATAGGAAAACCATGACAGCGATAACAGAAGAGCTGTGGTATGGAACCAAATCAAACCATGTATTCTGTAACAACTCAAATGCACTCTGACTCTAGCTGATTACTAAATTACTGCTGTAGCTGCTGCATGGACATGCTGGGAATACACAAAGAGTTGTTCTGACTGTTACACAACGCCTTTCCTTTGTGGAATGACAATTTCCCATTTCTCAGTTTCTGGTACTCCTTGAGATATGCTTCATTATTCAGATATGTTCAGTTATTTGTATTACTGTAGCACAAGCAACTGTCAAACCAATGAAAAAAACCCAAGATGTCACTGAAGACATCCTTTTCTGAACCAGTTATCTCTTCTTTTTCCAGTGGAAAGCTTTTTTTCTCAGTTTTATCCTCCCAGCAAGATTCAAGACTTGCTTTATTAAAGTATTGTTTCTTTTCTGTAGCTACAGTGTACAGCCATCTTGCTATTTCTTTATCCTATTTGGTTCTGCCCTTTAAGTGCATTTCCCCTCACAAGCACAGAATTGTGCTGTCTGCCATCAGTTCTCCATGTTTTTCTCCTAAGCTGTCACTGTTCTTCCAGTATGAGGGTCTTGCACCTTCCATCCCATGGTAAATATGTGGATATTCAGAATTATAAGGCAGGGCTACCATTTTTGGACTCCCATTCACAGGTCCTTCAATGAGTTTCTAAATCTCATCTCTCCTCATGTGAAGTGGTTAGCTCTTTCTGCAGCTGATGCATCTTTCACTTTTTGCTGCCTTAGCAGGAGCCTTGCTTGCTGACCTCCATTCATCATCTTCCAGTGATCCTTCAGACACATTCGTCCTCGGCGCAACCACTTAAGTTTTATGAAACACACCAGTAGGCCTGCACATGAACACACAAACCCACATTCTACTCCCCCATCAGTATAGTCACTGCTCTTCTCTCTGCTGAGTCTAATCTGAACCAGCATCAGTTTGCACATGCACATGCATTCACTGCTGTTATTACACAAGAAATTACCTCCCACTTACTCAAGTCCCTATTGAGTCTTAATTTCCTTTAGCACAAGACTGAGCTCATGTCTTTCCCTGGAGTCTCCATTTCAATGTCCCTTTGTATCCAGGAGGGCCTCAGTAAATTCACTAAGCTTGCCTAGAAAAAGCCACATACAGAGTATTTCAAACCAGTATCACCCATCTATTACAGGCTTTTCCTTTCCCCAGCCTTGTTATTCTCAACCTGCTCAGAGCCATCCCTTGGTGGAGAGAAGAAAGTCCTTTCCAGTTATTTTGGCTTTTCTGGGACAAAAAAATAATGGATAGCTCCCATTATTTTTCCAGAAAAATAATTGATTTTTGGCTTTGTGCATGAATGGAGACAAGGTGATGCCCATTTAACTTGATCTGCCTCTGCGGCCTCATCTTCAGGTACTAGACCAGAAGGACTAGTTGATGTCTCTGTATTACTTCATGACTTTCTATATTTGTGTTTTCTTCCTGCTGCTGTTCTGGAAAAAGGTGCTGCCTGAGGCAACAAAGGCATCCTGAATCACACCTCAGGTGAGGCAGGGTGATCTCAAGGGCAACCGTTATGTTAGGGGACTGTTTGAAAAGTCTCCTACTCCGCTCTCTGCTCCAGTTTAACATCCTGATTCCCCTTTCCCTCAGCTGATTTGCAGAAGTTGTGCTCTTTGTGTTACAGAGGATGGTCACTGAGTCTTTTAGATTTTATCCAGCACCCCTAGAAGAGTTACCGGCAGCACACAGATTTTAGAATGAGAAAGTATGGAAATTTCTTGAGTTAGTCTCTGTAGACTCACCAAAAGTCTATAGAAGAGAAATATCCAGTAGAGAAACTTATTATAATCTTCTGTTGTCTCAACATTGATTCTATCTGGCCATAAAGACGAGTGGCTGAGCATTCAGCTTTCATCTATTTCCTTAAATCCTCATTATGGCTTTGGAGCATGATTTTTTTAACTGGCTACAAGTATTAGGACCCTGTTCTCCCTGACTGCTATAGACAAAGGGAAAGAGGTCCTTCTAGATGCCCCACAGAGCAGGAGTCACTCTTCTCTGGAGTGTGAAAACAATCCAATATACCTCAAACAGAAGAGGCATAATAATGACAATAGCTACTCAGTAAGTAAGTACAGTTTCCTTAGTGGTGGTCCGCACAGTCCCCACAGCACAAACACTGCTTTTTCCCAATGTTTCTGCAGAGGCAAGTCAGCTCTCTGTTTCCACCAGCACACACAAACACAATCCTTGTCATGAGTCAGTGAAGACAGCAAGAGACCAAGGAACATCCATTCAGCCAAACCATGACTGAGTCATATCTTATGTCAGAGAAACTCTTTATCTGAGCCATGCATAAGGAGTTCAGCCAAACCCTCAGTGATTTTAAATCATAAATTGTGAAGAAACAGATTTAGTCTAAAACTTGAAAACGTATGGGCAGATTAGCGTGAGAAGAGAAGACAGAAATGAAATGAGTTTTGAAAATAAGATTTGAGACAGGTTAATCTTTAAGACCAAACTGTTTCCAGATAGGGAGAACTGCCAGATAGGTTTAGTGTAGTAATACGTGGGAAAATCATGCCGTGCAATGTTAAGAAAGGAATGGAGGTGACAGAAAATAAAGAAAGTACACTAGTAGGTATAGGAGATAGTGCAAATATTTCACTGGTTTATAGAAAAGGCAACATAAGGGATGGACAATTGAGATGCAAAATAGGGGGGTTGATTTGCTGGGAAAGAAAGATGTCTTTATGTGATAAGTTGAGACCCAAGAAAACAGGACCTTAGGAATTATAGGCATCTACAGGGTCTCCTGTTTCTGCAGTAGCCATCTTAAAGGCATATATATCTTTTGCCACTAACACAGTCTTCTGCGGACTGAAAGAAATAACTATGTAGTCTCTACAGACTGAGAAATGAGAGCTAAAGATAGCCTTTAGAGTCAAATAATTCTGAATATTGAATAATTAAATTACACTTAGCACTTGCACAATGCATTAATTTCCAGAGCAGTGCATGAACAGTAATTAGTAGGCATCATCTCAGCCAAGAGGGTGTATAAATATTATCCCTCATTTATAAATATGACAAAAAGGGGAGGGACCATCAGTGAAATGCCCAAAGCTACTAAGGAGTTACTAGGAGAGGCAAGAGGAGAAAACAGATATCTGTGGACCTCATTCTCCACTGGTCAGCAAAATGGATTATTCTTCATACCACTGAAAAGTGAGCACAGATTATCACTGATGAAGAATGTGGGAGCATTACACATACTGTTGGCTGCTTTAAACAGCTGCACAAGTGGTAGGCAATGACACATTGGGTTCTTTGTCTCTCAGTCCCAGGTACAGATAATGTCACCATACATAAGTCTTCTGCAAAGGAATTATGATTCAGATACCAGGGCAGAATTGGAAGCAATCAACTTTAACTTAAAAACCCCTATGTTAAACATTAACACTGATAAATAATTTAACTATTACGCAACAGGAGAATGCAGCATAAAAGGACTTTATACACATAGGCAGATTTGTGCACATGAAATAAATCCCATGCTCCACTGAAGCCAGTAAGATCAAGATTTTACCTTCATGGCTTTAATGACCTTCATTTGTCCACGGGTTCTTGGTCTGAAAACTGTAGAGGATACCGTATGGTTCACCACTCTTGTTAAATCAGGACAAATTAAAAGATGGAAGACTTTCATTTCCTAGGGTAGATTAGTAATAATAAAATATGTCCATTGCCCTTCAAAGAGCTGACATGAGTGTTTCACCAGCCATTCCTGCTAATCCACATTTTTCCTTCAACATTGTTCTCAAAGCTATTTGAAAATATTTATCCTCACCTAGAATTACCTCACTATACGTAAAAACTGATTGTTCAAGCAGACAACACAAGAGCTAGATGCAACAGTGAGTTCCTTTTCTTCATGTGGACCCTCAGGGTTTTGTTTTCAGAGGCTGGTCGAGGGACAGTGCTGGCAGATTTCTGCTCCTACATGAACATACTGGTGGCTTCAACCATCAAAGCTGAGAGCTGTGCAGAGAGAGTCTGGCCATGACTGTACTTTCTAATTTTACAGCTGTACTACATTACCACTAGTTGAATTCTACAGGGCACTGAAATTGATCTCAGCAGTAAAGCAGCACTCGTGGATGCTGCCTGTATGACCCTGTTTAAACTGGAGCACTGCAGAAAAGACAAACTATTGTGATTGCTTTTATTCCAGTCCCTACAACAGATGTTTTCCAGCCTAGTGTGTTGATAGAAGGGAGAAGAATAATCCATGACTATCTTAGCTGTGTCAGCAGGAGCCTCTGGTGCAGATCCAGCTATACTGGCAAGAGTTCATGTTTTTTGGGATAGCTTGGTTTGCTCATAAAATACAGTTTTGCTTTCTTTAGGAGCATAAAGAGCAGAAACAGTGATACAGCTACGCACTCAAGTGTGAACCATATTGTTTAATGCATTATGCTTACATTACTATATAAGTAAAGTCCTTCTAGGACCAGCGCAGTTTATGACTGCCAGACATGAACTTTGAGAAACTTGAGCTACTGCCAGCTCCAGTTATCACTCACTCCCAGTTGCAAAGTTTATCATCCCCTTAGCAATGTGAAAAGAAGGAAATGCTACCTTTTCCCTGCTTGCTCCAAATTATGGTCCACAGTATTATTTGAAGGCCTTAATGTGCCAGACTGTGAATGTATATCCCCTTCTGTTGACGCTTAGAATGTCATAACTTTGAACAGAGGGACAGAGTGGGCAGCTGGAGGCGACATCTTAAACTGCTACAGCTAGTGCTGCCGTCTTGTAAAGCCCTTTGTAATGAAATGGTATAAACAGAATTGAGAAATATAAATGTCAATAACATATCAGCTGCTAAAGCCCCAAGGAAAAGAGATAATATACTTAAACACCTTTTGTGTGCCAGCCTTGCACCAGGATTTCTGTGTCTGAAACCAGGATCCTCTCTAGCAAGAGCGGTGTGATGTTTTTGAAACTTTCTCATGCTTGCTGGTAAGGAGGTCTGTGGATTGGACATTTCTGGTGCCCGCATGTGTGGGCAGGGAAAAGTACACCACTGGGATCCATGCTGATAGATACCTAAACACATGAAGAACCTCCCTGCTTACCTTGACTTCTCCTCAGACTGGAAGGTGAGGGTGATTGAGCCAGAAGGTGAGGCAAGAGGAAAACGGCTTCAGCTAGTGTTTAAGAAGGGGAAGTTGTCATTTTCTGCTGAAACAACTTGGAACTTACTCAGTGATCACTTGTATTATTACTAACAGATTGCAAGGAGCAGAACCTTCTGCCACTTCTCAGACGAGGCTTAGGTTTCCTCTTGCTAAATTTCCTGCTGAGCCCCTTGAAGCTTCAGAGCTAAGCCCCATTAATGTTTGCAGAGGTGTCCCTCATCAACAGGAGAGACAGAGGGTGCCTCATGCTCCCTCCCTGGCTCGCCTCCATGCTGAGGTTGGCATACTCTCATAGCAGACAAAACCAGATCTTCTTAGGCTGAGGAAAACATGGAACCAAGGCTGCTCACAATCAAGTCATATTTTCCACCCCCTGGTTTTATTACATCATGAGATGGCAGAGAGAGGCAGATGAAGAAAAAGATGTGCTATTGCTGCTGCCTTTTCTTTAAAAAGCTGCTGATCCTCTTCAGAAAAGCAGTACCTCTGGTGGAATGAATCATCCAACATTTCCTACTCATTTCTTAAACTATCAATGCAAGGAGAGACATAGATGCTCAATCAAATATGCTGAATTTGTATCTGGAAGTTTCTAGGGGCACCTCTTTTCCTCTCTTAATCGTACAGAGAATTTACTTTAGGAAGACTGGATGAAATGTTTCTACATCATGGGCTTAAGGCCTAAAAAGTAGGCTTATGCTGACCTAAATTAGATGTCTTTGGGTGCTTCTTTGTGCTTGGACAACACTAAGTCAGGAGACACACCATAGTAGTCCATCTATGTTACACCAGCCACTGACAGGGCTTCAGCTCATGGGACATGTCCAGAGTGAGACTCAAGTAAAAACCCTGAAATTTGAGTTGTAAGGATGATGGATCCTTGTTGTCAGAAGACAACCCCTCACCTTCCAAGGTCTGACACTGTTGCTTCTCCTCACTAGCTGCTGCAAGTAGTACTGCAGCTGTGGTGGCATTTATCAGGCAGTCCACTCCCTTCCCTTGTGTCTCATCCTGCTGCTCTTATCTCTCCTCTTTTACGACTGTTTTCCTGCTTTCTCTTCCATCCTGCTCCCACTCAGCAAGCTGCTTGTCTCCAAGGATAGTTTTGCCCTCCAGGTCAGAGCTGCTACTAGTAACTGCTTTATTTCTTATTAGTGTTTGAGGAGTTCCCTCTTTGCCTCCTAGGTCTGCCTGCAATGGCTATAATGACACATCTATAAAATATCTGTACCCCCAGTCTAATGACACAAACTAGATTTTAAGACTATTGAACTAACAGGGTACCTTAGCAACAAATATTTATTTTAATAACAGTATTCCTGGCCATGTTAAACAAGCACCTACTGCAATAGTCAGAATGCCTTAAAGCATTTAATCCTGTCCCACAACCCATTTTCTGTTGATTCATCTTTGCTTAAATGGGTCACTAAAGTCATTGTCATTGTCCCAGGGAGTTTGTTATCAGCATCCCCTCAGCTTTTAGAACAATATCAAAAGAGAGGCTGACCACTGTGCTCCTGCCAGCCACCTGCACAGACTTTCTGTGGGGGTTTTCCTCTCACCGCCCACTAGAAATTTCTGGTTATTGCTAATGGTGATCTCCTTAAAGGAGTGACATTGAAGGGCTTTCTTGCATGGCCTGTTTACTGCATATTCAGAGTCTGTAACACTCCATTTACTACCCAGCAATGACAGACAGCTTGATATCTGCTCTCTTCAGAGACAATCCTTGACTGACATCCTCTCCCTGAAGTGGTCAGGAAGCAACAAGTGATATCTCAGCTGACTTCTGTGCTTCCTCTCATTCATGCTACTCACCCAACTCACCATAAGGTTCACCATCCATTTCCTGTGGCCGTTATTAGAACGGTAGGAAGTGTTTTTCTTTAAAAGAAATTTTCCTCTTGAATTTTACATATAGCGGAATCATTCACACATCAGGGATAATTGCTAACATAACCACCGAGCTTTGCTGGTTTACTGTCATTGTACATTTTGCAATTACCTTTTTCTGTCCCCTACTGGCAAAACCTTGAGACTTCCTGTGACATCAGATCATAATTTGCATGGTCGCTGTTATAAATTTGTGAAAGCGAGTGATAGTTTGTTTTATAGAAAAAAATAACACAGCATGAAATTATAGTAACTTATCTTTATATTCCTTGGGCAGCATATTGTTGCTCTCTGATGGATGGAAAGCTCTTTCTTTTGATAAAGCCTACTAGTATCTGCCTTTGAACTCTCCTAGTGAGACTCTTTAGTGAGAGAAATATCCAGAGACTTTTTTCTCAGCATATCTCTATGCAGGATAAATCCAGCCCTTCTTTCCCCTGGCACTCACTGGGATTCAGCTTTGTTTCAGGAAGGGAGCATTACAGTCATCAGAACTCACAGCCTTGCCAAGTGTATATTTTCTTGGGGATTGTTGAGCAGTATATTTTCCATCCCTTCCTTGTTTTCCCCAAACTGCCTCCCAATAATTTTTGTGTCACTAGTACTGAATCAAGTGGTTCCTGAGCAGCTTTGCTCCAGGAGCTCAGCATGGTGCAGCCTAGCCCAGCAGGCATTTGCCTGTCTCCCGGCCATCGTCCAGCCCTGGTCAGTAGGCACTTGTCTGGCTTGCAGATTCAATCACTGGCTCCTCACTAAATCATTATTCAGCCAAGTTGACTTAAGTCTAATTTTCTGTCTTCCTCTCCCCACCCTCCTCTCCAGGTTACAAATGAGTATTTGTGTACAGCTCAGGGAGAAACACATTTCATATTTTCATAAAAATAAATGTCAGCCTGCCAATGAGTTAGTCAGGAAGGTCTGGTGAGGTCAAAAGCTGTTCTAAAGCTGCCATCATGAAGTATTTACCGATCCTGCCTGTGCTAAGCAGGTAGATCCGCTGACCTACAGACTGTGTGTATGGGCCGGGGAACTGGTAATGATGCCCATCACCCTGAAACAGCCACAAGACTGTAAGAAATGTTCTGTGAAGAGTTATTGTTTGTACCTGGATAGCTGCACATAGTTTAGGTTGAAAGAGGAATATCCTTCAACTCTGTCATTGTTGCTTGGTAAGGGTCAAAGTCCAAACCAAACGTGTGGTGTGGCCTGAGGTCCCTCAGCCAATTGAACGGAGTGTTTTGGTAAGGATGCTGAATATTTTCGGTCTGAAAGCAAATAACTCGTCCTCTGACTCACTCAGCACAACTTCATTAGTGACAACAACTGAGAGTGAAAGTAGCAGCCACATAATTTAAATTGATTGCTCATTGTGTTCATTTGGTGTGGAAGCACTTTGAATCTATTAATCCATTGATTCATTCTTACTTGAGAACATAATTTGACTACGTTGTTTTTTGAATTTTTATTAGTTTTGCAAATAAGTAGCATGCTTATTTCAGTTTATGTTTACTCTATTATTAATTTTGATAGATTTTATAAGAAGGTCACTGGCTTATTCTTTTAGACCACTAGGCACCTGCCTAGTATGGCTAAGGCAAGGCTAGACATGTAGGTCTTCTTTTACACCATCCATATACAGTGTATACAGCTGTACTCCATGTCCAGCAGCCCTACTTACTCATCTGGGGTACTCTGTTCATAAAGCACAACTGGCTACTCCAGATGCATCACAGATCTTTTTGCTGATTTACGAGCCACAGTTTTTGCAGTTGCATTAACCAGCCTTTGCCAGTGTCCCTCCAAGTCTGTAAGAGCCCCAAAACACATGACAGTTTTTCTAGGTGGAGCTCCTCTTTCCATTCACCCAAAGTAACTGCACATACATATACACATGCATGCAAGTCCTTATAAACGTGGACAACTTGAATTCATAAAAGCAGGCAAACTGTTGGTGGTTTTGTCTGGTTTTAGCACTACTGCATGGGAAAAATTTATGCAGGCTAGCCATTTAACTTTCTGTTCTCTGGACACAAAGCGCTTTTCACCATTGCTGAGATGTTCATTTCTGATCTCTGATTCTATAAGAATCTGGCACCCGTTGTAAGGCAACACCTCTTGGTATAAATTCACCTTTTATGACTGCCAAAAGAGGAGATGCCACATGAGCTATAGTGCTGAGTGCTGCTTCATAAACTGGCCTAAAATTAAGTTTCTTTATTTACAGCTAAAGCAGCAACACATTTCAAAGAACTGGTTGGATTGTACCTAGAAAATGAAAGATGAAAGACCTGATATTTAAAAATGTCACCTCTTTGTCTGATGAAAGTACAGCCACCTCTTCCTCCCTCCTGTGAAGCCCATCTTCACCCTTCAGACTTTACAGCATTGTCACCTTCGGTTTTGTCCAGGAGAATAAAACATACTTCTCTGTGGAGCCTGTTAGTATTTTTTGATCATAAACACCAACGGTGAGGGATCAATTAGGTAAGCAGCTAAGTATTTCTCTGGAAATCAGCTGAGAAAATAGTGGAGAAAGTTCCCCTCAAATATTTGTGCCTAAGCAGGCAGATGGTCACTCTCATCCAGGCTTTCATCACTTACCTTTGTTTTTCAGCAAACATTTGAATTACCACTGTTTGTTTGCAAGGAGAGTAGGACCTTAGTTCATCAGTGCTTGTACACAGACAAACACGTATTGCAGGAATTGGTATCAGCCAGGTTTAACCTTCACTGTGCTGCCAGAGGTTGTTTGGAGGACATGAGGAAGCATGAGGAGAACAGAGAATAAAGCAGCCAATATTTTTACTCCAGACCTACGTGACTGGTGGTTGGTGGCAGTAAAGGAAGAATCTTTGAGACATAGTAAAATCTTTGATCAGAGAGGAAATGTTTTTGGTCCAGCTCTGGAGCACAGAATGAGGTGTCTGAGAGGGAAACAAACTCCTTATGTGTGCAGCCTTGCTCTAGCTCTGCTCTTTAAAAAATCACCTTCCCTGGAGATGTTTAAGGCATGGGTGGATGAGGTGCTGAGGGGCATGGTTTAGTGTTTGATAGGAACAGTTGGACTCAGTGATTCGGTGGGTCTCTTCCAACCTGGTTATTCTATGATTCTATAAGTGAAAGGGGTTTGTTTGGGTGGAAGGGAGAAAAACTGATAAATATTTTGCACATGGTTAAAAATCAGACTATTCACTGAAGGAACTGGACAGGTACCAGATATGCTGGTGAGAGGTAAGTGTGGAAAGAGAACACCTTGGCAAGATTTCTGCTGGAGCTGAATTCAGACTGCAAACTAATACATAATTCACAAACTCCTCCATCTATATTACCTTCCTTGCAATGTTGAACCAAGGTCCTCTGTCTTCCTGGAGTTCGGTTCTTCTTTTAGCTGAGACATTTTACCTGAAGAGCAACTCTCTGATTTAGGGGCAGGCAATAAATTAATAAAAAGAT
Source organism: Clamator glandarius (assembly GCA_033459285.1). Lineage (NCBI taxonomy): Eukaryota > Metazoa > Chordata > Aves > Cuculiformes > Cuculidae > Clamator > Clamator glandarius. The sequence goes on along the minus strand of JAUNZM010000117.1, from coordinate 126,063 downwards.
TGGTATAAATCATCACTGGTAAATTAGAATAGCTCTGCAATCATTTGAGTGTAAAGCTGAGCTAATGTTTCTAATGTAATGTTCTGCCATGAGATTTAATATAACTTGCACATGTGATTTTGTAATCTAAGTACAGATGTAGAACCAACTAAAATCTATTAAACTAGTATGACGAGATCCAATGGGGTGGATTTGTCCATCACTAGATATTATGGCAACTCTATATAGATGAATTTGAATAGATAGCCTTAGCTGTAAACTCCATTTAATTACGTTTGCTGATCTCTTTTTGTATTTGTTTTCCATTGAGCCATGTGCATCATTAGCTCTCACATGAGTTTCTTGTTTACAAACAACTAATTTACATTAAGTGTTTTGGTTTTTCACTCCTCTGTCTTTTATTACCTGGACACAGTGCCACACCAAGGACCAGCCTTTTTTGTGTAGATTTGGACTGGCTAGTCATCTGAGAGCTTATGAAAAGGATACCACTGAGATCACAAAAAACACGGTAGGATGCAGCCACATTTACTAAATATTCAGATATTTTAATTAAATTGTCCATGACATTCCCAATACACCTCCACGCACTGTCCTTTGTGAGTGTCAGAAATTATATTGCATTTCTCATAAGTTAGTAGCAATTAGCAATATCATGCTTGGCAGTTACTTTAGGCAATATTATCTCTTTGGTAAGCTCTTAATTTTCTCTCAGCAGTCACCATGGTGGACTTGAGTTATCGTGATATCTCTCCCAATCACATGGGTCTTTCACTAAAAAGTTGGTTAAAACTGGCTTGAGCCTAGAAGTGACTTGCCATAAAAAAAGTTCTTCCAGCTAAAAGCAGTGGAAAAGCATCCAGTGACTAAAGAGGATAATGTGAATGGAACTGAAAAGCAAGATCTAAGAGGGGAGGATATTCAGCCAAGACCTGAAACCTTTTGTACTGCATCTATTTTTTAATTCATCATCTTTCTCCAGATAGAAGAAAGTGATACACTTCTTGCTGTATCACCTGCCTGTTATCCAGGGAGAAAAAATTCTTTAAAAAAAAAAAGAAACACAAGGCTGTATGCTTTCAGAACTAAGCCTCATTAGTGAAATTTAAACCCAGCTCATCTTTGGGAAAAACAGCATGCAGTATTTTATCTACAGACATCTTATTTCCATTTTTAAAATTAATATTAAACATGAACATCTATATTCCTCGAAGAAGAGAGTGAACACCAGTGTTGCAGAACCAATGCCTAGATATGTACAGATTCCAGAAGAGACCATTGGCATTTCCCTTACTTATTTTATTATGCCTAACTAGAGAAAAATCTCAAATGCTCAGATAAGCCTGGCATTGCATGGCCCTAAACTTGCCTTGTCACCTACCTTCTTTCTGCTCTTCCTTTACTGCACTTTAGAAGAAAACAGAGCTGAAGAACTTCTTTTTAATAAACATTCGTTACAAAATGCCCTGGTCTCATTCTGCTTAGATTGTGGGAATAGCCTGCTGCTAGGCTGTTCTGAACTTGACCCTCATTCTGCATCCAAATGCAATGATACAGCCATTCATCAGCTTGATTTGGCAGTGTTATACATGCCCTCTGAAACATTATTTTTGGCAGACTCTCAAAGCACGAGTGACTTTCAGCATACAAATCTGACTTGCTGCATAGTCTCCTTCATGATCCTTGATCAGCATGAGCTCAAGACCTCGGCTGAGTAGCATAAAACCTAAAATAGTATATTTGACAATGCAAGTCTGAATAACAATTAATATGCAGCCTCAGTTATAACAGTCAATATGTGCATCAGCGGCTCTATGACTGCTTTTCTCAACCTCTGTTCAGCTGAGCTGGTCAGCAAGAAGAAGGTGTCCAAGAGGAACCTGCAGCTGATCCCTAGATGAAGCAAATGTTGCTGTTGCGAGTTGACTTGTGCCAACAAGAACTGCCTGGCAACAGCAACTACAGAGAGCAGGCTCCTGAATCAGCACCTTTTTGATTAGAGAATAAGTAGGAATGATTCTGCATATTTTTGTAAACTTTGGAAAATTATAGAAGCATTTCTATTCTTTTTGAGTGCCTATAGTTGAATGTCAGCTGGGCTATCAATGGGGAAACAGCAGCACAGAACTGGACAGGAACTGTCTGTGCCACTTGATTTTAGTATTTTTTAGGCTTTTTTTTTAGGATTTCACCTCTTTAAGTTCTCAAAACCTCTAGAGAAAAGTACAAGCTTCCCCTGGGATCCTTGTGTGCAATATGTGAATGTCCTTGCAGCAGTTCTTTGGAAAAGCAGCAGGAAGTATTTGATTGCTGCAGTGCTTTACATAATCCAGAGCTAAATGTCCATATGCTAAGGAACCTAGCCCACCCATAACTCAAGAAGTGTTATGGGGATCTGTTCAAGCCCACTGAGATATGATTGACACCACTGCACCCAAACCACCCTTTTGCAGGAAAGAAAATGGAGAAGCTAGCTTCACCTCCGCCCCCTCAGAGGGAAACCTTTGGTTTAGAAGTGATTCAGCAGAAGATGATACAGCACAGCACTGATTTGTTTGGCAGCCACCCTACCGCAGGTCTACTGATGCTGTCGTACAACACCTTTCTCACTGATAATGCGTAAAGCCAAAACCCTCACCTGTCATGGAAGGGAGATGCTAAACGATGTGGCTTATCATCGCTTTATGAAGATAACATCCTAATCTAGCAAGTAGGAGTCACACACATCCACTCTTTCAGCCACGCTGAACCAGAGTCTTTGTACTTCTCATGGGTCCAGAACCCAACCCCTGCCGGGGCAGGTCTTCAATCTTTAGTAAAAGAAGAGAATGAGCGCTCAGAATACAAGCCTGATTCTTCAGTTGGTTGTGAATATTTCATGCAACTGATTAACTACAGTGAAATACATGTTGTAAGGCAGTTAAAGCTATTTTGTGATGATGAAGGATCAGGCTCTCATAAATGTATTCAGAAATTAAACAAGTGAAACAGAGCAAACAGCTCTGACCTATCAAAATTATTTATATCCTGTTAACCAGAAAAAAAAATACACCAAAAAAACAGGCACAAGAGACATCTGGAGTGAAAATTAACTAAAACAAGACTAATGACATAAACAAGAGAGAAATATGGCCTCCAGATCTATGTAGCTGAGCCTGATGGGTACCACAAGTTAGATTGATTTTTATTTTTAAAGGAAAAAACAAACCAGGGAGGAAATTTTCCATTTAAAGCCATAACTACTGATCCAGAGATTCGTGGGGGCATAAAAGACAGAAGCATAGAGGAAAAATCAGCTACCAACAGTGCTAGATGCGTGTTGGGCCCAGAACTAATGGAATAACAATAAACATTATTTGTGAATCATTTTTGTTGCCAAAATTTGCCACTAAAATTATTTACAAACTGTTGTATGACCATCTGCAACTCTGACTGACTTAAAAAAATGCACACACACATATATACTCATGAACAACTATTTGAAAGACATTTAGTGTAGAATCTACATTTTAAAAATCTAAGTAAAGCAAGTGAATTCTCCCACTGTTGCAATATCACCTTGCACTGAGGGCATTTGCTTTGGATAGTGAAAGAATTTCTGGGTTTGGTGCATTTCCTTTAAATGCGTGAGAAAGGCTGCACATCATCCTAACAGAAGAAACATGGCCACAATTTTCACCTCATTAGTGACCTTGAAAACAATTTAGTATTCTCTTGCATATGTAGCTACGAAATCTTCATCCAAACTGCACTGGGATCTGCCATCTGTTTGATTCCTCTGCAGATCTGGTCAGAGTAGTTTTATGATTTGCATTCATATCTATAATAAAGAGTAGCTTTATAAAGGTGGCACATGCTACTGCTTAAAAACCTGGTGGTATGTTGGTGTATTGTTTATTTTCAATGTTGGCAAAAGTATCTTTATGGAGCTTTTATTTGCTCCAATTACCCTAACAAAGTAAAACATTTGCTAAAAGAATGGTAAGCTTAGCAAAGCAGAAATGACAGGGTTTTAGAGTGTATACCATCATACCTTATTCACCTATAACAGTGCTTGCTAAATTTGGAGTCCACAGCATTTCTAAGCACAAAGTCCTGGGCTAGGTTTGCAGTGCCGACAAATTAAAATGTTCTCTTTCTTTACTTAGAAGTTGACCCAATTTGTAAGAAAAATCTCCAGGAGAAAGTAAATGCAGATCACGGTGTTTTATTTGGTACTACTTCACTGATCACAGCAATGCTTTTGATGTCAGAAGTGTTATCCAGGTGCTAAAAACTGAAACCTGCATCAAAATGTGCCCCTGAAAGTTACACCTGGTTCTCTTATTCTTGCATGGAAGTGGTGACATACTTTCCCTGTGGTACCACCCCTGTGATGCACCCACTGTGTGTCTTTTTGTCCAGCTTCTGCATGGCAATAATATCCTGTCAGTAATAAATAAGTATTATAAAGGCCTTTACTGTCCTTCTGGAATCACCAGGACCTAGTAAAAATAGTATATAATTTAGTTTAGATTTGTGTGACTTGTGTGGCCCATGTGGCTTCTTCACTTACATACATTGCACAACTGCCATGTGACGACCTTCCAAAAAGTGGCCTGTGGGAAAAAAGATCCTGCACATGTTTGCAGCTTGGTCTTGAAAAGGGCTGTAAAATGCAAGCTGGGAGGAAAACAAGCAAATTGCTTCCCTGACATGGAAAAAAAGAGACAGAGCGAGTTAATTTTCTAAAGCCTGTAGGTTTTCAAGGCACCAAAGTGATGAATAAGAGACTTGCTGAGCTCTTCTTTCCCATGGGGGACATTCATATGAGTGTCACTGACATCCCAGCGACTAGTAGCACACTTTTCTTCCCTCATCCATGAAGACAGCATGTTGGCAAGAAGACATGGGGTGTTCTGGTGCTGCTCTGCAACCCTTGAGCATCATATTTGAAGCCCCAGGATGATCTAGAAAGCATAGGGAGGTCTTCAGGGATCATTTCTACAGTGTAACGTAGTGCTGATGTTTATGTAGACCTCTTTTTTGTGTAAATTTGAGCATTGAATATAAGTGACTTTTACATCATTTAAAGTGCTTTCAAATGAGTCAATAAACCTTTTACCTCAGTTCCAAACACATGTATATTTCTGTTGGCTACCAACAACACAAAACAAACCCCAGAAACAACAACAAATGTATCCAAATCAGAACAAACACATAGAAGAACCACACATTTCAAAGGCAATCAGCTGCTACAAAACATTATCAATCTCAACTATACATGTTAAAAAAGGATCCTTGTTGATGGAGTGCTAAATAAAAATCTAAAGTATGTACAGTCTAAGTCTGATTCTAGCAGACCCAGTGTGAAGGGCCAGTGATGCCGGCAACCTTCGTGCCTTATGCGTCAGTAACAGTGGCACCGGTGCTTGCCTGCCAAGCTCAGTGCTAGGGACAAGGACACATACACAGGATCTGATCTCCTTGCTGTGGTGCTTGTGGCTAATACTACTATTAGTGTTGCCTGCACAGTGGGCTGAGCAGGCAGCTAACGCAGCAAGGGGCTAGGAAAGACTGTCAAGCAAAGACAGATAGAGGAGATGATGCCCAGAAATGGTAAGAGAGATGTGAAGATGTCTATACACAGCAGCCACCTTGGGAGCAGGATATCAAGAAGTGAAGTGGGAGAAGCTTTGAGTGGCACAGGCAGGAGTTAGCTGTGCATTATCCATCAGTGCCCCATAAAGAGGAATGGGGGAGCATGAAGCATGATGTCTTGGCACCTTTCCTGTGCACTTCCTTGCCCTTCTGCTCTCAACTCCCTTTGCCTTGAGCTTGTCCTTTTGCTCCTGCTGCTTGAGCATATGGTGCTTTGTTTCCAGTGCCAGGGAGACTCTGTGAACAAGCTGTGTATGCTTCTTGCAATCCTTGACCTGAGTGCACCTACAGTGGGTGGCCAGCTTGGAGCACAGGAATGGGCACGGGCACAGCTGCAATGTAGTGACAGTGTAGCTCAGACAGAGAGCATGGGTAGACTGCCCAGTTAAGAAGCACCTCCTGAGAGAAAGTCAGCCTTTTCCACCAAGGTTTTGCACAGCTTTTTCTCAAACACCTCTTTGATTCAAGACCTGATGCTCCCATCCATTATCTAAGCTGGCATTAAGCCCAAGCAGTCGAGACCCTAGAAAGGATAGAAGGGTGTGCTAGGGGCCTGACAGGCAGTGCTTGCTATGGCTGGTAAAACTGACATGGATTTTGTTCCCAGCTGTTTGCTGCTCCTTCATTAGAAGAAACATAGCTCCTCACACAATGGCTTAGAAAATTGTCATATGGTTGTGGAGGAGGTGACACTGCTCTCTGAAATTCCTCTTCTAAAAGGAAAGGACATGGACACAATGCAAAAAAATCCTCCACAAGGGAAAAAAAAAAAGCTGCTCTTGCCCACCTCTCTCAGCTCATCCAAGAAGCAAGCAGTGTCTGAGTGAACAGCTCACATTGGCTCCATTCCGTAGCATCACAGGAAAGGAATCTGCTTCAGAAACAATAGCTGATCCTCTAAGATAGAGCTAGATATTCTACATGCTCATGTAACAGATACCTGTATGTGACATGCAACAAGCTGTCCTGGAAAATCAAGAGCTCTGCCTATACTGGCACTGAGGTGGACACAAGGTATGCTTTAAGTATCAGTCTTGTTTCTTTGGTTGTTTTAAGATTTACTGTCATCACAGTTTATCTATAATGATTTACTTTTTAAATGTTATTACTTCATACAGCTTGGTTCTATTTGCCAAAACATGCTTGACTATTATATTGTATTCCTTTCCCTTTTTATCACTAGTATACTATTGTAAAATAAATGGCTACTTTAAAAATCTTTTAAAATTCTGAAGACATGAAGAGGAGTCATTGTTTAGAGAAGTAAAACCTAGGCACCAGATAAGGAGAAAACACATTGGCTCAAAATTCATGCAGTGTACCTCAAAGTTCCTTTTACTGGGTGCATGGTCTCATTTTGACACCTTGAGCATGGCTATTTATTGAAGAGCTCTTGGGTTGACTGTGGCCTCCATGACTTTCTTCACACAGTCTCTTGTCCTCCTCTGTACTGTAAAAAGTAGGGATTCCTCTAGGTCTCCCAGGGTATCTTCTTTCATCTTTTTCACTGGGGATCATGCCCTGCCAGTTGTACCCTGAAGTTAATGACAGAACTGGCAGGTCCCTTATATGACCCTCTTCCTATGCTGCTTCGTCCTACACTGTTATAACACTAACATAACATTACATTCCATTGTAGTGGGAGTTCCACATCCTGACCTTCCTCAGCAGCATTCATGTCGTCCATAGTCCATCAGCTGTTTTGCTCCTGAGGTTTCCCAGTCCTCCTATCCATAAGCTGAGGACATTAAGGAGTCCCCGAAAATACTGCACAATAAGCAGTTACATGTCAATCAGGAATCTGCATCTGTCACCTAAGCGGATAGCTGCACCTGCACAACAGAAAAGACGTAATTTGCTTGCCCCTGCTTCTTACGTGAACACTTACAAACCTATGATAACAAAAGGTAACTTCTGCCAGTTCTAGAGAATAGGCCAGGATCCCCAGTTCTTTGTGCACATGCTTCAGGACAGATTTAGAGGAAATCTAGGGAAAACAAATCACAACATAGTCAAGAAAGGAAAAGGAGAAAAATGGAACAAGTATCAAATGTGGTGTTCAAATTTTAAGGTGCAGCTCTACCACGCTTCTTGACAAAAGCTAAATAATGAAAATTGTGGGCAAGGGGGGCCTCACAGATGCTTCTTAACCCCTTGTATTGATCTCTCCAGATGAAGAAATGATCTAATTCCTCCCAAGGTAGTTGCAAATTACCTACTGACCTTAAGAATATGTTCAGTCGTTCCAAGGACTCCAGAACAGAAACTGATGCTGGTATTGAGAACTACAAAAAAAAAAGAAAACAATTTAAAAAAGAGAAGCACAGAGTGTGACAAACCAATCTGTGTGACTCACCAAATGTGCAGGGTTAATTGCCACTTTATTGCTAAAGATGAAGATTATAAAATTGTATGGCTTCATTTTTCTTGCTGTGTGTCAAAACTAGTATCATCTGGAGATGTAATAACGTTTCTCCTGAAATAATATAGATATGTTCTTTGTGTGGTTTTCTGCTTTCTGACCTCTTATCTTTTTCAGGTCCTCTACCCTTTCTCTGTAAATGCTGTCAATCCCGATTTATTCTGTTATGGTAGTTATACTTAGTCACACATGTATTTCTGTTCCACTCCCTAAGAGAGGACACTGCATAGCTTTAGAGTAATCAAGAAAGTCCCCACAAGCCATCAGAAGTGCCTCCATGCGCAACAGACAAAAATTTCTCTTTTAAATCAAGGTATTTGCTGAGAAATTGGAAAAGGTATGAAAAGCATATTCCTGCCAGCATTACTGATAAAAGCCAGGTAAGATATGCTGCTCTGAAGGGAAATGAGACAAAAGACATCTTTCCACCACACACTTCCTCCTGCCTCCACAAAATTGATTGGATTTTGGGACAAAGCTGCAAAAAATCAAGAATTTCAGTGTCCCCATTGCAAGGAACAATACAGAGCCAAAGGAAGATCACAGCACAGCACAGCCCTTACTTTATCATCTAATAATTAATATAAAACAGCACTAAAACCCAAACACGGCAAGTGGATATACCTAGTGGCCATCTAGCTTCCAGGCAGTTGAGTGTGTGAGCTTAATCTCAGTTTTGTTAATCTCTGTACCATTTTTGATCTTGTAACTGGTTAGTTTGTGTTACAAAGTTCAATTGCTTTTACCACTTTCCCCTCCTAAAAACCCTTATTTTTATTCTTATTCCCTTGACATCTCTTCTTGGCCTAAAATAAGACAAAAGTCTTAATTTACCAAGCATAATTCATAAAGCATAATGTACATTCCTATAAAGCATCCTAAGACTTTCTTAAAAGGTCTAAGAAAACTTCTTAAGATTACTACTTCTTCCTCTGTAAATATGTGCTACTCGCTCATCACATTGAGGTGCCACTCTTTTCTCAGTACTGCAGATCCATCCCACAAGCCCTTTTCCCTGAACTGGTGCTCAATACATGTTTCATACTTGTTGATAAATTACTAAAGCTGATGTCTGTATTTGTTCCCTTATGTCTGTGGTTGCAGTAGAAGGGATGTTCTTCATCAGTTGTTATGAATGTGCATATCTTAGCCGACATCATCAACACTGCATGTGCCTCCTTAGAGGGATTCTTCTGATATATCATTCTCTCAGACTGGCTGTATATCCCCCCATAGGTTGCCTGGGGACAAATCGAGCCTGAGGCTTCCTTTAAAAATGCTTGGACCTGAGAGCTTGGTCCCATTGATGTGCCTGCCAAAAGCATGTAGCTACCAGCCACGGAAAGAATTGACTGCCATGCAAGAACTCTGCTTTCTTAGAGCAAATTTACCATATAGAGGCATAGGTTGGACCTGTACAGAGCTGCCTGAACTCACCTGGAACATAAGAGTGCAGCAAAATTATCAGACTCTTATTTTTCCCTGTGCTTTCTGCCTTTTGCCAAAAAGTCTGCCTTTACTCTGCAATGGACTGACGCAGGCTGTAGGTACTGCTAGAAGAGGATAGTTACTGGCAGGCAATGTGGAAAGAGAGGGTATAAGAGAAAGAGAAAAAAAATCTCAAACCTCTGCTCTCCAGGGAGGCTGAAGTGAGTATAGTTGATAAGCCAGAATAGTCCTTGAAAGACAGCAAAGGCTGTTGACTTCAACAGCACCATGAGCATCTGGGGAAGGCCAGAGTGGGCATGACGGGAAGAAAGCGCCACATTTCATTATAACAGCTATAACTGCAGAAGGATGCAAAGCCTTATCACGTTTGACACAACTGCTGTTCACATCTTTCCATCAGTTTCCTCAGAAAGTTTCTGTTTAACCATCAAACAACCAATGCCAGCTTCAGGTAAGGATGGAAGCCCTTGTTTTTACTTTCTACAACGTGATGCTCTCCTGTTGTGGTATTAAGGAGCAACTTCCAACCTATGTGTTGTAGACAGACTTCTTAAGAAAGAGGATATTCCCCGTGCATTGTGAAGAAAAAAGGACCTCATGGACACCAACTGTCAGAAGAATCCCTGCAAAGCGCTAGTGTTTTAAATAAATATTTTTTAAATGACACAGCTAGGCAAAAATGTTCTGTTTTGAATAACTACAAGAATGTTCTCTCTGTGGGGAGATGTGAAGAACAACTTTGCGCACACGGATTGCAGGACTGAAAATGTATTTTGCTTTAGAAAGACTTGCTTTGATTGTGTTCAAGAAATGTACTTGAAAATCTGCAGTCCCAAATCTGCAAAAATATGATAAAATGTTTTTAAAAGGTAAACGTACTTCCAATGCATACACGAAGGCTAGCAATTGTTCAGTAATTCCATTTAAGCCTAAAGTGTTTGATGGCTTGGTGCTCTTGTCATATTTTAATAGTATTTGCTGTAACCAGGCAGATTTATGTCCAGCTCTGTTGAGGCATTTACATTTTTAATCCAAAATTTGCATCTACATCTCATGAAATACATGGTGCTGTACTGTAAGTCAAAAAGCAACGCAGCGTTCCTCCCAAAGACAGTCTCCGTAGGAGACTGTAGGCTCAAGTGGAGATAACATGGAGTATTGGGTTCTCAGTTCTCAGGATATCATCTTTGTGAGAGACTCAGGGGCTGACCTCTCTTGCAAAAGGAGCTTGACCATGTCCTAAGCCCCACTGCTGTAACTTTGCCCCTGGAAGTGTGAAACAGAAGACACAGATAGAAGCTGAAGATAACAGCATCCTCTTTAGAAAACCAGTCATATAGTCTGCACCATAGTCTGCCAAGCAATGCAAGCCAATGTTTTAGAGGTGAACACTTCTCTGTGTGTCTAAAGTTAAGCTGAGACATCTTAGCTGTCTCAAGCCAGGCACTACAAAATGGACCAACCCCAAATCATACGTTATTGGCAAAAAACCCATGAGCCATTGCCTTTGTCAAATTCAGCAAATCTAAATTCTGATTGACATTATATTTTGTCTCACACTTTCTTAAAAGCTCCTGAAGTGGAGGGGAGGTATGTCCATAGGTACTGATGTAAATGGCTACATCCCCTGGCCTATGAGAGGAGTATTTATCTTTTCTACAGCCAATGTGTGAGGGGCAGGAAGATAAGTCTCTCCTGCTCTTGCTTCCCTATTTTCTGACAAAAATATTACTGTAGTTTTTGTATACTGAATATTTACAACTGCTGTAAGTATCGATATAATTTTTGCTGTTACTGCACTTATTTACATTTTAATGGCTAAGTCAATAAAGATTTATGCACCTGTCATCTGAATTTTCAACAAAAGTGGTGAACGCTTAAAAAACACCCTATATCCTGCAGAATACTCCCCCTCAAGCACCCTTTCAATGCCTTCAAATTTGGAGGAAACTGTAGGCTATTCATTAAAATAATCAACTTTTAAAATCATAAGTCAAAGCCAACGACATTTTGAGGCAGTCTGGGAAAATTTGTGTATATTGCAAAAGCACTTGCTTGGGAACCATTTTTTTTCTCTCTGTTTTTAAACACTGTCCCTTGAATGGCAATATGTCTCAGCTACGAAAACGACATTGGTTTTGTATCTTGAGGAGCTAATGTTTCTTAGAACTGATCTGGTTTTGATTTTAATGCAGCAAAAGGTATAGTTTGGAGCACTGCTTTGGAGAGTGTGCAGATGCACTATTTAGAAGGGACATGCTATGCTCCAGCATTCACTCCTGTGCACACACACCCTCCTCCAAAATGTGAACTACAAAAAGAAAAAGCTGAGAGCATTCTCCTCACCCCTGCCTGTGGTCTTAGTGCAGCAGTTCTGGCTACCGAGGTAAACAGGCACACTCATTCTAGCCATGCTCTTCTTGAAAGCAGCCACATCACAGCTCTTTTATCTTCTGGAGAAGAGGAGGCTGAGGGGAAACTTTATTGCTCTCTACAACTACTTGAAAGGAGGTTGTGGACAGGAGGGAGCTGGCCTCTTCTCCCAAGTGACAGGGGACAGGACGAGAGGGAATGGCCACAAGCTCCACCACAGGAGGTTTAGGCTGGACATTAGGAAAAAAATTTTCACAGAAAGGGTCATTGGGCACTGGAACAGGCTACCCAGGGAGGTGGTTGATTCACCTTCCCTGGAGGTGTTTAAAGGATGGGTGGATGATGTGCTGAGGGGCATAGTTTAGGTACTGACTCGATGATCCAGTGAGTCTTTTCCAACCTGGTGATTCTATGATTCTGTCTTCACCCAGGGGAGGCCGGTGGGACCCACATCACTGCCCTGCTGCCAGGATTCTACAGGATCAGCTCCCCTTCCATCTCTAGGCTAATATGGTTATTTACCTGCTGTCCATCCCTTGCTGGATTTTGTGGTGAGCTGGTAGCTGCAGTGACAATAACGAGAAGCAGGCTCTCCCTGGAGCTTTGTTGTCTCTCCAGGGCGTGTTGCCACTGAAAGCTCATCGTGCTCCAGCAGAGACAAGCCAGCTCTGTTCCGTCTGAAGCTAAGGGGCTCAGAGACATACAGCAGTACATGGTTTCTGATCAGTTTAGGCTGGGGCTCAATGTCCAGATTAGTTTTAGCACAGAGCTCAGACCCGAGGCTGAGTCGAAGCCAAGGTCAGGGATCAGGCTTGAGCAGCATCCCAGCTCCATGACTTGCTCCTGTGAGGTAGCAATCATAAATCCTACCGTCTCAACGCAATCATATGCAGCAGGGCTGCCAAACGAGAGCTTATGTCAGCGCCGCAGAGCTGGAGGAGCCCCGGCCCCTCAAACGGATTCAGGGCAGAGATACAGCCCGGCTCACCCATATTATAGAGCTGCAAGCAGAGCACCGCTAAACCCGAGGTGCTTGCCCTTGCTGTGCTCTCCGGATCCTCTCAGCTGGAATACGAACAGCAATTTTCATCCTGACTCCGAAAGACATATGGGCAATTAATTCCCTTTCCATCTCCGCCTCCCCAGCCCCGGGCAGGCCACATAGCGCCCGGGAGCATCTCTGCGAGCAAAGGGGGCGGGCCCGGGGGAAAGGCCTTCACTTCGTTTCTTAAAACCTCAAGCTCTTTCCCTCCCATCCCCCCCCAAGCTATTTCCATGCCGGGGTGACCCCCGGGGCGGCCGGGCGGCAGGCGGCGCGGCGAGGCGGCATCCCCAGCGCCCGGTCCCCTCCCTCCGCCCGCCCCCGGGCCTCGCTCCTCCTCCTCCTCCTCCCTCCCGCGCCCAGCCCGCAGCCGGGATCTCAGTATTATGGCATCGAGGAGAATGGAGACCAAACCCGTGATAACGTGTCTCAAAACCCTCCTCATCATCTACTCCTTCGTCTTCTGGGTGAGTGTGCGGCGCGGCGCGGCCGCCCAGGGAGCGGCGGGCAGGGAGCGGAGCCCCCCGGAGCGGGGTGCGGGGTGCGGGGTGCGGGGTGCGGGGACGCGGCTCTGCCCGTGCCGGAATATTGATGGGAACGGACACGGGGATCGAGCCCTGCACGCACCCAGAGGGGCTCACACAGCGGTGCACGCCTCTATCTGTACACGCCTGTATCCACGCACACAGGCAGCTATGCACGCATGTGTCTGCACACACGTATATTCATGCACACACGTATATTCATGCACACACGTATATTCATGCACACACGTATATTCATGCACACACGTATTTGTGCACAAATATATCCATGCACATGTATATCCATGCACACATATATCCATGCACAAATACATCCGTGCACACGTATATCCACACACGCATGTATCCATGCACACACATATCTATGCACATGTATATCCATGCATACATATATCTATGCATGCATGGATCTATGCACATGTATATCTGTGCATGTGTATATCTGTGCATACATATATCTATGCACACGCACATATATCTATGCACACATGTATCTGTGCACACATATATCTGTGCACGCATACATCTATGCACACATATATCCATGCACACATATATCCATGCACACGCACATGTATCTATGTACACATATATCCATGCACACCCATATCTGTGCGCACTTACATATCCATGCACACATATATCCATGCATATTCATATCCATGCACACGCATATCTACATAACACATGGTTTTGCCTCTTCTTGCCCCCGAGCCCCGGCGGGGGAAAGTTGCAGGGGTGTCCCCGGCTGCGGTGATGCCCCCACCACTCCTGTGACCGGCTGGACCGGGGAGGGGGTGCTGCGGGGCTCCCCCCCGCCTCACCCCCCCGTCCCTGCTGCATCCCCATCCCACCTTCGTGCCCCCTTCCCCGACCCCCGCTCTGTTTGGTGCCTACCTGGATTCTACCACCTCCCCGTAGATCCTCCGCGCTGCGTTTCGTAACCCGGCTCAGGCTCCCGTAAACCATTTTTATGACCCAGATACATTAATTGAGTTGCAGTGATTGACTGACAGGGAGCCAGGTTTTTCAGGCGACCCTAGAGGCTGGAGGTTTTCGCAGCGTCCTGGCCTGTTACTCAGCAGATCCCTGGCATGAGCAGTGTCTTGTGGTGGCAATCTGCAGGTTAAGGACCTTTTAATGCTACATGGTGACAACATACGATAATGGCCCCGCTGTGTCCTGTTAGAGACCGTAATCGGCACGTAATCATTGATACGATACACTGAAGAGAATTTGTCATTTTCCTTGCGAGGGAAGCTGATTTGTTTATCATCGTTTTAATTGTTTTGTGCTGTGAAAAGGGCTCAAATTTTCATCATTCTGCTTAAAAATGCATTTGAAACAAAGAACGGATTATTCATGACAATAATGTTTTAAATCTTTATAGTGAACATATGACTTTAACTTCACAGGCTTCTTTTTTTTTTAAAAAAAAAAAAAAAAGCTTAACCAAAAATCATTTTACTAATCCATACTTATAGTGGTAGCTCAGTGTTATTGAACCCTCTCATCCTTCCAGCATTTAACATAACTCCCGTTTCTTTTTTTTAACAATTTTGGTGGTAATTGCAGCAGATATGTCTGGTGACTGAAAGGGACAGGAAACTGGAATCTTCTGTTGGTTTTTATTTTTTTTTTGTTGGCAAGTAGTCTCCAGGAGGTAGGTTGCTAAGTTGAGGCACTTACCACGGTTTCAAGATTAATCCTTTCCAGTCTTCCTTACCTAATGGATCTATACGAAACTCCTCTTCTTCCTGTAATTAATCAGCAACTGCCGAAGCTCTGTTGAATTCGTGTTATCTTTTCAAATTTTGTTTTTTTTAAAAGTGACCGCTTTATCTGCTGTAGCCCGAATAAACAGAGGACTTAAATTGTCATCCCTGTTGAGCTAGCACATTTTCTGAACGCTAATCTCATTAAAAAAGAGAGAATTGTACATCAAGCCAAGCAGCTGGCTAAGGGCATTTGCGCTGTAGGCTGTCGTGATGCCAGGCCAGGTTGACAGCTGGGACCTCATAGGGTAAATAACACAGCTGAGCTCTGGCTTAGGCTACAGCAATGCGTCTGTGCTGGTGGGATGCTCTAATGCAAATTCTTTCCCTTTAAACTGTCTGTCAGGCTCCCATGTGTTCCAATCTTATCCAAGGACACGGCCCACTGATGTGGCTCTTCCAGTTGCTTAACACCTGACAGCCATCAGGTGTTTGTCTGTTTGCCCTCTTCCTTGAGCCTGGAAAATGGGGAAGGTGATAAGCACTTGGAGAAAGAATCCTGCAACAGTGAGCAGAAGACAACAAATTTCTTTTTCCGTCATGCTTAATGTTGCATCTGGTTTCCCAAGGCACCAACCTAGGGAAACTTAGACAGATCTCAACTGAAGAAGACAACAAAAGGCCTTGTAAATGTCCAGAGTAGTTGACAGCAAACCCTAAGTCTTCATCAGCTGGTCTTCCTTTTAGCATAGAAGAACAAAAACTAATTCACATTTTTGGCCCCCTTTCTGGGCTTTGAATTAACCCATTTAGTATAGATTGGAGGAGGCTGCACCTCTTGCTATGAGTAGAGCAGAAACGTACAATGTTTAGGCTATATCCTCATTTTCTTTTTACAGGCAAGTTTGGAAACTGAGGGGTGCACAGAGTTGTCTCACCCTCCCTCCATTATTTTCTTTGTACTCTTATAAGCTGCTCGCTCTAGAGTCAGTGTAACACAAATCTGTTAGTTCTCAGAGCGGGAAGGATTCAATAGAAGTACTTAAAAAAATTACTTCTCAGACTTACCTAAATACCAGAAGGAAACCATGCCAGTGCCACAAATGGCTGGTTTGTAGAATTTTATTCTGACAACTTCCCTACATTTTTTTGGAGAGGCTGTAAGCCAGTTTCTGAAGGAGAAAGCCCTGCATCACTTAGCTGCAGTTTGTGTGGAGCTTTTCTTCCTGTAGGGATGAAGCTGCAGTATAAACAGGGAAGGAAAGTGGCCCTGTAGCAGGGAGATATGTGCTGGAAACCTTTCGGATATCTGCCAGGTCGTTATAGGTTGTGATGTGAGGGGGCGAGGGAGAAGATGCACCTTTGAATCCAGTGAGCTGTTTTGAAACATCCAGAAGGACTTATCTGTGTTTATATTGTTTGTAAAAGAAGAAAATCTGTGTATGCAGAATGTTGCTGTCATGAGTGGTTATTTGTCAGGGTTAAATACAAATTGTATTTATATCCATGTGTGAGATGTATGTAGATGAAGGCTTTTAGTGTAAGCTTAAATGAGGCTCCACTGGACTACATGAGAGCTGCAGGGTAGTAATGAAGAGACATGGTTCATTCAAATTTCATACTGTGTAGCATATTCCTTTCAAAATAGGTTTTATTTGATAGTATTTGTTATTTTGATAGCTTCCTCTCCTCATCCTCACCATACTTCCCAACTTCTTTCCATAAATGTATCAACAGGGTAAAAAAAATCCAGAAACAGAAATAACAAGCTTTTTATGCTCTCATATGTATTGTTATTCATAGTACACTTTAAATGCCTAGGGTTACCGCTTTTGGTCATTAAGGGACATAATAATAAAAATTCAACAGCCATTTTTTTTTCTTAATCAGAATTCTGTACTGAATGCATCTGGTTTGGAACTAGTAGATTAGAAAAAAAAAAAGGCAATAAAAACACTGCTTGGCTGTTAGCTGTTTTTTTAATTTTTTTTTTTCCCTTTAGCGATCCAGAGATCTTGCGAGGAGAAGCTCCAAAGCAGCATAAATCACCATAAACCTGATCTAGTGGGATGTCCCTGCCCATGTCAGGGGTGTTGGAACTAGAGGACCTTTTAGGTCCCTTCCAGCCCTAACTATTCTATGATTCTATGATTCTATGATTCTATGATTCTATGATTCTATAAATTGCTTGCATAGAAACCCAAGATATAACCTGCCTTGTTTTCAAGAGAAGGTGTATTTTGGGTTAGGATTCAATGTGGATTTTTCTGTGAGGAAGTGAAACCTTTAAGGATCCCTGAGTACCTTACATTTGTCTAGTTCTTAAGTCATCTTATGTCTTGAAATGTATGTATACTTAATATTTCATTGTAGGCTTTGAAATATAAGTTGTTATGAAATTAACAGCCTGCTCAATGTGTTTTGGGAGGGAGCTTTAAGAGTGTGTGCACTGGTCCTTAAAGTTGTAGGGCTGCAGAAAATGGATTTAATCTTCCCTTCAGAGCTCGTTGTTTCCCCAGGCAGGCACTGTAGCAAAGTGGTTAGGTTCTGATTTTAGACCTTGTGAGATACTTAGCACTTAAATCGGTGCTTTGTGTGTGGTGTCCTCCTGGTATGGGTGTTTCTTGCTGTATATTAATGTAATAAAAGAATATAACTGGAGTTTCCATTCCCGTATTTTTCGAAGGTGGGTCATTGAGCTGAAGAGCATCTTCTGATCAGGATCCATGTTGTGGATACGAAGTTAGGTTCTTGGCTTGTCTTCTGCTATGTGATAACATCAGAACTAAGATATGGATTTGCAATAGTTTAGTTTTTCAAGTTTTTTCGCTTGGAAAATGGGCTTGTGCATCCTGGTTCAGCCCTGTAGCAGGTGACAGGATTGCTGTGGTCTGGAGTGTGGCGACACAGGTTAAGTGTCACTTGGCTGCGAAGCCAGAGGCAGGTCCTGCATCTCCTTCTTCTTTCAGGAATCCCTGAAAAGAAGGCTAGTGACAAGGTGATGGGAGTGGCCGCAGCACTGGGGCAGGCAGCTCCTAGTCCTCACTACAGCAGTATGGCAGAGGTGGCATTCACCCACCGTTTCAGGACCTCACAAAGCCATTTTCTGGGAAATGTATGAGAGACAGAGCAAGTGTGATGGCCTGCTCTGTAACACAAATTTATGGCTGAACTGCTGACCTATCTTCAAATGCAGCCATTTGAGCTGTGCATTATAATATGGGATTAAATTTGCTTGTCCCTTTGAGTTACTAGTGGCATTAGTCATCTTCACTATAAATGTCCAACTGGGTTACTGAAATTACTGGTTTTAGCCCTAGAACTTTTTACAGTGCTTCTGCATTGGTTTCTGCATGTGTCTGGTCTTTTTAATATCTTTTACTTACCATGTTTATATTTTTTCTTCTAAATTTTTTTACTATCTGTTAGAAGACAGGTTTAAAGGAAATATTTTGAGAAATGATTTAGCTTTCCCACATGGCTTAGATTGCTCTCACTTTTTTTGTTGACTCTATTAACTGCAAAGTCATCATTGCTGTATCTTTGCAAAGGAATGTTATTGTTTGTACCTAAGTTAGTGGAAATCCTGAAAAATTACACTCTCAAAAATGCATAGTATCCCTGTCGTGACAGATTTGAAGCACTCCATTGCTTAGGCACAGAACTCATGCAATCACTTTCTTAAGTCAGTTGTTTATTATTCTTTTCTCAGAGCGACATACATGAAACATTAAAGATAATGGTGTTTTCTTGTGAGTGTTGCCCAAGGTGAATTCTGTTGGCTAAATACATAACTGGATTTAGGGAGAAAAAAAAGAAAAAAGCTAGATGGTGTTTAAAGGCACAGCTCTGGAGTCAGCTTTCTAAGTTCGCTATTCGGGTACTTAGCCAACTTGTCTTAGTTTTGCATTTTTTTTGGTTGGGATCTTTTGTTTTTATCACAGCTGCAGTATAAAACCCACTTAATGACAGTCCTAACGGAGGAGAACCATGCCAGCATGAAAGCTCTGGTAGCTGCATGTAATCAGAGAAGATAAAGCCATCGACTTGTGCTGTTCTTGCAGGTGTGCTGGGAGGAGGTGCAGGGGTAGTCCCCACCTGTTCCCGGGGTCACTCCTGGGTGGGACAGCACAGGAGTAAAGCTTCCATGTGGTGTTGGTTGTGCCTTCAGACATCACGAGGATGTCATGCTGTTCTCCTCCTTAGTAGGGAATTGGTTTTATGAGTGTAGTTGGCGTGTGTATTTTGAAGCTGAGGAGATGGCAAGTTGGTGTCATTTTAGCATTGCTGATGCCTTATTCGTGTTGTGAAAATGGTTTGTGTATGGTACAAATTACCATTGTACACCTCATTTAAGTGAGTTATTGACTTTGCTTTTGGTAAAACGCTCCTTCTTTTCTTGCTGTTTGTGTAACTATGCTTATTGCATCTTGATGAGTTTCCTACTACATCTTGACCTTAGAGTTTGCATCTGGACAGTTCTCTAGTTTGGGAGTGGTAGCTTTTTCACGTGAACCAGTTTGGACTGCTGAGGAGGGATAGTGGATGACTTGAAGTGTTTTTAGCTATATTTAGGAAAATATAGGATGCATTCATAAACAAGCAGTGGCAGAAGTCCTTGCTCTTGACAGGTGGTGAGAGAGGGCTGTAGTGGAGTCCTGCTGTATGCGGAGTAAACACTTCGGTTGTTTAGTGTTCACTCCTGCTCTAAGCAACCTGTCGTGTGGCCTAAACAGTGTAAATACAAATTCTAGAAAAGGGTACTGGGGAGGCCTTGTCAGCACTTTTCCATCAGAAAGACTGTAGAGCCTTTTTTGTGGATGCTGGTTCATACAAGCCCTGCTTGTCAAGAAAATGGAGGCAATTATTGTAGGTGAAACAAGGGAATTAAAAATGGATCCAAGAATCTGTCTGATTATGTGACTATTAATCAGTTCCCTGTGCTTTCAGGGAGGTAAATTAGGTTACCTGGTACTGTTAGTTGTCTCCATCTCTGGATTTTTATCACTGTTTCTTTGGTTGCTGCAACTTTCCTACAAATTTGTGTGAGTTAATAGATGAATATCTGGAAAGACTCTTTGTGTATGTGAGCTTGCAGAAACATCTACTTCAGTCTTTCATGTGCCTTTTAAGTTCAATAATATTCGTTACAGAGATGCTAACTTTACTATAATACTGAGTCTGTTCTGCCTCCACCAAATCTGTGACTGAAAATCCTGTTGACCTCAGTGTCTCGCAGACCTAGGTGGTTGACTCTTTAGAAGAAAATACAAGACTCTAGAGGTGACTACAGGGAACAGATGACAAGTTATCGTAAGGGCTTTTTTACTTGCATAATGCTATTTCTTTAGGCTCATTGCTATTACTCAGCATTTAATCATAATAATCTCTCAGAGAATAGATCCTTCACATCTATAGAGCAGAACTCTTTCTATCTTAGCTCTTTCACAGTGGTAGGCAGATGGCTTAGGTGTTCAGGAGAGAGTGAATTTGTAACAGTTCTGGGTTATGAGAGGGAGGCATTTAAATTCTGTTGTACTAAAGGGACTCTGAAACATGGCATGCTTGTGTCTTATTGGATTATCATTATTTCATAGCTTAGCTGGTTCTGTGAGCTCTGGGTGTAGACCATGGGATTTTTTAGGAGCCGTAATAAAAGAATTAAAGAGATGCTGTTAATATTAATATTGCTGTAATTTCCACACAGTGTTTTGCAAGATGTTTTCCAGATGTTCTTTTTTTTTCCTTTGTATGGTTCTTGGGACAGTTCTAAAACCCTTAAAAGAAGCAAGCAGCCATTCTTTCCTCTCTGTTTCTTGCTTTGCCCATCTTCTTGAGTTGCCATGCAAGGACCAATGTACATTCCCTGCAACTGAAGTTTCAAATAGATCATGCTGACTTGATCCTTTGATAAGTTTTAAAATATTTATAATTTGGATAGGATTTGCAACGGGTTAGCCTCCATCTGGCAACAATGTTGAATGTGTAGAAAATTCCTTTCAGCATTTTTGGCAACAGAATATGAAAAAGTGCTCATTTCATATGTTTCTAAAAATAAGTGGGAGCTATATCAAAACCTGAACTTTTTAATGGAGGTAGTCCTCTCAGGGATGCCACTGCTGGTGATTTGGGAAATCCTAAAAAAATGAAGTTTTTAAGAAACAAGAATATCCTGGATATGCCAGGTAGCACAAACGTTATTTTTTCTAACTGGATTTGAAACTTAGGCCAGTTTATGGCATCATGGGTTGTGTCACGGCATGTGTTAGGTAAGTCCAGTTAGGCAGAACCAAGGCTTGCCCTCTTGAAGCTCTATAAAATGTGTTGGCTTCAAAGTTGTATATGGTGCTTGGGGTCCAACTAGAGTTGAAAGTCTGTAGCAGAGACGGGGAACCTAGGGTCATGGGCCCATACAGTCTGCAAGGATGTATGCCTGGACTGGGATTTTTGTCCATGTTAGAAGATAACACAAAGGTGCATGACAGTGAGCAGCTTGCCTAGGGCTGCCCACATGCTCTACTCTGACCTCACGAAAGAAAATGTGGAAGATATTGTATATAGTTTATGGAAACATGTGCAGATCAATTGCAAAAGCTATATGAGATGGAAGATTGCTGCAAATATCCTGTGGTGAAGGAGAGGGTGGAAGATCCCATTATTTCTGTTGTGTTTCCTGATAGACTTACGGCCAAAGCATTTTCATTACCACTTGCTATTGCTACCACTGCATCAAAAGCCAATCAAAACACCAGAAATCTGTCAGGAAAGTTGTGGCTTTTACTCTTGAAATAATAGGTTAAGATAAAAGCACGGAAACTTTCCAGGTATGCATTAACAGACAAAAAGATAGAAGCTCAATCGTCCCCCATGCAGTTTGCCTCAATAGTGCTTAATATCTAACTGGCTCTAATTAGGCTTGGAAAGATAACATAATTAAGTGCATGTCACTTCAAGTCTCCCTTTGAAAATGAAGAGGAAACAGAAATACAGATAGGTTACATTCATTACCTTCATGCTCTCCCTGATGGCTGCATCTCATCGCTGGGATCATTTTTACTGGTACAGCTGCTCTGTTCTGGATGTAGGACTTAATGCTCTGTGGCGTGCACTGATTGCAGGCAGTGCATGATTCAATTTACCTGTAAAATAATCACAGAGTCACTAGGTTGGAAAAGACCCACAGGATCACTGAATCCAACCATGATGTCTTATAAGAAACCAGCACCTAATATTATTGCATGCTTAGAGATTTGTTTTAATTTCCTCTTGGTTTACAGGTCGTTGATACTATGGTAGAGCTGGTTTTTTTTACAACTGCATCTTTGAGTCGGTTGAAGCAGACCCGGTTTGCGGTTGCTAGCTAATGTTGAGATCAGTTTGTATACTATATGGGACCAAGTTTCTCCTTCCAATATACTTCAGGAAAAAAATGTGGAATTAAATTCTGCAGGTCAAATGACCTAGAGGCTTAAATTGATCTTTCTTCTCCCAGAGAAACTTACAGACCATCAACTTACTTGCAGATTTCAGAGTTTTTTCACATGCAAGTCCGGTTTATAAACTCCTGAAGAAAGAACCAGGACCTCGGGACTTTTTGGAGCTGGCTCTCAGGAGTATTTCAGTATTACTTCCTGGAACATACAAGCCCAACCCCAGTGCATTCCTTGCTGCCTGTTCTCGTAGAACAGGGGATGCTGAAAAGGAATTGGAGCAGGATTTACTAATGCTAGGTCACACCTTTCTAGAAGAAAAAAATGTAGTTTGTGGGTATGGCATTAGGGGTATATTTTTGTCATGACAGGTAAGACTGTGGCCACTTACAGCCTTTCTAGGAGGTGGCAAGGCCTTGCTGTATTTATGGATTATATGCAAGATCGTTCTGCAGCTTTCAGACTGTTTGTGCAGAACTCTTGCTGGCAGGATGGTGCAACTGTTACCTTGCCCATGGGCTCTTTCATATGGAAAAATACTACATTTTAAATCTTTCTGCTTTAGTCTCTCTACTTAAAAGTGATGCTACCACTAAGCATCCTCCTGACATGGAAAGGGCAGCTCAGTGCCCTGTGTCCCCCACTGCATGGCAATGAGCTCCCCTGCCTTTGGCCGTGTTTACCGGCGTGCTCAGCAGAGAGGCATGCAAGACAGAACCACTGGTCCTTGCCCCATCCAAGGTGATCCCTGCTGCAGCCAGAGGTTAGCAAGCAGCCCCCCAGCTAGGCCAAGAGCACAGCTAGGGTCTGCACTGAAGTGGGAAGGCATGAGGTGGGCTGTCTCACTCTGCTCACCAGCCTGTGAAATTACAGGCTGCAGGAGATGTGCTGAACCAACCAGTGTAGCAATAAACCGAGTACTTCATCCAGTAATGGTGTTATTTTCAACTGAAACCAGCAACAAAAATAAAACCTCCCACTTCAGGAGTTTTGTGTTTTGTAAGCAACGGCTAATGTGGAAGATGGGTGTGCTTAAAATAGGTACATCTCTGGGGGAGACAATTGTTCAAAATGATGTGGAAAAGTCGCCTGGGTTTCTGTGAGCTGGCATGGTGTGCGTGTAACGTTTAT
The DNA here is from genome assembly GCA_033459285.1 of Clamator glandarius. NCBI lineage: Eukaryota > Metazoa > Chordata > Aves > Cuculiformes > Cuculidae > Clamator > Clamator glandarius. The sequence continues at coordinate 102,316 of JAUNZM010000117.1, read as the reverse complement.
GCAGAGAAACAGGTGCAGTTAAACACAAAACAAATGCAGTCCCTGTCATAGGGAAACCTGATCATGTTGCAGCATAGCTATTTTTTAACAGAAGTATCAGATTTAAAGTGTTCCCTCCTCCTTCACTTGCTGACCTTAGATTGCCAAGAGACCAGACAGGATTAATCCCTGTACCCTGAAGAATATCCAATATTAAAGCAAGGAGCCGGTCTGTATCCTAGACCAGTGCAATACCCAAATGACCAAGAATGTAACCAAGACACAACCTTTTAGGTGATTTATTCTTTTAATTTTATAAAGTGCTTGGCTTTGCAGTTTTGTGCAAGGCGTTAGACCAAGATTGATTTCCTACTTTTTCCAGAACCATTGAACATGTATCATATGTAAGACAGTAGACCTCTGAATCTGAAGGAAATTGAGTATAATTCCATGCTAAGTCTTTTCTCTTAGATGATCAATCAAGCTATTAATGATATAAAAGTAAGAGCCACCTTGTCAATGAGAAACAGTTAACCAGTTTTTCTTCTAGTACCATTCACCAGCTGATCAGTTGTGCACTCAAGTCTGTCTGTGTGGCCCTTTGAAAGTGTATTTGCTGTATATCACATTAGCGCAGTACTAGGAAGCAAAAGGACATGATGTAAAAAGACATTTTAAGAAGAATGCAATCAACTGAGGTTAATGAATACAAGTGGATGTACATCTTTGTTCATATGAAACATATAAAATATCTTGCAAAGTCACCTTGCTTTGCTTGAAATCGTTGGAACCGTAAATGACCAGACTGTCTTATGCAATGAACTGATTTTTTTGAGGCTCACCCATGCTTAATATTCATGTTTGGTGAAACAGAAGATTCTTCTCAGTTGTATCCCACAGAATTCTCATAGAGTCATGATTCGGGGGTGGGGGCAGTTATCACTCATTCTTGTGCTGTATATCTGAGCAAGATAAACCTTTTCTCCCTTCCTCTGGCGAGACAAACTTCTTAAGTTCTGCATTCTGTCTATAGACTTGCTTTGGTTGCCCTTTGATTTTGCAGCACAACATAACTTCACAAGAAGATGTGCACTCCTCCAGCATGGTTATTCTGCTGAAGCTTAGATGGATCCCGTTTAACATTTTGCAGCTTCTATAAAAACAAAGCCTAAGCTAAAAAATGTGAGAGTGAAAGACTCGATCTGTAGATGTGTTGATGAGATCGTGTACTGTGAGATCACACACTAGTCAGCTGGTGGATGAATAAATGCTGAGTATTATGATTAGCATCAGAGAGCATGGCAGAGTGCATGTTGTTTGGATTAAATTCAGGAAAAAACGGAGCATGGCTGCTTCCTGTATATTGACAAGGTGGTGGGTTTTACAATGCTGAGAGTTGTGTAGTACCTTTTTATTTCTTCTTCAAATACTATTTTTCTGAAGAAACATTAGGTAATCACTAGTAGTAGTTCTTAAAATGTAGTAGTTGGCACATCTATTTTATAGATGGAGACATGGATGCAAGTCAAGCAATATGTGTAAGGAACAGTTTGGTCGAATTTGGCACAGCTCTGAATCAGTTATCTTAAGTCTCTGACTAATAATTATTACATTTTAGCACTCACTTTGACATCTTATTTCAGTTGCAGGAATAATGAATACTGTTTGTGGAAAAAAACTGGATGGAGCAGATGGCTGCGTCTGAACTATGAAATTGGTAGACTGTGATGCTTCTTTATTCTGAAGCTGCATACACAATGCAATAGAATAAACATTTCAGGTTGTCCAGTATCTTGGGAGATGGGCCAGAGCTGCCAGTACATGACAGCAGGCCCCCATGTCAGTGAGCTTCCATAGGTGGGAAGGATCCAGGCAACTTTCCTGACTTCATTGGTCAGGAAAGCCCTTTTGTGGGGAAAAAAGTGATTTCTCCTTATGCAGGGCATATTTGGGGTAGTTTTCCTTCAAGGAAATCAATGCACATTTCAGTAGATGGATATACAATGATATTTTGAGAGATCATTTGGCTGTGGAGTAAACAAGTTGACACTCTTACTGCAAAGGAAGGAAACTCCATGTGCCTACATAAGAATGTCTTCATCCTCTTCTTGCTAAGTGTCAGTTATCTATTATCTCCATGGTATGTACCAAGTGTGACAAACAGGATCAAGTTTAAATGTTGACCTCTAGAAAAAGCCAGCACTTACTTCTACCCTGCTGCGGACATGAAAATGCAGAGAAGGATTTTGCTAACACAGAGCTTTGATTAAGGACTGGTGTGCAGAATTTTGTGATTTGTGGATTCTGCCAGATTTTCTGAGTGAGATTGTCAAGTGCTCCTAGCAATTGGACAGACTTCTTAGCTAAAGAAGGATTTTTCTCTAATTTGCCCATGCAGTGGATGTTATGACAGAATTACTAGCAGTTTTCTTAGCTAAATTCTAATCAGAGAGCTACCAAGTACATGGGGGTTGGCAGCTCTCAGGAGTTTGTTTTAGCACAGGAAAAGTGCTATAGCAACTACCAGGGCTACACCTGAGTTATGCCAGGAAGGACAGAGTGGACTTTCTGAGCTGCCTTTTAAGGCTAGAACAGATTGTGAGGATAAGAGCTTCAGGTAATTTAGTGCTCAGTGGAAATATTTAGTTCGGGGATTTCTTCAAGAAGAGAGTTTGTTCATGCTCAGAGCCAGTTCTTAGCCCATGATGTAGGTCTTTGTGTTCTTCCACACCCCAGTGAGGCCCCTCTGGAAGAAGCTAATGCAATCTGTCCTTGGTTTTGTGCCAGAATTAAATTCAGGTTTTTCACTATCCATAGATTAAGGTGTATTTATTGTTTGGTGCGTGTAGGCAGGGACCAGTCATGGGAAAAAAATGACTATTCATTCTAGTATGCATCTTGAAGCTGAGTGCTTTTCTGTAAATGGCAGGCTGGTTTTCCCTGTGCGGTTTTATTCTAGCATTTCTTGTAGTGGCTATTGCTTCACTGGTCAGGTTGAGAGCAGAGCAAAATAGCAGTCCCTGTTTTGTTCTTATCCTGTTGTGTGGTCTGGTGAACAAGAGGGAAGAGGATTCAGCAGGGACTCACAAAAGGTCGTTAATTTCTCTGGCATTCCTGGATCTTGCTACCTAAAAAAGGATTTTCAGGTAAGATACAACATAATTTCTGTTTCCCGTTTTACTTTTTCCATAAGAAGTACCATGTAGAGACAGACTGTCCTATGGCTTAGTTCATGTGTTGGTGTCCTTTATCACCTGATTTGGCACAGTTTAAATTACACTTTTCCTTAGGAAAGGCTTAATGCTGTTTTACTTAGGAAAGGCTTAATGCTATTTTGTCGACAGTTTATTTCATTCTTTTCATGTAAGTGGTACCAATCTGGTGTCTAGTGGTGCTGTGTTCTAAGCAGTAACAGATGGCCCATGCTAGCAAGCTAGGACAGGCAGAATCATAGGGGTAGGAGCCAGTGTTATCTACATAAGTGCTTTGCATTACATCATGAATGTTCCCCAGGAGGGAGAATAGCTGGCACTGGAACTGTGGAAACCTGATTTTTGGTATTCTTTATTCCAAATCTTGGCATACTTGAAAATTAGCATATGTGGTTCATGTTGGGCTATGTTAATAATATTGAAATTATACCCCTTCTTGGATAAAATTGCTGTGCTTGCTGGTTTCCACTCTTTTTTTTTTTTTTCTCTTATCCTGTAATCAAAACTACTGTCTGAGAAAGTATACAGAAGATAGCAGCCAGTTCCATCGTGTAGTTGTGGTTCCATGTATGCTGCACCACAGGATGGCCTTAAAATGTAGTAACTAATGCAAAGCTGAAGGGTGAAAAGGAGAATTAGTTGCAGACATTTTGGATTAGTTGGTCCCCTGATAGCTTTGCTGCTGCACCGAAATGCTTAGGTATCATTATGGAAATGGCATATTGCTAAGGGAGCAGGGAAAAAGCATTTGTGGATGAAGAAAGCTGTGGCCTTAAACACAAGCTGTTGAGAAAAATCTTTATTTCTGCTAAGGTGGCTAAGGCTTAGCCATAAACACTGATATTATAGCTTGCTTCCCCTACTGTTGGATTCTTGTCATGGCATCAGCAGGCAAAAGCCAGGAGATCCTAGATATGACCATGTGATTGTGATTTGGTAGATCAGGCCTTTCAGAGAGCTCTTAACAGTATATATTGGTATCTGTCTCCTCTTGACATTAAAAAAACCAGATGTCTGCGAAGCAGGAAACTGTCCTTTTTTCACATGAATAAAAATGGAAGAAATTTCTTACTGAAAAAATCCCTGTCAGACGTGAGAAAATCTTCGCTTTGTGGGTTTTTTTTGTTTTGTTGTTGTTGTTCTAGGAGCATCCCATGCAAATCCAGTTTAGAAGATCACATTTTATTTAGTTTTCTCTCTGCCATAGTTCTAAATTTAAATCTTTTTTCTTTCTCCCTGGATGGAAAGAAGTTAAGCAGTCCTTCCTTCATGTAAGGTAACTAGAGCTTATGTCAACCACGTGATGATGTAACATTTTGACTTCTTTTTTCTACAGTAGGTTGATAACCCTTACTAGGTAAAACACATTAGTAGAGCCCAGGGAATGATGCTGAAGATGACCTAAGGTGATCCTGTCAAGCTCAGACCTTATCTTTGGGCTGCTGAGCAGGGGGAAGACACTTCACCTCAGCCTGGCCTGGAAGAATTTCTGTCTCATAACATGGTTGATGAAAGTTGTACTTTCATAGTGCTGCATCACTGGAGTGGCAACAGTTTTTCCTATCATGTTGTCTGCCCTTTGAGCATAAACAGAAAAGGTTGGCAATGCATTATGAAAAAAAACATGATGACTGTCTCCAAATTGTCCTGGGAGAGGAAAGCAAGTAAGGCAGTGAAGACTCCTCCTCTCCTCACCGCCCCATGTACGCACACTAGCTTGAGTTTAGGGTAAAACCATGTACTCTGTGGGCTCACTTAGAAGCTTTTCTGGTCATTCAAGAAACAGAAAGATACAAGTGGTACATCTGAAGTCTCTTCCCAAATTAATGTGAAACTTTTTATTTTGGAAACAACCTTCCCTTCATTTAAAGCAACTTTTGCCTCATTTGTTATTAAAGTAATCTCCAAGGCAATTAAAGCCACTTATGTGTCATTTTGTGATTGTGAACTCGTTTTCTTTGACAGAAGGTCTTTTCTTGAAGCATCAGCTTATACAAGGGAATAGCTTTCAGGACTCTAGTGACTGTATTCTTTCTACTGAGTTTCCAAGGAAGGGCTGAGATATTTCAGAAATTCCTCTTCCAAGTGATTACTGCATTCTGCCACAAAGGGCTCTTGGTCTGTCAACTTTCTTCCCAAATCTGCCTGCTTTCAGTAGCCAAGACTCTTCTCTACATGTTTGGCATTAGAAAGTTAGAGGGGCTCTGCTCATGGTGGGCTAAAAGAACTTAGATGAGTTTCCTCTCCTATGAGAGCTAGGAATGCAGCAGGATATTTCAGAGTAGTGGACGTAAATGACTGCTGCAGTCCTGTGCCCTGCTTTTTCACCAACGGTCTCATTTGGGGAGTTGGGACTAGAATTACATTGTTGGTGTTTCAGGGGAAGAAAAGATGAGATTATCGCAGGTGTCACAGTTTATGTGACTGTGCAAAGTGATCAAATGCACTTATGCTTTGTAGAGGTGTCAGCTGAGTTTTTTCTGTCTCTCTTATTCTCTCTTAGCTCTGTGATGGAGTGTCATGGCACACCTTTGTGAAGAACAGCAAAGGGGAGTGCACCTGCAGTTGTACCTAAGCTGCTGAAGGGATCAGCATATTTAATGCTAACTCTCCTTTGTGCTTCCCTCTTTAAGCTCTGCTCTTGAGAAGTAGCTCATTAATTTGTTAGCAGTCTAGTGAGGAAGGAATTGGCAGAGGGCTGATAACAAATTAATTTTGTCCGGGTCTGGTCTCCCCATAGTTGCTCTCTACAACTACCTGAAAGGAGGTTGTGGAGAGGAGGGTGCTGGCCTCTTCTCCCAAGTGACAGGGGACAGGACGAGAGGGAATGGCCTCAAGCTGCACCAGAAGAGGTTCAGACTGGATATCAGGAAAAAAATTTTCACAGAAAGGGTCATCGGGCACTGGCTGAGGCTGCTCAGGGAAGTGGTTGAGTCACCATCCCTGGAGGTATTTAAAAGACGGGTAGAGGAGGCACTCAGGGACGTAGTTTAGTGATTGATAGGAATGGTTGGACTTGATGATCTAAGAGGTCTTTTCCAACCTAGTGATTCTATGATTCTATAACATATTGTTAATGGACATGAGAAGTTACATAAATATTATGGTAAAGGTTGCATAGGCTACTTGGATTCCTGATTTAACCACCACCTTCCTCCCAAAACTTAACACTAAAGTTTAAAAGTAGTAGCTTTCCAAACAAAAATGTCTGTGTATATCACAAGCTGACAGGCAAAAAGATCTGTACAATAATACTTTGACCTCATAAGTGAGCCTTCCGGGTAGACAGAAGTTGGAAGCTTGCTTTTGAATTGCCTTGGCAGGCATTGCTAAAGGAAAAGACAGTTCATTACCTGCTTAGGAAGGAGAATACCAATGTCATAACACTATCCATTGCTATCTTTTTCTCTAGCTCACTGGTGATGTCTGTTAAAATGAACTAAAGAACTTTTTACCTGATTCTGAAACTGGCAGGAAAACCACAGATAAATGTGAAAGTGTAAAGATTTGTGTTCAGTTCCTGTTGTAAGAAGACTGTGGATTTTCACATTACTAATGCATATTTCAAATTAGGCCTGAGTTTGGGCAGAGGAAGTGAAGATGCATGTAAAGATCAGAGATTTTACTACACTTTATATTCCAGCAAACTATATGTGAAAGATTATTTATCTAGAAAAATGCAAATAATTTAGGTAACTTGATCTCTGGCAACATAGAAAGATGAAGGGAGAACTGTAGCATTGCTTGTTTTGCTCTAGTTACTGACAAGTGCCGTACTAATGAAGCTTTAGATGTCTTCATTCCTGACATATCTGCCAGTGTTTCTACTGCACACCTGGGCTGCATCTTCAAGGCTGCCAGTTTAAGGAATGAGAAGGCAAACAGTGCACAGTTTGTCCTGAAACAGCTAGCGATTAAATGGTATTCTTATATATATCTGAATTAAATAGTAATAGTCACACCAACAACAATAATATAGATCATCCTTGAAGTGATCTTGAAGTTCAAAATTCATTCAGCATCCAGTATCTCTAGCTTAGGCTCTGGTAGAATAAAGCAGCAAAACATTTATCCCATTCTTAGTATTGCATTTCTCTTTGGCTAACAAGCTGTTTCCCTCTGTTCCATTGGTGGTCCCTTTCCAGACAGCTGCTGTGAAGCTTGCTCTGGCGCCAGTGGAGTGTGAGGGATTGACCTGCAGCATTTGTCTTTTGTTGCAAGGGTAGTAAAAATGCTCATCAGTTGTTGTCATACCACTTTAATGGAAACAGCTTGCTTTGTGTCTTTCTGATGCCTTCTCTGGCAGGTACTATTTGCCCTATTCTTCCAGGTAGTTATGTTTAAGCAATCTTCCTACATGCCTCAAAACTACACCTTTAGTGCTGCTTGTTCTCTTTAATTTCCTTTCACACAGGCTTCTATGCTTTGGGGTCATTTGTTTGGAGAAAGGCAGTGGATATCTTTGGCTTTTGTGGTGGCCTCTGCTGTCTTTGGTTGTCACATTGCTAAGGCAGTGCTATTTCCCCATCAATATGATCAAGTCTGTCTTTCCTAGGTAATAAGTAGCTTGTTTTAAAAGAATCTCCATTACTACCTTCCTTTCACAAGGTTCTTGATGATTGTTGGCATCCTCATTTAAAATCAAACACTTCAGCCCTCCCCCCTCCATAGTCTGCATCATCTGTGTTAGACTGCACCATACTCTGTACAAGTCTATACTTATGATCTGCTTCCTTATTTTCCCATGCCATTTTTAAATGGGACAGTTTATTCAGACTTCTCTTTTGTCTTTTCCCTCTACGTTTAGCAGCTCCTGTTATGTCCAGCTTGAGGCTGCAGAGGTTTTATGGCCTGGTCTGCAGGGTGTGCATCATCCTAAGTACTGTGATCTTTTGGACGTTCCTTTTGCCTCTGTTTTAAAAACTCCTGGTGAAATAATGTCTCTCTCTTTTTATTTTTATTTTTTCCAACTCAGTTTAAAGGTTTAACATCTGTTTTCGATTTGGTTTAGATGAACCTGCCCATCCCTCTGCGGGCTCCCTTTATGTGAAACTCTACTCAGCTATTCAAGAGACCAAATGCAGCTAGGACTTTTAGGTTGCGGTGCAATCTGCAGTCTGGGGGTTCAAGTGCTCACTGTAGGCTCACAGGTTTTCCCTGTGATTTTACCCTTGTTCAGCATTTTTTGAGAGTTACGTGTTGCAGGCAATCTGCCTCTTGATCACTGCTAACACAGCCTTTGGGCAAGGACAGTTTATGCCAACGCTGAATAGCACACCACACAAAATCTGTCCTGTGGCAACTGTGTCATGGATTTGTAATGCTTTTCTAATAAGGCCATGGTTATTTACTGTGTGCACTCAGTACGGCCACCTCCTCAGCACCTGCAGCCGGAGGGCAACTGTCTGCCCTTCTGGGCACCCAGGCTGAGCTGCTCCCTGGCACCCTGGGTGGCATTGCTCACCCTCTCACTCAGGTCCCTGTTCTGCCCTTGAGATGCCTTGTTTTGTGGTTGTTTTTTTCTGCCTATGTTCAGCAGCATGCAGTGGGGGAAAAAAAAAAAAAAGCCTGCACTGCATTAAAAGAAGAGTGAGAAGAGATGAAAAAAATGGTAAATTAAAGTGCAAAGGAGATGGCATGTGAAAGTGGAAACTTTGGTGCAGTGCATGCTGATGCAGGAGGGAGTGGCATCAGACAAGGCACTGGCATGCACAGAGATGTTAGGAGTGAAAATTGTACTGTAAGCCCTAAAAAGCTTTCTCATCATCTCATTTTCAGTAAAACCCACTCTGGAGAGTATGGTCTCTCTGAATAGATGAACCATCATTTACTATGTGAATACTGGTGGGTATTCCCCAGAGGTGGTGATGCAGGCAGGCAAGTGGTGGCAAAATGTCCCCTCACATGCCCAGGGTTTGGGTCTAGGACAACTAGACAACACACCTGTGGATCTGGGTCTAGGACAACTCTCTGTGTCCAGCTGTCCATGACCAAGTCTCCATGGCCAACTCTCCATGAGGCACCTCTACATGTCTGACTCTCTGCAGGCACAAGTGTATGTGCGGGAGCCCTGAACATTCAGGGCTCCCTGTGGTGCCACGCGCAGCCCCTGCCAACATCCAAGGGCTTTGCAGAGCTTGGTGTGCACCAGGTGGAAGTACCCGAGGTATCTGCTGGACTGTTTACTCCAGGCACTCAGGGCTACCTGCCTAGAGTTGTCTGAGCTTAGAGTTGGCTGTCTAGAGGTGTCTCGTGGAGAGTTGTCCTGGGGAGAATGGGATGCCATGGAGAGTTGGCTGCAGAGTGGTGACTCTGGAGAGTTGGCCATCACAGAGAGTTGGTTGTGGAGATTTGGATGTAGAGAGTTGTCCCTTTCCTGCTGATCTAGACCTATCAAGTGGCTGCAGTGGGACAGTAGTCCTTTGCTACCTCCTGCAAGTGGGAAGTGGGAACAAGGAAACTGGCTGCAGTGGGGGTCCCTGCCTCTCACAACCCAATGCCATTTGAGGAGTTTCTCTAAGGCCATGATATCATGTAATGTCTACGAGCTGGAGGTTGTCCTTTCTTTCCTTTGGGATTTTCTTTCTTCAGACAAGTTCATCCACCTGGAGTGAGTGTGGATGTTAGTGCTGTCAGCTGCCTGTTTCTAGTCATCTGAAATGGGGACACTGAAGACTGATGGAATGTATTTGTTCAGGGTAAGATGAAAGAACAGAAACAGTGGGTTAATGAAGAGAGAGGAGGGGAGCATGCGGAAGAGGAAGGTAAAAGTCAGTAGAGATGAGAAGGGCAGAAGGAAACTGATGCTTGAGGTGACCAACCAGTCATTTGATGACCAGTAAAATAAAGGAATGGCTAGATTGAAAAAAGTGGGTTGATGGGAGAAGAAATGGGGTTGGCAGGGGATACTGTTATATTGTGCTGTGTGCTTACCTTCTGGGACCTTTCACTTTTCCTAAGGTTTCCTGCCTCAGGCGCGATATGCCTATATGTGGTGGCCAGTATATTGGTACTATGGGAATGCTGTCGTTCTACATCTGCATGATGCCAGGTAGCTCTAGAACGCTGTAGCACTTGACATGTAGCCTTCACTATGGAGTCCTAGAATCATAGAATCACCAGGTTGGAAAAGACCCACTGCATCATTGAGTCCAACCAGTCCTATCAATCACTAAGCCGTGCCCCTCAGCACCTTGTCCACCTGTCCCTTAAACACCTCCAGGGAAAGTGACTCAAGCACCTCCCTGGGCAGCCAGTTCCAGTGCCCAGTGACCCTTTCCCTTAAAAATATTTTCCTAATGTCCAGTCTGGTGGTAAGTCAATTCATACCCCTCTGTACTTCCCCTTCAGTTTCCCATCCTTTGGGATGGGGAGCTGATGGTCCAAGGATCCCACTCTTTGAGGGTGTGCAAAGAGGGAAAGCAGGCTGGTCTGTGTGATAAGTGGAGCGCAGAGAGGATTGTATTGGGATAGAAGAGGGAATTCTCTGGTTGGGTGTCTGCAAAACTCCTGTCGGCCCCTTTCTAAAATAGTTCTGTAATGGCATGGCTCTTAATGGCATCAGGATTCACAGTACTGGCCTTTGGCAGCGCAGATGTGCAGCAGAGCCAGATAGGAAAGAACCTATGCCTTGAGTCAAGCCCCATGCCTTTGGATATGCCTGTGCAGCTGTATTTTAAAGCTGCATTTTATATCCTGGCTCTATACGAAAAGGGAGTGCATATCAAGGATACTTAGAAAACATCTCTGGCTGCAAAGACTTACATCACCTTCTGAGGCACTTGCCACAAAGCCAGCTACAGCAACATCTGTGTCTTTCAGTCATATTACCATTAGTAAGTGTAGGCACTGAAACCCCTAATGTGCCAAGGAGTTCAGTAGCTGCATTGCATGTGGCTGTTTAATATGCTGCTGCTAAAGGTGTTTGTGCTGTGGGAGTGAGGCATTTAGAGTAATTCTAAAGCCAAAGGACGCCACGTGTCCAGTTGGCTTCAGAGCTGAGTAGGCTCTGAGGGTCTTAGTTTCCACCTCATTCCTATTACAATGACATATTCTCCCACTTTTTTTTTTTCTGTTGCATTAAAAAGCCAACGTTACTAAGATTCCTTTTTAAAAAAATAAGTTTCAGAAATTCATGAGCTGCCTGGGGAGGACAGAACATCTCCTTTGTTTACAGAAGTAAATCATTAGATCTTTGCCAGACCACAGTTTAAAGAGCCTTTTCTTGTAACAGTAAGGGACACAATATGTTGAGATGACCAATAATAATGAAGTTGTGCTTATGATGGGCAAGCCTGTGCTGACAGCAGAAGGCTGTTGCAGAACATTTGTACTAATAAACTTTCTTTGTGCTCTGCTTGTTTATCTGCTTTGTTCCCTTAAATGATGGTGCATTTGTGGATAATTTCCTCCGTTGGTAAGCTACCCCCATCAAGTTGAAAGTTGTCTATTTTTAAAATGCCAGCTGCCTCTCACATAAAAAAGCTACTGCTGATGTACCGTTGCTTGCAATGCATTATTCAAAGTCCTTTTTAGATTCTGTTAAATAAAGAGCTTCATTAATATTTCAGCAGTCGCTGTGATTCTCTCCAGGGGGGTTCTGTTCCTTTTCTCACTTGACACCCCTATATTTTTGTGTGTAGCAAAGATGCTTGGACGTTGAGTTACCCTTGGCAGAGCAAACTCCTCTTTCTGGAGGGAGTGGATCGTAAAAGATAATTTTGCCTTGAGATAGGGGCTAAGCAGGTAGCTGGTATATCCAGCATCTTAGTGCAGCCCTAGAAACAGGAGTGCTTTGGAGGTGGAGGGGCTACTTTTGTACACCGAACACCAACTATTGTGCTCCATCGCATGGGCTGATTTTTCTAGTTGGCTTTGTGGGTTTAGAGGGGAAACAGGAAAGGGGTTTGGAAGGGAGAATCAAGAAGTTGGATTACTTTACGTAAAGATCTACTTAAGAATATTTTCTTATTTAAATATTAACTGCTTTTACATTGATTTCAAAACCACACTGTGGGCTATTTTCTTCCTTCTCTATATTAGGTACAAAATCTGTGGTAAGGCTGGGCTTTTGAAGTAGAATATAGTGATTTCCTCACCTGAGGGGCTGGCGGAAAATCAGTACCAGGCAGGTCTGGAAAAAATGCTTTTGGGTCTAAATAAAAAGGACTAAGACAAAAAGTACAACCATTCTGAACTCACTGCATAAGAACAGTTTTCTTAATCCACAGGGATCTTACTGCTTTCCTTGGGATGCCACAATAAAAGATTCCTTTGGGTTGATTGTGCGTGACGGGTTTTGATGCTGGGAGATGGAAGTCTGGTGATACAGAGCTGCGTAATAATTTTGAAAGGTAGTTTCTCAATACATCAAACAATTAAGTGTTTGAAGGGAAGACAAGCGTTCAGAGCTGTTGTTCACCCATGAAACGAGAGCAATAGCAATAATGCTTGCTAAAAATCAGTGCTGCAGTCCCCTGGGTGTTTGAGAGCTATGGCTGGAGTCTCCCCTGCAAATGGGGGCAGCAAGGGAAGGGGTGATGAAGAGGTTGATCTAAGTATGGTGGGGACCATCAGTTAAGAAAGAAATAAAGCAACCACAAGCGTTGAGGGGATTCGTATAGAGGGTGGGTAACTGGACACTGTGTTGTCTGCCTATGGCGTGTTTGGTTTGCATGTCAGGCAGTTTTTGCAGTGTAAGGCCTCCCATTGGAACAGCGTGCAGTTGGAAGTCTGTGGCTTTGCTTGCAAAATACTAGAAATGATGTGAACTGTGGTGGTTGAGCATCCAGAAACTTGAATTCTGGTTTGCTGTTGAAGAAAATTATTCTAACCAGACTTATTCAGAATAGCTTAATATGTCTCGCCTAAGTCAGCAGTAAAGTGATATTCTGGGCAAGAAATAAGTTTGGGGTTTGGAGGCAGTTGGGTTTTTTTCTGTTGATACCGCTGTGCTTTAAACCAGGGCTCAGGATTAGTTACTGTATCCAGGGTGAAATTAAATTACACTTCTAGTTTTGTTAGGTGAATAATAGTTTTTAAAAGTCCCAATCTTGCTCTCCTGAAATGTACAGAGATGTTGTTTATTCCTTCAGGAGAGAAATAACAGCTGCAGTTCTCAGAAAATAAAGATTTTTTTCCCCCCCTGCATTTCACTGGAATAATTCATGACTTTCCCAGTGTAATTTGCTTAACATTTAAAAAAGAGATCTTGACTTACAAGCTGTTCAGAAGGTATAGGAGAGCAAATTGCATGCTGCTGGGAAGATATAGGGGATGCCAAAGCAACATTGGCGTGTTTTGACCAAAATATTATGTCTTGGTGGGGAAGGTGGGGAGGTTATGCAGCAGACAAGTCCAGCAGCACATGGAGGACCTGTAGACACCATGGTATTGTGCTGAGTGGTGGAGCAGCTGAGCTGCGGGACTCTGGGTTGGGGGTTGCAAGTTTTGGCATTGCCGTGTTGATAATGACAGGTCACTCTTGGGGTACATCCTGGCCACCAGCACCGGAGGAGCAACCTCTGGAGCGTGGGAGCTCTGTGGAGGCTGTCTAGCACAGTGGCTATCTGTGGGTGTGGAGCAGAGGAAGGATGTGTCACATCTCTGCCACAGCCCCTTTGGTGCCTGCAGGAGATTATCGTGTCATGCGCTTACAGGCTGACCTTAATCTTCCTAATACGGGATCGCCCTCCCTGAGAGGGACAATAAACAACCCAGATTTTCCTGCTGATGGTAATGCAGTAGGCAAATCCATTGCTCCAGGGAGGGTTGACTGTGATGTGGAGGATAGAAAGAATGTCCTGGGGATGACAGAGGAGAGACAGCATTTCTCCCTACTATCCCTACTGCATGTCCATCAGGGCTTTTGGGATTAGCTTTATTTGATGGAAAGTTGTGTTTACTGGCCAGTAAGCCTTTTCCCCATAATATTAGGACTCTCTGAGGTGTTTCAGCTGGATGCCACTTGCTCTTTCAAATCACAGAAGATCTTTGCTTCTTGTTCCCTGGCCCAGTAGTGAGAGGAAGCATCTTTATCCTTTGTGTTCTGGCCCTGCTACCTCTGCCTTTTCTTCAGCAAACTGTTAATTAAATGTCTGTTACTGGTTCCTGCTGTGGGTGTGTAATAGGCGGCTTGCTTTTGCAGGGGCTACAGAAGGGTCCCAGCCCAAGGGTGTTTGGACCTGTCTGGACAGTGTTTGGAGCCGTTGCTCCCATCTGCTTGTTGAGCAGTTGACACTTATTATTTTACCTGAATGGTGGCTACTGGAGTGATCAGAGCCATTGTGTCTGGACTGGCCATTGTAAGAGCAGATGGTCAAAACCAAAGATGGATGCTCTGGTCTGCCTGAACTTAGTTTGGGAAGTGTGAGCCAAATTTGTTTTAAAAGCTCTTAAAATTTGCTAATAGTGAATATTTTTTTCTAACACAGGAAGCAAGGAGTGTTTGAGGGAGCGCAGAAGAGACAGTGACCAAAAAGCAGAGCAGGTGTTCAAATCTTCTGGGAAGATGTTTGATCCAGTGTCTTAATAGATTGGAGTAGCCCATGAAGATGCCTTTTTGTAGCTTTAGCCTCTTCTTTTCAAAGGAATATGTTTTCTGGAAATTGCCTTCAACAGTCAGGATTGGTACTGGTTAACTTTTCTCTCCCCAGTTTGGAAGTTTAAGATTTTTATAAAGGTGACAAGAGTGAGATACATGGATCTCTGTTGTTCCTGTCCATTTTCCTTTCCTTCTTCCAAGTTAGATCTGAAAATGTTTTCCAAGATTTTATTGTTGAGTCCCTCTCCCAATGGGAAGAACAATTTCTGCAAGCCTCCTGACTCTTACTTGCTCGGAAAGGGACCAGGAGATTCAGTCAGAAAAGCTGATTTGCTTGGAGGACAGCCAGGCAAACAGGAACTCACGCAAATCGGTGCTGCTGATAGAGACACTACTAGAAGTAACTCAGAGGAATTGTCCTGCAGCTATAAAGAAGAGTACAGAGTAAAATGTTATTGTCAGCAGAACATCTGATGGTGCAGTAGGTAAACTTGTTCTTAACGGAAACTGGAAATTGAGGCTTAGAAAAATGTCAGGCATAGCCTACTAGGTAAAACCTGAATGCTATGTTCTTGAATATTTGCAGGACTGTAATGCTTATTTAAGAGAGTAGAGAGTTAATTTGTTAATTAAATGTTCTGTTAGCTTGCCTATCAGCCCCACCTACCTTCCTACAAGTACTACAAGCTTAAATTTTTACCACAGCTTGATCAACATATAATCGAAACTGAACTCTGCTTATTTAAAACTTTTCAAATGTAAATGTTGCCTGCAGCATACCCAGCGTGGCTTAAAATGACCTCTGTTGTGGGAAACATGTCAGAATAGTTGAACTGGCTCAGGTTTTCTTCTGGGAACAACCGTTGTACTGCTGATGGTACTGCAGAAATGCTGTTGGGTTGTACCGATAGATGTGCAGAAAAGGAGAGTGTCAGCATGGTTTGGTGTGGCTATAAGAGCACCAGAGAACTATATTACTGCTATGTGAAGCAGAGAGATAGCACATTGTAAGCATCTATAGTTCAGTGTCTACTTTTCCTTTTGGTTTTTGCATCCTTACCCTGGAGCTGGGAGGGTTGTCAGACATCGATGCCATCCCGTGTAGCTGCAGGCTCTTCACATCTAAGTTTTTGGTGGGAGTCCCATCAGAGGAGGCTTTTGGGAGACTTAAAAATGTAACTGGGAGACTCAAAAATGTAACTCAGAGCAAGGAGAAAAGCAATGAAGTGCCTCTCATGGCATCTCTTACCTGGATAAATGTCTGTTCTCAGATCTCTTTGGGAGTGTGCTACTTTGGAGCATCTTCTCTCAGCAGTGCCTCTTAGCCCACAATGGCCAGAGAGAGCCAGGGGAAGACTGGTTTTCCATGGCTGAATTAGAGACTGGGTTTTATAGCTTTTTTTCCTCTCCTGCACTCCCTGGATGCACAACTGCTGCTGATTCCTAATGTGTGCAGCTCCTTTCTTCTTCCTGTGCTCAGCATATTCACTATAGCTTTATTACCCTCAGTTTATGGAAATGCTGGTTGAAATGTAGCTCTTGATGAGCTTTGCTAAAATACCTAAAGCACTAAAACACTGAATTATTTTTAAAATAAGTTTTGAATCGTTAAAGCAAAACAGAGAAGATAACTTTTCTAGAAGATCTATTGGTTAAACAGGTGGGAAACTTAATAGTATAGCTAACAGTTTTGTTCTGTTGTTTTAAATTTTAACTTTATGTCCTTTGTGTAGTTCTTGAGTGTTCAGATATGGAGTAGTACGTTTGGCTGTCCAGTATCCTTCCTGTGCGTCTGCTTTCTTCCCTCGATGTGGGGGAAGAGGCTGTGACAGGTAACTTCTGGCTTTGTTGCTTGACAAGGCTCGCTCTGTGGCAAGATCCCCTGCTGGGTGCTGTGCCAGGAGCCAGAGAGCTGGGGAGCTGCTGCTGGGGGGGTGGAGCCGTTATCACAGCCAGGGTAGCAAACAAGGCTTTTCAAAAGGAACTCCAAAAGCTGGATATCACCTTTGCCATTCCCTCCAGCTCAGTCTATATTTCTCTCTCCTTCATGCCCCTGCTTTCTATTTTTAATTTTTTTTTAAATGGGGGGAGGGAGGACAGTCTTTGCTTAGGGGGATTTTCTGTCCTGACACCTTCTTCTGTAAGAAATTGCTGCCTTTTACAGAAGTTGCATTGCTTCCTAGCTGTTCCTTTGACCTAGAGAGCACTGGACACTGATTGTTCAACTGCTGATGTCTCCATGCTTTGCTGGTTCTTTGGAGAAGCACTAAATGTGGTAGATGATTGTCTGAAGGCTTTGAACTCATTTGCTGTGCCACTGCACAGGCCCTTGACCATAGCTTCTTGCATCACATGCCTTTTGGAAAATGTGGTTCCTTGATTGTGATGGGGGGAGGATTGACTGCCTTAGAAAGCTACAGAAATGTCTAGCTGGAAAGTACAAATTATCCTCAGTGCACTTTTCTGCAAAACCACACTCACTGGCATAATTTGTCCTCATATGACGAGTGCCATTAACTTTAATGGCTTCCATAATCAAGTTCTTACATTATCCTACCCTTCACTGTATTTTACTTTGCTTATCATTCTCATCCAAGCCTCTGAGGAACAGTGTGTCCTGTATGTACTGGGAAAAAAACCATGCTGGTTGATGCTGAAATGCACAGGCTCCACTTCTTGTGGTCATTCAGCCACCTAAGAAGCAAGGACAGTGGGTTTGTTAATTTGCCCTAAACAAACTTTAGAAGTATGTGTTACATACTTTAATTTCAAGAATCATTTTTCTGTTTTCAGGCACTGTCAGCATCAGTAAGAAATGAGGACAGAGACCAGTAAAGTGTTTGTGTACCCAGCACTGGGGAATAGTGGGAGCACTGGCCTTAGTCCAGGAGAAATGTGACCCAGTAAACTTGTTAAAAGGCTATTCACTTGCTCTCTTTGTTATGCAGGAGCATGCAGGCTGTATACAGGATAAAGAGCATTTTCTTAACTGCTGCCAAAGGAAACATTTTCTACGCTGTGTATAATAATTTTCTCCACTTTGGTGTCTCTGCTGGCAGCAGAAGAGAGCTGCTTCTTCCCTTTTCACAGGGGTGATTCATAAAGGTGCGGCTTGAACTGAAGGGAGACATAGGGGTCTCTTCACAAGTGTTTTGCTTCCATCAAGTCTAAATACAGCTCAGTTGGTCAGTAACTTTGCAGAGAAATCCACTGGCTTTCCATAGTCTCATAGAACAGGAGCTAAATAATACAGGAAACAGTTCTTGCTGAAGCAAAGTGCCATAGATGATGGGTAGCTGGATGGGAAAAAAACAGAGAGAGAGGCCTCTCTGCCTGTCTCTGCCACAGGCAACTCTACTGGTGGCTGGGATGGGGGCTGTCCCCTGACCTGTTCCTACTGTATGTCTCTACAGGAGACTCTGCCCACATCCCCAGCAGCTCAGGTCTTAAGGGACAAGGTACCATAAAGTGCTGCAGGGCTGCTTAAAGTGAGATGTGTAGCTCCTTCATCCTTTTCTAGCAGTGCTACTGGTGAGGGAGCTCTGGCTATGAGACACTGGCCATGAGCAGCCTGCAGTGAGCCAAATCTTTGCACTGGACTGTAGGACATGGGGGTGGTGTTACCCACTCTGCCAGTGTATGGCTGGTTCGGGCAATTCCTCTTACCTCCACTGCAGTTTCTCTGCGACAGATAATCTACCTTTGGCTGCTCTGTGTGAAAAGCACTGTATTTGAGAATCAACGGTACCATTTGACACCTGCATGATGAAGCAACCAAGCAAAAATCCTCAATAACGTCAGAAATAGCACAGTGTTTCCAGGTGTTTTTTTTAAACGCCTGTAGCCTTTTCTTTAGCCTTTGCCCTTCCCAGTGGTTTATTACTTTCCCAAAATAGATTCCATAGTAAAAAATTTTCCACTAGTTTCATTCTAAAGCCAGAATATCAAGCTGTTTATTTATTTAATTGGTTTTATGTTCCAGCCAATAAATTAATCTGCTCTGTGTTTGACTTTTGAGCAAGTACAGCTAAGGGAAGGGGAAATGTGTACCAGAGATGTGGGGTGGGTGGTTTTTTTATGTTTTATCAGTGCTTTCTTTAAATAAAAAGCTTAATTAAGCATGCCCTTCTCATTACAAGCTGTATAAATGTGCCGCCTAAAGAACATGAATCAGGCTTGAGAATTTACTGTTCCTGTGCAGTCCATCATTTTCTTTACCTAAAAAATCCTGCATATAATTATTTGATTTTCTCAGTATATTTATCTTTTGCAACTTCATACGTGACTCTCAGAGATTTTCCTGGCATTCTGACAGCCCGAGCTTCCCCAGCATTCAGAGTATAGTTTTATCCCAAGTTTCTAAAACTGCATTAGAGTGGAGGGGGGTTTCCTACTCTTTAAATCTACATTTGTTTTCATGCTTCATAGGCCACAATGCTCACACTTACGTGTACAACCCATCTGCACAGAAAACAAGAATAAAATACGCAGAGTTCATTAGTTAGATGTGGTGAATGCTTTGAAATGTTTAATTAAAGAAAAAACACAAAAGGTCCAGTGAACGAGATGTTCACAGAGTAATAAGATGGAGAAAAAATTGTGAATGATACGCTATTTAGAATGAAAGGCTCTCTTATTTGTCGACAGTTTGTTCCCACATACGCCTCTCTACAAGGATGATCAGCCAATAAAATATATGATATCCTCAACTTTATATTTCTTATGTAAATTCTGCTATGTTAATTCTTGTGTATTGTCTTTCTGTATTTGATCTGTTTTAGAGCTAGGCATTTCTTGAGTTGACCGTGTACCTTTTCTTAAGAATGAGATACCCAGATCTTTCTTAGCAATGAAATGGCCCTGTTGTCTTAGAATTGAAGCTTTGGAAAAGACTATTCCCATTTAGGAAAAGTCTATTCCCAGTTATATTTTTACATACTAGTTGGCATAGCCAAACATGTGACATCCCTGGTAATCAGCAATCACAAGGTTAAAAAAAAGGCACATAGAAAAGTAAGTGCTTTATTTCTCTTGTGGCTGCTGTAAAATTTTGGTGCATTTTTAAACCTTTCCTGACAATGCATGCTCCTTGTCAGCTTCTCATCAGTAGAGGAGTTGAACAGGATAGAGATTATTTCAGTTAATTGTGGGGGTGTCGTTATAGCTCGAAATGGAGGAAAATGAATGAACAGGCATTTTTGAGTGCTCTGCCGATATTCCATTTTGTGCATGCATGTTAATAACTGTATCTGTTAGTGTATTTTTAAGGCTGTGTTCAGGCTCAATAGGGTGATGTTTGTCTGTGGGCCTTCCTCTTATTCTGTTTGTGACCAGTGTATTTCTGACAATGCCTGCACTGTCTCTGTGCTGTGAGCTGAATGGATGACTTGTAAAGGGGACTGAGATGTTACACTGGCTTGTCAGTGATGCTCTTCATTTGTATTCTGCTCAGGGGGCCAAGCAACTGAGGAAGAGACGTGCCAGAATGCTTTCCTTATGAAAGCCTCTGCCCTATTCAGTTTTCCCTTGCACTACTTCACCTTGGTGAATGTTTCTTTTTCAAGGTGTTGCTATTTCTGCATCATGGAGCTTGGCTTTAGACGATAAACAGCTAGGATGTGCGGTACCTATAAACGCATGGGTTGGTTTGGGCTGTTTGATTTTTGACTGTGAAATGCAACATTAGGAAACAGAAAGCTGCATTGAAAGCATCTGGTGCCTGCTCTCTTCCTGGCTGTGCAGGGGAATTTGTGTGGGCAAAGAAATGCGAAGTAAATTGTGGGACTATGAACTGTAAAGAGCTGCTTCTGAAGCAATAGCTAGTTCAGTTTTTCAGGGAATGGCACGTGCACTTGGAAACTCATGAATGGGAAGCTCCGAAGCTGCTCTTGTTTTAAATTAAAAGAGCTGATTTTGCTTTTAATCTAAAAGGCTGCATTTTTGGGATGACTTGCTAAATACCATGTGTTTATCCTAAAAAGGTGCAGTGATGCATCCTCAGTGATGAGGTAAAATGTAGACAAAGTGTTTTTGCTTGCTCTGCTGCTTGAGATAGTGGTAGCCTTCAGGGAGAAGGAAAGTAATTTTAACAATATGAGATAATCTTGCTCCCAAATTCTCGAGTACTTTCTTGTTAAAAGTCTTCTGGTTTTGTTCTGTGGTTTTCTGGAAAGTGTAATGTGCTGGTTCACATGCTGTCATCCTCACTTGCTTTAACTGCAGCAGTTTCCAAGTCTGTTACGCGACAATCCCATTTTCAGGGTTGCAGATGCAGCATAACATCATTGCAGGAGAGACCAGCTGCCCTTGAGCGATATCCTTGTGCACCGCACTGACAGGGACCAGGCAACTGCTGCTCATCTCCCAGCAGACAGTGATTAATGTAAAGTTCAATGGCACCAACTTTCAGCTTCTGCCATGCAAGTGATCCCCACCAGCAAAAGAAAGGTCTAACTGTTTTGATGTTGGCTTCAGACTATGCTGCTGTTCACATGCTGGTGTGGTTTTTCTCTCTTCCATCCTTTTTGCGGCTCCTTTTGCCCTCCTGTGTAAAGGCCAGATCAAAGAGTCATCCTGGAAGGAAAATGCAGAACAGAGAAAAGGCAATTCTGGTAATGATTGCAGGTCATACGTCAGGTCAAATAAGTCCCCAGTGCAGACAGCAGAAAAAATGTAACATTGCAAGAGGAAACGCAGTTTGCTGAGGAAGGGACCATGTCTGGTTTTGATTGCTTCAGAATCATCTGCATGGATACCTACAAACCCTCTCTGCACTTAAAGTCATGTTGTCCCATACTCTTTCAAGTGAGGAAAATGAAGATCAAGAGGAGGTTGCTGGGCACCGGCCAAAGCAAGTGCCTGGCCATTTGTGTGAGGCAAATTGAGAAAAGGACAAAGCTGTTCCTACCTCGGTATCCCCGGGGGTGTCATAACATGAACAAAGATGCCCATTTCTTGTATCATACTATTAATTTCCTCCAAGGCTTTCATTGTCTGCCTGCCTGACTTGGAAGAAACGGATCTAATTCTAGACTTAGATAATCACAGGTTGAGTCAAGGTCAGTAAAAATGGTTGGATATATATATTCCTAAAGGAAACTGTTTTATCAGTCTCACTTTTCTTCTTTTGCTATGTATTGGAAGCAAAGCTTTTTCTTTTAATCTTGAGTTTCATCAGCATTTGATATGATGAGTGCTTCAGGATCCTGGTTCAGCAACAGTCTGCAACTGCAAATATCACTTCTTGTAATGTAATCTTACGTTCTAGTGACTGGACAATTTTAATTTGAAAGTTTCATTTGAAATTGAAGTCCTCTCAGCCCTTCTGCATATTGAGCTAGGTTGATGAGCAATTTATCACAAATCTGTGCATCATCTGTGTTACGTGTCTTCCTCTTCTGCTTTCCCCAGCATCATGCAAACTGATGGCAAGGGAAGATCATGACTCAAATTGTTATTTGTTAGGCCTTCTGGTTTTCTCTCATATAGGAATTTTGCTGTTTCAAAGCTAATGTTTCAACCATAACTAGGCATGTGCGAAACTGATAAACAGATAACGCAATCATGCTGCTTATGAGTCCCAGCAATAGGCTGATAAATATAGTCTGTAGAACTGGCTAAGCAAAGTCTATGAATTAATTACATTTTAATTAAGTGCTGGTTGGGGTGTCTCTGAAAGAAGAGTTTAAGTAAAGGATCCAGTCTCCATTCTCCAACATTTTCAGCAAGTTTAGGAAGACATCTTGGAATTAAATAGGAAACCTTACTCCAAGCGCTCTTCTGACTAAAAGTTTTCAAGGCGCTTAAGGGTGATCTCACTGCCTCTTTCTAATACTTTGACTCCTGACTAGATTGAGCCTCTGATGCAGATGTCAGCATGTTCCCAATTATTATGGCATTGTCCTTGAGCGCAGACTTCTCCAGTCAGACAAATCTGTGCAGCTGAATATAGTAAAGTGGTGTTTCAACCCCAGTATGGGTTTCTTTCAGCTGACATTGCATTTGTTCCCGCAGTCAATTCCAGTACAATTTTTTTCTTTCTTTTCTCCTTTTTCTCATTTCTCTAGTCCTTTCTCCCAAAGCCATTTCAGGGAAGAGAAGTCACATATCTTCTGTTGGCATCAGAAAGGCACAGCTGAATATAAATTCACTGTTATTTTTCAGTTGATGTTCTGTGCCATTTTTGGCAGAACTCTCTTCCAAAGGCTCGTTGATGGGAAGCGGAGGGAATCTCTGAATGAACTTTGGGATGTTAACATTTAAAAGTTTGTCCTTCTACTTTAGAGCTAGCTGGTGTCTGCCTGGCTGTAGAAATCTTGCTGTAATATACATGTTGGTGTTATTAGGTTGAAAAACAGCCTCTGTGCTTTCCTGATAATGTTCTTTTGTTATGAATAATATTTGCCAGAGTTAGCCCATTTTCAATTGCCTTATGAAGTTTCCAGAATAATAATGGATGCTGACTTCCAAATATTTAGAGATCTCAAATTAGAAGACATTATCTTTGTGCTCCACAGTAGGGGAATTGTGTGTGCCTTCCTTGCCCTCTAAGCCCCAAGGGGGCTGGAATGAACACTACAGTGTACGAAAGCAACTGCTGAGCTCCTGTACCGTGCAAAGGGCCCCTGAGCTGTGGAACAGCACTTTCCTAGCTCTGTAATGTTTTCTGGAAAGGCTAAGCCCCACCAAGAGAAAATTCAGTGAAAATATTCACACCCCAAACCTGAAAGATAATCTGAAGGGTTCTGCTTTTCTTACTTGAAAGGAGTTAGGCCCAATGTTTCAATAAGGGTGTAACATGAACTGTTCCTCTCCTCGTGTCCTAAGTTGTGTTTTGAAAATAAAAGGGCTAATGATACAATTTTCAAAGAAGTGTTACTCAAAATATACTGATGTCCTATACAGACTAATGTCAGTGACAGCCCTGAAGCACATTGGGAAGCTTTTCTCCCTTATGTCATAAAGGGTGTAGCCAAAATCCTTTAAGAAGAGAAACCTAAAGTCCACCTGAGACCTCTTGTGTCAGTGCTGTGGAGCATCTCCTTTTTGTAGTTGTCTTCATTGATAAGGAAATAGCTGGAGCTGTAAGCATGGGTTTCTGCATGAGGTGCAGTGCACACAGGTAAGCATTATGGTGCACATGTACAAGTCTTACTGTATTATTTGTACAATAAATCTTGCGATTCCAGCCAAGTCCTGAGCTACCCTTAAGACTGCTGGCCCAGCCAGCACAGAGTGCACCCCTGGCAGAGCCTGCTTTGTCCCAAAGTAGGCACTGACCATGGGTGTTTTACTCCCTTAACTCTGCTGGTAGAAGAGAATGATGTGTGGCTGAAATTTCTCTTGTTCTGCTAAACTTATATTAGTTGAATCCTGTTGTTTGTAGAAGTCCCTGCAGTCACACAGACCCAGACAGCATAATTAATTTGTGGCTTGATTTTGAGTATTAATTAGGTATTTATTGCATGTACATTTTTCTATGGCTCCTATGGTTATAATATTTTTGTAACTCTTGGTGCTTATCTTGGTGCTTAGTTGTAAAGCCGAGGTTCCTTGAAAACTAGTTAAAAATGAGTTGGAGAGGGAATGTCAGGAGGTTATCGAGTCCTTCACTCTGCTTCTGGATATGGTCAGCAATACTTTGGTCATTCATCACTGGTTATCAATCTGTACTGTGTTTGAAGAACTCTGCATAAAATCTGTTCCTGTGCTTTGTTATCATTATATGTGGTTTTTATAATGTTTGATCTGTCATTCTTGTTCCAGTTTCAGCACATCATTCCTTATCTGCCGTAGTTATGGAGAACAGATTGTTCTGTTGACTTTTGTAGCATGTTTCTGTTTACATAGTAGTCCATCATCACCCTGCCCATAGCATTCTCATCTCTAGATGAAAACAGCACAATTTTATTTAATCTCTCCTCATAAGTCATATTTTCTAGATATCTTTCTTGTTCTTTGATCTCTCTCCCTTTGGTCCTCATAATTATTTTTTTTTTAAAGTGTTCGGAGCAGGAGATAATACTCCATCTGGGGCCTTATGAAGCTGAGCAGAATGGAAGGATGACCTATACTGTAGCTGTTGTGTGCTCCTGTTTATACACCCCAGTGTGTTCAGTTTTCATAACAGTATGACTTCACTGAGTCACGTTCACCTTGTTGTCTGCTCCTCCCTTAATCTTTCTCTGAAGAGCTGTTGTCTGAACTGTTTTCTCTAGCCTGTATTTCTTGGTTGTTTCTGGGTATATGTAATACTGTACTCCTAGCCATGTTGGATTTCAAAGCATGTCTTCAAACGATGAAATAATCTCATATAATCTTGTCCTCCAGTATAATTGCATTCGCTCCAGACTTGTGCACTGCAAATTTTAATAAGCATTTCCTCTGGTTCTTCCTCTCCTTAATGTCAGTATGGAATAGAACTAAGCACAAAAAAAATAAGGAAGCCTACCTGACATCCCTTTTTGCTTCTACAGTGATCCATTAATGACAGCTGTATGTGTCCCCCATTCATTGCTGCTTTTATCCAGACTGTGCTTCCTTGATTGCTTACAGGAACATCTGTGGATGCAGCACCCAAAGCAGTGTGATTACATAGGCAGGAAGAAATCATAAAAATATTTTTATACACAGGGATCTGGAGGTTTCCTGCACAAGTGAAAACTCATGGGATGCTAATATACTAACTTTCTCTTCAGTTTGACTGTAGTCAAGTTTCAGCAATGAATAGTTGTCCAAAACAGTAGTGGTGTAAGTGCAGGCTACTCACTTGAAAATCTTAGTCTCAGATGGAAATCTTGCAGGGAAATGTAAATCAGTCATAAGCATAGGAATTTTGGAAGCTGGTAAGTAGCAAATATTGGTATGGCCACATTCCTGGCTTCAAATAAACGGTCGACAACATGCAACTAGATGCTGGCATTCAAGAACATTGGCATTAAAAGCCTGCATGTTAATGGCTCCATAGACTTGAAAGCTAATATTGTTGATAGACTGAAGTCAAATGAAGGTTCAGGTACAATATACATCCTCAAATCTCTGACCAATGTGTGAGTTTTACATTAGGTACTTTTCATAATACTTTTCCACTTCTTTTTGTGCATCTTAGATTTGACAGCTGGGGAAAATGGAGATAGCGTGCATGGCACTGACAAATGCTCAAACTGCAATAATCCTGAGAAAGTTATCGTGCCACTTTGTCTTCAAGTTTCTGATGATAATAGCAGATGTCTTTAGTGAGGGAAGATGCAGACTCCTGCTGTGAAAGACTGTAATAATGGGAAGCATTTGATGAGCTGACTCTGTTTCATTCTTACTGATGAGTTGATACTTTAGAGATACAAGTAATCACAGCAACTTTAATCAGATTTGGTTTAGGTGCAACTGGAATTGATTCCAAGAGAGGCAGTTTAGGAGGAGTGAAATGTAACTAAGATGTGATGTGACTGAATATACTATCATGCTGGCTGTTTTTCATTCCTTCACCATCTCTGTTTCCCCATCTACTTAGCACTGATTTTATGTGAAGTATCTCCTTAGACTCATTGTGCAGTCTTTAATGTTGTGTGGCATCATTTTAGTTGCACTAGCAGAATTATAGGGAAAGCAGTTGTCTGTCCCACCTGCTGAACATGGACAGTCTTTCCTAAAGTCTCTTCCATGCAGAGCTCAGCGCTGTGATGCTGACAGACATAAACCTTAACACATGCCTTAGGGGCTTTTGGGGGGCAACCAGCAGGGCTGTTTAAAGAGCCATCCCTGTTCCTGCTCTCCTCTGCCTCCGGGGTGGCTAGTACCAAACACTGAGAACTAGGGTATGCAGCCAAATACTTTGCAGCAAACCATGTTTGCCTCATCAACTGCTTCTGACTGTGTTGGAAGAAACCTGAGGAACCTGTATAGGATGAGAAATGGCAGTAGTTGGGGCTAATGCTGCACTTCACAACAATCATTGAGGGGCTGGTGGACTGGAACACTTCCACGAAAAAGGTAGTGATACCGAAGTATCTTCACACATCGCTGCTAATCATGGGAAGGACAAAACACTGTAAACAACTCTGAGATGGAAATACGTGCAGCAGTCCTCTTGGTTGTTCTGACAGAGGGTAGGCCAGCAGGAGGTCTGTCTGTAGCAGGCTGTTGCTGACTCAGGTCAACAAAAACGCTTTAGTAGTCTCCCTCTGCTTTATTTTGCTTTTCATTCCTGTTAAACATTGGGGTGGAAGAATAAATGGGCAGCAGTTATTGTTTCATGACCATTGCCCCAGGCAAGTGAGTATGAGCCTGGTAGCCGTGCTGCTTGCTGTCACCTGCCTTCCTATGGAAAATGCAGGCAGGGGCCACTGCAGGCAGCAAGTGCCCGGCAGGCTCTGACAGCTCTGGCTGGACATTCTCTGAAAGATCACCCAGATCTGTAAGGAGTTGAAATAAATGTCCCTTTCTACCACCATAAGGTCTTGCCTTGAGTTTTTTTACACAGAGAAGGACCAAGTGTCACCTGTGCTACATGCTGTCAGCCAAGAGAGACAGCCGGGACGTAAGCCTAGAGCAGCAGACCGCTCCTTCCAAGCCTCTCCATGTGTAGTGATCTGCAATTAAATGGTGGCTGTGAAATGGAGGTGGGCAGAAGCAGTTCATTTTTGGAGTGCTGATGGTGAATGTGTCGAGGAGCTGCCTGTCTTCGCACCACACTGGCAGCAGCAGCCCCTTTGCGAGATCGGTGCTATAATTAGCTGGTGGCAGTTGGCAGCCACTTGCTTCTGTCGCAGGGATCCAGACTGTCTGAAATGGTAAACATGCAGAGGTTTGGTGTTTTTTTTTGCTTCAAGGATTGCAAGTATCTTCCCAGTGACAAAACCAACTGGCTTCGTTAACCTGGATTTCAGACTAATTTGTGGTTTTTACCTTGTAATTCAGCAGTAGGTTGATCTTTGCTTTCCCTGAGTAAATTGTAGGGGATGTGTTGAAGCATTAAGAGGCCTTATTGACATTTCTGTACAACCCCTTCAGTTTAGTTCTCATCTAATTAAAAGACCTCACTGATTGGAATATGTGCGTAGCCCTTTCTGGGGATGGTCTCAGTGTACCTCTTTAACCCTTGTCCTTGCTTAGTCTACCCTGCCTGAACCGCTTGGGCATACTGGAGCCCTTACAAGGTCTGAAGGGCCTTTCAAGTGAAGGCATTTTCTTTGCTTAATGTGGCAAGATCCTGGGTCAATTTTAGCTAAGTTTGCTTTCATCAGTGATGGAGAGACATAATTATGTATGCCCCACTCTCTGACTTCACCATTTATTTGTGCCTGTCTCATGGAGAAGGGATTGTAACAGTGTACGCTGCCAAAAATTGCTTTTGCAGGAGGTAAAACTAGGATACTGCATCCTGTCCACTCTGTTTTTCTTTTCATTAAAAACATGATAGGCTAGTATATCAGGATTTATTCTGGCTTTTTAATACATCAGTTAACTTAAATGGCTTAATACCTGCCTCACCTGGCAAGTTATCAATTTCCTTTTTTTTTCTCCTGTGGTAGTAGGAAATGTGCTTCAGGGTAGAACTCAATGGGATGCAAGTTGTTGGCTTCGCTGAAAGTTCTTGGCATTAACTGTCATCCACTGTGTCTTGCATTGAAAGCTTTCAGTCTTTAAAAGCAAAAGCAAACCATGGGAAATTCCATCAACTGGGAAAGGATAGGTTTAATTTCAAAACTACAATATGGTCATGAGATTTTTTAACCCTTACAAATGACTGTATCATCTTTGAGATTCCTTGTAGTATTTCTGCATTTTTTTCAAATATTTCTTTAATTTAAAATACAGCTGCTGATATTTTCATCTAGATGTGAATGCTGATTTCTGTACATATTCACTCATGTATTGCTTGTTTAAGAATAGAAGAACAGCTCCTCTTTGAACCTGGGAGGCAAAAGTTTGGATACAGTGTTGAACAAGATGTCTTAATCATACCACCTCAGTCTTACCAATTTATTTAATGTCCTCAGCTGTTGCATTTATCTTCTTGGTGAAAGCTAGGAGGTGGAGTTTTCTATTTGCAAGGCAGAGGTGCAGAGCTGGCCTAACTCTTCTCTCTGAAAATGCTCACTGTACTTCAGGACCATTTTTCTGTTGTTGCTGATACATCACTAGCACTTCTCTGACAGTTTTTAACAACATGACTCTAGGAAAGGAGAGTGAGGTCTCGCATCTTCTTGGTGAGCAGGGTAGGATCCAGAAGTGTGCATCATATCAGACTGAGCAGGCCTGCTTTTGACCTGATTCTATCAAACTCAAATGCCAACAGTAGGAGCTTGAAACATGAACTCCTTTTGGTGTCTGCAGTTCCAGGGTGCGGTCGACCTGCCTTGCATTTGGTTAGAGCAGGACAAACAGTGTGAGTAAGCTCACCTTTGGGGGCTTTTTTACAGTTTGTTTGAGTTTTTTTCCTGTCTATCATATAAATTGTTCGTTTATTGTAGAATTCAGGTTGTGCCCTGACTACCCTTTTTTTGGCAGCTGTTATCAGCCGTTAAAGCACGGCTCTCCAGACTTTACCTTTATTTCAAGTTTACTGGTCTGTGTGCAGTCTCATCTAATGCCTGTGTGCTTCGTGCAGCCCATGGCTCTCTTACACAAGAGTAAAGTCATTTCTGTGAAAAAGCACATAGCTTAGCAGGTCTGTGCCTGGATCTCTGTGGTGCAGCTCTGAACTATTAATCTCTCCTGTGGTTGCTGATGCACATTTGGAAGCATGATAGGACATCACAAGGCTTTAGAGCGAACACTGTTAGATAACTTCAGTGTTGTCTTTCAAAGTCAAATGTTTTTTCTTCAAATCCATACATATGTTATAGACCTAAGCACCATGTTTGTCCCCATCTCTTCCCTTTGTCTGCCCTCTTTCATGAATTATTCACTGTTTCATAAATAAATAAGCATGCAAGTACATTTTTGGAGATTTTGCAAATGTTGTTTATAGAAAAATTTGTTCAGTACAAAATATAACCCTAAAAAGCATTTGGCATCAGATAACAACACTGTAATCTAAGCACCTGCTTCACTCCCAGGTTGCTGTAACCCTAAGGACCAGATCAGGAATTTTTATGAGGAAGTACTGCTTGCAATGTATGATACTAGAAGTGTCTGCTGCCTGACATACGGTGGAACTAATGTACGCTCTTAGTGGCTGTATTTATAGCATGCAACAGACAGATGCACTGCAACAAGCAGAACTGCTCTTCAGTGTCCTGGGAATTCCCTAGTGTTATGGCTTACCAGAAGGATGGGGCCATCTCCTCGCTGATACATTTGGTACTCAGGCCCTCCGAAGCAATTTTCATTAGACTGTACCATGTGCCTCACATACTGAGTGTTTTATGCCAAGGCTGGCACAAACCAATTTGTTGACACTCTGTTTACCTTGTACTCCATACCATGCTGTGTTTCAGATAGCAAAGGAAAGCATTGCATCTGCTGCCCTCAGTGCCTCGAAGGGGGATTAGGATGGGAGGCAGAGCATCCACAGTAGCTGGAGCTGTTGCCCATATATCTTCTGCTCACATAACCGATAATCTCCTATATTCAGCACGAAGCATCCGGAACAAAGTGCTCCCCGCACCGTTCCCCTGCTGACATCCATCGTTCCAGTTTCCATCTGCTCACAGGCTTTCAGGGCATCAGCTGTGTTCCCAGCTGCTGGTCCTCTCATGTATCACTCAGGTCCTGGGTTGGGCTTCCTGAGAAGTTGCCCAGTAGCTCCATCCTAAGGACTGGCAAATTATCCTTTCAAAATGTGGCTTCTTAGATTTTTCACTTGTGGATGTAGGTGTGTATGTATATTCATCTAATGCAATGTATAAAATCATACATGGGGAATTTTTAGAAAAATGATTAATTTGCCATATGCTCTTAGTTGCTTTGCCAGGCTTCTCTCTCCTAACCTGATATGCACTCTCAGCCCTGTTACAGTCCTTGAATGTCTTCGAGTGTTAGACCTGTTTTTCAGTCACTCAAACTGCCGTAGAAATATTTTTCTTCTCTGGACATCCTTTGCTTGAAGCCAGTTAAAAGTTCAATTTAAACAGCCATAGCTTTATTTACATTCTTGGACTTCTCCTGCAAAAGATTTGCACCGCAAGAGAAGTGGGAGTTTTTCCTTTCCCTTGGGACTTGTAGAGCTTCCATCTTACCTTGGAAAGGCCCCAAGATACCAATTTTTAACATTTTTACTCTCTTTACAATAAAGTGTAAGTGTTTTACATCATGTAAGATACTTCAACATCCTCCAAGCCTTTTATCCATCCTGTTGAAAGAATACAAAAAATAGTTATATGATTTGAAAAGCCGCCTGATGCGTTTCCAGAAAGGTGGCATATGGAGGATGCAGGGCAGTGGAGTGTAAGGATAGCTTTTTTTAGCGTTTCTATCTTGCCATCAAAACTGAATTGCGGTTTTACCACTTGTGTACAATCCATGATTTCAAATTCATGCTGTGATCACCTTGCATGCCCTCCTTCTCCACAATATATTTCAATTCATTCTCTCAGGCTCTGCTACACTGTGATTTAAAGGGACTCTTCGAATTCGGCTGCTATAGAGTCTGTAATGCATCCTTCTGTATTTAATTCATCACTGACAGGGGATTTGGAGAGGGTGGGGATATGAATAAAGGGTGTAGAATTTGCTGCCAACAGTATGATAATTAAAAGAGAAAAGATAACAGTATATGTAATAATATTATTATATATGCACAAAGCACGGCTGATCTTAATGTTGGAAGTTGGGTATTTCTGAGCTATGTGCCTTTAAGACCTACATAATGCTGCTGCATTACCTTAGGGTTTTTCTTTTGAATTTCAAGCTTCAGAAAACCAAGCTAGCTTTTTTTTTTCCCCTTCTTTCCCTCGGTGGCACTCCCAAAACCGGTGGGTGTTTATTTGAAAGAAAGCTCACTGCATATAAGATATCATGGTGTGATAAGACATGTTGCGGTAAACAGGGATAGAATCATGTGGACATCACTGTCATAGAGATGGCACGATTAAGCTGACTTCATTACCTCTCCTTTATAATACCAGCTTTTTGACTTAGGACAGCTACAACTAATTTTTCTCTATTGTTCTCTGACATCTGGTGGCAGCACCAAGTAATGCAAGGCTTTTTTGCTTCCAATCTTGCCAAAAGGATCCCTCAGAGGTTAGAGTTTGAAGCTTCAGTAGCTTTGCTGGAAAAGAAACTACTTGTTTTTTAGTGTTGTATTTTGGAGTGGGTTTCCCCCCTGGGTAGAATGATATCTGAGCAGGCCAGACCCTTCAACTGTCGTTTTAGATATATATGAATATATGTGTATATAATTAGAAATGAAATGGTAAACTTGCATTAGCATGGTGCATCTTGATTTAAAATGTTGCCAGTGAAATTTCCCTAAGAACTGCTTTGGTGCTTAGGGAGGATAAGGCTGGTGGTAGCAGTGCTGTAGAAGAGGTGAAGGCCAGTGGCTGGCTCTTGCTGGTTAGCTCTGAGAAACTGGCCAGGTGCAGAAACAAAATTACACTGTCATTCTCAGCTAGACAGAGACTTATTTTCACTTTTGCTAGAAACGACTGAGTCCTTTCTGCTCCTTTTCTTTCCTCCCCTTCTTAAGTGCTGAATAGAGACCAAAATGAGGATAAAACAAGCAAAATGGGCAGTAGATGCACATAGGTGTGTGGCAGGTGCGGCAGGTTGAGCTCACTGCAGTGTCAGCACAGGGCCTCGAGGGCTGTGTGTGGCTGCTGGGAAAGTGTCAGTGAACGTCCCTCTGATACTTAAGAGCTATGTCTCTAACACGTAATGCGGTTTCTCTGTGAAGACCCGCAGCAGGAATAGATGGGCAAAGTGTTGTTAACAGGAAGGGTGGCTTGCATTGTGCTGGTTTGTCTCCTATTTACAAGGTTTCTCTTGTAATACCTGTTTCTGCCTTCTCACTGGGTAAGAGTAGCGAGACCTCAGTGGAGATGTAAAGTGATAGAGATTAATTTTGTGTGGCATACTGCAGGCTGCAATCCTGTTCCGATTTTAGGCAGAGTGCTTAAAATCCATGTTCTTTTCCTCCACAATCTCCAGTGCCAAGATAATAAACCAGCCAGCTAATACAGGGAAGCGTAATTCCCACAGCTTCTTTGCTGTGCAGCAAGAAGTGCTGTATTCAAGAAGGTTTTTCTCTGCCATGTCTCCTGCTTTCACACTTAGTGCCATCTTTCCAGTTCTTATATATCAATATAATGTCTTTATCAGCAGCCTGGCCCATGTGTCCCTGGCAATCAAATGAGCCAATGGCTATGAGTATCTTCCTTTATTCTCTTCCTTGGTTTGTTTGCTTATTCTAAAGCCTCCTCTATACTGGGTTTTGTCTAAGAGATTGCCTAGCTTTACTTCTCTGGCAGAGTTGCAATTTATTCATCACCATGACTTTCCAGGCAAAGCATTTGGCTGCATATCCTAGTTCTTGATGTTTGGTGCTAGCCACCTTGGAAGCAGGACAGGAGCAGGAACAGGAATGGCTCTTTAAACAGCCCTGCTGGTTGCCCCGGAAAAAATCCTAAGGCAAATGTCAAGGTTTATGTCTGTCAGCATCACGGGGCTGAACTCTGCATGGAAGAGACTTTAGGAAAGACTGTCCATGTTCAGCAGATGGGACAGTTTTGTGAAAGTCTGAATTCCACTGGAGACTCAGTGCTGATATATATATATATATATATATAAAACCCCCTGCATTTTACAAGGATGGCTAGTAGTCTGAATGATACCCAAATTCACTATAGCTGATGGGTTAAAATATTTACCATATGTTTTTTCCCCACTGTGACAGACAGCTCGACTTGATTAGATATTTAAATGCTCAGATGTTTTGAATGAGGAGTCAAGAGGAGGCTCTTGGTTGGTTGCAGAGGCAGCAAGAAGGACAATATGAGCCTGAGAACTTCTGCACGACCTCCCAATTAAACTTCACTCTGCAATTTTTTTCTTCTAGATGATTTAACCTACATAGCAATAATTTCCTGCCAAGTAGTTTATCATATGAAAGTTTGCTCAATCTTTTTGTGGGGAAAAAGCAAGTGCATAAATCTTGGGTTTTCAAGGGAGTCTTGGTCTACCTCCTGCCTTGGAGGATGATGTCCCCTATATATCAACTACTGTCTACTCTGTGTGGCAAAGAGTAGTTTCTGCTCTCTTTCCTGACAGCTGGCTTTTGTGTGGATGGGAAATAAACCTGATGCGTTGGGTTTCATGTTGTGCAATGACTTCAGGTTGTTTCCTGGGGCTTCAGTATCATGTAGAACCCCTGGAGTAGTTACATCACTCACTTCAAGTACTCATTTCTTGTATTTTAGTTACGCTTACTACCATTTAGCAATTGGGTCTAAGTAGTGACAGAACTCTCTGCTTGCTGTTGTAAATGGCATGTGACTTGAGAGCCAGTAGGACAACCTATTTTTAAGAATGTCCCAGCACTGCTTGCTTTTAGCGTTCCTCTGGAGAAAATGAGTTTAGGAATGTGCCACCACAGAGCTAGAAGGGTTTTGTAGTTGCTTTCTTTCGTACAGAAAATGCCTCTGCATTGGAATAGAAGATTTTTATTTAAAAGCCTCATTTAACATTTGAGAGTTTTTTCTTGTCCAGTTATAGTTGTTAAAATAGGTCGAGGCTGAGATGCAAATCATCATAAATCACTCCCTCCTTAAAGGCAAATGTTTTCCTATGCTTCCTGAGGGACTGAAATCAAGTCTGATGAGGGACACAGATCTACATTTTATTCTTAGCTTTTCTGCACCGTCTCTGTAATATTTTTCTCCATCAGGAGAGTAGTGCTTACCTTGCCCTGCTGTTGTGGGGATTAATCAGTCCCTCTATTTGCACAGCACTTTGAACATGCGCAAACGAAATGCTGTTGCTTTAATTTACTCATCACTCTGTGCAACCTCCCGTTACAGCAGGGTCTGAGAGCCAAATGGATAGGCAGAAGGAGACTCTTCTACCCAGTGAACCACCCAGCATGCTGCCTCTGAAGGTCTGCCTGCTCCTCCTCCCAACCGGCTGAAACGGAGGGGGACACCATCCCTGCTGTGGGGTGCACCCCACATGTGGCAGGAGAAGCTGCTTGTACTAGCGACGAGGCTGCCCTGGGAAAGTCTTCTTCAGTGAGACTAGCTTGCAGGTTGCTGTGCATCTACAACTGACTGCTAGAAATCTGGACCCAAGTTTAACAGTCAAATAGTTATGTGATCTATTGGCGTTTGGAACACAAGAGAGGATTTGGCCTTTGCTTAGAAAATGTCTAACAACCACAGGACGATGTCCTACACCATATGCAAATGTCTGAGGGCAAAATGGTCACTTAGCCATCTTAAAGGTGGATTATCAACTTTATCTGTAATCTCCTAGGCATTTAAGGCCACAAACCAGATTGCTGGTTCTGTCTTTAGAGGGAAATAGATTTTGTCTAATTTTTGGCAAAGGACTGTCTTACATATCTTACTTGTGGTCTCACATGCTTGAGCTTTTTTTCTGTTAAATAGCTGGTTGTATTGTTGTGGAGGGGGAGGGTTGGTTCACAGTACAACAGGGGCATGCTAAGGGCATAACAAGAATCTTAACCAGTTGTAGTTACAGCAATAAGCATTTGCATACTGATGATTATTTTCTTTACATCTCTTCTTACAAAAGAGATGCACTAGTAAAGCATGCAGGGCTTCACAGATGAGCTGTAAAATATCAATAAAAACATTGCGGTGGCATTTGCTGTTTCATTTCCTTCTGTCTCTTCTTTCGCTGTCTTACTTTATTGCTCTTCATTTTTTGTCTTATCAGTCTCTATTTCCTCTGTTCCTTGTTGGTAAAGTTATTTCCAAGTGGATCTGGCTGCCAGCATGGTGATGTTCATGCAGCAGTGCCCCATCTGCTAGTAGCCCATAGTTTTGGTGAGGCTGGCTATACAGGAGCTGCAGAAAATGCAGTCCACAAATGGACAAGGGGTGGTAAGCCAGAAGACAGAATTTACTTTGCTGTTATCATGATGTTGGATCCTTCTCCAGCGATATATTCAGGACACTTAGATGCCAGTGGGAGGAAGCAGAGGGTAAGAGAACACAGAGGGGGAAAGGCCTGCAGAAAAAAACATTTGAATTACTAATCATGTGTCAGGAAACAGATTTAGGATGACAATGCAGCATAGACAGGGGTGGCTGTAGTCAGCCTCACCTGCTGGAGCAGTGGTCTGGGCTTTCCCTTACAAAGAGGAGGAGGAATATGGAAAAGACATCTTAAGTTACCTAAGCTGAAGAACTGCTGCACGGGTGTAGCCTTCAGAAAATTCCACCCAGGCATGAAAGAGGAGCTGTGGAGAAGGCTTGAATTACTCCACATCCCTGAAGTAGAAAAGCAAAACATGATTGTAGCTATAAAAATCCATCCAGGAACACCATGGTGTGCTGACCTGTCTCTGGTGTGAATGCCAGAACATGCTTACCACACATTGTCTGAAAAGATGCATTTTGATCCTATAAGAACTGAATTTCACCCATCTTTATTTTGTCAAGTCTATGCTGCATTGAACATTCATGCTAAATGGAAGATGTTTTTGGTGACTGGCAGCTGTGGGAATTGTGGTGTGTGACCTGTATGCTGACTGGGAAGTCAGAGCTTGGAGCTCATAGACTCAGCCCAAAACCCATGCTGGAGTGATAGCAGTGTGTGGTGAGGTACAGATTACTGTCATTTCTGTCTTTATCCATGTGCTTTGCCACAATGTAAAAGGCTTATAACTAACATTTAATATAAAGCAGCGTCTGTGAGAGGGTGACAGGTAGTGATTGATTAGCAGCAGCACAGCTGACTGCCCATGTATGTGTCACTTCAACATGTGTTGACCTGCCTTCTTCATTCAAAGCTATATACTCTTTACTTTTCTCCTGCCATGGGCTATGTTCCATGGAATAATCCAAAGCCTTCTCGAGGGCACTCTGTTAGTCATCAGGTTCCTCTTGGCCATCCCTGGAGCTATTTTATACTTTCTTGAGAGCATGCCTCATGCTAACTACTCTGATGCAAGCACCTCCTCTAAAAAAATTAACACGGTTGCCTTGGGTAATGTTCATTCTCCTAATGTGCTTTGCTGTGATAAGAGTAATGACTGTCTCTTGATATAGCTGGAAAAGTAAATGAGGAATTTATTCAGCAGAATGTGACTCATATTGCTTTCTTTTCCAGGGAGCCAGCAGGTACCTGTGGTTGTTGTGAGGTGGACGATTGCATGGTATTGGAGACATGACCGTGATCCAGTGTGCCTGGGTGGCTGGGGCCTCTGGGTGGGGGAGGCATCCTTTACATTCTGATTTTCAGCAGAAACGCCCAGGAGCTCCTGCATGGCTTTGGCTGTTGGCTGAGCTCTTGCTGCCCTGATTTTGTATTGGTTTGGGTTGTATCAGGGGAGAGGCATAGAGGGTGGGAGGAGTAATCCTACTTTCCTTGGCTTCTTCAGATTCTTCTTCCCACACAGGTGTTGATGTGGGAGCAATGCTTGGCTGAGAGGTTGTGGCACTGAAGCCTCACAATGTTACACAGTGCACTCCTTGATCCAGTAAAGGCTGCAAACTCAGACCTGCAGGGTCCATCATGTGCTCGCTCAATGGTTTTGGTCCTTACCTAGGTCCCATCTCTCTGCTTCCCTGGGCAGCTCTGTGCTTTGTTTTGCAACCCTCCTAGTGGCTGTTGGTGTTGGGGATGATGAGATGTGCTGGAGCAGTAGGTGTGCTCCTTTGGAGGTGTTGCCTGGTACAGTTGCAACCTCTCTCCTGTTGCCCCATTTCTGTCTGCCTCATCATTGTCAAATGAGACGCAGATTGTCAGGATATTCAGGCTTGTGCATTAGCAAATGTGCTGGTTTTGTCTTGGTTTCTCCTTTCCAGGACACAGGAGAGAGAGGCGATGAAGAGGCAGAGAGTAGAAAAAGCTGACTGAGGGCCTATCCATGGCATTGCCAAAAGGATGGGCAGTTTTTGGTGGGGAACATTTTTCTCCCACTTTCCTTGTGCCACCCAGAGATGCTTGTGGTACAAACACCATCCCCTTGGGAGCTGGCCTGGGAATAGAGGATGGGAAGTACCCTCCTGTTTATCAGAGCACGGTCCAGAATTGAGGCAGGAGCTTAAGCTGCTTGAATATACTCATCTGGGATTTCATAGAGGAAAACCATTTGAGCAAAACTTGCAAGGTTTAGTTGTGAGTTTGTGTGGGATGAAGGGAGAGGCTTCATGTTTAGTTTTGATCAAAGTATTTTTAGAAGCAAGTCGATTGATGTAGAATATTCCTGAGTTTTCATTACCCTGCTATGTGACATCAGTCTTTCATTGGAAATCTTGCATTTTTGTGATTTTTCACCTTTAAAATGAAATAAAAGAAATAGATTTCATCAGAACTTCTGCTCAAACTGTGTTCTCTCACTACTTCTTAAGCACTTAAAATTGGTTCAGAACTGAGTATTAACAATGGCATTGTATTTATTTATTTTTAACTTCATTTATTTTTAACTTGACTCTAAGCCTGAAAGCAACCAAGCAAAAAAAATATTTAACAACCGTGAAACTCAGAGGAACAGTACACATAGCCTAGTGCTGTTAACATCCTTCAGCAAAAAAAAGATTAAGTGCTGATGTCGTCATTTAAGCTAGAGGGGGTGGGAGGGAGCAGGGGAAGGGAGAAGGGAGATGTCTGATCCACTTAATGTAAAGTATAAATTGATGTTGTTTTTAATTTTCTTCTTGTAAGATTTACCACTTTACATGTAAATACCAGGCAGCAATGTGGCAATGTTGGATTTTCTGTTCATATGGAAAATGTATTCATCTGCTGGAACTTAACTGATCACACTGAGTTAAGGGGAGGGTAATAAAAAGCTATGGAGTGAATAATGGAAGGATTTAAAAATGAGGCACGAGGGGCAGAAGATAGAATACAGTGTAATTTTGGAGATAAAACTACAGTTGAGATTAAGTGTATATTTCTGGACATCTGGCTGATATAAAGCCTGTCTGATGATTATCTCGTAATTGTTAAACCTGCCGCCTTTATGTATCGGATTAGGTCTGTTTAAATATGTATGCAAAAAGAAGAACAGTTATTGATTCTGTGCAGCATAATTTATGTGGATCTTAGTTTGGAGTCAGTTTTATTTCTACTTTAGTTCATGTTATTTGGTTCTTGTTTTGCTCATTCTCAAAAATGATGTCAAAATGAACATTTGTGAGAAGCTAAAGGATAGGAAGGAGTTTGAGATAGAAAGAGTTACGATTTCTAGAGGAATTAATGTAGAAAGGAAAAATGGGCATCTTATTAGTTACTAAAAATGCACCTTCTGAACAATTGTATGAAAATTAGCATCTAATAATGCTGCATCTGTATTTAATCCCTTTTACTGTTACAGATTTTTAATTAAAGTCTCTTTTGTCTTTGAGCCAATTAGTTTGAGATCTTAACCCTTGTGTTTAACAAAAGTCGTTGAGGGAGCTCTGCTGACATCCTCAGCTCTGTTTGTAAAGAAAGAGAACTACTAGGAAAACCACATTAATATCAGCTCCCATAGAAACACTCAAGCATTTCATTAACAGTTGTAAGCTGAAGAGACAATAGGGAAGGCCTTATTAGGCAGGAGGTGGTAAATTGAAAATTGGCAGCAGAAACTCAACGTCTGGTCATGAATAGCTTCTCACAACTGCATCATCATCTTATTGTTCATGTGTTTGCATTTCCATCCTGCCCCGATCACAAGTGTCTAAGGCTGTGTAATAAATAAATAAATAACCCAACCTTCATAGGCAAGAAAATACAATATGGTGGCTCAGCGCCAGCAAAAAACACTGCAGCCATCTGCTCAGCATCAGCCCAGCACCAGTTAGCACACTGTGAGCAGGGAGTACAGATCATTCCTCAAGGCTGGATGGTCAAAATGTCACTGATTTTATGCTCTTCGCAGAGTACATTTAATATGACCTTTTCCTTACAAGAACCACTGGTGTTTCTAGTAACATATCTATATTAAAAACCCACTGTAACTATGTTGTCTGTATTGGAAAGCTAAGGGTAGGGAGCTGAAATTAAAGTATTTTAGTACATTATTTTATGATGGATTAATAGAAAAAAATTAATACATGTCAAGGAATGTAGGAGAAGGGGCAGATTAATGCAGGCAGATTAGTAGTTAGAAAAGGTGATATTTATGAAGAGACAGGTTTCTAAAGATGCTTAGGTACCTAAAGGTGCAGATGGAGTCTTCAGGTGGTCTGTTTCCTGGACCTCTGTGCAATGAAAGACAGCCTTTGGAAACTGGATGCCTATTTTCTAACACGTTATCCCTTCCGAACATCTTGGTATTTTTGAAAATTTCTCTGTTTACATGCTGAGTGTCTTACAGCCTCTGATAATCTCATTTGTAGTAGTTAAGAAAACTGCTATCTCTATACTTTATCTT
Organism: Clamator glandarius; assembly: GCA_033459285.1. Lineage (NCBI taxonomy): Eukaryota > Metazoa > Chordata > Aves > Cuculiformes > Cuculidae > Clamator > Clamator glandarius. The sequence goes on along the minus strand of JAUNZM010000117.1, from coordinate 62,088 downwards.
GTGTCCTGTGATGCCCATTCTTGGGCACAGTCTTCATGATTTAGTAGTGTCGACAGCCAACCATCAATGCTGGGGTTTTAGACTGAGAAACTGACAAATGAAATAGAAGACATAGGAGCTCACAGCTCTGGCTTAATGTTTACATACCAAAATCTGTTAAAATAAGTGATTTGTAGTCTACCGAGTGCCTTTGTGGATGGAGGCTTCTGGGCCTTTATTTCAGTGTTTCTGCAGAATTGTGCAGGCGTTACTATGTGTCTGTGGATGCTGTTGGTACTTGGGGGAGCTGAACACTTACTTGCTAAAATTGAAAAGTAAGATCTGAAAACTCTGTTCAAGTAACACTGGATGGATTTACTTAGGAAACTGTATGCCCTTCAGAGCAGGGGACTGAAAGTTTAGCAAGCATTGTCCAGTTGGAGTATAAAGCCCGTAGACGCTACACTTGTACATGAATGACTTGTGATGTTGCTGGAGGAAGACAAGGAATCCACTGTGGTTTCTGCAGCAGTCATGGTGTTGGTGAAGACTCCCTGCAGGCACTGGTGACCCTAGTGAGAAGTCATTGGAGCTTGAGAAGCTACAGTCTTCTGATGAAGACTTTAGAGAAGAAAGATAAAAGCTTGCTTTCTCATGCCACCTTTATCCCCTTCGTAGGTATTGTCACCAGGAAATGCATGTGTTAGACTTGGCATCCAAATGGCATTTGGGCATTTGTTGCTGTGCATCTTGAACGCAGAATTACCAGGGGTCCTAGGCAGTATGGACCATGTCAAGCTTTAATCTGCTTCAGGGCTCAGGTTCTTCTCTGCTGAGTGCAGGTCAGGGAGAGCAGAAGTCTCTTGCACAGAGATAGGATTTGGGGGCAGCCATCCAGGTTAAGAGACTGATTATTGGTATAACCTAGCATGAATATGGATTTTGTGGTATGTAGATATTTCTAGAACTGAAATGTGGGGTGGAAAGCACCTCCTGGAGGAAAGAACCTGACTACTAACCACTGAGAGCTACTTTGTTTGGTGTGTTCATGTATCAATCAAGCTCTGTCACATAGACTGTTGCCTCCAAAAGTATCTCTGAAAGGCTGTCTGAAATTCCTTAGTAGAGGGGTTTAACACCTAATTTTATCCCTAAACAATACAGTTGTTTTATTGTACCCATGCAGTTCCCTAGGAGTAAACAGGGGAAGCCAGCTAAGCTCAAAGACAGTTAGGTATTCTTGCAGTCAGGAGAAAAATCCACATTCTTCCATTGTTCCCTCATACGGTAGGCTGATCAGAGGTGGAAGGGTTGACTATTTCTTCTTTAGGTCTTCTACACTGTTATGTCGAACGTAGACAGCCAGAATTATACCGTACTTCAGTGAAGCATGCTTTGTTCTGTAGCACCCATATTTCCATGTGCCTACTGGGAATACATCATATGCACCAGCATTTTTCACACCTGCATTGCAACTGTATCTAATATGCACCTTCTGAGCATCTGGTACAGGTCTTTCATATGCAATTCCTGATGACTGAGATCATAGAATCATAGAATCACCAGGTTGGAAGAGACCCACTGGATCGTCGAGTCCAACCATTCCCACCAATCCCTAAATCATGCTCCTAAGCACCTCATCCACCCTCACCTTAAACACCTCCAGGGAAGGCGAATCAACCACCTCCCTGGGCAGAATGTTCCAATGCCTAACGACCCTTTCCATGAAGAATTTTTTCCTTATCTCAAGCCTAAATCTCCCCTGGTGGAGCTTGAGGCCATTCCCTCTCGTCCTGTCCCCTGTCACTTGTGAGAAGAGGCCAGCTCCCTCCTCTCCACAACCTCCCTTCAGGTAGTTGTAGAGAGTAATAAGGTCTCCCCTCAGCCTCCTCCTCTCCAGGCTAAACAACCCCAGCTCTTTCAGTCACTCCTCGTAAGATTTGTTCTCCAGCCCCTTCAACAGCTTTGTCGCTCTTCTCTGGACTCGCTCCAGAGCCTCAACATCCTTCTTGTGGTGAGGGGCCCAGAACTGAACACAGTATTCGAGATCAGTATGGCAAAAAGCTGTGTTCATATGCTGAAGACGTTAACGGCTAATTATGCTTCTTGTGTTTTGTTGTGAAATGCCTCAATTTCCTGTAGTGTCCTCCATGTGACTGTATTCCTCTGTGTGACAGTGTTGGCCAGTTTCATCACCAATAAACTTCCCTTAGGATATTCCTAATTTTTTGCAACACTCGTAAACACAAGTCCACTCCAATGCTTTTAGAATTTCTTCAATAACTCTTGTAGCTTCCCTTATTTTGCCAGGTCCTTTTTTATCAGACTGTTTCCATACAGCTTTTTCGTGTTTTCCACGTGGTGCTCTGTCAGCAGGTTTCCTGAAGGGAAAGCAGATGGTTCCAGTGGTATTCCTGTGGTATAAAAAATGAGTCAGCTTTTCAGAAAGAGTTATTTGGGCTAAATTGCAATATCTAAGCTTCAGTAAGCCATGTTGCATGGCTTTATCCCACTTTCTACTTTCCTCTGTGCCTTCATTCAATAAAGCAAGTGAGGCAAACTAGAAAACAGCATTTTTATGTTGGAAAAGGACATCTGTTTAAATTAATGCAACATTTTTTGGTAAAGATGTACACTGGTGATCTTGATTTGAAATTAATGCTGTTTTCAAGTTTTGAAAGGAATATTTTCATAATATTGTTGCATTTTAATGGGACATTATGAGTTTAAGAAATAACAGTGAAGGTAATACCTTGTTGATGCTGCGAGATCTCAGCCATTTCAAAAGGAGGAGGCAAATGACTCATACCCAGTGGGATGCCTGACTGTAGATGCTGCAAGAATTTTTTTTTTTCCCCCAATAGGTGGGGCTTGATTTTCCATTTCTGTTGGCACTTATTCAGCTTGGACAATGAAAAGAACATCAACATTTTCTAATATATTTTACTTTCTTGTATTTGCTTTCTTAAACAGTAAATTCCTGTAATGATGCAGCAGGGGCGTATTTACATGTGCTGACATTAAAATATCCATTTGAATGAGAAAATGTTTTCTTCAATTCATCTTCAATTTGTGTAAATGTATTTCAGAACACCTTACAGATCTGGATTTATCATCAAATTCAATCCAAGTAAGTTCAGCTTACTTTGTCAGATTAGCACAAATGGGAATTTGGCTGTGTTTAAGCAGTCCTGTTGGAAAGGAGGGCAAAGAATGTAGAAAGGACGTTTTTTCACTGCAGCTTAAGCACTACTTTTGAAGGATATTCTTAGGTATTCTTTGTATGATGTAAGAAAGTAAATAAACAGTGTAGTGGAAAAGGGCCATTCTAATTTATCTTTCTGCACCCAGCAGGTCATGAGTGGCTTTTGAATACCCCTCCATGAAGAGAAGAGATCTAGAGCCACTGAAATGCTTGGCAGCTTCCCCACTGTTTTTGTTGGCTTCCCTTTATGTCAAGCTGGTATTTAGAAGAAAGCAAACCCTACCTCTGGGCTGTAGAGCCCAAATGCCTGGCAGGTATTCCTAGAAAGGGATGCCTAGGCATCTATGAGGAGTATAAAACATGGAGATAGAGCAAAATAGCAGCCAAAGGTGAAAGAGGATGAGAGAAAGTTGGCAGAGCCTCCTAAAATCTCTTTTGTTTATTTTTCAGTGGTAAGTGAAGATTTATACAAAAACTTTTCTTGCCAGAGAACTAACTTCAGCTAATTTCTTTCAGGAGAACACATTTGCTTTTGAAGATTTGCTTTGTTTACACTTACTTACGGTTTTTGTCTCTATTTATATTTTTCTATATTCCTTCTTTATTTATCTTCTTTCCATTCTTACTCTCTCAGTAACAGGGTGTACTGCTGGGCTGTCTACTCTAGCACAAAATAGCTAATAGCCAGGCCTTGAATGGTGCTGGCAATAATATTTATGTATAATGGAGACAACGTAGTTGTGACAAAGTGAAAGCACTGTACTGTGTGTTAATGTGGTTAGTGACATGAAATAGAAAAGCACTGTCTGGTCTTTTCCCATAGTGTTTTGTGTCAAGGTTTTTATTTCTTTCATTATATGTGGGTGAATATAGCCACTTTATTTGCTGTTGCCTTCCTAGCCGATACTGCTGTTATTTTGTTCTTGGGCTGGCAAGCTCTGATATGTTAAGCTCTACACAGTCCATTTGGTAAACCACCCTGTCACCATTGTGTTGTCCTGGATTAACAATGAGCATCAGCTACAGGCAGACCTGATGGCAAATTTGGAAGCTCGAGTCAGTTACAGTATGGTCCTGGTGTCAGCTGCTGGCAGTTTGTAGTAAGAGCTGGTGAAGTAAAATAGGAAAGCTTGGTAAATGCATGGAAGTTGTATAGCTTATAGTCATACCTTCTATTTTCTTTCATTAGTAGGTGGCTCCTCAGACTGGAGCCTTTAAAAATCGTAGGTGAGGCTTGGACAAGACTGACTGGCAACAGCACAAACACGAATTTTACAACAATCAGTCAAATATTCTGGGCCATCTCATTTAAACTACGTATTACCTAAAAGGTTGGACCAGATGATCCCTGAGGTGCTTTCCAACCTGGCATTTTGTGATTCTGTGAAATGAAATAAAACAGAATGCTTTATATAATGATAGTGACATTAGCTTGCCTTACTGTTAATATGAATGCTAGTAAGATAAATATTGAATATCTGTAAATAAACCATCATTATGCTAGCCTGAAACCTTCATTCAAACTGTAATTCTTCTTGAGAAAGAGGCAATAGTTTTCTTTAATCTTTTCAACAGGCACTCTACACTGAATCATTTCATTTAATTGCTGTTCCAAAGCATATAACTGTTTTTTAATGCCTATTTTCTATATTTATCTTTTTACTTTCCATTAATTGCAGTACTTCCATTCAAGCTTGAAAATGAAATTACTTCCTCAACGTATTTCTTTTCTGCTGTATGTAAACATGGGCATTTTTTATTAGCTCTGTTTCCAGTGAAGCTGAAAATGCACTAGTGGCTAATGCACAGAATGGCTTTCACCAGTTATCTTAGTTACAGATGCTTTAAAGGAAACTCAGAAAAGCTGCCACGAAGAACAAACCTTATCTCTTCCTCTTATTGTAGGTAACTTGTCTTGTGTTTAGGCAATTGAAGAGCAGCACCAAGAGTCAGGGGAATGGCTGCTTGGATGTCTTTCCAGCGGCTGCTCTGGGTGGCTTGCAAGGTTTTGCTAGTTAAAGTCTGAAATTGTGTGTGCAGGAGCTGGGGATCATGATAAAGTCACCCCCTCTCCTTTTGTTTAAACAGTCCCCCTACTTCATTTACTTGCCTTGATTGCAGATTTGGTTAGTAAGTATGTTAATGGTATATCAAAATCTGATTAGAGCTGATGAGATGAATTGGAATAAAGAAGTCTTAAAGTGTTTAACAATGAATCATCTTTCATAGCAGTAAAATACACAAAGTCCGGTACAATTTGGTCCTTCTGTCATTTAGGATATCACTGTAGTTGTATCAAGAAAAGAAAAAATGAAGGAGAGAGGGGCAAGTCAGACACCTGTAAATCTTTCACTACATCTCAAATAGCAGGAGCATTCCAGCTCAGAAGTTTTGAAGTATTTCACTGCTTTTGACAAAAGACATTTTGCAAGCCAGTTGGGGGTGTATCAGTGAGCCATTGCCTCTCCGGCTCTTCTGAAGGGACTCACAGCAGTTCAGCTGCAAAACATTAGAGTGTTAGAACCTGTGTCTCTAAAGGAATTGTGCCAAAGATTCAGGGTGAGATGAGTGAATCCTGCATGTGTCTGGATCGACATCAGGATGTAAGCTGAGTTTAGATGGTGGGAAAACAATGGTTTTCTGGTGGCCTGACCATCCTGATGATGAATTGCAGGTTAGTTTGCATCTCAAAAGAGTAGTGTAATAGGAGCAGTACAGTTACATGTGTCTTATTAGCTACCTAGTAGTGTCACCTGGTATTATAATTATATGATATTTTCTACATTTATTTTTTTTAATAACACCACACAATTTCACCACCTCAAACACCTGTGTTTAAAGTTTTTTCCTGCTCTGGCTGTCTTATTTTGGGTTTGTTTCAGCTGGAATTTAGCAGTTTGAGTGCAAAGATAGATAAAAAAAACGTAAGGTTTAGCTGACATGAGAACACACACAGTTGTACAGACACATTCAAAAGTGTCATTTTTTTCATTAAGCGATGCAGCAAGAAACAACTGACGTGTGAGGGATATACCTTTATTTTCAGACCCGTGCATATATGCAGTACCCACAAATGCAGGCACTTCTACGTCTCAACTGTTTAAGAAACAGTATGTGTTGTATGTTTAGAGATATAAAACACAATTCAGTAGTTTCTTTCAATGTAATCCAGGGACTTTTGGTGGACAATTACATGCCATAAACTATTTAAAAATAATATTTATAAACTCTGGTGTATTGGCTGGGGGAAGTGATCATTTCGAATTTTGATTCGTGGAAATATTTTTCTGTTAATAATATGGTGTACTGTAGTAGGCCAGTTTACTGCGATCTTGTACTAAATGCTAGGAGCATAATATGGAATTGTAGCCTCTCCTCTGCAATCTTCAAAGCTGCCTTGTCATTTGCCCCTTTATACCAGCCTGGCTTGTGCAGCAGTTATCTTTTTTCTGCTGAGGATAAGGATATTCTGATCACATAGCTTCACATGCGCAGCTGAGCATCTCCTCCTTGGATATCCGACTTGCTTGCAGATAAAGAAATTATATCCCTGGTAAACCTGCAAACAAGGGAGGTGATGATAACTCTGGCTGGCAGCTGTTTTCACCTAGAAGGTCCCTGACACACACATGATTGTTTCAGGGGTGTACGTGTTGGATTTATCTGCAGGCAGTTGCTGATTTTAAGGAATGTGCATTCTGAAAAAGACACACTTAAACATTTCACAAAACTTTTAGAAGTCAGGAACAGGCTGCACACGGTGTCTGTTTATTGTGTGGGCTCTGGAGGGACTGACAAATTTAAATTTCATCGGTCTTCTTCCTCCTTCTTTTAGCTGTTAGGAGGATAGGAGTTGAGAGAAAAAACATGGTTATTAAATCCATCTCCCAGCAGTGCAGGAGAGTGTACAGAGCATCTGTACACCACAGTCCATAGGAATGCCTTCCTGTTGGGCTTCAGGGCAGTTATTTCCTTCCTCTCTCTAAAAAAGCATTTAAGTATTAAGAGACTTCTGGCTTTGACTTTGGCTTCTTTAGTAGAAGCAGGACATGAAAAACAGACGCACACAAATGAAAAACAGAGCAGTATGAAAAATTTGTGTAGACACAGAGCGAGAGCGCTAGACCTTGACTGGGACAAAACTGGGATATTTTAGAGTAGAAGAAACCATGGTTTTGCGCTCTTAGCCTTGTTTTGTTACTTTTTTCTCTTCTTTGGCTGCATTGCTTCCCGTGTTTGGGAGGAGGAGCAGTGGCAAAGGTGGGAGTGAGTGCCGATACAGTGGGTTACAGAGAACATCGCTGGTTTTGTAGGACTGACTTGGACATGCTGAAATGAGAATGCTTGCTTTCGTGTGATGGCCCATGTGCACAATATAGTGGGGAACTACCATATTTACACTGCTTGCCAAAAGCAGATCTGTATCCACCAGAGAAATTCACGACAGCATGGTGCCTGAAAGAGCTGGAGAGGAAACTCATGCGAAAGGAGAAAAGACCCAGAAGTTTTACTTATGAAAGAAATGTGTTCTTTTGAGAAAAAAAGCAATCAGAATGGCAGTTCTCAGCTCATTCTGAGTATGATTAGGAGAATGTAAATAACGAGTCATTTTCCATAAAATGGGATTAGTACATTAGTGCTTTAGTTGCAATAATAGCATCCTTTTTAAACTTTAAACAAAGCTGTTATGAGACTCTTACATGTTCTTCAGAGCAGATTTTTGCATGGATTGAAGTGCAATGAACACTGCACCTGATGACTTTCTTGGCAGAAGTGGCCTGGCACTGCCAGGAGGAGGCTACCAGCTCCGGGCCCTGAGGCTTCCTTTTCACCGGCTGCAGCCAATTAGGGATTTTAGCAGAGCCCTCCTGCTCTCCACTTGTGCTGCTGCTTAGCAGCCTCTCTCCTCTGGGTGAAGGGATGAAAGCTGCCCAGCTGTCATCTTTTGCAGGCAGTGGTTGTGTTGCCGGCTTCACCTCTTTCCCTCCCACCTCACTTTTGCAAGAGGAGGAGGCCACTCACAACCTCATTGCTCTCATTTCCACCCTAAATGCACTTGTGGCCAGTGCGTGCCTGCTTTGTTCCCAGCATATTTGTCCTTTGGCTTAACTAGCTCTCTCAGTCCTTGTTGTGTAATCCCTTTAGCAAGCAGGTTCATATCCCCTTACCCTCTTTATCCCACTTCACGTAAGGCTTTGAAAGACATGCATCTCACCTCCTGCTAGAGACTCCCCATTGCCTCCTCATCGTGGGAGTCTTTCTTTGCACCTGTTGCACTATCAGCTCACCTTTCTTGGGTGGAGATAAATAGACTGAACACCCATTGTGGATTGCATTCAGCATTGCAGAAGGGGCTCACCAGTGCCTTTTGCTACTGCAGCCTCTGCACAGCCTCTTCTGGAAACGCACCCAGGTTTTGCGTGTGCCTTTTTCTCTGTGTCTCGTGTGAGTGGTTCCACATAAACCTACAGTCAACTGGCATTCAGAAGTCCTATTCCTCCACTATTATTTGCAAATTTAGGAAATTTCTGGCATTGGTCCCAGAAGCATGACCTTGAATTTGGTACTATTGAATTTTATCACAGATCTATTATTGCACATTTCAATGCTGTATTCTGCTATTTCTGAAGGTTATTAGGAGCACAGACAATTGAATACAAAGTGATTCTGAGAGTTTCACACTACTGCTGTTGTGTGCAGTGACTAATGAGCTTGTAAATCACTTTTAAATTCTTTTCAAGTTTTCTTGCTGCTAAATCTTACCTTTGTAAGACCAGCAGATAAACAAACTGATAGCTCTGCATTTCCTCCAGTTCCCACAGCCAGCAAAGTGAGAAATCGCTTTGGGTCTTGTGCTGCTGTGAATGTCATTACTGCCTCTCATTATATTCAGAAGGAAGCTATGTAAGATCAGTGGAGTCATAATTACAGAAGTATAATAGCCACATGGACAGTGGCAGACTAGTGCCTAGTTAAGGATGCAATTGGACTGATACTGCTCTGCATCTGCTCAAGAGGTTTTGTGCACCTAGCAGGCCTGGTTGCTACCTTTCACAGAATCATAGAATTACCAGGTTGGAAAAGACCTCTTGAATCATTGAGTCCTACCATTCCTAAACCATGTCCCTGAGCATGTCCTTTTCCCTTGGGCACATTGCTGGTGGTGGTGCAATGGCAAATCCTTTCCTCCCTGCACTGGCTATAAGTGCGTGTTAGATTGGTGCAGTAATTCCCTGGAGGAGTTTCGTCTCCTAACATGCATTGCAGGAACTCCCCTGAAGAGTTGTTTTGCGGAGTCTTTGCTGACTGTATCTATTCTGACAACTTTTATGGTGTCTGCTGTCGTCCTACGTGTGTACTAGTGTGAAAGAATATGTTTTTTTCTGAACATTTGACTCAGGATGCAGACATCATATTTTCTTCCTCTCTCAAGCTGGATGACCTGTGACATGTGGTCACTGGCTAAGTGTGTTCTGGTTTCTGTTTTGTTCCTGTTGAGAGATTAAGAAGTATTGGTGATTTACTTGCTTTTAAGGTTCTGTAGTACTGTGCTGTAGGTAGTAGCTGTGTGTCTGAAGACTATTAAACATGGAGAGAGGAATTCCTATGAGGACTGATTTGCTGAAACTACCAAAACTCCTTCATTGGAGACTCTCTCAAAGTCTTCTCTACCCTGGTCAGTGTTGAGGTACAAAAGTGTCTTTCCACTGAGGTCTAGATCATTCTTGTGCCAGCTTAGGCTTTGAACATAAACCTAATATGATGGCCATAGATAGCACTAGAGGCTGCTTTTTGGGGTGTTTAATTTTCTTCCTTTACTTTCTTCACATAGGGATTATAGAAGTTTAGATTTTTGCATGGATTTATTAGGAGGGAAGCAATCAACAAGAGCATTTAAGAAACAATAAAGAATATAAATAGGGGATATTCCTGTTTCAAAACATTTAGTCATGACTATCTTGCATTTTTTATCTTTTCAGGTCTTATATCTCAGTAAAATTGGAGAACTATTTTAAAGTTTGAGGTCAAACTGTATTATTCTGGCTGGAAACCTGGCTGGAAAGCTGCCAGGAGGAGAAGGACATGGGGGTGCTGGTTGACAACCGACTGAACATGAGCCAGCAGTGTGCCCAGGTGGCCAAGAAGGCCAATGGCATCTTGGCTTGTATCAGGAACGGCGTAACCAGCAGGTCCAGGGAGGTTATTCTCCCCCTGTACTCGGCACTGGTGAGACCACACCTTGAGTACTGTGTTCAGTTCTGGGCCCCTCACCACAAGAAGGATGTTGAGGCTCTGGAGCGAGTCCAGAGAAGAGCAACGAAGCTGGTGAAGGGGCTGGAGAACAAATCTTATGAGGAGCGACTGGAAGAGCTGGGGTTGTTTAGCCTGGAGAAGAGGAGGCTGAGGGGAGACCTTATTACTCTCTACAACTACCTGAAGGGAGGTTGTGGAGAGGAGGGTGCTGGCCTCTTCTGCCAAGTGACAGGGGACAGGACGAGAGGGAATGGCCTCAAGCTCCGCCAGGGGAGATTTAGGCTTGAGATTAGGAAAAAGTTCTTCACGGAGAGGGTGGTTAGGCATTGGAACAGTCTGCCCAGGGAGGTGGTTGAGTCACCGTCCCTGGAGGTGTTTAAGGTTAGGGTGGATGAGGTGCTTAGGAGCATGATTTAGGGATTGGTGGGAATGGTTGGACTCGACGATCCAGTGGGTCTCTTCCAACCTGGTTTTTCTGTGATTCTGTGATTCTGTGTAAGTCACGTTTCTATTATCTTTGTGTATTGTTACTGCAGGGATTTGAAAGTGCAAAAATGAGAGACATCTGCTGCATTTAAGCTTCCAAAAACTTTCTACACCACCATATAAATATTCTCTGGCCATATCACTTTGGTGAGGATCGGTTAGTTTCTTCTGTTGTACCGTATACAGTACTAGACCTTCAGAACAACCACTACTTCTTTGGTTAGGTGTGTACTTTCTCATTGGCATTGAACTACATACATACACACATACATGTTTAAAGTTACACTTGTTGAAGACTTGTCAAGGAGGGAAGAACACCTCTAGAAGAGATGGACAACTGGAAGTAAGTAAACCTAGTCTGCCCTAAGTACTTGTTAAACAAGCAAGTAAATATGAAAAAAACCCAAAACAAAACACAGTGGCCACAGATTTCAGATGTGAAAGTAGATTCGTAACTTTGTGGAGGACCTACTAGTTTGTTAAACCATGTAGACGTGGAAAATTAAAAAATCTAGAAGGGCGTGCATTGGTCTGTATCCACCTTGACAAGCTGCTGGCTTGTGGTGCTGCCCCACCAGTGCCATCCCATGTGCCCACAGGCAGGGCAGGGCAGGTCTGCCCACGCAGCCCCATGAGCTCCTAGAGTGTGGTCCCAGGCTCAAGAGCAGCAGTGCAGCACAGCAGTCTCAGGCGGCAGGCAATGCTGCACTCTACTCTCCAGGCTGGTGTCGGAGTAGAGTTGTGCCATCAGCTCTCAGGTCTTTGATGGACAAAATTACTCACTCATTTAAAGGACCCACTGTTACAGGGCTGCTTTGTACGATTATCCAGATCTTCAAAGGAGCGGGTTCCCATTCTTCACCTGGGACCTGAAGAGGGATCCTGGAAATCCAGTGCTGAGGCCAAGAGGGCACCACGGGAAATTGTTCCAGCTTGTGAAGCCCATCAATGAATGGCAAAAAGACAGAGCTTGAAGAGGGCTGCTACTCTCCTGTGATGTGGCTCCTGTGGAAGAGTCCTCCTGTAGTCTAAAATGGTAGTTTGCTGGACATCAGTCCTGACAGTGACTCTCAAGCTCTGTGGCAACGTTCTCATCCACCAGTAAAAGCATTGCCTAAGAGGAGTAGAAAGAGAGATGGGCATTGTCATCTTTGAGAGCAGCTGATGTAAACAAAATTCTTCTCTGGTGAAACAGACACTATCAGGGAATGGTTGATGACATGAGATGCTCTCCTTTCTGTGTTCATCCATTCCTAGGATCACAGGGCTGGATTCCTCTGTACATGCTATGCCCACTGTCAAATGTAGATGGTGACTTCATTACCGCTCATTGATTCCTCCTGTCCCAAAGGCTGCCTGAACCATTAAGACTAGTTTTAATTAGGTTTAATCTGAGTGCCAGAGGATTTGCTTTTCCTTTTGTCATATACTGGACCACCATCTCTGCCTTCCCATCTGTTAGCCTTTTGTTGTGCTGAAAGTCAGTTGTAGCGTGGTGAACTCTTCTTGAATGCTGTGAGTTTGGATCACATTCATGGATGAACCATATCCAGACTTTGGTAGCAAGAGCAAATCACTGGCCAGATACCAAACAGACTAGGCCCTCTTCAGAGCACATACATAATAAGAGGAAGAAGGATATTCAGAAAAAAAAAACCAAAAACAAACTGAGGAAAGAGCAGCTTAGCTGCAGATGAATTTTCAGTGGTGCAGGTGTAGCATTTGCAGAGCATCCTGGACATGTGTTGAGCAGATGCACGCTGCAAAGATGCTGCCTCACTGCTACATCAGGTCTTCGTGGTTAGCCTTTGCTATTGTCATATATCTTTTGTAAGAGGATGGAGGCAGGGAATGTGAAACACCCATCAGTGCAGTGTCAAGCTCAGGCAGCTTTCTTGGTTCTGGCTTTGTGCCTCAGCCTTTGTCCAGCTGCAGGCCCTTGAAAACTGAGCTCTGTGAGCCCAGTTAGTGAGAAATCAGGCTGTGGCTGCCTGCCCTCTCTAATCACAGCTCAACAGAAGAGGTGCAAGTGAGGGGAGAGCAAGTCCCACTTCCATCATGGCTTTGTCAAACAGGTGACTTGCATCTAGCCACTGCCCTGAGATGCGTGGCCCTGCCTGATGCTGGCTGCAGCTCTGCAGCTGCTGAGCAGGTCAGAGCTGAAGCCGTCCAGCCACTCTCCAGAAAAAGCCTGTGCCCCCTTTGTCCAAAGCAGACTTGCCCCCACCAGACTGTTTTTTGTTCTGATGGCCACGGACCACCATGCAGCTTCTTCACAAGTGACCACAACTGACATATGTAGGAGATGTGGCATGCCTGATACATCAGTATGCGGGAAACGTGAACAGCCACGGGGCTCTAAGCCGTGCTCCACGAGCTATTGATGGGTGCTGAAGGCACTTCCTTTGTCTAATTATATGCTTTAGCTTGCAGACTGGGATGTTGCTTTTGATGTCTCCAAACTGTAAGTTCTTTATCCTTAGACGCTCAGCCATGCATATTTAAAGCTACTACGTCTGAAAATTCCCAGCAGAAATGTATTTTTGATTTTATTTTTATCCAGAGATGACCACATTTTTGTCTCCAGCAGACTTAAAAGGCGCATCAATTAATAGAGCCACTGGTGACTAAACTGTAAAACAGAATATTTTCTCTCATTTAATGAAGTGTCTTGCATAAAAATAAGCATAAGCTTCATGATGAGGAATTTAATTGTATTAAGATTTCCAAGTATTTTTCCTGTAAGTGCAAGGTGTAATAAAGTTGAGATTTCACCATAAGAATTATGACTGTCTGTTATAACCATTCATGATATTCATGGCCTTGTATGGACCAGGTCTCCAATCTCATTCTTCCTGAATCTTCCTGTAAGTGGCATGTAATTAATTATTACCTTGTAGGAAAATTCTGTAAAAATAGGTATTTGCTACTGTATTAGCAATAAATTATTAGTTTTGAGCCACACTGCAAAGGCGTTTTCAAGCGCTTGTGTTATATGTGTGCCTGTGTGTCCCACACCCACACGCTTTGTTAGTGCTTTTCGGATTTCTTGGGCCATATCCAGTTCTTCATCCTGCAGCACACAAAATGACTCTGATGCTTTCTTCCGTGCTTTTCATTAAGTGGTCATTGGTCTCTTCTAGTCTGTGATTTTTAACCTGCTTTCCTTACAGAATGAGTGACACAGCCCTGGCTGGTTGTAGTTTCTGCCCTAACGTGCATGGAAAGTGAGTGTCTTCAAACCTTGGTGTCTGGCTGGAGTATGGATGGGCGGGGGTGCTGGAAAACAGCTGAGTTGTATGTGCAATTTGCATTTTCCTATCAGAGGGCATTTAGCTGTACTTCCTTGATGGAGGCACTGTTAAGATTAGCGATAAGTACACATTCTATTGCCTGAGAAGATGGTGGTGAGTAGCCAGATCATCTCCATGATAACTTAGTATTCACTTTGGCATCTATCCGAGAATTGGTATTTTTTTTCTTTTTGTAATTTTTTTTTTTGCCAGCAGTACAGTTTGACCTCTGAGGACATTAATTTGGTACCAGTTTACTCAGCGAAGCTATTGATGTATTCATAATAGTGACCCTGCAAGGAAAACCACTGAACCTTAAAAAAATTTTTGGAAAAGAAATAGGATAGCGGTCCCACTTACAGAAAGTAGCTGTGCAAGAACAGGTTGCTAGGCTTGACATCAGTGTTTCTTAATCAAATCTCCACTGTATTTCAGGGCCAGTCTGGTGGCTGTTCCCTGAGCTGGGTACACTACATACTCAGGTCTCACCTGGCAACAACGTGAAAGCAGAGGCAGCATCCCTATTCCCTTAGTTTGCATGTGTTGGCATCTCTGATGATAGTCCCTCTCTGCAGAGAGGGCATGGGCAAATAGTTTTAATACACAGGAATTGCAGCTTTGGATGGAAACAGCGAGGGCTATGGTGGATAATGAATTTTGTGATAGCAGCTAGTACAAGATGGATGCTGAGCAGCAGGGATCGTAACTGAAATAGATTGCTGGGATGAAGCAAGACCCTTCGTGCTGAATGTCATACATGTGCAACAGAAAGGCACAACCCTGAGACCAAATTGCTGCAGCCTACCCAGATGGGACAGGCAATGGATCACGGAAAGAAATGTAATCTAACAAATTAGTCTTACGGCATTTTTTCTTTAAATCTTTTTGGCTGGTGTTTTGTGGGAAGGGATTATTAAGATCGTGAACTCTGGCAGGAAAGGAGAGGAAGAGGAGGGACAGGCCTGAGTAAGAAGAGCAGAGAAACAAAAAGTTGTCATGTCAGGTACTGAGGGATGTATTGAGAGGATGATAAAGTCAAGGACTGGAGTATGTTAGAGCAGCTATGTACCAGAATGGCTACTGTTCTTCTAACACAGTGACCTTTACAGATTGTCTCTCAGTTTGCAAATGGTTCAGAAATGGTTATTAATTGACTTTTAGCATTTGCTTGGGTAGAATCTTCCCTGAGTGCAATATACTTATAGTGGATTTAAAAAAAAAAAAAAAAGACAAGTTTTACCTCCGTCTATCATCAGAATTTCTTTTTTTTTTCCAAGCAGCTTCATTTTTATTGGAAATAGTGGGCAGTGCCTTAATGACTACACCTGTGGTGGTGATTTTGTGTTTGATTTTTTTCTATCAATGTACATAGTTTTTATTTTTTTCCAAAGAGGAGAGAAGAGCATGAAACTGTTGCTTTCTTCCGAAGATAAAGCTCATGACATCATCATTTCTTATTAGCTCCTGCAGAGGTCGATCCTGTGCTAGAGGTAGCCTAGGTTGGTGTAGTCGTGATCATCAGATGTGAGAACAGAGAATCCAGCTGTGTTGTTGGCTTACATGCATCTCCATGTTATAGCATATCTTTTCTTACTAATTTGCTCCTACTTGTGAAGAGCTCAAAGGAAGATTTATGTTTGTTTTAGTCACCTGTCTGTCTGATGAGAGCCCAGAGGCTTCGGTAAGGGAAGAGTCAAAGGCATTCACTCCTATTGCTTGGCAGGCTGTAAAGCAAGAACATTTTGAATATGATCCCTTGCCTATTTTGGGAAACTTATAAAATTTTCAGAGGTAGGCCAGTTATTTTTAAGACTCTCTGGACATGCTTTTAATGCAGGATTTGTTCCGGATGCTGTCAAGGTCAACTGTTTGCTTTGTGGAAAAGTTTCCCTCCTTTGGGGAAATATCTGGGAGATCTAATTAGCTGTGTGCCTTGGTCCTCTCTCGTTTCCTCACAGCCTGATAAATCCATCACTAGACCTTTCAGCTTCAGCCAAGATGGATTGCATTGGTTCTTGTCTGCCTTCCCCTGGCTTCATCTATTTTATGTGCAGGCTTTCTGTAGACTATTTGAGCGGAACATTGCAGTACAGCTGTGCAGAAATAGTGTACCTCTACCAAAATGCAGGGAGAATGGTGTTTGGAAAATAAAGTCTTGAAATTGAGGAACCGAAAATATTAGCAGTATGGGTGTTTTCCTTGGATCTGACTCTTTGCTGCCACCTTGGATCTCTTATTAAGTTGCACATGTTTTACATTCTTGTAAGTAGCGTTGTGAATATGAAATGAAATAGAAAAATGATGCCTACAGTGAGGACCTGATTAATGAAACTGCCCTCCTGCTTTTCAATTCTGTGGATAAAGAACCTGTCCAGGGAAATGCTGAGCACTTCCCACTGCTTTTGGAAGCAGTAGGGATTGCTGCGTGCTCCATATCAATTTGGTTTGAGTTCCAATTTTTATTTCACCAGAGCTTAGGAATCAAAATAGCTGACATCTGTAATGAACAGGAGGACATGAATTATGTGGACAAATAAAATATCAATTCCTGCTACACCTTTATCTTCACCTCTACAAATGATAAATGTTCTGTATGGAAGCCTTGTGTATAAATTAGTTTCTTGGCATTTGGGCTTCTTGAATCTCTGTGGATGTGAGATGTAGTAGCTTTCATATATCCTATCTTAGTTTTAAGGTAGCAGCTCCCTTTATGCCATGTTACCAGTGCTCTGTGAGATTTGGGATATGAAGACAATGGACTCAATTAGGATATAGCGTGCATTCACTTTAGAGGAGTATATAGTTTTTCCCTGACTAATTCTGACACCATTAAAGATAATGCATTTTCAAAAGTTGTTCTCTGAATCCTCTTCTCTTATTTACATATTTTGTCACTGTTACCCAGAAGGAGAGGGTTGATAGTTTAATCTTTGTCGTGGTCCTGTTAAAAGAAGTAATTCTTAGACATTTTTCTGTTGCCTCGTATTGAGAAACTGTATGTTTAGCATTACTTCTGATTTCAGCAATGCCCAGCCCTATGAGAATATCCCACTCCTGCCTTCTGTAAAGCTGTAGCTTTATACTCTTGTTTTAATGCTGTTGGCCACATCTTTGTATGTCTCTTAAAAGCAGATGGTTTATTGGACAAGTGAAGTTGGACCTAACATTCAGTTCAGGTGTATTTCTGACTCTCTGTAGCATGCTAACTTTTTCACCACATCTAATCAGCTCCAGAATTGAGGCAGTACTTCAGATAACATTGGAAATAGATGTACTAATGCTGAAGAAACACAAAAGAGCTGGAAAGCCTGCCTTGGACTGGAATAGTTACTGGTGGGATGTGTCCGTGACACCTCACTTGAGAAGAGGCAGGACAAGACAAGGAGACATGATTGAGTGGTCCATGTGCAGTCTTGCTGTCCTTGGGGTATGGTCATGATGCACATGGCCAAAAGAAGGGATGACGCTGGTTGGATATCTTTCCAGATTCTTTATGTATTTTTAAAAGCAGAACATGCTGATTCATCTAGATTAAAGCACTCCATGACTTGGGTTCAGTGTAGATTTCTTAGAAAATGACTAGGTGGCTGCTTGCTTAATTTCCTGCCAGTGAAGGGTTTCTGGGCTGTGTTTGCTGAGCCTAAGTTCAGACACAATGAAATGTGATACCTGCGAGCACTAATCAATGCAACTTCTGATTGTGTGTAGCCTTTACAATCCTTGCCCTACTTAGATATCCCCTATGTTGGAGTTCTTCTAACCTTTTACACTTTTGACCTAAATGAAGGGCAGGCCTAATAGTGTTTTATTGAATGCTACATCTCAGGTTTCTGAGATGAAGAAATGTGAGTCTAGGGGCTTCCACAACAGTGAATTTCTGTAAGGAAGACATGATCTACCTTTGATGAAACCCAGGATGAAATAGCTTTTTAATAACGTTGAAGGCTGGAGAAAGTGCACAGAAAAGAACCAGAAATTGCAGGGTGGGGGTTTCTTTTCCTCGTCCCCAAAAGAGATAGTGATTTAAGGTTGCTGGTCTTGAAAGGTGGGTGTAGTAATGGTGTATCAAAGGGTGTCTAAATTTTTTTGGCTTCCCTTTTTGGCATGTCTTAGCCCATGAGCATGGAGCAGGTATCAGTAACTGGCAAACCTGTGCTCTGCTGCAGCTGATGGTGACTTCTCCCACCCAGGGGCAAGCAGGAAAAAAGAGCTGCAGTGCCCAGTGTGGCAGGGCTGCTTTGGTGGTGGCTTCTAACAGGTGGTGCTAGGGGGTGGTGCCGAGGATGAGGAGTGCTTCAGCCAGAGCATGAGACTTTCAGGGCTGGGATACTTCCTTGCTAGGTGGACTCTGAGGCTGAGAGTTCTCCTGACAACAGCCATATGCAAGGCTGGAAGGAGAGTGCTATGCGTCAGGAGGAAAAGTGAAGTCCTTTGGCCTGGGAACACATGCAGAAAGGGAGCATCCGTCAAAATAGTGTGAGAGGTGGGACAGCTTGCAAGAATGAAAACCCACTGACAAAACCCAGCACAAACAGAAAGCCCTTGCATGGACACGAAGCCTGTCAGAGTTTCTGGGGCTTCTTATGGCAGCGGGAGTATGGATAAACCAAGCCTGCCCTGGCACCTGGTGCAGACCTTTCTCTCGTGATGACATCTGTTTGTGGATGGGAGCGTGCCTTCACTGCTTTATCCAGGTATGAGCCGTTAATGTTCAAGCCAAGATTTGTATCAAATCCAAGGAAAACTTCAGAGCTTTTTTCTGAATCAAAGCATGCAGTTATGTTTGTGACAGGCCTTGAAATCTGAAAATTTGGGGTTTTTTTTCTCTTCTATTTTCCCTTAACACCAGAGGACAGGACAGCACGAAAAGCTGGATAACCTCATCGTGTAATAATCACAGCTTCTGGTTTTCCATACAGGCTGTGAGTTTTACACCTGTATGCACTGAGGGTGTGTTTCACCTGCCTGACTCTGGTTGTGTGCAGTGTAAGTGGCTCAGCCTCAGGCCCCCTGCCATCTGTGGGACCCAACACTGTGACAAAGGGAGCGGTCAGAGATCCACTTTAGGAGGGCAAGGTCTCCACCTTGGGTGTCCCAGCCACAGCGGTGAGTGAGCAAAGCTTCTCGATGTAGCTGCAAGCCCAGGCGCTGCCAGTCCAGCCCTGGAAGTTGCTCTGTGGGCTTCATTAACCCTGCCCCGAGGGCAGCAGTACGCCTGCAGGATGCTCCTCAGCCCCCTGCCCACACCAGGGCTCCTGCCTTGCACTGCACCTTGGAGGCAGACTCAACATTAGCTGCTGAGCAGCGAGATGCTGAGGTGTGTGACTGCTGGTAATTATTGAAAATGGCTGAGCTGTCTAGGCAGCCCTTCCCTGTGCATCCTTCCTTCAACTGGCTGCTTCTGTACATATCTAGACTCTGAGCTGGAAAACAATAAAAAAACCCCAAAACCCTAAAAACAATCCTTGAAGTCAGAGGTGCTTGAAGGAGGTGACAAAAGCCAGGGTTGCCTTCATCACATCACACTTGTTGCAGCTGGTATTTCATAAAACAGGGCTGAGTCTCAGAGAGGCTGCTCTGACCCTTCTTCACCCCAGGGACTGTAGGGGGAATAGAGTCCCAGCCCATGATTTCCTAATAATTTTCCATTCTGCCACTGAACTATGTGATCATGGTCTGAAGGGAAATGTTACAGTGGGAAAGGAGTGGGGAAGCCTGGGGAGAGTCTGCGTTGCAGGAGGTGCGCAGTTTCCTTTTAGACCTTTCAGATGTGAATTGACCCACACTGAGTATAGGGCCCAATCCACAGGTTGCACTGGACATACAATTAGGCTGGTGTGGTGGTTTCTAGTCAAATGAAGGAATTGCTTCATTAATCAGGTACCACCATACAGCTCATTTCCACAGCCCGTTGGGGTGTTGAGAGGAAGAGTAGGAGAAGATATATGTAGTGATGGTGGATGGCAGGAGCTGAGTGTATTCCTGCTGCCAAGTTTTCAGGCCAGCGCTATCCTATTCTTCTATCTGCCCTTGTCCGTCTTACTTTTAAACAGAAACAACCTAAAACCCAAACCAAGCAAGAAGTCAGTACGATTGTTGTTCCCTTGATTGTGTGATGGAGCAGAGAGAGAGGGATAAAAAATGCATCTTGAAAATAAGGAAACAAGGCTTGCCTTCAGGTAGGCATTAGTCATACTGCTTATGTTCTCTTAAGTAAAGGTCATGAAAAGGTTTGCAGAGAAGTCCTCTGTTTTTTCCTCTTCATGAGCAAAATTCCAGCAGGCAGTGCTGCAACCCAAGCCACACAACTGCAGCCTGTCTTTGTGAAAACATCCCATCCTTTCTGCACAGTGCCAGCCTTGCTGGGCTTTCAAGCCTCACCACGAACTGCAGGATTTCCTTCAACCCATGTAAATCAAAGCTCTATTAAGAAACAGAATAGGAATGAGCCACCAAGAGGCTTTATTCCTTTTTCCCAAAGTCTGTATGCACCATAAATTGGATAAGCCCCCCCCGAGGGTGTGGGGGAACCACACTCTTAAAAAAGCATAGTAGAGGGTTAGTAATTGTTTCAAATAGCAGACTAAAAATGCTTTTTATTACAAAGCTTGAGTTCTCTTTCAAATGTGAAGTTACTTGTTCATTTTGGCAGTGAATTCTGCTTTTACCTCTCCCTGGGGACAGTGTTAAACTTTCAGCAGCTCAGGCACAGAAACCAGCCTTTTGTCAAACTGGAAGTGAGAAGCCAACAGTTGTTCTGCAGATTTCAGAGTCCCCCACAGCTCGCTTTTGGAATTAGCTGATAAAACTGAAAAGAAACAAGAGGAAAAGAGGTGAAGATAGGGTTGTCTGTGGATGAGACTAAACTCAGCGGATGCCTGTGGGTAGGGGAGCTGCACTCGGCTGTTACTTGGTGGGGCACAAGAGCAAGGAATCAGCAATCTTCTCGCAGTTGCACTGAAAGATGGACAGGGGCTGGATTTATTCATGTTGCCGCTGTGGGCAGAAGAGCAGAAATCCCTGCTAATCCTGTTCTGAAGGTGTGACAGAAGTGCCAGCGCCTGTCGAAGCTGGTAAGGGGGAGCAGGGGAGGCTTAGGGAGACAGGGATGTGGTGTGTTTCCCTAGCAGTGCTGCGCTCTGATGTGCTCTGAATGGCAGCCTCAGGGGGCCACATCTTCCCTACAACTCTGGGAGGTGTGTGGAAAGAAAGGGAACGAGCTAGGAAGTGTCAAAATTGCCAGGATCTCCTGCCTCTGAGGACACATTAATTTGCTTTTGTCTTTCTGGTCTTCTCTCTTTATTCTCTGTTTTTGTTGTTTCTTTTCTTTTACTGCTTCTTTCCACCCGTATCCTTCTCCAGTGCATCTATTTTGTATCCTCCCTTCTCCTGGTATTTTCCTTAGGTGGCTTTGATAATTCAGCAGTTCTGCTGAATGCATTTCCCTCTTCAGAGAGGGAGAAATGCTGCACTTGCTGCCGCAGATATAGGTCAAGCAGAGGACAGACTCCTTTGACTGCTAGTGCTTAGCAGCAGGATGATGGAAAGGGCACAGTGGGAAAGCAGTAATGGGGGTGCACCCTGCATAGTGCTTTTTAAGCCAGCCTAGGTAAAAAAAGTCAAAAAGCTGCTCTCCTTTTTTCCTTCAGGAAGGCTCTGCCTGAATTAATTCACATCAAGCTGTATGAGAAGCAGATGAAAAGTCTTACAACATACCTCAGCGGGGATTTTTTAGGGGCAGCATAGCTGTGAACAGGGATCCCCTCCACAAGCAACAGCAGGGCAAACTTGCTGTAACAGAGTTGAATTTCAAGATTTCACAGCAATATAAAGATGCTCACAAGAAAAAACTGAGGAGCAAGCAGAAGGATCCTGTCAGGACATTTCTTCTGCTCCTGCCCCTCGACAGTGGGCTGGAGGAGCTAGTAAGTAATTCTGGGGGAATCCAGGAAGCATTTGCAGAACTGGCACTCACGACTGGCTCTTCATGTCCCACCTTTGGCCGTGCCATGGGAGTGAGTTATGTCTTTACAGCCTTGAGGGAGGTATGTCAGCATCAGATGATGATCAGCAGACAGTGCAAGCATCATCCCTCTTGTGGCCACTGCTTGATACCAATGTATGGCACACCATGGGCTTCCCCTGCATCCTTGCTGATGGTGGGGAGCCTATGTACTTCGGCTGCCCTGCCCCATGTTGGCCTCCGCTTGAGTGTCTCAGGCAAGAGGCTGGGCACTCCAAGGTCCCACTGGTGTCCTCCAGCCCCATGTTGGGGGGAAGAAGCTCCTGCCCAGCCAGGGATTTGCTTGTAGTGTAGTCTGGGGAATGTTCCTGAAACTGGCATCAAGAAGGACGGGACATCAAGCAGCAGTTTCTTGTGGTTCAGGTAGTTTTTGTGGCAAAATTCAGGAGAGGTTGCCACAGTTGTTGTTAGCTTTTGGTAAGAGCGACTCTCTCAGTGTGCAGTAGCAGAAAGATGATTCGTGCAGGCAGTACACTGTATCCTCTCTTGGCAATCACCAGCTCTGTGGTGATGAGTCCAAGATATTTGTCCTCCAGTGACAATTTTAACATAACACTTCCAGATGCTGGAAATTCATTTTCTCTGTCCGTCCCTCTGGAGTTAATGAGGTTTCCTTCTGCCAACACAGCAGTACCAATGGATCTCTTCAGGATCACTGTGCATTAACATTAGATGCCTTCCCTGGCAGGTCCTGACAGCTTTCTCCTCTTGCTTTGCAGATCACAGGCGTTATCCTTCTCGCAGTTGGTGTCTGGGGCAAGCTCACCCTTGGCACATATATCTCTCTCATTGCTGAGAACTCCACCAATGCCCCCTATGTGCTCATCGGAACGGGTACCACAATCATCGTCTTTGGGCTTTTTGGCTGCTTTGCCACTTGTCGTGGCAGCCCATGGATGCTGAAACTGGTAAGAATGCCAAAGTGCCTTAAGCAAGAGGTGAAAAGTGTTTGTTGATGTGCTGGGATTCCCCCAGCCCCTGCCAAGCTTCACCAGATGTTAACGTGGTTTTTTTAGGCACATAAACTACATTTTATTGATCTTAATGTTCAACACGTGTGTCTTTTGGACAAAAACGGGGAAAAAAAATTGCCAAAGCCGGTTGTTGATTGAGTATGAATGAATTTTGCTACCGCAGAATGTACAGGCTCATGTGTGGTTGGGGGCAGCGTGAAATGCTGCTGCTGAATTAATCTGTGAGTAACTCTACAATTGTTCTGGTTTTCTATCAGACAGATACATAGGTGTACTTAAAGTCTTAAAAATGTTCAAAGTATCATAAATATGAAATTCATTTGAACTGTATTTTAAAGGAGTTATTTTAATACCCTGATGTGAAATCTATTGAAAAAATAGTTGATACCTTCCAAACACACATCAGCGTTTCTTTTTCTCCTAACATTCACTAGAATAAAACAAATAAACCCCAGCAAACAAAGCTCTGTATGGTATGTTTGTCCTTATCTCAAAAGCAGCGTGGACTGGAGGTGTACTAAGCAGCTGTCTCTCAGCCCATTTTAACCTCTTTTCCTATATGTTTCTCTGTTCTGAATTATCCAGCCCACCTTAAAATGCAAAGTAGCTGTAGCTTAAGCAAACCTGTATGATAAAGTGTATTTCTAGGAATATCCAGGAGAAAAATCCTACGTGTACGATGCTTTCAAGTGTGGGAATAGTACTTGTGATTCTCTGAGATAGTGGAAAGGGGCTTGGCAATGTATCTTCTGCTACAATAATTTGGGGCTGATTTTCCTAAGGAGATGAGAAGATTCTTCTCCAGCTTGAACTGCATTTTTTAAAAAGGACATCTTAAAGAGAGTTAACTTCCTCAGTTGATGACATGGTAGGAGAGAGGTAGCAGCTGCAAGTTGGTCAGCAAGTATTTGCTGGTGAGCAGTTGACATGTGCCTCATGCTGTCTTAGGCACACCACTGCTGTCTTTTGCTGGTGATGTGCTGTCACAGCATGTGCAGAGGCTTTTTGGAGTAGCTCTAGTCCAGATGGGTGAGGGATAAAGGAGGAAGATCTAAATCCATAGGAACTCGGGCTCTGCTAGTCACTCTGTAAGTCACATAACTTTTTTAAAGTTATGCCACTTAGACTGTCATGTGCTGTTCCAAGCACATTTTTTTACTTTCGTTGTACGCGTAACAAATATTTCTAAACTTTCTTTGTGTCATGAACAAAATACAGGCAGTGAATTGACAGCTGCATTAATTGTATGCAATGATTTTTCTACTTCTGCATTCACTGTGTCCATTAAAAATAAATATCCCTCTTTCCACTAAGTCCTGCAAGGACTGAATTTAATTTTAAATGTTTCCTTTTTTAATTGTTATTTAGCACATGGAGAAAAAAGGTAGTTTTCCCTCAAGAAGATGAAGCCCCCACTTCATATTTTACCGTCCTACTTTTCATATGTTTTCTTTACCTTCTTTATTTCTGTATAGATGTATTTTTAGTAGTTTGTGAGTTTCTACACTCAAAGCACTGTTTTATTTAGCTCCGGATCCAAATGATGGTCCTCAAGCCAAACACCAGCCTTGGCTCAGCAAAGTATTTGAGGCATCTGTTTAATATTACTGTGAGAATATTTCCAGTGAAGTCAGTGGCTTAGATCATTCACTGGAGAAGCTTCAGGAATCAGGCAGCAAATCCCAGTCTAGCAGTGAGACAGATAAACACGAACCAAAACACCTGGAGAAGCCTATTTGCTTTAGCAGAGCAGCGTGCAGCCATAAAGATGCTGTTTGTATTCTTTACTGCAAGATCAAAACCTAAGTGACTTGGATCCATCTCTGTCATGTGAGTGTGTTTTAATTTATATGAGAACACTAAGAAATGTGGGAACGGAAATGTCAGAAAAAAGCAGCAATTAGACAAGAGATACATTTGTGAGTTGTATAAACACATGTTCAGGTAATAACCTATGCATCATCTACAAAAGATCTTTGGTTTATTGACACCTTTAAATGATGTGTAGAGTGGAAAGCTAAATTTTATGTGATAACTAAGCAATATCTGTGCTGAGACAAAAGCCTGTCGTGTTCTGACTTCTCTTGCTGCGTTCCTTTTCAGTATGCCATGTTCTTGTCCCTGGTGTTCCTGGCTGAGCTAGTGGCTGGCATTTCAGGGTTTGTGTTTCGCCACGAGGTAAGTGGAAATGTGCTGAGTTTGCATATGGCAGTGCCTCCCTGGGCAAGGGCTGCTGAGACGTTCTCTGGAGTGTGGAGAATGTGTAGGTTGCTGAGCTCGGCAGCTCCATATGCATCACCAGGGATGAGACTGATGTGCAACAATAACATGTACAGCTCTTAAAAACTGTTGTGAATCTGAATGAAGGGATTTAGCCAAAGCTCTTGGCCTCAGCTGCTTGATAATTTACTCTGGAGGTATCGAGTTTTGTGTGTCCATCATGTAAGATCTTCTTTACTCTTTTACATATGCTGTGGGCTGCAAAATAGATTAAATACTTTTCTTAAACACAGTTTCTTCAGCCAAGCAAGCGCTTGTTTATTTAAGGCAGAGAGCACTTCTGCTTGAGGACAGACATGTAAATTGTGTTCTTTTTTTGCAGGGGAAGGAGTGGGATGGGATTTTGTTTCTATCCTGAGAATAAGGAGAGATTAGAAATAGAGTGAGGTAGGAAACTGGGGCAGGAAGAAGCTTTATAAAAGCATGATAGTCCAGATATGTAGTAGCACTTCTGCTTTATCCACTGTCATCAGGTCTATCTCTGGCTTTAAGTCCATGGACCTACATGCCATTAGTGGCAAACCAGGACAACCCTATAGACCCTCCTTGTCACTTCCTTTTGTATGAACTGGTTTTCCTAGTTCACACTTTGACATGAGATTTTCTTTGCTGTAGGTTTTTCTGGTGTCTACCTTTGCAAGTGGTGGATAATTTTTAATTTGATCCTGAGATACCTGTCTATCTGCTGAGGATTGCCATTTCACCTGGCCTGACCTGCAGCGGCCTCAGTGTCAGGTCAAGGCTCCCTTTTAGGCAACACAGTCCCTTGTGAAGGTCACAGCCTTGTGGGTTGCGCAGATTATCTGCTACCCAGCCCCTTTACCACCCATTTAAAGTGAGATTTTTTTAGTGATGAGGCTGACCTTCTCCAGCTGAGAGATCTCTGGTTCTTTACCCAAACGCGTTTGGTGCTGGGGACAAGGGCTGCTGCCTGGTCAGGGGATTCATGTTTTCTTTTGATGTCGCTGGTTTCTGTCACCAAGGGGTGTGCACGGGCTTTGGCTCCCACCAGGCATCCATGAGCAGAGAGAAGAACACAGCCTCCTTCAGACTTAGTGCTGGATCAAACTGTTTGGGGAAAAATCATCAAAGGATATCCTTTTTACAGCTTAAGTATTTTTCTATTTTTTTAAATTAAGCAGTTTGCTGGGATAGTTTTTTCCTATGCCAAATAGACTCCACTTGAAAAATGGCATGTGTGACTTCAATAGTTACAAGGGAGCTCTGAAAACACATTTAAAAATGAGTGAGAAGGGCTAGCTTGGGTGCCTTGTTAGGTTTGGAAATATATTTCCTTCCTATGAAAATTGCTTCATCTTACACTTTCTGTTGCTCACGTGGGCTGTTTATTTCCTTGCCCTCACAGATCAAGGACACTTTCCTTAGGACATATACTGAGGCAATCCAGAATTACAACAAGGATGATGAGCGAAGCCATGCAGTGGATAACGTACAGGAAAGTGTAAGTCTAACACTGGATATAAAAAATCAATAAATAAAGAGAGACAAAGCGTACATTCAAATTTGATCACAGAGCACGAAGTGTGGATAGCTCGATCTGCAAGCTGTATATTGCAAGCAAAATTAGAGGCTAGCAAAGATAATCTAAAGAAGATTTTCAACTGATATCCTCATCCAAGTTGCCTACGTTTTAATGAATAAGCTGTCTGATAAAGACAGGGCCTGTCCCACTTGCTTATTGTTGGTCCTAGATCTTGAATAGGGCTTAGGAGCCAGTTTTATCCCTTAAGAACAAGGCATTGCGAAATGTTGTAAATTTGAGCTGGACGAGACAGGATTTTATAATGTAGCACCTTGTGTCACTGATAAACTGCAGTAATTCTTCTCACAAACACAATGAGAGGCTGGTGAAGGAGGCCTAGTCAGTTAAGGGAAGAAAACCACTGTATTTTCTCCAGAGAAAAAGGGGATGGACAAATGTGCTGCTGAGGTCAGTGGTGAAAGCTGTTCTCTGGCCATGCTGGGAGGATGAATTAGGTGATTGGTAGAATAACCTTTCTGACCCACAGGGTGTGATAACAGGGCAGTGGGAGGTTTTCTTGCCTTCCACCAGGGCATAGGGCATGAGCAAATGCCTTAGCACAACCAAACTATTGGAGATGCCAATCACAAAGGACAAAGTCCTTCAGCTGCAACACAGAGAGATGAAATTCACATTTAAATTCCTGCTGGAAACTGTACTGTAACAAGAAGCTATCCCTTCAACTCAAGTATACTCTATGAGCCAGTTTGATTTTCATATGATTGTAATTTGTTGGATGGCTGAAATTTTAATGTAATTGTATTAATGACTATTAGTTCTTTTTTTAGAAATTGCAATTATTATGTTGGGGACCCCTCAGCATGTTTGAAACTGTGCCTCTAACTTGGCTTCTCTGGGTTAGCAGATTACTGCATTGCTTTAAACTGAGTGTATTCTGCCATCAAATTGTCTGTTTGCCCAACGTTAACCTGTATTTCGAACTACTGATTCCTTGGAGTTGGCTGAACTAAATAGTTTTGAGTATCTGTTCAATGTTTGTGTCGCAGCAAAATGTAAATTCATTTGTAGCTCTGTTTTTACAGGAACTCTATTTATAAGCCTTTTTCCTGTAGAAAATTCAGCACATACTCCATATCTTTGAGTGGCTGTCTTCTAGCTAAGCATCTAGAGCAGAATATCCTTCCTGACTTACAGCTGATTTTGTAGGCACACTTTATGAACATATGGTGTGGCCTATTCATGGCTCAATGACTTTTCCTAGAAATTATTTTGGTAAGTTAGAGATCCTTACTTTGCCTTAGCAATTTGTACTAGTTTGACCCTCTATGTGTTACATGTAAATCTATGTAATGCTCTGGGTATTTTAAGGCCATTTTTTTTACTGCATTCTGAGGCTCTGTTTGGAATTTCTAGGATCGTCTTTACTCAAATAAGCAAATAAGCAAAGGAAACAAGTAAATGAAAAAAAAAAACCAACAGACCTTCAACTGAAAAAGTGACTTTATGGCTGTACCATTTGACAAATGGTACAAATAATAGCTTTGCTCGTAAAATCTGGGTATTTTTAATAGTCCCCCTGCTCCCATCTTCTGTAAGTGACATTCTGTATAGTTTTGTGATATACAAGTTGGAGAATCTACTTTTCAAAACTGGAGGTAACCTGTCTCTATTTTGATTATGAGCTTATTAAGAAGGTAGTGATCGTTCTGTACTAATTTTAATTATGGTTTGATTTAAATTTGCCTCTTATTCCTCGTAGCTGAGCTGCTGCGGCATTCAGAGCTACACCAACTGGAGCACCAGCCCTTACTTCTTCAAACACGGCATCCCTACAAGCTGTTGCATGAACTCCAGTGACTGTAATACTCAGGATCTGCGCAACATGACTGTGGCTGCCACTAAAGTAAACCAGAAGGTACCAGTAACGTTGTGCCAGCAGCAGTTGTTATGAAACCCTCCAGTATACCAGCAAAGCATACGGCTGCTTACAACTGTATTTCATTTCAAATGGTTGGTTGATAACATGTATTGGGCTGGAGTGATGGTAAGGATGGGCTTTGCCCCCCAGTTGCTCTCAAATTCTTTAATGTGGCCTTTCTCAGTTGACCAGGTACAGGGACATTTCTGATGAAGAGGCGATTTCTTCCACTTCCTTACAGCAGAGGCTGAGGTTCAGCATTGCACACAGGGCCAGTGTTGGCCCGGCACAGGACTGTGAGCAGCACGTGCTCCCAGTGTCCTTGAGAGTTAGGTTGATCAGCACTTCCCTGCTTCTCTGCTCATTACTGCTGAATGCAGTGGATTTTTGTTGAGGACAAAGACATAGCAAGCTGGAGGGAAAGATGGGTTTTACTTTTGCTTATTAAAACGGTAATTTCAGTGCCAAAGCCTAACTGTCATCCCAAACAGAGAAAACGTGGATAATGGACAACAAGTATTGTGGTTGGCTGATACTTTACTGTGCAGCCAAAGTGACCCCTCCCCTGAAGGAGCAGGTTCAGAAGACGGAATAGGGTTGGGAAAGCAGATTGTGAAAAGAGGAAGGAAAGGAATAGTTGGAGAATAAAAACACAGAAAAGAAAGGGAGGAATAAAGAGAAATGAATGCAGTACATACAACAGACACTGCACTGCAGAAATACAACTCAAGTTATTGCTTTAAGTGCTAGTGTGTCATCAATTCTTTCTTTCTCACTTGAGATTTGCAAGAGGCAACAGACAGTTTGTTGGTAAAAGGAATATTGTGGCCTAATCACAAGTTGCAGCATGGCTTAGTCAGACGTAAGTATAAGTATTATTTTCTTTTTTGGTTTTGTTTTCAGAGTTGAATTTTAAAAAACAAATAAAAGTCCTAAGTAGATAACAGGGGAAATAAGAAAATGCTTATCTGACTTCTGTTTCTGCCTTTTTCATCTCAGTCACCTGTGAATCAGGAGGTTGGGATGGTGGCTGAGCACAGCCTGAAACATCTTTCTTTGAAAACGCCTTATATGGACAACATTTTCTAGCATGTATTTAAAAGCAAAACAAAACGCAAAAAGATACTAGAGGATTATTTTCCACTAAGCCTTTCTTTTCTGGAGTAGCTTAATGAAAGCCGTGTGTTGCAGACATAGGTGGAACATTAATGACGTCCATCTGTTACAAAACTCACAGTCACCACCAGCAAAGTAAATCTTGCTGGGTTGCTTGAGTATGAAGGATGAGCCACTCCATTCAATTGCACTTTGTGAACTTGTACAAAAGCTTTCTGGTTTTGTACAAGTGGAAAGAAGGTGAGAGGCAGGACAGGGTGATCTAGGGGAAGTGCAGTGCAGCCAGCATCCGCTGCAGGCAGACTGCTTGATGGGCAGCCCATCCGCTTCTGTCCACCTTCCTAGCAGGAAAGCTTTCTAGTGTGACTTCTACTCTGTCAGCAGGTCCCACCTTTTCAGTTCAGGATGATTGTGCACTCTGAACCTTTCCTGGCTGCATGGCTGAGCAGGTGCTGTTTGCATTCCCACTGATCTGGTGTTTCCTGAAAGTGCAGGACTTGCTCTGCATGTGCACAGAAATCACTGTGCACTTGCGAGTTCCTCAGCAAAGGATGCCTGCAAAATTGCAGGAAGCAGCTCGAGGATGAATGAGCTTGTGCTAGTCACAGAATCATAGAATGGTTTGGGTTGGAAGGGACCTTACATCTTGTCCAGTTCCAATCCCCTGGTCATGAGCAGGGACACCTCCGACAAGATCAGGTAGCTCAAAGCCTCATCCAGCCTGGCCTTGAACACCTCCAGGGATGGGGCATCCGCGATTTCTCTGGGCAACCTATTCCAGTGCCTCAACACCCTCACAGTAAGATATTTCTTCCTATTATCTCATCTAAATCTCCCCTCTTTCAGCTTAAAACCATTGCCCCTTGTGCTATCATTGCACTCCCTGATAAAGAGTTCCTCCCCCATCTTTCCTGTAGACCCCTTTAAGTATTGGAAGGTATAAGGTCTCCTCTTGCTTGCTTCTAAGCATCTCTCCTGCAAATGCACAGCTTGCCTGACAGAAGAGGAATGCTAATTCCACAGAAAGCAGTTGACTTAATTAGTTGATTTGATTATGTAGGGGAAGTTTGAATGTCCTGTGACATCTGCAAAATTGTGTCCCATTTTCTGAGACAGTCATTTGTAATCAAAGATTGTAAAGATTTCTGCTTAGCAGTTTTGAGTTGTCCCAAAGGTTTGAGCAAGATAAGAAGTTTCATAAAGGGGTATGAGAATAAAAAGCAAATGGGCAAATATTGTGTAGTCCTATGCTTTCACTTCAGACGGGAAGCAAATGTCATTGCCTCAGGCCCAAGCTCCTTGCTCGTCTTGGAAATAAGCACTTTGGTATGTGTGTGTGTTGGGGAAAAAGGAAAATGTTTATTATCTGTGTGGTGGGAGACCCTTGTTATGTTTCTGTGGATAGTATATTTAGAACACCTCTTTTTGGTGGATCTTGCAAAACTATCAGTAAGAGAAGTTCTCGATGAGCTAATCAAATAACTAGCAGTCTACGCAGGCTAATGATTAATTATCCAAAGGAGATTAATCTAACAATCTAATTGCAGGAATGAAAGACAACATTCCTGGGTTTTCTTTGTCAACTCTGCCACTGACTTGCTTAGAGACCTTGGGTAAATCATGTAGTCTCTGTCTTTCTTCATCTTCGATGGGGCCAATATCTAAATTTAAGAGCTGTCATTAGGTTTAGCTGATAAATGTTCATGTAGGGCTTTTAATCTTTGGAGCTCATTACCAACAAATCTTAAGAAGTACTTCTCTTCACAATCTTAATAAAGGAGCATGCGTGGAGTCAGGAATGATCAGATGCTTGCTAAATTGTCACTTCTGTCCTCTGAGTCAGTCCCTAGATGTGTGCACACAGTGTTTCACATACTTCTGTGCTATATATGCAACACTTCGGTGCTTCTTGCATTCTCAGCCCATGCACAGTAAAGGCCGAACAATCAGGCTGTATTTATGCAGTGTACTTCAGGAAACATGATTGTGATTTGGGAAAACACAGTCTTCAACTGAGGAGAGCAATCAAAACTCTCTCACTTGCATGTTTTTTAACGAGATCTGTCTTCCTTAAATTACCATTGCTGTTAGATGTTGCATCTCTTGAAGGATGTTGAACAGAACAGATTTCAGAAGACCTGGGAGAGCATTAAGCCATGTCAGACAGAATTAAAGCATTGCTTGAGAGGTCTGATCTCATTTCATGACATGTAAGACACACAACTATAGTTGCTTGATGTGTTGAATTAACAAGATTGAAGTGTACATACTGTACACTGTTGTAATATGTAATTAAGAGTTAATACATGTGCATAAACATTTCAGAAATGACTTACAGCTGTGCTGGTCCTCAGCTACTGTTAGGTTCATCATTTCATTTCTCTCAGGATTAAATAAACTGTGTTCTGATATTATGTAAGAGGTTAAAGAAATTATACAATTTCGTTAATGACGTGATGGAGTTGTGGATGGAAGTGAAATGTGGAGACATTTCTCTTACGGGGTGGAAGTCCAAACTGGGAAAGGGAACTCACAGTTATTTCTGTTTTTTCCCAACTTATGATAAAAATATATGAAGTTGTAACATGAAACAAAATGCCTTTGGACTGGCCTTAAGCTGAGAGTGGTGTTGGTCATTTAAGGGAGTGTGGCAAAGGGGATGAGAGGTGGCTTTAGATTGTGTGAGCAAATAGGTTAGTAATGAAAATAAAAAATAGGTGTCATCTTTCTTTTTTTTCTTCAAATTTTGAGTCATTTGTTTAGATTCATTTAGATGCCACAAACTAGGAAAGCTAATTATTTCTAAGACTTTTTTGAGGGGTAGAGCAGTTGAGGGGGGAAACTTGGTGAAAATTGTCATACTGAGAGGGGCATCTCACAAAGAGCCTGTCCAAGAGAAGGGCAGGGACGTGTATGAATCTTCTGTCCCCAGTGTGGGCTGTGGATTGAGGCACAAGGCAGCAAGTCAGCTTGATGGAGTCCGGGTCTGAGGCAGGGAGAGAAATTTGGTTTGGGGAGCAGGACAGGGAGTTCTGTTTCCAGGAGTGAATGAATCAAGAAACTCCTTGATAACTTTGTTATATGGTTTAAAGTTATGTAATACTCAGTACCTTGCCTGGTGTCCTTTGACAGATGAGGGCATGCAGAGTGCCTTGCTGGATGCCTGAGGCATGTTTTCATTAAATATCTGAAGTATTAGGAGATCATCATAATTTATGAGACCTATATTATATTATAACATTACCTTATATTGTAACAGGCTTGGTTTCAGGTCAAAGCTATATTACTATGTTCTAAAACAATGCAAACTGACTTTCTTTAAAGTAAGTTCCTGTAAAGATGAATGCAACATCACATTCAGCTTTTAAAAGTACTGAGATGCATTTGTTTCTGAAAAACTGGTTTTGCCACTACTTTCCATCATTCACTCAGAATTTGTATTAAATAGAAAGACAATGTTGTTGGAAATGACAGCAGAAATGTTGTATATCCCAAGTCCATTTTAAATGAGAGATTAGAATGTGTGCATTCATGGCAGGGAAGGTCAATACAAGGAATGATTATGTTTGTTTTCCAGGGTTGTTATGACTTGGTGACCAGTTTTATGGAGACAAATATGGGAATAATAGCTGGAGTGGCTTTTGGCATTGCATTCTCACAGGTATGTGTGTAAACGCTTCCCCTCCCCTCCTTTTTTCCTCTCTCTCTTTTTCTTTACCCAGACTTCAAGGAAGGAAGGATTATGGAAGGGGACTGAACTCAGCACACTCGTTAGTCCTGAGGTCATCTGTTCATTGATTTTCTTTTCTTCACCTTAAATGAAGTTTCTCCTTGGGAATATCAGTTACGGTTGAGCTAATGACTAGCTCAAGGAAAACAGCTTGTCCCTCCATTGGGTCAAATAGAGGTTAACCCAATAAAACATTGGCTTAAATGGAGCATAAACAGCTAAGAAGACAAATAGCTAATCCATTGTTTGGGTAGGCTGCTATCTTCTAAGCATTCTCATATTTTCTTAAAGGAGTCGAGAAAAAAATTCAAATAAAAGTATGGCTTCAGGCCTCCCCATCCTAGACCTGAAGCCTGGAGGGGTCACCTAGTTCTGGTGACCCATTGTATTTATTTATTTTCCTTTTAGTACTTAATACCAAGCAGAGATCTGCCCAAATCAGATTATTAAACCAACTCCTTGCCTGCACCAAAAGGACTTTGGCATGGGAGGGACAAGGCAAGAGCTAGGAAGGTGATTGCTACTCCCTAACAGTCAAACTGCCTTTGCCTAGACAGGCACTGGGAAAACGAAAGGTCTGGTCAGAATCTTCTGAATAAGAAGGGTCAGGAAAACACCTGTATCTTTCAATAACATGCTCCTTTATACTAGTCACTTCACACGTGATGGCAAGGACTTTCCCAGAAACATGGGAAAATGAGAGAAAGTAAGACATGGGCAATGCGAAAGTGCCTGCAAGATACTTCAGCAAAATGCACAGCGATCTGTGTGATACCTGAACCACCCCTACCTGAGAGATGTGTCTTCTCCCTGGGGAGAGTACATAGTACAACTGAAAATGTTGTATTCAAAAGCTGAGCAACTTTATTTGCTTCATTCACACAGTATTAAAACTCTAGGTCCTGAGACAACACTGAAAATATTAATATATCTGTTGGATGACCTATGTCTAGCCAATGGTTGGAAAAATTAGATAAAAACTCATTATTTTAGTTAGCAAGCCTGGTCTTCAGGGTCCAGAAGTGGTGAAACCGCCAGTCTGGAACTGTTGGTGTGTGGAGCAGGAGGCAGTTATGTTTTGTTGTTGTTTTTTTAATAGGCTTTTGTAGTTCTTATTGAATGGTCACAGCTGTCTCCATACTCTTCGCCAACCTTGATTATAACTTGATTACTGCTATAGGACTCTGAGCTCTTATTTCAGTTTGGTTTCTAGACAGCCAGAAGGCTATAAAACATATTTTATAATGCTTCGTGTAAAACTATCCAAAATAAAAAATGAGATGAGTAGAATTTTACAATTCATGTGCTGCTGGGGCAAATGCCTCAGTCAGAACCAATGCTACTTGAAAGCCTTTTAATCAGCCTATCATATGTGTGGTAGGCAAAGTATCATCTTTTCTTGCCTGAAAGTTATTTGCAGCTGGGAGGGAGACTGCAGGGAGGGTGCAGCCAGACTGTTAATATTCTGGCACATGCCTGGATATTCACTCTAGGTCATCATATGTTTGCGTGCTTAACACAGAAAGGCAAGCAGGCAGTGCATGTAGCGTGTGGTCCCTGGAATGGGAGTCCCATCGGCACAAGGCAACATTAGCGTGCCAGGCTCCAGGCAGCATGGGTGGGAAGGCAGTTTGCCGCTGCGGCTCTGAGTGAAAATCAAAGTATGTTTTGATGTGGCATTGGCAGCTCGTGCTGCCTGATGGCCGTGTGCGCCCTGCTGCCAGCTGGGGATGTCGCTTCCCTGTGTAAGCACAAAGCTCTGGCACTCCGAGCAGATATCCAGCTGCTTGGGGTATTTGCAAATGTGCAAAAAGGAGAAGAGAGGGAAGGCAGGGGAGAAAAATGCAGCTCTCCTGGGGTGTGAAGAATACCCAGGCAGCCAGTTATCATTTATTGCCTAATCTGTTTTGCTGGACCCAATTAGGGAGATGGTGTTTACAAATTGATTTCAGGTTAACCATGGCTGGCAGTAATGCCAGGCACTGCTCCAGCTGGAGGCAAGGGTTTTCTGTTCCTACTGAGAATAGTTTTAATCTAAATAAAAGACAAATTAGATCTTGTTGCTCTTCTATACTAAAGCATGCTCAAGGGCCTTTCCTTCACATGATTTGTTAGGTGTTTACTAGCATGGGGAATGTGCTGAGTCCCAGAAATAGGGAAAGTTGATGTAATGGCCTTGCATATCTTATAGGCCTGGGGGAGACCTCCCAATAAGGGGCAGAGTTTTAAAGAAACTACTGTGTTGCTGACATTGTCTGCACTTTGAGAAGCAGGCACTGCTCCTCAGGTTTGAAATAATAATAATAATATTAATAATAAAAGATAATATGATTGGGTTTGGAATCGGATGATAATGCTGACTTCCAGCTGGAATAATTGCAGTTTAGCAGGTGCTCTTCAGAGCAGCAAAATGATCACTGTGTTGTGCCCAACAGAGAATAAAATTATGTGAGTAGCACAGATGATGAAAAGTTTTGCCTAAATAAAACTATACAGCAGATGTTGGCTTAAGGGGGTGCAAGAGGCAGAGTTTTGGGGGGGGTTGTAGGCTGTGGTCACCGTAGATTCCCTGAGTAGGGAAGTCTCAGTGTTAAGGCCAAATAGTTCCCTCTGTACTGGAGTCAGGTGCTCTCTGTGTGCTCAAAGCATGCTGAATCACGGAATAACCAGGTTGGAAGAGACCCACCGGCACAGTTTCTTTCATTTGAAGATACGTTCTCATGTAGTTCTCATGTTCTCATATAGTCCTTCTTTACAGTGCAACATCTACCTGCCCTCTTTACTGTTAATGTGAGTAGCTCTGCCTGATTGTGAAAGCAGTTCTGGTGCAGATACCATCTGCCTAGTCCACTGCAACTCCTGTCTGAATATAGCGAGGCTGAGCCTTGGCTCTAGCACAGGTTTGTACCTCAGTCACCCCTTGCACCAGGGTTAAGGTCTGGGATCCATATTGGTATCCGATATTGAAATTTAAGGCTGAGTTGCTTCTAAAGATTAGTCACTGTGGATTCAGGATGGAGATAGGACCTGTGCCAGGGCATACCATGGCACAGGAGGCTGACTCAGGTAAGTGACATATGACATGGAAAAATTTGCTGTCTTCTAAAATAGAGCCAGGGGACCTGGGTTCTTGAAGCTCTGCATATTGAGAATATGGCAAAGTAAATAATTCAAGTAAACAATTATTCCTGGTGGATAATAAAAACAGTTTGAGCTTACTTGATCCACTGATGAATTCCAAGTTAGTTCAACACATTTCTATTTGTAAAAATTCTCTCAAAGAATGCAACATGGTGAAGATACCAAGACCCAAAATAAAATGGAAATTCAAATTGCACTTCAGTTTCTCTTCAGTATAATAAGATGTAATAAAGATGTCATGCAAGACAGCTTCCAATCAATGTCATCTCCTGCAAAACAGCCACATTAAAAAGCCTGTTTGTGATAGGAAATGAGATTGCTAGGAAGCTACTGTGGGTGGATTTCGATGGTCAGATCTGAGGCATGCCCAAGATGACTACTAGAAACCATGGAGAGATGAAGAACACGCACACTGCATTGTGCTCCCTGGAATGAGCTTTAGCCAATGGAATGGTAGTAAAGGAGATGCACCTAAGGGATGTGGGTTTCTCAGGGCTCTAAATTAAAAAAAACTGCCAGAATTTTCCAGTTTCCTGCGCCAAGACCAGAGGTTCCAAGGCAAACTCTCAGTTTCCTATATAATAGTTTAAAAGACCAATATGATCTTATAAAAAAGGGAGGAAGTAGGGAGAGTGTGAGTGAGTACAAATGCAGAACCAAATCTAGCATCTTAGTATCTAAAAAACGTGGGACTATAAAATAAAATATAAAATATTAATAAGTGGATAAAAGTTGAGATGGGGCATTTGAGAGACAATGGGAGAAAAGGAAAATGAATGCAACTTCTAGCAGCTAGTTTCTTTGCCAGAATCCTTTTATGCTGATTCCTCTGGTTTTTCAAAGGAGCTGTGGGGACCTGCTGCACAATAGGATAAGGGGCTTCCTCCTGCCTGAAGAGCAGAGGTTGCAAGTGATCAAATAAATGCAGAGAGCAGGGCAGGGTGGAGAGTACTCATTTGTGGTTTGCAGACTAGAACCCTCTAGGCTGATTTAAATACAGAGGGCTGTAGTTACAACTGTAATGGAAGAGCACCGTGAGGAAAATTTAGCAATTTAATACAGTACCGCCTCTTCTGGGCTACAGAAGGAACAATACTCTTGTGGTTAAATGTGGAAGTCTACACACCTTGGAAAATACGTGCATTTAGATGTATTTGGAGTGCTTCTGAGATAATTAGAGTTCTGCTGTGTCCTGGTATATCCTGTACAGCTAGAAATGCTGTATAAAACGCATACGCAATGGCTCAATATGCATGCCATTATTTCTAAAACATAGAAATGTAAAAGTTTAATGCTATGGTAATATAACCACTTCAATGCATAAACCAGCATATGGTCAGAGCCAAGAATTAATAAGTGGGCCAAAGATCAGATAGATACGCTTGTGTAACCTACCATTTGTCTTAAGAATGGCTTGAGTAAATCAAAACATTGTCACCTGCCTGCAAATGCTACAAAGGTGAGACACAGTGATTACAAGAATTACAGCTGTGTAAAACAGAAAAATCCCTAATTAAAGGTAGTGGGGAGGTTTGCTACAGCTGAAGAGGGAAAGAAAGGCCCATGTTTTCTGTTTGTTCAGGCTGCAGCATCTTTCCCCTTGTAAACCTAATACAAGCAGCAGATTGTGGCTGGGAACAGTGATGGCTATAATCTGAGTGCTGTTGCTGGTATGTAATAGGCAGAAGCATTTAAAAAAAAAAGTAAATTTGAATGTGTGTACACTACTGGCCATTGTAGGATCAGGAAGGAACTGATTTAGGTTTGGGATGGACTTTGCTCAATGAAAATAAATAGAATAAAATATACTGTGGAGTTCATCTTAGTGAAAAATGCAGTAAGGCAGAGAAGTAACCTCTGAGAACAGCTGAGGAAGGTGAGGGATGGCTGAAAGATACCACAAACACAGAAAAGGGATAGCAAAGTGGGTGGGATGGGGCCACCCAGAGGCACTTATTCTGTTCTGCCTGTTATAGCACAGAGAAATACATACTACAGATGTGCTGTGGGAAATCTCAGTCTCTAAAACTGAACTGAGCTGAAGAAACATCACGTGAGTAAGCAGAGCAGCGTCAAACCCTCTCTAGTAAAACCTCAGAATGTGGTGGGTTTTCAGTAACACTTTTCAAATGGCCAAGTTGATAAAATCGTCCTGCCAGTGACCAGAATATTTAAGCTTGGCAATCCAAACTCCAGCCATAATGTGCTGGCATCCTCATCATTACCAGTCTAGGGACTACGGGACAAACTACCAAATACATTTCCTGCTAGAATACCTGTCTAGAGAAGTTCAGTAGGAAGGGCGACTGGATGGCTAAAATGGTATCAAGACAGATTTTCAAAAGCTGAGGAAGGTTTTCAGCACCCACATGTCTTTAGGCAATTGTGAATATGCAGTCCCCAAACCCTGGTAGCTTAGGTTTTTACTGGGGTTTGGTCAGGAGGTATTATTTGTGTCCCACACCTTCTTATAACCAAGGCAATGTTGTCCTTGATATTTGGTGCCAAAATCAGGGGGTGCATGTAGAGGACAGGAGGGTTCAGCCTGCTTTTATAGGTGAGTCTGTGCCATTCTGAGATGCCCAGAACAATTCTGGTGGACATTGAAACAAGAGAGGGGGAAAATTTATGGCAAATGAAGCATGACCTGACCAGAAATGTGTCATCTTAGAGGCAGAAAACAGTTTATCCAGATTTGAGGTACTTTGGCTTGTCTTGCTCTGGGCGGATGTCATCCCAGATCAAGCAGTTGGCTCGTAGAGAAGATGTATATTTTGATGATGATCGTGTTAACAGGGAGCACTGACAATCTAAGGGAAAGGATATGCAATCCCAAGCATGAAATAGAGGGAGCCGGTTTGGATGAGCAGTCAGTCATCCAGGCATTAACTATGCATGTTCTGCAGTGTCTGAGGGAGCTCCGCTGCTGCCGAAAGGTTGTGATCCCTCTTCTTAACCACTGCTCCTTTGTGGTGCTCTCTGCCCCCAGCAGAAGGAGATGGGCAGAGGTGGTGCCCTGCAGGCACAGGCGAGTCAACTGGAGCAGCTGTGACAGCCCTTGCCTGGAGCCTGGCCCAGGGAAGGCTGGTCCATCTGCTGAGACAGCCCTCTTGTCTCACCCCCCCTAGCCAGGGATAAGCTCTAACAATCTAGATATGCTCGTGAGTGAATTAATTGACCGGTCCAAATGAGAAAAGCAAGTTTAAATTATTTATAGTATATTAACACTCTTGGCATATGCAGGAAATGCTAACAAACTGCAGTAGGCAAAACCTTGAAATGACTGAGTGGTTATTGACGAGTGGAAGCCAGGGATCTGTTTTCAATAATCTGAGTGACAGCCAAGGGAATATTGAAAGGCTTTTCTAAAATTTATTTCCAGATTTATAACGCTCATTTCTCTGGTGCTGCATCATTTGTAAAGAAAGCATAACCACTCTGGGGCATTAGAACTCTTTTTCCCAGCACACTGTTAACAAAATTAAGGGGGCTGTCATTTCTTAGAGGTGGTGGGTGGTAGCAGGGGACCCAGGTGGAGTTTGTGAGTGAAATGCAGCCAGTAGTGTAGCGATATCCCTGCCAGTTTACCCATCCACGTCTGATTTGGCTGGGCAGCGACAACAGGATTGAAGAGTAGTAAAAAGGCGTGCTCCCTGTCAAAAAAATGCACTCTAATAAACAGTCAAGAGGAAGATCTGACATAGAGAGTCAGGAGATCTTAATGCTGTTTTATTGATTAGAGTAGTCCTTAAAACAGGGCAAAAAAATGTTGTGCATGAAATCTTTGTTCACCGTGATCTCTCCTTTGCTGTGCATTCATTTAATTAAACTTCTGTTCTTGTCCAAACAGTTGATTGGGATGCTGCTGGCGTGCTGTCTGTCCCGGTTTATTACTGCTAACCAGTACGAGATGGTGTAACAAGGTGAGCTTGCCTTGCTTTCCTTGTAGCGTGCTACGTACGCCCCAGCATATTGCAATGTCTGTGCTGCTTCCACTGAAGACAGTGGGCAAGCGTTACATGTCCATTGAGAATTGTCTTTGCTTTGGGATTTTCATCCTAATAGTCTATCTAGTGGGAAAAAAAAAATGGGGGAAATGTCCTGTCATTTCAATTTTCTTCTTGAAAAGAGAAGGCAAAATACCTGCCATGAATGCTGTTAGCAACCAAAGCAACCCACTTCTATC
Source organism: Clamator glandarius (assembly GCA_033459285.1). NCBI lineage: Eukaryota > Metazoa > Chordata > Aves > Cuculiformes > Cuculidae > Clamator > Clamator glandarius. The sequence continues at coordinate 20,999 of JAUNZM010000117.1, read as the reverse complement.
TTTTTTTATCACCCCTGCCCTCTAGTCTTTCAGAAATGTGAAGTCCAGAGCCTGTCTGAAGATCAGGAGCTGCAGAATTGGAGAAAGACTGAAACGAATGTTATAGCACATACTGTCTCTCGCACGCACGCACACCCACGCCCCCACAAGCAAGCACGTGCGCGCGCACACTCGCACCCCACCTCCCAAACTCTGTCCCATGCGTAGTGTACCGTTCTGTGAAGTACCGCGGTGCCACTGAGAGCAGCCAAGTCCCCTCAGCCTCCGGACCCAGACCCCATCCCCGCGGCTGGGTATAGGATGGCACTGTATGTATGTTCTTGGTCACACAGTAGTTGCATCGTAAGTTAACAAAGGTAATTCATTAACAGCATTGATCGGGCTGTGCATGTAGTGACTGGAGGGCGTAATTAGCCTTTCACCATGGTTAATAAGTGTCGCACACGTTCATATAAACCGGTATATGAAATATATATTCTTTTGGTTTTATCTTAATTTCTTGTTTTGTTTATTGCTTTACTAAGGTTTTCATCCTTTCCCCCTTCCCTGCGCCTGCTCCCCCCACCAAAAACAGAGGAATCAGTAACATAACATAAAGATACTTGAAAACGATGTTAAAATGTTGTGCTTGAAGGGAACTGTTATTCCTGATGTTCTTCTACATCTTTAAATCTTACTCAGTGTTGTATGCCTAGTGCGTATCCCGGTAGGCTTTGTCTAGTGCATTTTGCCTCTCAACCTGATCCTGTGTAATACTGTTATTAAGCTGTGTTGTTGCTTACTGTGAAGGCAGGAATTTTGCTTCCTTTATTTTTATTAGGTAGTTATGAACTAATTGAACTGTGCTGTACTGCGGCCTTCATACTTTTTTCCTGTTCTTCCTTTTTCTTTATTTTTGCATTGAGGTTGCAGCCACCAAATACATTGTTGAATCAAATAGAAATAAAACACACACACACAAAAAAAAATCACAAAAAAACAGGCATATGAAATATTTTTTGGGGAAAGCAAAAGTTTAAAACCTTTTTAAAAAATAGGACTTTTTTAATAATGCCTCTGTCTAGCATGCCAATGAGAATGCATTGATATTGTGAGTATTTGTGATATACGTATTAATAAATGGAACCATTACAGATTTCTAGTCGCTTCCTTTTCGTTCTTTATTCATAACAAAACTCTTTCAGGAAGGGAAGTGAACATGAAACACAAGTGCACAGCTTGGAGTGACTTGTCTTTATGCATATTTTAACAACTAACTTGCTTATGACAGAAAAATGTTACTACTTAGGGAAAAAAAGAGGAAGAGCTGGAATTATGTCAGATATTCTAGAAAAACCTTTCACAGCTGGTTTCACTACATGACAAATACATACTCTCAGATTTGCGATTTTTCTTCTTGTGACTGGTAACGATCTGCAATGGTTAATTATCCCATCCTTAGCACTGCACATGATTTTGTCATTAAGCATTTTTGTCTGATTTTAGTGAGGGCAGGGAGCAGAGGAATTTGGGGTTGAGAGGGGTGGGTAATAGCCGTCTTTGCCACATTTGTGGAAAGGCAGGCACTTATCTCTTTGTCGTATGAGTACGTTAAGTGTTTAAGATCTGATAGAAAGCCCATGAAAGATTCAGCCTGGAAGTTTTGGACCATGCCTTTACACTGGCAATGTGGAAGAAGACTTGAGGAGGGAAGACCTGGAGCCTTCCAGCTGTGGAAGAACTGTGCAGCACCTGTGTCCTCACAGCTTGTACAGCTGCCGGAGTCCCAGCCCATCCTCCATCCATCTGTCCATCCGTCAGTGCCACCCACCAAGTTACTTCGATCCTCCACGTGGGGCAGGGTTGCCCTGCATGGTGCCTCCGGTGTCAGCTCCCAGTGAACCTCTCAGCGGTGCTGGCATGGTTGGTGTGCTCTCACCCACAACTAAAATAGCTTGCAGCTGCACAGACAAAACCAGTCAGCATATGCTGAGGCAGTATGTCTTTAAAACCCTAAGTGGCATCTTTGGCTTTATTCAGAGAGCACTTCCAGAGCAGGGAGGGGTGGGACCCTGGATGTTTTGCCAGGGGGAGGTGGAAAATCCGTACTGTGTATTGCTCTTCAAATGCAGGTAATGTTTTTTATGGATTTGATCCACCATCAAACCAAAAAGTTGCAATTTGGTGCTCAGTCTCTGCTTCTGTATTTGATTGCAGCTTAAAGCCTCACATTTAGCTCCTGTCACAGTTCACATTTTTCAGCCCAGCTCTGAAATGTTCAACCCCACCATATGCGGCATTCAGCAGGTTGTATTCCTGTGGTGCCCAGGAGCTAAAGCTCTGGCTGTGCTGGTCGTCAGGCACACTGCAATGCTGTTGCACAGGTCTGCTTTGTTCCACGAACAACACAGGCAACTCATAATTTCTTCATTGCATACATTTTCCCGTTACAAGTTGTTGGCAATAGGGACAAAAAGGCTTATTATTTTTGTGTGAGAGGGTCACTAAGTTATTATGGAGTGTTCAGTTCTGGGCCCCTCACCTCAAGAAGGGTGTTGAGGCTCTGGAGCGAGTCCAGAGAAGAGCAACAATGCTGGTGAAGGGGCTTCTGAGGAGTCTTATGAGGAGCAGCTGAGAGAGCTGGGGTTGTTTAGCCTGGAGAAGACAAGGCTGAGGGGAGACCTCATTGCTCTCTATAACTACCTGAAGGGAGGTTGTAGAGAGGAGGGTGCTGTCCTCTTTTCCAAAGTGACAGGGGACAGTACAAGAGGAAATAGCCTCAAGCTCCACCAGGGGAGGTTTAGGCTGAACATCAGGAAAAGAATTTTCATGAAAAGGGTCATTGGCCACTGGCAGAGTCTGCCCAGGGAGGTGGCTGAGTCACCTTCCCTGGAGGTGTTTAAGGGACGGATCAACGAGGTGCTGGGGAGCATGGTTTAGTATTTGATAGGGATGATTGGACTCAATGATCCGATGGGTCTTTTCCAACCTGGTGATTCTATGATTCTATGAAGTGCATTTTGTGGAAGGATGCTGTTGTGGTTGGGATGTAGTGACTTCTAGTTGAAGACCTGTTTTCCCAAGGGCTTCTGTAGCTGAGATGTTCTCTTACCACTGTAAATTAATAGGATGTTATGAAGTTTGTATCCCTTGTCCTATGGAAGCATGGAGGTAAATTAACTGGGTTTTTTTCCCTACCAAGCAAATTACTAACTCAGAGCAAGTCACAAAGTCACTCACAAAGGAAGTGGTCCATATTGCCCCCCTCCCTCAACACAGACTATTCTAGGGATTCAAAACTAATTTGAAATAGAAGTTTTTAAATAAAAGAAGTGGAAGCTGATGCACAAATTTAAATGTGGCCTCAATAAATCATCTATCATAAAGAAGTGAGACACATTTAAATGTGGAGAACGCTGACACAAGTAAGCATAAATGCTGGGCAGTGTGTGTGTACTTTCCTGGGGACAAAGCTGCTCGGCGCCAGTCACAGCAGTCACATTTGCAGTTTCTTCTGAAGGCTTAGAAGCAGTCGCAGCTGATTGCTTGGTTGCTGGGGCTACACGATGCCCTTCTCCCGCAGGAAGTTCACAAGGGAATGTTTTTCCACACCAGAAAGAACTGGTCCACAAGCCGCCCCAGTTTCCCTCCCTTATTCATCCCTGGGCAGGTCTCCCCTCAGGAGCCACCAGCGACCTTCCGGAGTGGAAAAGCACCAGCTTCTCAGTCTGCCTTTTTTTTTTTCCCCCTTTTTCTTGAAAGAAAGAGTTGTTTGTGCCAAAAACTGTTTCTTTCGAAGATGCTGATGTTGGTTGACAGGTCAGCAGGCCCCCAAACTGCTCCAGTTTGCCCATCCCCATTCAGTAAAGCATGTGTTCAGCTTTAAGGCATAAGTGGTGAATTAAATCCATTCAACAAAGCCCTTGAGTGTGTGCTCAATTATTTCCCTCAGCCCAGCATCACTCTTACTTGTATGGGGTAGGTGTGTTAATCCGGCTCTCTACAGCTTCTGTGGAGAGGATCAGGCTGCTGAAGAACCCACCAAGGGCTTCTCCAGAGAAATCCCCCTGGCTCAGCCTGAGGCCACACAGCAGCTCCAGCAGGGAGGGTTGTCCTAGCTGGCACCGTGCCATCCCTTGCCCTGCACACAGCACTGATGGGCTCCCACGCCTCCCTCCTGGATGGAGAAGCAAGGCAGAAAAAAGGAAAAAAACCCAGAGCAGCTGAATATGGGTTTATTTCAGCTGGTTGTAGATGCAAGAGACTTTCTGGAGGTGAACCTGCCATGGGTTACCAGGTGGGCTTTGCCTCGAGGGCTGAGGTCCACACTCTGGCATTAGCCGAATCAGTGGCCGAGGAGGGCTGGATCTTGGCTGACTCTGGCTGCCTGATCCCTTCCCAAGCAAACTGCATTCACTACAGTCACCAGACCCAAGCTGGGAAAAAGAAGGGTGGGCAGGTTTGGGAGCTGAAGCGGGTGATGGGATGACTGGATAAATCCCAGGAGGAGCAGGAGGAACAGGGCATAGCTGAGGGACAAGGAGAGTGGAAGATAGGGGCGGATTGTGGGAGGAGGGAGAAGGGGCATTAAGGATATCTTGTTTTCTCAATAAGCTGCTGGTTTGGTTTGGCTGCAAGGTGGACCAGCAACCTTAGCTGGCATGTGCGTTCCATCCCAAGCTGCCTCCCAGGGCTTGCTTCTGCTGAGGAGGACATCCAGAAGCACTGCCAGGGGGATAACGTGTTGCTATGAAAGTGATTTTTCACTAGCATCAAACTGCAGCTCTGGGAGCAGGTGACCGTGCTGGAGGGCTGTGCTGGCTGCCTCCAGCCTTGAGTGAACATTGCTGTGGAGGAGACTGACTTTGCAGGACTGTTGATGGGATTTCAGCCTGTTCTTCCTTGGAGGACCCAGTGCAGAGGTGAACATAATTTTATCTTCTGTGACTCTGCCCCTTGACTTTAATGGCTCATTACCATTTAAGATCATTTTAAGATCAGCATATTAACTTGCTGCCAGCCAAGCCCCATGCATGATTTAGTTAATGCTGTAGAAAATAACCAGCATCCCACTGGAGGGACAGGATTATTGGAATGTCAGTCTTCTACCAGGGCTCATTTAGAGCAGCTCTAGTATGAACCTGTATAATAAAATTAGAAATCTTGATGATTCAACATATAAATGACACTCCTACTTTCTTGTAAATAAAAGTGTTTTGCCCACCAAATGTGTGGAAAATCTGGTCAACCTTCTGCAGGCTTCTTATACCAGCCTGGCCTAATTTTGAAGAAAAAAGCTGTTGCTTTTGCCTTTTGCTTGTCATTGCACCTGTTCCTGTTGCAGCTAGGAAGCATTTTATTCAAAGAGGGGTTCATTTTTGCCCAATGTGATCAGAGATATTTGGTATACGTGAGCTCTTTAAAAGCAAAATGTGCCAAAGCGGCAACTTCGCAAGCTCTGGAATCTTGTTCTGCTCTTCAATAACTGCAGTGTGGCTATTTTTGTTATGTGCTGAAGCTCTCTATCGGAGACACCGAGTACTTATTCTAGATTGCAGTCCTTCCTTGTAATCAATAACTGAGTTGTATATATACACACAGCATATAAATATACACACGCATATATAACATCCCTAGAGCGCTATACAAGTGTAACTCATAATGTGACGTACATTCCCAGTGCAACTACTGAATCACCAGAATGCTATTTTTTATTCTCTGTGCTCATATAACACAGCATCTTGGCCAAGAGTTTCAGAAGCACTAGATTTTGGGCAGCCCCCTAGATGTATTTTTAAAATGCTTTAGCTTTCAGAAAGTGCCGAGTGACCTACTCCAGCCCTTTCAAAACCTCTCAGAGCACTCAAAAGTGAAAAGTCATTTTTGAAAGTCCTATCTGTTCTTAAAATGGAGACTATTCATCCAGGTAAAAAAACGTGATTTTTTTTTTTTTTTAAATTGCAGTTATTTCCAGAGGGGAAGTAAGGACAGCTTTCTAGCTTGCAGAAACTTTGAAGCCATGGTTGTGTGCTTTAACTACATGAGCAGAGAATCAGAAAACATGACTTGAGAAGAGAAGAACTGGATAAGTGGAGAGAAAAGAGCAAAAAATACATAATTCTCCTATTTCCAGTCAAAAGGCTTTGGAACAGAACATGCATCAATTTGATTGTGTGTCCAATGTGATGATGCAGAGATCTCCAACTCGGAGCTGGGCAGGCTCAGCAGTTCAGGCTGGCAGCAGAGTGGTCTGCAATATGGTCTGGAGGGGATTGTTGCCTGCCAGGATACCCCTTCTGTCCTCCTGATGGTGAGAGCAGCCTTTTGTGGGAGCCTGGCAGGCATTACCCTGCTGGAAACTACCATGGTGCACGTGCAATGAAACTCATGGCCAGATTCAATCTGTGGCACTACCTGAGCTTTATAGGAGCAGTTTGATGTTGGTAGTTTCCTGCTCTGGCTCCCATGGGCTTATCATGCATCTGTGGGATTTATCTTTAATGTCACGTTTGCAAGTTATTACTTGCTCAAAACAGCTTATTTTGATTATTCAGTATCCTCAGCCCTGCACTTATTTGTAATTAAGAGCAAACAAAAAATTGCCCAGAATTTTCTTCACCCCAGAGGTCACTGTGACACAAATGTCAGATGAGCAAGTCCTTCTCCCAGGAACATCGTGTCCATGGGTTATTGCTGTGTGCTAGTCCATTTACCTTCTTGCAATCCTGGTACTTGCAGGGCTGGGGATGGCTCCTCACTGCAGGGCAGGGAGGGTTTAGCCCTATGGGGAACGCGCCTGAGCGCTGTGTGCTCGCTCCCTGTGCCACACTGACCCTGACAGACATTCAAAATCAATGCCAGGCCTCGATGGGGGATACAGAAACCAGACTTCTGCCTGCTGTGTGGAAGCATGAGGCAGCTTCAAGGCAGGACGTTGGGAAACCCATGGGTGGCACCACAGCGACCTTGAGCACCAAGCATAGACTGGCATAGTCTGCTGCTCTTTGTAATGGAGGAGGTTTCTTCCCAGTGCTTATCCAGATAACCTAGGTGCTCCCTATTTGTTTGGACTATCTATTTTAAGTGCTACAATGTGAAAGGGAAATCAAGAAGCCAATCAAAATCACCTCTAGGAGACCCATTCAATAAAAACGTTATTGGCAATTAGCACAGTTTTTTATAAAAAAGTAATTAGCCCTCCTGCCCTGAGAATTAATGAAGGCTTTTCATTACACCCCAGGGGGTAGTCAACCCAATAATAATCCACTTCAGATGAATGTTGTTCTAAAACAACACTGCTAGACAATACAGGCAGAAGGACGGTCACAAACAGGAGGCAATCCTACTCTGGTGAACACTGGAGCGGATTGTTTTGAAATGGAAAGCTATTAATAATTTCTTGGATTAATGCAATGTGGTAACTTCTTACTCATTAAGGAGATGAAGCAATGCATAGAAAAAGGCCAGTGCCTCATTTATCCCTGGGTGCAAAGCTCAGGCAGCCAGTGGAGATGCACTGATGCTGGCTACTACCTTTTGCTGAACATGTCTGCAGAGCTTGACAGGGTGGAAGATGACTTGGCTGCACGATTGTCTGGACACGGCAATTTTACTGCCTAAGAGGTGTTTGGCAGATGTGTGGCAGAGGGTTGTGCATCTCCGCTGTCTCCTCTTCTCTGTTCTTCATTGCTCCTATTTGAGCATTGGCATTTTCAGTGAGATATGCATTGGTGCAAATGCAAAAACTGGATGGACTTCTCAATTCAGGGGCTGTCCTGCTTTGACAGCCCATCCATGGCCATCACAGTTGCCTGGTTCTTCTGAAGGTGTTAAGGCGTGGCAAAGGCAGGTGCTCCCTGTCAAAGGAAAGCCCTCAAAAAGTGAACAGGTGAATAACAATTTCCCTTCCCCTGCCCTGGGAGCATCCTTGCCACTACCTGGGGCAGTGCTGCTCTCCAGCTAGTGTGTCCTGCATAGCTCCAGCTCAGCCTAGGTCCGATGGGGACCCAGGCTGTTCCTGCTGACGTGGAGGGTGAGGAGTGGGGGCTGCTGGCGTAGCTTCCTGCTGACAAGCTTTGAAAGCTTTCCCATTATATTTACAATCCTGAGGTTTCAAGTGAAGAGCTGAATCCTCACCTCCAAGCTGTGCTGCCAGATTAGGAAGAAGTGGTCCAGCATGATAATGGGGAGATTGACCCCCAGGACTTTCCCTGTGGAAAGGCAATAGGCAACGGGAGGTCTAATTAAGTAGCAGCAAATTTACATGTTGCAGGTAAGTTCTTCCTCGGCCATTTCTCCACCTGCCATCTCATGCTCATTTGCTATGGAGCCCATTCCCACCTCAATGCCTGCAGCCTCTCCTCCTTTCCAGTCCTCCCTGCGCACTTCTGGAGCAGAGAGCTTCCACACCATGGCAGGGACAAGGGCTCCTGAGATGTGGTGCTGCAAGTCCCAAAGGTGACATGTGAGCAGTGGAGACACACAGGAGTTATAGGGTGAGTATGCTTTGGTTTCAATAGGAGATGTGACCCTGTGCATAGGTGCACTTAATGAAGTGGCAGGTGCCCATAAACTCTCCCTCTAAATTACCTACCCTGCAAAACTCCCATTAATATAGCACTTAATGAACCTATCCCAGGTAGGCACAGCAGTTGTAAAGCCTTGGTGGCTATTACCTAAAAGCTGCCCCACACCAAGCCCTGGACCAGGTCTGTGAGCCCTTGGCAGCCAACAGGGTAGTCATGGTCCCTCCCAGAATGCTGCCACCACCGTGGAGTAGCATGTCCAGAACCTCCTTTTCCCCTTGGCTCCCCATCTGGACAGGTTTGCTGGGTTTCCGAAGGAAGCCATGTATGGCAGCAACTCAAAGGCACAGTCTAACAGGATAAGAAGATGGAGAGCTTTGCTCTTTTTTTGCATTCTGTCCCGAGTCTTTTTATAGCTTCCTTCAATTGAATGCAATGTGCCTAAGTTTTCCTTTTAGAAAAGGATGTAGTGAGGTAGAGTGGGAGATGCATAGAAATGCAGGCTGCTCTTGGGCTACTGGAGTAAGGCGCTCAGCTTCTTCCAGCTACAGAAGTGCAGTCTACCTCAAAAAAAGGAAAAAAAACCCCGAAAATCCCCAAATTAGAGTGACTTCTGAACCTGAGCTGTTTTACTGCTGTTTTTCCTTTCACTATTTCCTAGCGGATCAACTGATGCTTGTTTAAATAATGGCAAGTGTGGGTCTCTGGATAACTGAGATGATTAATAATATCTCTTTTCTGGAGTCAGACCATGTTTCTGCAAAGGCACTGATTTTCCAGCCCAAGCAAGCACCAGCTAACTGGTTCAGATGAAGGTGGTGGCTGCAGCAGAGATGCCTCTGGCTGAGCTGTGGGTTCCAGTCCCTGGTCCCCAGTGGCCAAATTCTTGCTTTCACCCTAAGCAGCCTATGTCTGGACACTCAGAGAAGAGTTGTGTTTAAAACAAATGCTCTAAATTGGCATGAGCTATGTCTCTTGGCGTGAAGTAACAGCAGTGCGACAGTCCATCACAAGGTTAAGCTCAATCTGTCCAACCGGCAGTGAAATAATCTCCAATGTTCTTGCCACGTTACTGCCTGCAATAAACTCGCCTGTAGCACTGAAGGTGGTTGCACACAGCTGCCTGTCCCAGGAGAGTTTCAAAGGCGGACACTCCACACAGTTACAATAGTCAGGAGACAATTTTCAGCTGGGGCACAGATGAGCTGTTTTCTTTGCCATTGGCTTATTCCCATACAAGACAAGCTATGGCTGTCACTGTTAGCCTCCCTACTACTTTCTTGCAAACTAGTGTCTTCTATTTAGGAATAATTACAGCGCCTTTTCTTTGTAAGTAGAATGTGTTCCAAGGCCATGCTAGTCCTCTGTTTGTGGTCGTGCGAGGCATGCTGCGTGCACAGACATCCAAAAACTCACAGCAAACTCTCTTATCTCTCTCTGGGGAAAAATAAGCCGCGTTTAACAACGGAAATTATAACACAGCACTATATGTAGTGCCTTGTTGCTGCCCAAAGGAGGGAAGGATAGATTTAGGAGGTGAATAAGGCAGCCGTTCCATTTGTAGGGTCTCATTCATCCTCTGTCAAAGCCACATCCTCCAGCTGTGCTAAAGGGACAGTGTGTGGCTCAGGGTGCAGTGCCCCCACCTCAGCCTGGGCTGTGCTGCTCCCTCTGGCACTGGCATGCCAGGGAGCTGCTGATAAATAGTCAGGGAGAGTTTCTGTTCTCCCTGCAGGAGTCTCCTGGCAAACACACTGGCTGGTGGAAAGCAGCACTTCACCCAGCAATGTTATGGGGTCCCAGTACCCTGAACACATTTGGAAATTCAGGCCTTCCACGGAAAGTCTGCCAAAATTGGATAGGAGCAAAAGGCCTGGCTTTTCTGCTATGCTGGAGTTAGTGCAGTCTAGCTGACTAATCCTGAGTCGTGCTTTGGAGGACATGACCCACAGGCACAGCTGCAGAGGCCTAAAAGAGATGTATTTCTCATACTAGCAGTCTCTTCCATCCCAATGTTGGTACCAATGACGCAATTTTCAACACCACATTGAAAGACCAAGCTTTTTTGTCTTCTCCCCCAATTACCATTCTCAGCATTTTGATTCCTTGAGAAAAATGCACCTGATGAAAGTACTAGTGAGAGTGCACATCTTTGCTCCTAAGAAATGGTCCCAAGACAGCAACCAAGGGGCTGTTTGACTAAACTGAGCATGTTAGCAGTTACTTAATGAAATGTCCTGTAAAATCTTTAAACTGGAAGATGGGCACGATACAAGTGGTCATCATGTGAACCATATCTTCTGTGTTTTGTGCAGGTTTATGAGCAGAAGAATCGCTAGCTGTGAAAAACCCTGTATGGACTTTCCAATTTATCAATGTTCTTCATTTTTACTGCTTATCCTTTAGGGAGGAAATATGATCAGATAAACCATGTTTAGGTGACATTTCATCTATTGAGTGTTTTCTGTAAAGTATGTGTGTGGTGGTACTCAGATCTGTGTATGTGTGTAGAAAACAGCTATTTTGCCATGTATCATCATCATTATTGTATAATGTATCTGTATACCTTATACTCCAAATGAAATTTAACACATCTTTTGCCTTATAGGAAGGGAGAGTATGTGGCAAAGGAAGGACAAGTTAAAGGTGAGTGAGTGCTTTTGAAGCTGATTCAAAGAAATCATGAAGAAGTTTCTGAGAGGTACCTTTCCAGGGTGGCAGAGAGGTATTTGGTAGGTCAGCAGAGCAGTCCCGAGCATGGGCATACCAGGCACTTTCTTTGAGGTAGTTCCAGTTGCAGCAGTCCTCTGCTTGTTCTGGACCATAAGAAAAAAAGATGCTGAGTTTCACAAGCTCTGTGCCTGAGTGCAGAATTCTCCCATCCTTGGATGCCAAAATGAAGTTATGAGGCAGAGTCTCAGTGCAATATAATATTGCATCTCCCACACACCCACAGAGAAGATCAGGAGATCTAATTGCAGGTCTGCTAGCCCTGACAGTGCCCCTTTCAGCACTACTGCAATTACACCTGTTACACCACCTCTCTTTATTCCCACTTAATGTATTGTGGCACTTGTGGTGGTGTTGCAACAACAACTGACAGATCCCCTGCCTTCGCAGATCTGCTCCTGTCGAGTTGCAGGTTCTTGCTAATCGGATAATGCTGTTGTTTTGGTTGCACTCACGTTTTTCTCTGCTGAATGACAAGCAGTAGCTTGTACTCTTGCTTTCTGGCGCTTCCCTTTCAAGCTTCACAATTGTACTTGCCATTTCACCTCCTGAGCGTATCAAAGTTGTTCTCGCTGCTTTGTGATACTCTGGCAGTTCAGTCGTGGGGAAGGATGTGCGGTGGCATTCCCCGGCAGCAGCTGGCACCCAGCAGCCCTCGTTAGCCTGTCACAGAGGCAGCTCTGAAATTGATGGGAAACAAAGGGCAGTCACCTGAAACTGGTCTCAATTTGGTTTCTGCTGATTGATATGCCAACTCCACTGAGGGAAAAAGAAGTTATGCTGGGTGCCAAATATTTGTGGGTCCACTCGCTTTATCCCAGGAGCACTTGCAGTTAAGAGCCAGGATGGTAAATGCAGGAAGAGAGGAGTCTCCTCTCTTTGGCAGTGGCTGTTTCTGTAAATCTTGTTCTTACTAATGAGGCTGGGTGTAAATAAGGTACAGCTGAAACACACAGGCACTCTGGTCATTCTAGGGGACTCAACCCCAAGATTTAAGCACCCTAACTGCAAGTTTAAGAAAAAAAAAAAGTCATATTACATAGTGATGATAATAGGCACAACACCAAGGGTTTTCATATTCCTCCTGTTAAACAAGCTTGTTCTTCAGCATCTGAAGCACAGAGCAGCCCCAGCCTTTCCCAGCTCTGCACATGGCACTGCACAGCTCCTTAAGGACTCTCTCTGCAGGACCTGAACTTTCATGCAGCTCAGGTGCTTTGGAGAAGACTACCTCATCAGGGAAGAGTACAATTAATAGATTGCCCTCCTGCCTTAGATCAGAGCAACTGATCTTGCTAATAACGCAATTTCCCACTTTGTCACAGATAAGGGACGTCTCTTAGTACAAGTTAGAAGAGCCTCCATAGTGCAGGGCTCGATCTCTGCACACAGATGCAATCTCCAGTGAAGCCCACCAGCAAACCTGAAGCAACTACATTTCCTAGTGGGCTGCTGTGCAACACCAAGTTTCCAGCTAGCATTCACAGTTTCTCAAACACGGAGTTTGGGAGCAGCACCAGAGTAAAACCAGACTAGAGAGCAGTGGCATTGGAGGGCTGCTGGCTGTAGGAATTGCTTTGCTTACTTTAGAAATCTTACTTACAACATACAGATCAGTTGTCAGACTTGAAAGAATAAATATAGGGAACGTGGAAGAGTAGTGTCAAAAAGAATTCAGATCAAGGCCTCTTGGTAGGAAAATGGGAAACAGCACAGTCAGTGGCACTTTTTAGTTGGCTTTAGTGCATTTGGAGCTGAGAGTGAGGTTAAGAAGGGAAGAACATGACTTCAGAGATGACAGATTTACATAAATGATCCACTAAAGACAAACATTTTCCATAAAAACTCACAAAGAAAAAATCCTACATATTTAAAACAGACTTAAAAGACACAATTAGCCTTGTTAATCTAGCATATTAAAGAAACTCCATAACTCCAAACTGATTAGCTCTTGATGCATCTTCATTTAGCACACTATGAGTGTGCAGAATGTCTCCTTGTTGGGCTTACAGAAAATAAAATTACATGGCAGTCTCTGCATGGGTGCAAAGATCACAGTGGGCAAAGTAAGGTGACAGCAACAGCCAACAAGCCAAACTGTAACATGATGTCTATAAAGTGTCAAAACCCATGTGGCTGGAAATGCCAGAGTAAAGCAGATCAAATGCACACAAAATCCAAGGGAAAAGGTGAAAACTTTTCTACAGGGAGTGATAATAAGACAGACCAGATGCATACTTTAAAGAACTTTCAACTGGAAACAACCACAAAAGGTTCAGAATGGAAAAAGCTGGGAGGGGAAGGTAGAATCACAGAAAGTGATCTGGCTGGAAAGGACCTTAAATCTCATACAGTTCCAATCCCCTGGTCATGCGCAGGGACACCTCCCAGAAGATCAGGTCGCTCATAGCCTCATCCAACCTGGCCTCGAACACTACCAGGGATGGGGCATCCACGACTTCTCTGGGCAACCTATTTCAGTGCCTCAACACCCTCACAGTAAGATATTTCCTCCTATTATCTCATCTAAATCTCCCCTCTTTCAGCTTAAAGCCATTACCTCTCGCCCTATCACTGCACTCCCTGATAAAGAGTCCCTCTCCATCATTCCTTTAGGCCACCTTTAAATACTGGAAGACTAGTATAAGGTCTCCCTGAAGCCCTCTCTTCTCTAGGCTAGACAAGCCCAATTTTCTCAACCTGCCCTCATGTGGAAGGTGCTCCAGTCCTCTGATCATCTTTGTGACGCTCCTCTGGACTCACTCTAACAGATCCATGTACTTCCTTTGCTAAGAACTCCATAACCGAATGTGGTACTCCTGGTGAGGTCTCGTGAGAGCAGAGTAGAAGAGGAGAATCACCTCGCTTGACCTGCTGCTCATGCTTCTCTTGATGCAGCCCAGGATGTGTTTGACTTTCTGGGCTCCAAGTGCACTCTGCCAGCTCATGCTGAGCTTCTCACCCACAAGTGTGGAGAGTCTTTACAAAATGTGAAGAGTCTATACACGAAAGATAGGAGGAAGTTCAAGTGTAGTGAGAAGACTATCTGCCAACTTTTAAGGATCTCACTAGTGAACATGTGTAGCGATGGTCACAGCTGATCATGGCCACACAAGTAAGCATGGGACCAGAAAACTCAAGAAATTTAATATCAAGATTAAAACCTGTAACGTCAAACTTACGAATGAGGGACATTTCTAGATTGGGTACTTGTCACTAAATTCCCTAAAGTCAATGAACTTGACAAAGAAAAATGGTAGAACATGAGATTCCATGTACCTGAGCTGTTAGGCCTGAGACCAAGAGGGTGCACATCACCAAAAGGTACAACGATAAGTTTCAAAAAGCCTTCCCAGAAGCAAGAGGCACTAACTGTGTCCTCATGAAAGGCACGGGGCTGTTGCCTAGGGTCATAAAGGTACGTAATGGAGAAGATAAGCCTGGTTCTTATTACCACCTGTGATGTTTCACAGACCTGCAATGAAGAGACTGAAAGAAGCATTGCAGAAGAGGACAGATAGCATAGGTTGTAGCATACAAAACAAGAGAAGGCTTCATAACAGTGGAGGACAAGGAGAGGGGCAGAAGAGGTACCAAGTCTTGTTTTGACCCTTAGGCAAGATCTCACACAGCAGGAATTGTGTCAGTTCCTTCACAAATCAACTATTTTAGCAGGATTTTATGAGATACTGAAGGACCAAGAGACAGTCCAAACCAGAGCTCTGGCTGGGTGTGAAGGTGAAGGCAGCAGGTCTGGAGAGCTCACAGCCCTCCTGCAAGGTGACAAGGACCCCACTAAAGTGCTGTAGCTTGATGCAGTTCTGCTGGAGGCGCCAACATGAACAACAAGAACCACAGCTGCGAAAAAGTCCTGAAATAACCTTCCGGAGTGTGTTGAGAGCCAGAAACACTTCACGGCATTATTGTAGGCTCAAGAGAGTCTTGCAGGAATTAAAGCATCCATTGATGATGTGCCATCTAGGGGTGGGGAGTGATCAGAATCCCAAATCAAGGAGGACATTGAGGCAGCCAAGGAGATACAACCCAAACCTCAGCAGAGCCAGATGTCAATTCCAGACAATTTAATTATGTTTGGAGAAACTAACCACAAAGGCAGTAAAGCCTGCTGATTATAAGCAACAGTGAATAAGCTGATAATGAAAGAGGTAAACAGAGAAATTTAGAAATTGGAAAAGAGGATGAATTAGGTCAGTGTGTTCACACCCAGCAATGCAACTCAAACCTCTTACTAAAGAAAATACATTACTCAGGTACAGAATAAGTATGACAGCTAGAGCAGTGAATGTGCAAAAAGAATGAGAGCCGGGATCTGAAGCATTTACCAGCATCGCCCTTCACTATTTGCTAATCCTTCCCCTTCAGCCACTATGATTGTGCTCATGCTACAGGCCAAATGCAGCTGTAAATAAATAACACAACTTTGCCAAGCTACTATGACTGTAAAATGTTCTATGGTCTCTGATTCACATCTTCGCAAGTGTCTATTTCATTAGGATGGCCTTGTTTTCACTCTTAAACTGTAATCTTTCAAAAAGTGTGATGTTTGTTGATGTACAGCAGAGACTTAACATGCTTGGTGAAGCTGAGATGATGATCAAGTGTCCCTGCTTTTGGAAAGCTGCTAAACTGAAAAAAAAGTAATTGAAAGAAAATAAGATGTCTGTAAAGAAAGCAAAGGAAAGGAGAGGTTGTGTGTCACCCCAGGAATACAGATTTGAGTAGCTGCATCCTGTAGTGAGCTTTGCAAGGACACACAAGTACAATGAACCAGTTTGGAAAGACCTACCAGGTCATGTAGGCCACTGTGCATTTTTTTGATGGTCAGCCCCTCGCTTTCAGCATCCTTGTAGAAATTGCTCCTGAACTATAATGTTGCCATAGAAAAAGAAAAGGCAGGGAGTAGCAGCCCGTCGGGTAACTGTGAGTACCTTTGGGTGTAGGTTGAAAGGTTGGAAAAAGAAAAACAACAATTCAAAGCAGCAGCCAGTTTGCCACCTAACAATTGTCAGTGTGTTTAGCTTGATGAGATGATTTGCAGAAAACAGAAGTCTTCCGTGTGGATAGGATAAAGCCTCCTGTACAAAAGGGGAGAGTGAGGAAAGAAACACAGCCAAAGAGGAAATACTGTAACCAGTAACAGATACTCAAAGTAAAAGACAGTGTAATCAATCCTTCTACATATTCCCATCATGAACATCCAATTATTTAGGGAATATCCATTAGAAGTGTGAATACAGTAGTTCCTGAGATGCTGAAAAGGAAAGTGTGAAAGGGGGATTGTGGGAAAGTGCATTGCAACGACTCCAATAGCCAACATTGAAATGCAGAGAAAACAGCCAAAAGTCCCAGGATAGACAGTGAGAAAAACCTCTTTTTCTACCCTGAAAGGCAGCCAGGTCTGGGCTTTTCACCTTGAGGCAGCTGACTGAGGGGGTCAGATCCCTGCTGCTCTTTGTGGCATCTCAAGTACTCCTGCAATGCCCATGCCCAAATACCCTAGTGATTGTCCCATGTAAAATAACCCAAGCCCAGAAGTGCTGTAGAGTTAACTGAACTGTTTACAGACTTCTAATGTAAGACTGTGACTCCTAGATACCCATGGCTTTTTTTAGATCCAGTCCGCTCTGGGTGATTGGTATCTGGGCTTTTATTGCAGCCTGACTATCACAGTCCTTTCTAACTACCAAAATCTGACTTCTGAAAGGGCCCCCATCCATCTCCCATCTTACTTGAATTTACTAAGTTGTGCCATCTGACACTGGGATGGAGTTTGCTTTGGTTTGGTTTGGTTTGTCCCGTCCCTTTGAGTTATTCAAGGAGGCACAGAGCTGGATGAGTACCCTTAAATCATTATGTGTCTCTTAAAATCATTGCTAGATTTATTTTAATAGGGATTAGCAGGACTAAGAATGTTTTCCTTAAACAAATACATTAGCCTACCATTTTCAACTATATTTTTTCCATTATATTGATTTGTGGTTAAGGGATTTGGTATTTTTTACTACAGTATGAAGAAAGCAGTGAAGTGCTGCTGCTGTGAAAACCAACAGTTGTAGAATGTTTTTTAAGACAGCGATACAGCATATGCACAAATCTCATTGAAATTCAATGAAAATTGAACTCTCACCCCTGTAAGTTCCTTGAAAAGCTAATTTATAGAACTTCAGAAGTAGCTTTACACACAATTATTATTTTCTATAAAACATTCTTCATACATTGTAACATATTGTTATTTGGGGAAAAAAAATACTTGGAAGAGCATTCCTGACACAGCATTACTGTCATTGAAAAGTGTTTCATCCCTTCTGAAAAGTGCTTCAGCTCTTTCCTTGTCTGTTTTGTCTCTCTGAAGTCCTACACTTCAGTTTAGCTATCTGTGGTGCTTGCATCAACGAAGTAGAGAAGGAAACCTGAGTCTAGTTTTTCCTTGTATGATCTCAATTGCACCTCCAGCTAATCCATTATTTTATCTTATGCCCTTCCAAAAGAATAGCTGAGCTTCTAAGGCTCTAAGGAGCCTTAAAGAAGCCATACTTTAATGGAATACTGTAAAGGCAAATTAATTAATATGTGTTTCAGTACTCTTTCTTTTGCTAAACTGCAAAGGAAGCACTCATGTCTGTGTGCTAACGGCAGGTGTGTAATGAGAGCTCAGACTCCTCTCAACAGATAACTACTGCCAACTTTAGAATCTGTAAGGAGCAATCAGTAATCTTTTTCTCTCTGCCTCTTTGCATATATATCCTCATACATGCATAGACTTCATAGATAACATTTCTGTAAGAATACAAACCAATATTACCCATCCTGCCCCAAAAGTTAAACTGAATTGCAGCTTGGCAGCAATACTTTCAAAGGCTTTTTGATGGCCACTTCTCTGCCTTTGAAAACATCTTTGACACTGAAGTCCTTGGAAGAGGGGCATTTACAATTACATCTGGGTTTGAGGCATTATCTGGTGCGTGTTCTGTATCCTTTAGGATCTGTGCAATCACACATCACTGCACATCTCGTAAAATCAGCTCAGCTGTGCTTACGCATTCACAGCACAACTCCAGACCACACTGATCTCCTTGTATTGACTGGAGATTGGCTTTGGGGTGTCTTATCTACAATAATGCTCACAGTTTGCCTAGTCTAGGTAAGAAAACACCAAACTAGATGTCTACCATTCAAGTTGTGTTTTCCTTGCTTTAATATGAAAGAAATCTTGATATTTTATGTTGGAGCAGGTATCTATCTGAACGTTTTTGTCTAAAATTTCCTCTCCCTCCACTGATGAGCAGTGTGGTGCAACCGATGTGATTGCCTTTGTCCTATCTAAGAAACAACTGGACTTCAAAAACTGCAAAAATGTAGTGTATTTTGAGAAAATCACTCTAAAAGCAGAAAAAGAATCTTGAAAAGCACTTTGAGATGTAAGCTATTACATAAAAGGTTGACTGTTATCGTTATTACTTTACTCGTCACTACTTTATTCATCATTATTTTTGACAATGATGAAAATACTTCAAAAAGGTAATCTTTTCTGCTGTGATTCAATCCCATTTTGAAAGCTGAAGTTGTAATCCCTCTAACTCTGTGTTGATTAACTCTGAGTTTGCTAAGGAAGCAAGACTAATTTAATCCATTAGTTGATTTTCAGTCCAGGTAACTTCAACAGTTTTTAAACTCCCTGGTCAATTTAACCAAATGTGACAGAAGGCCAAAGATGTCCAAAGACAGAAATTTCCTGTGGGTTGCGTGAAAGCAGGAAGGTGGATGGAAAAGTCCTTATTAATATTCCCAGCTGAGGGAAAGTGTACAATGTGAGCGTAACTGCTGTTACACAGTACAAAGTCCTCTTAGGTGCTCAGCCTCAAGCCATGAATCTGTAGTAAATCAGGTCTCACTGGAGCTTGTCTTCAAACACTTCTTTGTTATTCTCTCTTGATAGGGAACCCAATAACCTCTTAAGTAAAGATTTGAATTGTAGATGACAATATAGCCTGTGCTAGCACGTAAAATTAAACTTCGGTATTATTCATAGCTCACCAAGCCTACAGGGTGTGGTATGACTTTTCTTGAAAGCTGCCAAGTTTTTCCTGGTGATGGCGTAGCTGTTGCCTTGCTTTCCTGTGCAGTGGGAGAAGTGTTGTGAACACACCTCATTGTTTATTATCATCGTTTTAACTCTTTCTGGCTGCTTCTCACTACACAGCTCAAGTCAGTTTCTTTTTTGCTTTGTCCCATCATCACCTGCTTTTTAAAGTGCTTGGCATGTGGTTTATGTTCTTCACCCAAGCAGAGCTGACTACCCCCATGACAAGTTCTTGTGCCTGTGAAGACAGATGTGTGGATCTATCTGGAGAAGGAATATTTACGTAACAAAACTAGAAATTATTTCTAAAGCTTCTCTGGAAATTTGTTACCAATAAAGAGATCTTTTCCTAAAGAAATTGTATTCAAAGCTGAAATCTGCCCCTCCCCCATGTTCCTCATCCCACCCGCCCAACATCAGTTCATGGAGCAAGAGACTTAGTTCTACGTGCTTGGAACTGATTGTGGGGCAGCAAAACTAACTTATCTCTGCCCTCTCAATTTTGGAGGTGACTGGAATTTGCTGAAATTAAAACTAGAACAGAAAGCTTCAGCAAATATTAATTTGTGTTTGTAGGAAGTTAGGTTGGACTGCATTGCAGGCATTTTTTCATATCTAGTTATAGTTTTAAAAATGTCACAGCCCCAAAGTTTGTAGACACAGCACGCTCTAAATGAACAGGGGAGATTTATTTCAGAAAGTAAGCCATAAATTCACACACATGAGTAACCCCTCTGTATCTCGACTGAAAGGCTTAGTACAGTGTTTCTGTACTTGCAGTTAACCAGCTGAAATCCTTTTGACTCCAAGGATCCCCCAATAAACTGCTTGCATATCCTTTAAGGATGCCCTACGCTTGCTGAAAT
Source organism: Clamator glandarius (assembly GCA_033459285.1). Classification (NCBI taxonomy): domain Eukaryota; kingdom Metazoa; phylum Chordata; class Aves; order Cuculiformes; family Cuculidae; genus Clamator; species Clamator glandarius. Next base: position 798 of record JAUNZM010000117.1, on the reverse strand, counting down.
TATGCACCAAATAATTCAGAAGAATGAATAAACGTGAGAAAATCATGACCTACTCATGGACAATTACCAGAGGAGGGGGAGAGCTTGCAAAATTGATTACATTCATTACTCACTGTCACTGAAAGCAATTCACCTGGCTCAGCTCCCAGGCCTCCCTGCGTAAATCACATCCCTCGCAACCCGAAGGAGCCTCATTTGCCAAACAAGTTGAGCCGTGGCAGCAGCTCTCGGCTAATGGCTTCGGCTCCGTCACAGTCTCAGCGCTAAATCAGGAGATCCGAATGACACTAAAGATCTACTTTTAGGCAACAGCTAATGGGCAAGGGAAGGTTTTCCCAGCTAGCCACTGACAGCTCCTGCGGCCACCAGCGATTTATCCCCTTCCCGTTGCTCTAGACAAACACAGCCTCTCTGGTTAGCTGGGGCTAACTAGCCATTGTGGCACATAAAATATTGATGCAAATTAATGTTAAAAAAAAAAGAAAGAGAGAGAGAAAGTGAGAGAGAGAAGGTGAGAAAGAGAAAGAAAGAGAGAAAGTGAGAGAGAAAGTGAGAAAGAAAGAGAGAAAGTGAGAGAGAAAGAGAGAAAGAGAGAAAGAAAGAGAGAAAGAGAGAAGAGAAGAGAGAAGAGAGAAAGAGAGAAGAAAGAAAGAAAGAGAGAAAGAAAGAGAGAAAGAGAGAAAGAAAGAGAGAGAGAAAGAGAGAAAGAGAGAGAAAGAGAGAAAGAGAGAGAGAAAGAGAGAGAGAAAGAGAGAAAGAGAGAAAGAGAGAAAGAAAGAGAGAAAGAGAGAAAGAAAG